>NW_026844015.1:67026376-67727209 GCF_029531705.1 Pantherophis guttatus | reverse complement strand
TGATAAGCACCCACCTTTATCTCCCTTGAAACACTGCCAGAGACCTAATTGTCAATTAGTTTTGCAAGGCCAAATGGAGCAGAATCAAATGGACTTCTCAGAGCTTGAATTGACTATATGAACTAATTGCTTCCTGCAAAGGTTCATGTCTGTTTGCTCCTCTTTTATGTCTTATGGGAGGGGCCAATCATCTCCAAGCCTTACTCTCAAGTCGCCCTTTTTTTTTCTTAATTGTTCTTGCCTTCTGGCAGCTCTGCACATGCGCACACTGGGAACAGGCTCACACTGTCCTTCTGCCTCATTGATGTCACATAACTACCAGATGGCCCTGGCCCCCTCTCTGACTCCAATGCAGAGCCCTCGTCTGAGCCTTCCTCAGATTCCAGGACTGGCCCATGTTCCTCCCCAACCTCCTCACTGCCTGAATCTGCTGCCAGCTCTGCTGGCCGCTGGCAGGCCACAACATATTTCTTCAAAGTGCTGATCATTGCATCCTGGAAGAACTCCAACAGGGGAGTATTTCCTCCCAACAACAGTGTAAAAAGCTTAAAACAACCCTTCACCTTTAAGAAAGTCAAGCCCTAGCAAAGTACCAGCAAAGAAAAAAAAAGAAGTCTGGAGAAGCTCAGGAGACAGTAAGTCTGGACATACTGCCAAGAACCTTTAGCTGTTACAATGTAATAAGGGTTAACCAATAGGCAGTTTCTGTAAGCAGGGCAATAAAGATTAGGCTAGAAACAACACCAGAATGTTTCCTTCCTGTCTTCCTTAAAGGATTAGCCCTGTAAAATGGAAAAAAGCAAAAGGAGATTTCTTCCAACAATTGGTTCTCCAAACTGCTTAGAAAATTAACGACCGATTCTAGCGAATTGGTGCAAACCAGTTGAATCCCACCACTGGTCATAATATATGAAAATTCACTTTTTTTTACATGTATAACATATGATACATTTTAAAAAGGCATAGGGCTTTGATTGTAGAGTTATTCATTTGATATTTTTTTTTTACTATGTGCTCTTGAAGATGCCCTTGAATTGATAAAAAGCAATTCAGTGTTCAGACCATGGCACACTTCTCAAAAAGTATCACTGAGCATCATATCTATCCCCAATGACTATTAGATCTTCCATTGGTGTACAAACTGGATCCATCCTCTAATCTGCTCTACACTTGAACAGAGTGGATATGAGTTACTGTTACTGTTACTGCTACTGATTTCCAAATTAAGCACCTCTAAAAAACAAATGAACCATAATAACTTATCTTGCAGAGAATATGATAGGTTTGGAATGAAATGCTACAAACCACCTTTTATATTGCCTTTCTGTGAAGTAATTGAGAAGCAAAACTGTGATATAATCATACTTATTTGAAATGAGCTATTTACTTAAATTTCTTCCATTCTTTAACCCAAGTATCACTATTTTCTATCTACAGTATGCCAACATATAGCATTTGGTCTTACTTCTTCCATTTCAAAGGAATCTGAAGGCTTGCAGCTGATCCCAGATAGTCTCCTGAGAGTATGAGTTAAAAGCAAATTGTGCTCCTTGCACAATCTTTCTTTATTGAGAATCTAAACTTGGAAGGAAAATGGGGCTCTTTTAACATAGCTGAGGCAATCCCCAAGTTTTAGTGGCTATGAATTGTGCAGTTTGGGGTATAACTATACCCTCCTCCTCTTCCTCATTTGGGAACAGTTCTTTTAGAGAGATTAAGGCAGCACTGTCAGATAATCCTGTGCTAGTCAGCAAATGCAGATTATGAGCAGCAAAGTGGACTTCTTGGATTTTACATGTACCAGCATTTTGATAGGCTTGAGTTTCATGTGTTTCCCTAGATATTTTTTTCTCAAGAGCTGACCTATTCTTCTCTTCTTAGCCTGTGGCTTCCCTTTTGGAATAATCCTGGCCTTCTCTTCTCTCTTTCGTTCTCCTATTTTGTGCTGTCTGATGCACATGTTACTCAGCAAAGAGGAAAAAGTGCTAGTCACATGATCCAATATTTCTAGTTGTCGAAAGTGTCCTTAAATTTAAGAGAGATTAAACAAACCTTATTTACTTTAGTTAGGGCAAAACATTCAAGGCTTTTAATACACAAAGGAGATTCTGAAAAAAAAAAGATGATTATATCCTGATCTCTGACTGGAATCTATGGGACTAAGCATGGTTAGGCAAACTGGGACCTTTGGAGTAGATATCTTTTAATGAGTGATTGGAAAATTTATTAATATTCTATGCCTTCATGCCTGCTCAGTGAAATAGAATCAGACATTTTTCAATATTATGGAGATGAAATGGAAAATATTTTTAATTTGGTATCACTTCCATATGCACATGCCATAATTTAATTTGGATTTATGTCTATGATCCAAGTATCTTTTACAATGTTTATTAACAAAATTTCAATGAATATTTCGTTGTAGTAATCCTTGGAAATTGCAGAATATAAGTATACTCTTGTTTTCTGTGAAATAATTTCACACACAAATAAAGAGATTAATGTTTATGGACTGACATACACTTCAGTTTCATTTATGGGTTTAAAAGCTTATTCAGATTGACAAATTTAATATTCTGTACTATGATTATGATTGTATTGCTGTTTCTTTTGAGGAAGATTTTGGGGAGGATGTAACAGAAATTGATGAAAATCTTGATTGCTAAGCTGCCAAACATATTTCTTAGCACTTAGACCTATATACTGCTTCATAGTGCTTTGCAACCCTCTCTAAGTGCTTTACAGAATGAGCATAGTGCCCCCAACAATCCGGGTCCTTATTTTACTGACCTCGAAAGGATGGAAGGCTGAGTCAACCTTGAGCCGATGAGCATCGGACTCCTGGCAATAAGCAGAATTAGCCTGCAATACTGCATTCTAACCACTGGACCATCATGACTCCTTATACTATCCTTTATAAAGAAGCATATATCCAGGAATATATTCCAAGGGCCCTTATTAAATAATATCACATATTTCCTCTCAGATATTGACAGTCCAAAATAGCTTATCTTATTTATGAAGTAGTATAAATAACTGATATGTACTAATAAATCCTTGCACTTTCCAGTTTTTTACTATTCTATTTTGTACTGGAATTTATTCATATATTGGTTGTATTATAGTGCAAATACTATATACTTATACTTATAAAATACTAATTTTTACTTATAAAATACTAATTTAGTAGTATGATGATATTAACATTCTGGAATTTTACTCAATCAGAATAACAGAGTTATCAGCACATGAACATGTACAAGCATCTTTTTCATGTAGTGCATGAGGAGTTATATGATCAAAGGATAACTGTTTAAGTTTCTTTAATGCACTTTTTTCTTTTATTTTATAAAAGACAGCATTAATGACCTCTGCATCAGTGGAGATTGTGCTGTTCTTTAAATTTCAACAAAATCCTGTGACTGGGAGGACTTTTCATCAGGTTCACCTGATTCGCCAGTTGCGTCCCTTTCTAGATCGGGACTCCTTACGCATGGTCACTCATGCCCTCGTCACTTCCCGCCTGGACTATTGCAATGCTCTCTACATGGGGCTCCCCTTGAGGAGCACCTGGAGGCTCCAACTGGTGCAGAGTGCGGCCGCGTGGGTGGTTATGGGAGTGACCTGGCATTCCCATGTAACACCTCTCTTGCGCGAGCTGCACTGGCTCCCGGTGGTCTTCCGGGTGCGCTTCAAGGTTTTGGTTACCACCTTTAGAGTGCTCCATGGCTTAGGACCTGGATATTTACGGGACTGCCTGCTGCCACCAGTAGCCTCTCACCGGCCAGTACGCTCTCATAGAGAGGGGCTCCTCTGGGTGCCATTGCTGGCAGTGTCGACTGGCGGCCCCCAGGGGGAGAGCCTTCTCTGTGGGGGCACCTGCTATCTGGAATGAGCTCCCCCTGGAGATACGGAGGATCCTGGATCTATGCATCTTCCGCCGCGCCCTCAAGACATTTTTATTTCAACAGGCCGGCCTGGCCTAACTTTTCCCTTTTTAACTTTTTAAATTTTAAATTTTAAATTTGTCTTAAATATTGGGGGTGTTTTAATTTGTCCCGAGCCAAATTATCTAATGTGGTTTTATACTGTCTTTTAAATTTTGTAATTTATGTGTTTTATTTTTTGGCTGTTCACTGCCCTGAGTCCTTTGGGAGTAGGGTGGTATATAAATTTGATAAAATAAAAATAAAATAAATAAATAAAAAATTGATTTTTCTTCAGTAGATTAGTAACAGCTAATATGGAGAAGAATGTAGATTCATCACCTCAAATGTCTGTGAATATGACATGGTAATTTCATAATAAATTCATATCTGGAATCAACTCATCAATGATTTACTCACCATGTAAACTGGAAGCTTCAACTTTTATGCATTGCCTTTGAGCTTCTATGAATACTTTGATATTGATTCCTTTAGCAATGGATGGACAACTGATGAAGCGAGAAGGAATCTTAGTGCAGATGTCAGGTTCCTCACACCAAACCCAAGCAAAACCTCAACAGAGTCCTTTTTTGAGAAATCCAGCAATTCAATGACACTATATGGAAAACATCAATAGAAATTATTTTGCTTTGCTGATTTATATTCATACATGCATTTACATATGGAGAAAACATACATATATGGGTCCATAAAAAATTAAACTGTCTGCTACTTATTAAACTAGCCACATACTTTTTCAGATTTCTGTGTTAGATAAATAAATAAATAAATAAATAAATAAATAAATAAATAAATAAATAAAATAAATAAATAAATAAATAAAAATAAATAAATAAATAAATAAATAAATAAATAAATAAATAAATAAATGTCATTATTTTAAGGAGGTAATTTGAATGAAAGCCTGCTTTAATGAACAGGAAAGAGATTCTGCTCTTGCATTTATTTTATTTATTATTTATTTTATTATTTATTATTGATTTTTATACCGCCCTTCTCCAGCAGGACTCAGGGTGGTGAACAGCCGAGATAAAACAGAGCATACAAAATTTAAAAAACAGTTTAAAAGGTAATCAAATAATTTTGGCCCACAATTTAAAACAACCCAATTAAAACAAATTTCAAATTAAAACCAAACGGATGGGATCAAGCCAGCCTGGCTAGGGGAAATAAATGAGTTTTCAAGACCCAACGAAAAGTCCAGAGGTCTGGTATCATGCGTATCTCTGAGGGTAGGTCATTCCAGAGGGTGGGTGCCACCACAGAGAAGGCTCTCCCCCTGGGGGTCACCAGCCAACATTGTCTGGCAGATGGCATCCTGAGGAGGCCCTCTCTGTGCGAGCGTACTGGCCAGTGGGAGGCTATTGGCGGCAGAAAGCGGTCTCGTAGATACCCCGGCCCTAAGCCATGGAGCACTTTAAAGGTGGTCACCAACACCTTGAAGCGCACCCGGAAGACCACCGGGAGCCAGTGCAGCTCGCGCAGGAGAGGTGTCACATGGGAGCACCCCGTCGCTCCCATAATCCCCCGCGTGGCTGCATTCTGGACCAGCTGGAGCCTCTGGGTGCACTCCAAGGGGAGCCCCATGTAGAGAGCATTGCAGTAGTCCAGGAGGGAAATGACGAGTGCCTGAGTGACCGTGTGTAGGGAGTCCCGATCCAGAAAGGGATGCAACTGGCGTATCAGGCGGACCTGATAAAAAGCCCCCCTGGCCACGGCCATCATATGCTCTTCTAAAGACAGCCATGCATCCAGGAGGTTGCCAGCCCTCTCCGTGGGGGCCAGTAACTCACCCCGAATAGCCAGCAATGGCACCAGCTGGTTATATTGGGATGCCGGAAGCCACAGCCACTAGGTCTTGGAAGGGTTGAGTCGGAGCCTGCTTCTCCCCAGCCAGACCCGCACAACCTCTAGGCACTGGGATATCACTTCAAGGGCATCATTTGGATGGCCTGGGGTGGAGATGTACAGCTGAGTATCATCAGTGTACGGATGGAACTCCACCCCAAAACCACGGATGATTTTGCCCAGCGGCTTCACATAAATTTGAACAGGAGGGGTGAGAGGACCGACCCCTGCGGCACCCCACAAACAAGGCATCTCAGGGTCGACCTCTGCCCCCCCACCAACACCGACTGTGACCTGTCAGAGAGATAGGAGGAGAACCACCATAAAATGGTGCCCCCCCCCCACCAACCTCTCCAACCGGTGCAGCATGATACCATGGTCGATGGTATCAAAAGCTGCTGCGAGGTCTAACAGGACCAGGATAGAGGAACAACCCCTATCCCAAGTCCTCCAGAGATCATCCACCAATGCGACCAATGCCATTTCCGTGCTGTGCCCAGGTCTGAAGCCGGACTGAGCGGATCTAGATAGACAGCTTCATCCAGGTACTGTGGCAGCTGTCACGCCACCACACTCTCAACAACCTTCGCAATAAAACGAAGGTTGGAGACTGGATGATAGTTAGCCAAAACAGCCAGATCCAGAGAGGGCTTCTTGAGGAGGGGCCTCACCACCGCTTCTTTCAAGGCAGGACACCCTCACTCAAAGAAGCATTAATAATCCTCTGGAGCCAGCCTCGTGTAACCTCCTGGGAAGCCAGCACCAACCAGGAAGGACACGGGTCCAATAAACATGTGGTCGCGTTCAGCCGTCCCAGAATCCTGTCCACGTCCTTGGGAGCCACAGGATCAAACTCCTCCCAGATAACACTCTCAAGACCTGCCTCAATCATCCCATCCGGATGGGCAAAATTCAAAGCACTTGTCCAAATAAAGTTTTCAAAGGTTAGATAAATAATGATGATAGATAGATAGATAGATAGATAGATAGATAGATAGACAGACAGACAGACAGACAGACAGACAGACAGACAGACAGACAGATATAGGATAGACATACAGATAGATTGGTTGTTCATTCTTTAGTACATATCAGTTATTTTACAGCTAGACAATTACACAATGGCCCTCTGAGAATTTAGATGATAGAATTCTGAGTTGAGTTTTTCAGAAAAGCACAGGTGAGATATAGAACATGGATTTTTAGCTTTCCTCCTTGACAGATTCTGGTTATATAATGGTGAAAAGATCTGTTTTAAACTTGCCAGTTGTGGATCCATTATTACTTTTTTTTTTATTAATTTTAAAAAAATTATAAAACAAATAAACATTTAAAACATCAATCATCCCTCTCCTGTGACATCTCAGTGTTGACTTCTACTCTTCTTTTTGTTCTTCTTGTTCCAACAGTTTCTTCTATCTTAATCGTCATCCAATCCACTGTAAAAGTTCATTCCTGTAGTCATATTCTTACTATCAAATTTTTATACATAGTTGTAAAATTAATCATTTACATCTCTTTTCCAACCAACAATAAAAATAATTCCATGTTCTAAACTATTCTGATTCTTCCCTATCTTTAATCAACAAGGTTAATCGATTCATTTCTGCACAATCTAAAATCTTTTTTATTACTTCGTCTTCCACAGGTATTTTCTCTTGTTTCCAATTTTGAGCATAAACAATTCTTGCAGCTGTTATTACATGTATAATCAAATAAATATATTCCTTTTTAATTTTATCCAGTAGGATATCCAATAGGAACAAGTCTGGTTTAAATTCAATACATATTTGTGTCATTTCTTCCAACCAAATTTTAATTTTATTCCAATAATTTTTTGCTTCAGGACATGTCCACCACATATGATAATAGGATCCTGGTAGTTGGTGACATTTCCAACATTTCGTTGATTTATTTTTAAACATTTTTGCTAACTTCTCCAGTGGCATATGCCATCTATAAAACATTTTATATTGGTTTTCCTTGTATGCGGTGGACATCATTAATTTATAACTCCTTTCCCATAGTTGTTGCCATTTTTCAAGCTCAATTGAATGTCCAAAATTTCTTCCCCAAGCTATCATTGTTTCTTTCACCTGTTCCTCCTTCAATTCAATATATAACAAAAAATTATAAAAAAATTTTATTAAATTTTCTTCTGTTCCTGTGAGTATCCTATATAACTCAGCCTTTTCCAAATAAAAACCATGTAATTTAGCATTTTTTTCATATCTTGTTCTTATCTGCATATACATAAACGAATCTATCTCAATCCCCTGTTCTTCCAATTCTCGTTTCTCTTTCAATTCCCCCTTATCTGTTAACAAATCCTTATATCTAACAATATTTCCAAAATTAAAAACATTTGGGTGTATTAAAGCTTCCATCATTGATAACCATATCAGTATTTTCACATAATATTTATCTCTAACCTTCTCCCAAACCAATAACTATGCATTTCTTATATAATGTCTATGAAAGTATGTATGTATTTTATTTCTACCATACCACAAAAAAGCTTGCCAACCTAGTTGCAAATCATGCCCTTCCAAAGTTAACAACCTTATATTTCTTAATTCAATCCATTCTTTAAACCATGTCAATGTTGCTGCTTGGTAGTATAATTCCCAATTTGGTAACCCAAATCCCCCTCGTGACCTCATATCTTGTAACATTTTCAAACTTATTCTTGCTTTTTTCCTTTATCATATAAATTTCCTCATTATCTTATTCAGATAATACAAATATGTCTTTTCAATTTTTATTGGAACTGTCTGAAATAGAAATAACAATCTTGATAATATGTTCATCTTTATCAATGCAATCCATCCCATAAGTGATATCTGAAGATTCTTCCATTTTTACAAATCTTTTTCATTTTTTTTCTTTTTCAATTTGTCTTAATTTGTAGTAATTTTCTTCCTTTATTATTTTTCTTCCCTATTATTTTTTATATCTTTTTTTATTATTTTTAAATCAGAAACATAAAACACATCTTTTCAAAACAAAGCTTTTGCTCCAGTCACAAATTAATACCAATCATTAATAAATCTTAATTTTCAATTAACACAATTTAATATTTTACGCAAATATTTCCCTCAGATCTGTCTATTTAACTATGCCATTATCCCCAAAAACCTGTTACTTAAATCTTAAATCCTAACCAATTATCATTCCATTTTTTTCTTTCATTTGCTTGGATGGATATATTTTAACGATATAAGTCATATAATTATGATAAACATTCATAAAGTATTTAATTTCAACATACTCATTTTATTTTTACTATTAAACTCAAAATTTATATTCTTTATTACTATTATTAAACCTAACTTATTCATTTTATTTTAACTCACTCTCCGCATACACCTCCTCACTTTAATTATCCCACCTCATTTTATATTTTACTAAAAAACCCAGCATTGTTATCTTTATCTTTGTTATTAACCCAATCATTTTTATTTCTTGGCTGTTGAACACAGCTTGCCCGTTTTTATTTTTTGGCCTTTACATGGCATATTCAGTTTTGTTTTGGCTGTTACACAGCATATTAATTTTGTTTGGCTGTTCAACACAGCATATTCATTTTTGTTTTCTGGCTGTTACACAGCATATCTATTTGTACTTTTTGGCTGTTAAACACAGCATATTCATATTTGGTTTAACTATTGATCCCTACTTAATCCTTTCTTTGTTGTTTCCATCCATCTATGCATTGCTTATTTTCACTTAATCATATTTATCTTTGTCCTTTTTCATGACATTCATAATATTTTAACATTGAGACATGGTTCTTGCTTGAAACATATCTTTAGATGTATTTATAAATTCCTTTTAACATTTTCATTTAATCATATTTATCCTTATTCTTTTTCCTAACATTTTAACATTAAAACATAATTCTTGCTTCAAACATACCTTTACATATATTTATTAATTCCTTTTAACATTCTTAATTTCTATAAAAACTTCCCTTTTATTATTACAATCCACCTTTACTTTATTTTATTTTTGATCACATTGTCTTCATTTCCTCGCCTGCAAACGTATATTTCCTTCCATTTTCCAAGTTTTTAATTTTGTTCTCCATAAGTCAAATTAATTCTTTTTCTTATTTTTATTCCGGATATAATGTATCAAATCTCTTTCTTTTGAGCCTGCGCTTAATCCTTCTTCTGTTCCTGTGCTAATATTTGAGTTATTATTATTTTAACTATAGGAGTTCCGTTGTAGATTCCTTTTCTTTTCACCAAAATCAAACTGCCCACATACAAGAAAAAAAAAAAACTCTCCTCCACAAAATCCAGTAACTTTTATCTGTAAAGCTCAGAGTTTCCCATAACAAAGAGAAGTTACAAAGTTCCTCTTTAGGCCAGATGGTGTCTCTCTATAATTCACATTTTCCATTAGTCATGCAAGACTCCATTTTGCTATTATATAACCATCCAATTTATTTCTTCTTCTTTTAATTTAAAAAGTATCAAATCTTCCTCTTTTTTCTTTTTAAAATCCAACTCAAGTTTTGAAGTGTTTAATCCTTTTACCATCTCTCCATGATTGATTCCCTTAGTTCTGTTCCAAAATTAGTTGTTTCTCAGGTCTTTGTCTCTTTAAGGTTGCATTTAAAAAAGCCCTTCCAAAGCCCCTTTGTTGCATAGCCACTGTTTTAGGCTAGGGGTCTTTTAAATATTAATATTGCTCCAAACGTTGTTGCAAGCCTAGATTGCTATCACTCACCTGGCTTCAAGAGCTCCGTTTTACTCAGCTTTCCTCCAGCTTTCCCAGTTTTCCTAGCTTCGTGGCAGCCGCCATGGCTGCCGCCCCCCCGCCGCCGACTCACAGAGGGTTCCCTCTGACCTCTGAGGAACTTGCCTGTTCCTCTCAGTCACCGGGGCACCCCTCTTTCTTCCCTGTCCCTGCAGGACAGTTCCGGTCCGAAGACCCATCAGCGATGGTTTGGCAGCCGGGGTTTTTGCGGGGCTTGTCAGAGCCCGCTATTTCCCTGACTGTCTCACTGCGATGCCAAACCAGAAGTCTCAATTTTCTTCCTTTATTGTTGCACATCTTGAAGTTAAATATATCCCCAAGTATTTAATTTTCTTCATGACTTGTATATCTAACTTTTCTCTTATTTCTCTGTTTTGTTTTTCTGTTGTATTTTTCACCAAGATTTTTATCTTTATTTATTTTCAAACCAGAAACTTTTCCATATTTTTCTATCTGTTCTAGTAATTTGGGTCCTATCATTTGCGGTTCCTCTATAATAAATACCAGGTCGTCTTCAAACGCTTGTAATTTATAGTCCTCTTTTTTAATTTTTTTTTTATTGAAAAAGTTTTCAAATACAAATTCCCCCCCTTTTTTTCCCCTCTCCCTCCCCCTCCCTAACCCTCCCTCCCCACCCATCCCCCCTGTGACTTCTTCATAACAAAAAAAACCCTAATTCATAACAGATTACTTACTCCCTCCTCTAGATATTGACCTTTACTTACTAAAAATATTATTAATATTATAACATCCCCCTTTATCCATACATTTCAGAAAAGAAAAGAAAGGAAAAAAAAAAGAAGACATTATACTATGACATTATAGAATAACTTCTCCACTTTAAAACTATACGATAAGTCCTACTTTAACATTTAATCTTCTATATATATTACTATAACATTTCAAAGCGGCCTTCCCCATAAAATCTAGTTTAACATTTATTCCACTCTATCCATTTCCTCCACTCCCCTAAATATATCACTTAAAAATCCCTTTTCTTAGACTAATCAATCTACTAACTAGCTTATTCACCCACTATCATGCAAAATTACCATACACAACATTTCTTGATATCTTTGATTCACTGCCCACACTACTTAAAAATATATGTCTATATTTTCCATTATATCTAAATAAAAAAAAAGAAAAGACAATGACTTTAAATTTATAATCCATATAGTATCTTCATTGAGGTCTTTCCACTGGATTGGTAGAACCAACATCCATAATCGGGTAACATAGCTTGCTGGTGCAACAGTTTATTCAGGATCTTCAATCATATCTGCCCCCATCAGTAGTAAATATCTTCTTATATATATAAAAGTAAAAACAACCACCCGAGTGACATTATAATTATATTCCATATAGTAATAATTGTGGGTTTCATCAGGATTATTAATTCCCATCATTGTAGTGGGTAACAACCCGATCTTCTGCATGCCCCAGCATAATTCTCTTGCCTTGTGATTCAAGATAATATAATATGTTTATCAACACAAAAAGAAATTCCAAAATGGATAATTCAAATCCATCAGTTTAAGGCTCGTTTCACATCCCCAGATTACGGCCATGCAGAGATCTGCCACAATCCTCAGGATGATATTAACCAATACGTCGCCTCTTCTGTGTTTACACATAATCATTCATATTTTAAAGTCACTGGCTTCACTGTTGCCTGATTTAGAAATTTCTATTTTTATGCCACCTATTTCTTTTTTTCTTTTCTTTTTGTGGGTTTGGTTTCCATCCTGGTTTCCTTTCTACAAATTGTGTATCATCTGGTCGGTTTTTATTCTGCTTTGTAGATTGGTCTTGTTGGTTTTGTTTTTGTATCTCATGTTTCTTTTTTATCCCTTGTATATCCCCTAATTGGTTTCCATGCTTATCCTTGCCTTGATAAGTCATCACATTAAGGTTAGATGCCACTTCTCTCAAATTTGTAGATAGTCCAGCTGGGGTATCCAATAAATCCAAAGGCAATTCATCTGGTACAGTCTCTGTAATTCGATATTTTACCTTTATTTCCGGCTCCTTCTGCTTATCCTGTATTATACCTGAAGATGTTAAGTTCATTTTCAACCTATTTTGATAAAATTCTTCCGCTCTTTCAACAGTATTTAGCTGATATCTTTCTCCTTGGTATCTAAATATAATACCAACTGGGGCGTCCCACCTGTAGGAGATATTTCTCTTTTTTAACTCATTCACCAGAAAACCAAATTTCTTCCTTTCCATCAATATCTTAGGTGGGAGTTCCTTGTAAATCCAAATCTTTCTTCCATACAATTGCAAATTAGAATTGAAGGAATTTTGCACGATATTATTCCTAATTTCTTTATCTGTAAAATAAATCACCACATCTCTAGGCAATTGCCTTTGCTTGGCAATCCAGGAGTTGATTCGATAAACTCTGTCAATCCTACAAAACACTTCGTCAGGTTGAACCTTTAGAATCCCAGCTAGAAATTCAGAAGATATTTTCCTTAAATCATCTCTATTATTTTCCTGCAAACCTCTTAATCTTATCGCATATTCTGTGAAATTATATTGTACCATTAAAATCTCTTTTTCAATCTTCTGTTGCAGATTTTCTGCATTACCATACTTTTGATCAGCATCCATTTTAGGTTTTTCTTCTAAGCTATTATCCTGAGTGTTTGTCAAATCATTTTCAATTTTTTGAATTCTATTGTCCAATTTATCTTGAATTTCTTCCATTTTAGATTCTAGTACATTAGTATTTGTGTCCAACTGTATCATAAATTCTGTAAAGCCATTAGCCACTTTTGAGAATTTTTTCTCCAAAGAATCAAACTTAGATTTCACCAATTCTTTAATTTCCTGCTTAAATTTTTCAAGTTGCTGATTCACAATCTCCTCCCTTCTTTCAATCTCCTCTATAAAAAATTCTATTATATTAAAATCAGGTTTCTGAGACTGAAGAGTTAAGACTTGTTCCTTTAAGTTGCTGGTGGGGGAATCCACCCCCTTCTTGTTTATCTGACTTTATGAGTCTCAGTGCCATGTTTCCGCCCAGGCAGGCTTTGTTAAAAAAAAAGCAAAAAAAAAAAAAAAAAGGGGACTTCTTTCCAATCAACAACAATATCAAGTCTCCAAGGGAAGAAAAAGAGAAAAAGACCTAGGAGCGAAGTTTTGTCTACAAATGTAGCCAGTGGTATTTATTCCGCTACATTGTAGTAATAAAAAACGGAAGGACTTTCCCTTTCAGTCTCTCCTCCAGTCGACGCCATTTTAAAAGGCTTTTTTTCCTCTTTCTTTTCCTCCTCTCTCTTAAGTAATTTTTTAAAAAATCAGTAAAATACTTGCGGTTCAGTATTACAGGTCCAGCTCACATTTTCTTTGAGTAGTCTGTTAAATTTGCAGGCTTGCTTTTGACGCCTGGCTCTGCATCAGCAGAGGTCTCCCAAAGCCCGGAGCAGCGGCTGAGGATACGGGGCATCTCATCCGCTCCGTCCCAAAAGTAAAGGAAAAACTTTTGGGACTCCGCAGAGAGTTCTACCCACCCCTGCCGGCTCTATTTCCGTTTCCTCATGGAAACAGAGTTTTTTCGAGCCGCCATTCCGCTGTGAAGGCGGCTCTGACAGGCGATGGAAGCTGACGATCCCAAAGGAACGTCTGGCAGCGACAAACAGCAAACCGGAAGTCCCTCTTTTTTAATTTTTATCCCTTTTATCTCATAAAAGGGATCCATTATTTTTTATATCCTTGTCTGTACCTGTTGGCTGTATTGGTTCCCCTTGTCTGAGCCTGATAACTGAGCTCTGGCATGGGGCTTTTTAGTATTTGAAGAGAAGGCTAAAATTACTTGGATGAAATTTCAGATTTATAGTTTAGCACCAATGTTTTAAAAAATGAAGAAGGTAATGGCAAAATATTTCTATATTTCCCTCCCAAGAAAGCTGTATTAATGAGCCTATGTATTCATCAGGAAGTGAGTTTGATCTTTATTTGCCATGCACCTTGCTATGGGGTTGCTCTGGATAGCTTCAACAAGAAAATGGGGATAAAATAATATATAACATGTATATATTATAAACATAACAACAGCAAAGGAATAAACTCAGGGTACCATCAGTCAACTTATGCTGACTGGCGACTCCCAGGGGGAGGGCCTTCTCTGTGAGGGCTCCAACCCTTTGGAATGAACTGCCCCTGAGATACGAAATATCCCTTTCCGCCGTGCCCTCAAAACCCTGATGTTCCAACAAGCGGGGCTAAACATATGAACATGTGAATGATTTTAAAATGTTATCTAATTTTAGGTTCTATTTAATTGGGCCAATCTATGTTATAATAATAATTTTAATTAGCAATTTTATGATGTTTGTGTATCTATATTTTTCTTGACTGTACACCGCCTTGAGTCCTACGGGAGAAAGGTGGTATAGAAATATAATAAATAAATAAATAAATAAATAAATAAATAAATAAATAAATAAATAAATAAATAAATAAATGTAAACAATGGAAGTACAATAATATGAAATTAAAGAAGATGGATGGAGGGGCAGCAAAAAGCACATGGGGAGGAGAGGGAGGATCAGCTAATTAGTCCAGTAGTCACCTCCAGTGTAAGGGTCTGCATTCTCTCTTCCTCATTCAAGAAAGTAAAAACTCTTGAAACACCAGCATTACAAAAGGAACCTTTTATTGAAGGAAAATCATTGCAGGACAAAGGAAAGCAGGGTCTAAAGTTTCCTCGAGCAAAACATTTAGGATAAAACAGTTAAAAACCCCTCCCCTCAGTCTGATATTGAATAAGCCAATCTACAGGTGTGAAGTTGTTTTGAGAAGCAAAAGCTGAGAAGGTGATAAGAAGCATTTATTTATTTATTTATTTATTTATTTATTTATTTATTTATTTATTAAAGGACTCAGGGCGGTGTACAGCCAGAAATAAAACCAAAACAATATAAAAATTAAAAGCAATTAAAACAATTAAATAAATTGGCCAAAAACTCTAATAAAACAACCCATTAAAATAGTTAGGCCAGCCCTTCTTGTTGGAATAATAATGTTTTTAGGGTGCGACGAAAGGTACGAAGGTCGGGATTCCTATGAATCTCCAGGGTCAGCTCATTCCAGAGGGTAGGGGCCCCCACAGAGAATGCTCTCCCCCTGGGGTTGTCAGTCGACATTGCCTAGCCGACAGCACCCGGAGAAGCCTCTCTCTGTGGGAGTGTACCAGTTGATGGAAGGCTATCGGTGGCTGAAGGCGGTCTCGTAAATACCCAGGTCCCAAGCCATGGAGCGCTTGGGAGCACCCAGCACCCAGCACCTTGAAATCGCACCCGAAGACCACCGGGAGCCAGTGCAGCTCACGCAGGAGCAGTGTTACATGGGAGCGTTGAGTCGCTCCAGTAATTACCTGTGCAGCCACATTCTGGAACAGTTGGAACCTCCAGGTGCTCTTCAAGGGGAGCCCCATGTAGAGAGCGTTACAATAGTCCAGACGGGAGGTGACGAGGGTGTAAGTGACTGTGCGTAAGGAGTCCCGGTCCAGAAAGGGACGCAACTGGTAAATCAGGCAAACCTGATAAAAAGCCCCCCTGGCCACAGCCATCAGGTGGTCTTCTAAGGACAGCTGCGAGTCCAGGAGGACACCCAAGTTGTGAGCCCTCTCTGAGGGGGTCAAGGTCTCACCCCCAATAGTCAGTGATGAAGTCAACTGACTATGATGGGACGCTGGAAACCACAGCCACTCGGTCTTGGAGGGATTGAGTCTGAGCTTGTTCCTCCCCATCCAGATCCGTACAGCTTCCAGGCACCAGGTTTTCCCAGGTGTCTCTTGCTGGAGGCTTCGGAACTGAGATAAAACAGATGGCCCTCACCCCTTACATTCCCCAGAAGGCAAATTAAAGTACAGGATACATAGGCATCAGGAAAAAGGTTATAAACTGAAGAATGCACCTAGGCCCCCTCCCCACTAGAATGGCAGTATTACGATAGGGATCTATTGTGTGACTTTCATGATCTAAGAAAGTACAGATGGTGCACAAACTGAAGTAGTGCAAAGGCTCTCCTAGTCACAGCCACCATCTGATCTTTTAGCAGGAGCTGCGAATGGGTTTATGGGTTTGGCTATAACCCAATTTTATAATCATCATCAGAATAAAAAAAGCTTCTAAGATTGTATAAAAATGATATGCTCTAATTGAAATTAATGAGAAAGTACCAGTGGTGGGTTCCTCCCGGTTCGGTCCGGTTCAGCAGAGCCGGTAGCGGTGACGATATGATGTCACTGAACCGGTTCTCCCCCCCTGCCCTCCCACCCCCCCACCCCCCACGTTATTCTTACCTTTTATTTGGTTCCACCCCCAATCTATTGCTGCCTCCTGAGTCCCAGCTGATGACTAGAGGGAAAAAAACTCTTTAAACTCTTGCCGCCGGGCTTCAAAGGGCCATCCTACAGCTGATCAGTGTTAAAAGCAAACAAATGAGTCAGGTCGTAAGTGCGAGGACTGGTCGTAAGTGCGAGGACCTTCCAGAAATGACTCTGACCAGCTAGCCACGCCCACCTAGTCACATGACCTCCAAGCCACACCCACAAAATAAGCCACGCCCACAGAACCGGTATTAAAAAATTTAGAACCCACCCCTGGAAAGTACCAAGTGATTTTGTTCCTTATGGTCTCAAGACTTCTTTCAAGTCTTAACTAATTCAGATTTCTGGACTGCCAATTAGGGAAACTTGTTAATTTGATCATGGGTAAGGATTTGAATTTTTAAAATTAGGATTGAGCTCAGAAAATATTTTCCCCAAACTGCAGATTTCCCCCCAAATTCCTCCCTCTTATTTTAAGTTTACTTCAAAGACATCAAAAACTTCTGCTTTTGTAATCATGCCATTGGAACTATAATAGGGCCTGATACTTCTGCATTAGATTTCTTTAAATTAAATTAGAGTCTTTCCAGTCCCTCTCCTTTCAATATCCACTGCATTGCCTTCTTCCTGCAGTTGAATTTTATCCCTGCTATTCAGTGAATCATTTTACTTCTTATTCTAGTAGCAAAAAGAGGAAGGAAGGATTCAAAGGAAAGCATTTTTGCTTTCTCAGAGACCTGGCACATTATTATAGCTTTTAGCAATCCCTGGGCTATTTGGGGAAATGTGGTTTCAGAATGAAAAACAGTACAAGTGGGAAAACTATATTTCCTAATTTTGTGTCAGTCTGTTCCAATTAGCACTGTGAGAGAATCACAATCTGTTCCATTCCATCCTTCTATTCCACTAGACAACAAGACATGCAAGGGGAAGGGATGGCAAAAAGGGCAACATTATTTTGAATATTTCTAATCATAACTTGTACACAATCTGACACATTAGTCACTATACAAATACCACAGAGATACATAAGAGAACATGTGCTAAAGAAAAACCAAATTGCCAATATGCACATATGTGCATCTTGCCTTCTGGGGTACCCATGTACTTGGGCCCTTCACATATCTAGGCTGGATGACAAGCTCTAAAATTAAAACTAGACCAGCACTGACCTTTTTGGTGGACTGAGGAGCAAATGAGGTGAACTGGCATTATTCCATCTTGAGAGAATGGGCATTTGTGAAAAGTGATGCAGGAAACTAGAACAGGATAAAGCAGCATTAAATTTGTTTATATTTGAAGTCCTTGGGGATGACATTAAAATTTCCTTCTGGGGTAAACAGCTGCATATTTTTGTTGGCATGAAACAAAACCTTGAAAGAGCTGTTCAATAGCAAATGTAACAGCACCATGCAAGCACATTTATTCTCAGGAACAGTATGTTAGAATGTAGGTGTTAGGCACCAGTTAATGCTAATTATAAAGGTGGCAGAACTTCTTTGCTTTGACAGATGGTTTATATTCAGGATCCTATAGGGAGAAGATTTTTTGAACCACCTATCATTTAGATAGTTATGGTTGCTTGTCATAAGGCTCTGGGTAGAACACATATAAGTAGCATAAGAATCATTTGTTGTATTATCTGGAGGTAACTATAATAATATTATTATTATATTATAAAAGAGTTGTCTTGCGAAGTTACAAAACTGTATCTGTTCTTTTTACATTTAAACTCACAGAGGAGCCTCAGCCACCTAACTTGTTCTTAAGTCTGGAAGTTGGGATGGAAGAAAGTCCCACATATAAAGTTACTCTATTATTTGTGGAGGTTATTACCCAGAAAATCAGCAACACAACACCCATCAGAGCTCCAGGAAGTGCCTGCTACAAACCAAGAGCAGAACTGTGCTGATTAACTGAAGAGTGCTGAATTATCTTCCAAACCCACACTGTGAAGAAGTTCCACAATTAAGCAAAAGTCATCTGGACATCTGCCTAAATGAAGCATCCAGCTCTGATTCCTATTACTGAGTGATCAAGCAAAGAAAATGCAGTAAAGAAAAAATAATAATCTGGCAACTGTCACTACTGTTATTCTTAAACAAAATGTCTGGAAAAATATTTTCTGCATTAACATGCCACATTTCTGAACACACAATCCCATCAAAATTAAAAATAAACAAAATTGCACATGAGCACACTTACATGCAAGTTTACAGTAATTTTGGAAAGGTCACATAAATGATCATTCTTGATGCCATGTCCTGCAGTGGGAACATTTATGTGTGAGCACACTGTATGGTAGTGTAAGTGCACAGGCAGGCAGTCACTGATGTATGAATATTTCTGTCATAATTTCATCAGCTAGAGAGAGTAGAGCAAAAGTTGTGAAAATGGCTACCAGCCATGTATAATCAGGAATATGTGACTATTTCTCCATGCGATTATTGTGCAGTAGCTCCTTAAGTGCAGAAAAATGTTATCAGGAGAGCTATACTGCACTTAGGCTAATCTATATTGTGTTAACGAGCTTATGGATATGCATCAAGGAGGGCAATAATCACTTAATCATCTTGTTACTTGCTTGTATTAACATCGAATATTAGCCCATATTTTAGCAAGAAAACTTCAGATTTAGACTCACATACAACTCTAATTATATGCAAAGCACATGAAGCTTACTACTAGGAATTTTTAATTTTCGTTCCTGTGCTATTTTTCCTGCCATTCCCTCATTAAGGCATCATGAACTTCCCTACATAATTAACTGCATTTCCTTTTTGAAATTTTGAAATACAACTCTATACCTCCTATTAGACATTTCAACATAATGTATATACCTACCGCATGTAATTTTACAGTCATTTGTACTATGTTCAAAGGACTTGAAAGAGCTGCAAAAAATGTATTTCATTTTTTATTTCTTTTTATTCCATCCAACATTAAAAAGTACAGATAATCCAGACAATTTTAAATAAGGTTGGAATGTTATGGGATAATACTTTAGGAAAGGAGACACAATTGTAGTAAAAACAATTTATTCAAAGATTGAAACTATCAGAGAACTTGGAAATTCCTTTTTCTGTGGTAATCTTTTTGGATTGGAAAAAAAATATTATCCTATGGAAAGGGATACTAATACTATTGTCCAACAATTTATCTGATTATTTTTAGAACAGGAAATGAATATTCACCAAACATTTGTTATACCTACTCTAAAAAGGATGACGATTAGCTTATGTGATAGATGTTGGGAAAATAAAAGTAGATCTGTACTCTTTCCTCATAAATCACTTTTCCAGTTATTTCTTCAAAAAGGGTATAATAAAAGCTGCCGCCCAGCTTTTATTAAACCCTAAACCAGTCTACTGCCATCCAATATGCATTTCTCATGAAGAACTCTAACATTTTGCCAATGTTGAATTGGTACTACTGAATAGAGTGGAGTGGAGTGGAGTGGAGTGGAGTGGAGTAGAATAGAATAGAATAGAATAGAATAGAATAGAATAGAATAGAATAGAATAGAATAGAATAGAATAGAATAGAATAGAATAGAATTCTTGACTGGGCACACAAGGAATTTGTCTTCAAGTGACATCTGGCTATATTTTAATCTTGGGAAGAAAAATGACTTGGCTTTTCCTGAGTGACATTCCTTAATGGTGGAAAAGTTATTTCTAAACTAAGCACCTCAAAATGTGACCTTGCTACTAAGGTTATACTTTGGACAGTGAATTTATTCCACAATTTTTCCACTAGCTTTCATTCAATTTGATGAAAGTGAAATTGCTTTTGAAATTCTATTGGTATAATGTTTTCTTTTTTGTATATTTTTAGCATTATAAGGTGGCAACAAAGACATCTGCACAAGGTTGCAAAACTAGTATAATATGCATAAAATGTCATGATGCAAGTTTCACCGTTTTTATTGTTTTATTGCAATATCACACACAAGTATGTAAGGGGATAATTGCATCAAAACATTGTGTTGCATGTTTCATCATTTCCCTCCTTCTGCTGATATTAGTGTATGGAATGTTCTATCTTTCATTGTAGAGTAATCTTACAAACAGCTGCTGGCTTCTGATGCTTTCATTTTCACTTCTAAAGGAAGTGGCCAGGACAGAATTCCTCCCATAGGACCCTATAAATAATACCAAAGTCCTAGTCACAGCTAAGGGAAAGAATAAAGAGAAGTCTTACTTTCAAACTTTCTGGCATAAGTTTTCCTTCACTTGTTTTGAGGTCTGTTCAGTTACTGAAGCAATGTTAAGCTTATTTGAGAGATTGTATTCCAACTTTTCTTCTGCCTGCCTCAAAATAACCAGGACAAAAACTCCAATATGCAACTGGATTAGATTTCAGATGCCTATCCTTTCTCTAAGGTAAGTAATGTACAACAAAATCTATATCTATTTCCTGCCTGGGAAAATACTTATTGGTAGAGGAAATCTCACTACAAAACACAGATGAGAACTGTGAATTGTTAATGTAATCAAATATGAACTCTTAGTGGACAAAATGGCTTCAGTGTTGCTGTCCTTGATATGAAGAAGTTGACTTTACAAACAAGAATCAAATAGCTCAAATGTGATGGCATCTATCTTGCTATGTATAATACATATTATTATGCAAGAGTAACATATTACAAGGAAATCCAACTAGCAATTTTCAGTTACTTAATACATTTTCATTGTAATCATGGTCCTTCAAAGGTTATCATTTGAAGTATAAAACTGTGTTTTAAATGAATTCCAAATTTCAAGAATCAAATACCAGATTTTCTGAGAAGGAGAAATGAACACTGAAGATATTTTAAAGAAAAGAAATTAATAATAATATAAATTATAAATGGGAAGTAAATCCCAAAGTTGTAACTTACAACTTTTTTCTAAACTTGTTCTGATCTACAGTATTTTTTTTTTAATCACCAATAAATATTATTATTAAATAAATGGTATAAGGATTGTTTTCCTCATTGGTCTACTCTATGCACCCTTCTTATACCAACTTATTCCCAATAATACAGTTCAAGTATTCAATTACCTTCTGTTTTATCTTGGCTGTCCTGCAGTTTTTTGCTTGCTGCTAAACTGTTGAAGTAAGAGTAGCAGAAGATTTGATATTGTTCAAGAGAAAAACATGAGTAACCAGAACACTGATAAATTTAGTTACAAACAAATCTAACCAAGAAACAAAGAAACTTCTCAAATGGAAAAGTTCATTTGTATATATCATTTAGATATATACACACTAATATGTGTATTAGTGTGTATAGATATATACACACTAATATGATATACTTTTATCTTATCTTATTTTACCATTCCTGTACCTAGATAATATTTTGAATATTTTTACCAGTCAGGAAGCACATTAATAAAAGTTAAATTAAAAAATAAATGTTGTGAGTTATTGAAGATGGAAAAGAAAAGACTTCAAAATGTTGACACTTAACACTGGTTTTGTTCTTTACTAGTCTTTCACTTTCATATGCTTCATCCCTTCCCCACTTTTCACAAACCTTAATTAGTTGAAAAAATGCTTCAGAACATGCAGGAGGACCTACATAATAAGACAAGATTGTCAAATTTAACTCAAAGGGTTAAATGGGATCTTCTCCAAGATTCACCTTCCTCCACTTCCAAGAGAAGCTTTTCCTAGGCTTTCTTTTGGGGTGGGTGGAGAGAATGGATTCTAGCAGTGAACCATCAGGTGTATTTAGAATGCAGTACCTCCTACTGAGAAGGACAACACTGAAACTGGCACTCAGTGTGACACCCCATACCAGGAATAAATTCAGGAAAAATCATTCACAGAAAAGAGGGAACATGAGGCTAAATCAAAATATCTTGATACTTATGGTCACTTTGGCAGCACTCAGGAAAGTTGCTGCAAGTACAAAGGCCATTGAAGGAGAACCTAGATAGAACCTGGATTCAGCAACAGAAACTCAAGCAGAGTAAGAGTGAGTGTGATCTGTTCAAATTTACTGATGATTCTATTGGGGATCAGAGCCCACAAAATGTAAATCACTGTATTAAGTGATTGATTTTGCATATTAATTACAGCAAAATTCTTTTTAAGAATGCATGTTAAATATTCTAGTGACTGAGACACAGTAGTCTCCCAATATTCATACATATATTCTTGTAGGTAAGACTATGTTTAAAAAAATACTTATCCAATGCAGAATTGTTCATACATACTAGAAGCCAGAATGTTGTAAAGATTTTCCTCCTTGTTGTCCACTAAAAATTTGACAAGACATAATATTATTTATTTGTCTGTCCTAAACTTCTTTCAGGGAGTTCAAGGCTAAATGGGGGGGGTCCTTCTCTTTTATTATTATAATGAAATCATAATGAAATAATGTAGATTGTGAGACAGATAATATATTCCACTTAACCTCTACTTCAATAATTATCTAGACAAAACCAGAGTTATAATGGCATATAAGAAATTTAACATTAAATTAACATGTTGGTATGTAATAGTAAATCTTCATGTTGTCTTTTTCTGTTCTTCAGTCAATGGTAACTATAAACCAAGTAACACTATGGGTCATAATACATATACTATAATTAGCATATACTTCTTGTTGTTGTTAATTGCGAAGTCATGTCCTACCCATCATGACCCCATGGACAATGTTCCTGCAGGCCTTCCTGTCCTCTTCCATCCCCTGGAGTCCATTTAAGCTCACGCCTATTGCTTCAGTGACTCCGTCCAGCCACCTCGTTCTCTGTCGTCCCCTTCTTCTTTTGCCCTCAATCTTTCCCAGCATTAGGCTCTTCTCCAATGGGTCTTCCTTCTCATTAGGTGGCCAAAGTATTTGAGTTTCATCTTCAGGATCTGGCCTTCTAAAGAGCAGTCAGGGTTGATCTCCTTGAGGACTGACCAGTTTGATCACTTTGCAATCCAAGGGACCCGCAGGAGTCTTCTCCAGCACCATAGTTCAAAGGCCTCTATTCTTTGGTGCTCAGCCTTTCTTATGGTCCAACTTTCACAGCCATACATTGCAACTGGGAAAACCATAGACTATATGCACTTTTGTTGGCAGGGTGATATCTCTACTTTTTAGTAAGCTATCTAGATTTGCCATAGCTTTCCACCCCAGGAGCAAGCGTCTTTTAATTTCTTGGCTGCAGTCCCCATCTGTGGTGATCTTGGAGCCCAGGAAAATCCTCCTGTCACTACCTCCATTTCTTCCCCATTTATTTGCCAGGAATTGTGAGGGCCAGATGCCATGATCTTAGTTTTCTTAATGTTGAGTTTCAAGTGAACTTTTGCACTCTCCTTCTTCACCCACATCAAGATGCTCTTTAGTATCATCTGCATATCTGAGGTTGTTGATATTTCTCCCAGCTATCTTAATTCCAATTTTTGATTCATCGAGCCCTGCATTTCTCATGATGTGCCCTGCATATAAGTTAAATAGGCAGGGTGACAGTATACAGCCTTGCTGGACTCCTTTCTCAATGTTGAACCAATCAGTGGTTCTGTGTCCAGTTCTCACTATTGTTTCTTGACTCGCATATAGGTCTCTCAAGAGACAAATAAAATAGTCTGGTACTCCCATCTCTTTAAGAACTTGCCACAATTTGTTGTGATCCACACAATCAAAGGCTTTAGCATAGTCAATGAAACAGAAGTAGATGTTCAGTTTTCCAGATGTGCTGGCAAATTGAGTGTAGCATTTTTTACTGTATCGTCTTTTAAGATTTTGAATAGCTCAGCTGGAATACAGTCAACTCCATGATTTTTGTTGTTGCTCAGACTTCCTAAGGCCCATTTAACTTCACATTCTAGGATGTCTGGCTCGAGATCAGTGACCATCCCATCTTGGTTATTAGGGACCTTAAGTTCATTCTTGTATAATTCTTCTGTGTAATTTTGCCATCTCTTCTTAATGTCTTCTCCCTCTATTAGGTCCCTGCCTTATTGGTCCTTTATCATGCCCATCTTTACATGAAGTGTTCCTTTCATATCTCCAATTCTCTTGAAGAGATCTCTGGTCCTCCCTATTCTATTCTATTGTTTTCTTCTATTTCTTTGCACTGTTCATTTAAGAAGGCATTCTTATCTCTTCTATCTATTCTCTGGAATTCTGCATTCAATTGAGTGTATCTTTCTCTTTCTCTCTTGCCTTTTGCTTCCCTTCTTTCCTCAGCTATTTGCAAAGTTTCCTCAGACAATCATTTTTCTCTCTTGTGTTTCTTTTTCTTTGGGATGGTTTTAGTTGCTACCTCTTGTGCAATGTTGCAAATCTCCATCCATAGTTCTTCAGGCACTCTGTCTATCAGATATAATTCCTTAAATCTATTTGTCACCTCTACTGTATATTCATCAGGGATATGATTTAGTTCATACCTGAGTGGCCTTGTGCTTTTCCTTACTTTCTTTAATTTAAGTCTAAATTTTGCAGCAAGAAGCTCATGATCTGAGCCACAGTCAGCTCCTGGTCTTGTTTTTACTGACTGTATAGAGCATCTCCATCTTTGGCTGCAGAGCACATAGTCAATTTGATTTCGGTGTTGACCATCTGGTGATGTGTAGGGTCATCTCTTAGGTTGTTGGAAAAGAGTGTTTGCGATGACCATCGTATTCTCTTGACAAAATTCTATCAGCCTGTGCCCTGCTTCGTTTTGTACTCCAATGCCAAACTTGCCTGTTATTCCAGTTATCTTTTGGCTTCCTACTTTAGCATTCCAATCCCCCATAATGATAAGGACATCATTTTTTGGTGTTAATTCTATAAGGTGCTGTAGGGCTTCATAGAACTGATCAATTTCGGACTTCCGGTGGTGACGTCAGTGTGTTTGGGATGAAGGGAACAGTTCTCCGTTCTCCAAGTCCCTAATATCTTCGATTTAGGAGCCGATTTAGGTACTATTGACCTCGGAGAGGTCAATAGAAAAAAGGGGAAATTCTGAGGACCTCGGGGAGGACAGCAATCCCTCCGAAGTTTCAGGAAACCCCCCTTAATCCTGATCGAGGAAGAACCAGCCATCCCGGCTGGCCAGAAACGTTGACAGCTGACTAAGTGGGAAGCAAAAATCAAATAAAGAAGACTTCGGTGGAAGGATCGGAAAGAAAAAGAACTCAAAAGGTATATTTACAATCCATAACGTGAGGATCGAAGGCGGGAGAAAATAAACTCCAACTAAGAAGTGAATTACAGCTAAATAAGTGGCGACTGAGAAATGAGTGGAGACAGAATCCATCTTGGCATCAGTGACAGCGCATAAATTAACAACCGGCGAAATCGGAGGAAATCCAGAGGAAACCCAGGAGGAAAAAGTGATCCCAGAGAAAATTTGGACTTTGGATATTTCGTTACAGAGGAGAGACGGAATTTAAGGAGAGAAAGGGATAAATCTGACAGACTTTGCCCTTTATGGAGGCGGCAACGAGGCAATCAACAAGCAGCCAATACCGGAAGAGAGAGCAGCAGAAAAACTCCGTTTAAAGTGCAAGCTAGTGATTTCTGGAGCTAAACCAAACCAACCTAAGTGGAATATTTTCCTTTGGACTTTTGGAGTTTTGGAGATTTGGACAAAATTTGGACAGCACTTAGATATCTGGACTTGGATATTTATTTATTTTTTGAAAGGTGGATGTTTTCGAACTTTGGTGGACACTCAGTTTAAAAGTACTGGGACACTAGACTTTGGAAGCAAATAGTAGAGACAATAAACAAGAAGGATTTGGAAAAATTTGGAAAAAAAGAAGAGAGTGACCTAGAAGAAGAAGAATCAATTGTAAAGTATAATTAATTGTATTTAAGTCTGATAACAAATTAGTGATTAAAAAGCATAAAAAGTATTAATATTAAATGTATTGTTCTTGAAATCTCATATATAACCTTATATACCTTATATACAACTGTTAACTTAGTTTTATATTTACCTTAAATATATATATATATACTTACCTTAGTTTTATATTTCATCTTGGTATTTAATTATCATATTGTTTTGTATGTTTAGTTTTGAAGAATTATACTAGATAGACTAAGTGAATTAAGGATTGTAATTAAGGGTAATTGATATCTATAAATAGTAATTAATAATAAATTTATATAAGATAGCAAGTAATTACTTATAAGGACAACTAACTGATGAATTGCTGAAGTATTAGACTTTTCCCTCACTCCCTCCCCCCACATTTCATCCCCATTTTTAGAGAATAATATAGGCTAAATAGCCATTAAGAATTGAAGAACTTTGTAAAATATTGAAAAGTGAAAGATAGAACTTATAGATAAATTTATATATAGACAGTGATTGTGTGATAAGGAAATTTATCCTAGTTGTTTATTTCCTTGGGATTATTGAAAGCTATAAATTGTATATAAATATCAAAAGAGATATAACAGCCCAAATAGTAATCAGTATATGAAACTCTGGGAGAAGATAACACAAGAAATACTAATGGCAACTACAGGCTCAGCAACAGTTACTAAGTCAAGCAAGAAAATACCATCAAACCAGATGATACTCACGGCCTCTCCAGCACAACAAAAATCAGTCAAAACTACGGAAAAGGATAAGGCAACCCCCACTCTTAGTATGCAAAACATCCACTCCATATTAACGATGATCCAGGAAGAAAGGAATAGAATGCAAGAGACCATGGCCCACAACCATGAAGAGACAAGGAAAAACCATGAGGAACTTAGGACGGATGTGGGCGAGATAAAGGATAATATTAGGAACATGGATGAGAAGATAGGAAAGATACAACAGAACATAGAGGAAAACGAACAGAGGATCCATAAGGTGGAGGAGAGAATAGAACATGCGGATAAGAGAATGGAGAGGGTGGAATACAACCAAGCGGCCACAAATAAGGAATTAGAGGACTCATTATCATACCTCAAGATGGAGAAGGCATCCTTCTATTTAAGGTTTCAGAATGTAGAAGAGCAAAAGGAGGAGGACTTAGGAGAAATCATGATTGAGATACTCTCAGAAGTGACCCAGAGAGACAAGGAAGAGATACGAAGTGGAATAGATGAAACTACGCTCTGAGAAATAAGTTACCAAAAGAAATACACATTAGATTTACAAAAAAATCTATAAAAGAAGAGATCTATAGGAAGATGAGAGAGGACACAACTATGTATAGGGGAAAAGAAATTCTAACCCTCAAACAGATACCAAAAAGGACAAGGGACCAAAGAAGGAATTACAACTTTTTAACGGCACAGTTGAATAAATTTAAAATAAAATTCCGCTGGCTAATACCGGAGGGTCTACTAATCTCCTGGGAAGACAAAAAATATAGAATTGATAATTTAGAAAAAGCACGGAACTTTTTCGATCAACACTTCGTACTGGAGGAGGAGCAGGAGAGCAGAGAAGAGGAACTTAAGAGGCAAGAGGAACAGCGGACAGAGAAAGAAGAAAGAGACCAAGAAGAGGGGAGAAGATTGGAAAGAGAAAGAATGGAGAGAGAGGGAGTGAGGGAAAAGACGCAAAGAATTACTAGAAACACAAAAAGACTGAAAACAACGAATAGATAAATAAATAGAGATGGAAAGAGAGCTAAAAATTATTTCAATCAATATAAACAGACTTAATTCACCAGCCAAAAGAAAACAGACATTTACAAAACTTCAAAAGCTAGAAATGGATATCATAACACTCCAAGAAGTACATATCAAAAGACAGCACCAAAAATTATTGGATAATCAAAGATTAGGAAGTCTATATGCATCTCTAGGAGACCAAAAAAAGAGAGGAGTCGTAATATATGTAAAGAAACACTTAAAAACAAAACAAATATATGCAGACACAGAAGGACATATTTTAATAACAGAAATACAAACAGAATCCAAAACAATATTATTAATATCTATATATGCACCCAATGGAAACCAGAATGACTTTTTCAAAAAGCTACATAATATAATCAAAGACCTGGAATACGAAACTATCTGCATGGTAGGAGATTTCAATGCAATCAAGATTACCGGAGTAACAAACAGAGTAAAACCAGAAAGAAAATTCTACCGGAACCCTTCAAACCCTTCAAAGACATGATCAACGAACTACACCTACACGATGTATGGAATAATAATAATAATAATAATAATAATAATAATAATAATAATAATAATTTTATTTCTATACCGCCCTTCTCCCGAAGGACTCAGGGCGGTGTACAGCCAATTTAAAAACACAGGACACAACAATAATTAAAAATTAAAATAATTAAATAGATTTGGCCGATTTAAAACCCCAAAAATTTAAAATACCCCAATTTAAAATTATTATGTTGATAGCCCTGCCTGGCAGAACAACAGGGTCTTCAGTGCGCAGCGAAACACCCGGAGGTCGGAGATCTTACGTATTTCCAGGGGCAGTTCATTCCACAGGGCTGGGGCTCCCACAGAGAAGGCCCTCCCCCTGGGTGTTGACATAACTTGGCGATGGCACCCTGAGGAGACCCTCTCTGTGGGAACGGACTGGTCGGTGGGAGGCTATTGGTGGCAGAAGACGGTCTCGAAGGTATTTCTTTCTTCTTTCTCTGTTCGCTGTTCCTCTTGCCTCTTAAGTTCCTCTTCTCTGCTCTCCTGCTCCTCCTCCAGTACGAAGGCAAATACACAAACAAAACAGTATACATATTACTCGAACCCACACCAGTCATGGTCCAGGATCAACATGGCCTGGATGACTTCGGACCTTAGAGAGGAAATAAAAGACATCAAAATAACAGCGAACACTTAGGCAGACCATAACCCTATTAAAATAGTATGGAAAGGACATCAAAAGCAAAGGAGGTGGATGATGGACACGGGAATAATAAAAGATAAGGAATACATACAGATGATTGAGAAAGAAGTTAAAATGTTCCTTCAAATAAATACTAAAGAACAGACATTGCTTCAAAACCTATGGGACACAATTAAAGCATACATAAGAGGTCTTACAATTGCATATATGGCAAAAATAAAAAATAAAAATAAAGAGAAACAACAGACAAGGAATAAACTTCTAGAAGAATTTAGAATATATGAATTAGAATTGCAGAAGGAATCCCACAATAAAACAATAAAAGAAAATTTAAACCTTACTAAACATAAAATCAACTTGATTACCCAGACAGAAATTGCACAGAAAATCAAGCTAGCAAAACAGAAACATTTTGAGCATGCAAACAAAACGGGGCACTGGTTAGCGTATAAACTGAAAAAAGAAAAAGAAAGGAGAACAATATTTCAACTACAGGATGAAACAGGACAAATATATCATACCAATCTAGATAAAAAACATATAGTCAAAGATTTCTTTCAAAGTCTCTACAAGAAAGAAGAGATCCGGGATGAAGACATTAAGGAATACTTATGTAAAAGCAGAAATCCCCAAATCCTGGACCGAAACCATTATTATACTTATCCCCAAAGAAGATTCGGACCCCACACAAGTTAAAAATTATAGGTCGATCTCATTGCTCAATGTAGACTACAAACTCTTCATGCTGATTATAACGCAAAGATTGAAAATAATTATTCACAAATATATACATACGGATCAAAATGGCTTTGTCCCAAGAAGACAGATCAAAAATAACATAAGAACAATTATCAACATCCTGGAATATTATGAGAAAAGAGTTGACAAACAAGTAGCCTTAATCTTCTTAGATGCACAAAAGGCATTCTATAATTTAAATTGGAATTTCCTCATATTACAACTAGAGGCCATGGATTTTGGTGACAAATTTTTACATATGATTAGAAAAGTATACTCCTTCCAAACGGCCAAAATTATGATTAATGGAGACATGACTGATAATCTGGATATACAAAAAGGTGTGAGACAGGGTTGCCCTTTATCCCCACTATTGTTCATAATCTCATTGGAAATATTATTAAATGAAGTTAGGAAGGATGCAGAAATAAAAGGTCTGAGAACACGAAAAGAAGAGTACAAACTGCAAGCCTTCGCTGACGAAGTGGTATTTATAATGGAGCAACCGGAAATAACAGGAACCAAACTTTGCGCTGGGAGACTGGATTAGCTGCTTATTAACTGCTGGAAACTGAGAGTTTGTGGAGGGAAGAAAAAAAAACTATTCTGCCTGGCAAATTAGAGATTATAAATTACAAACATCTTCAAAGACTTTGTGGCTTTTAAAGATCTCCTTAAAAGTGGGGGTGGGGTGGGGGAAATGGCTTCTAGACAAGTGAAACCAGGAGTTGTTAAAGGAGGGGGAGGTTCTCCAGTTGTGTCAGTGGTGACACAGAAAGCACAACTTCCGGCTGATTCACAGAGCCAGACTCAGACTTAAGATGCAGCACTTAATGATTTTAAAGAATTTATGAAAGAAGCCATGAATAATCAAGCAACAGCAATGAGAGAAGCTATGAATAAACAAGCCACAGCAATGAATAATTTAACACTACTTGTGGAAGGGAAATTTAAGAAAATTGAGGAGGATATAAGTTCGATCAAGGAAGCGGTTGCAGAGGAACACGATAAAATAAGAGATGATATTGTTTATGCTGTATCAGGATTGTCAAACCTTGTTATCCAGCTTGATGGGAAAGTTGAAGGAATTAATCAAGCCAATTTAAATTTGGAAAGCAAAATGGGAGATGTTATGACCAGAACAGAAAAAATGGACGATGAACTGATAATGTTACAATACAGGTCCATGGAGTTTGCTTTGAGATTGAGAGGCCTGAAAGAAAATAGTAAAGAAAATCTAAAAGATATTTGTGCTGATGCTATTGCAGAGATAATTAAAGAAAGACCAGAAGATGTGGCAAGCCAAATTGATAAAATTTACAGGGTTAATTCCTGGCTGGCAAAACAAAGGCAACTGCCAAGAGATGTGGTGATTTATTTTACAACTAGGAGGATTAGAAATGATATCTTACAAGCTTCCTACAACAATAAAGTTCAGGTGGCTGGGCAAGAGGTGGTGGTTTTGAAAGAGATTCCTCCAAAGATGTTGAGAAGCAGAAAAGCCTTTGTTTTTTGGTAAATGAGCTGAGAAAACAACAAGTGGCATACAGATGGGACGTTCCAATTGGTCTAATAGTGACTTATAATGGAGAAAGGTACCAGTTAAATACAGTCTGGAAGGCAAAAGATTTCTATGTAAATGTTTTAAAGGCTGGATACCCACTCTCACCGGGGGGAGGGGAAGAAGAAAATAGAGTTGTTACAGCAAAAAAAAAGATGGAAAACAGATACAAATCTATGCTGAAGTTGCAGCTGGAGGAATTATCGTGGAAAAAGATTTGGATCTTGGGGGCTTACCCCCAACTTTGGAACCACCTAAGAAGGGAGAGCCGAAAGTACAACTGACCCAATCAACTTATAAACTTCAAGAACAACAATCAAAAAGGCAACAATCTCAAGATTTATCTCAAGAAGTTCAAAAAACAGAAGCAGTGGGGGGGCTAGACCGAAGAGTAAGGTGGAGGAGGAACTTCAGCTGATGCTCACAAGGCTTCGAAAGGCTAAAGATGGCAACTAAATTCCTATCTTGGAATGTCAATGGCCTAAATTCACCACAAAAAAGAAAGAAAGTATTTCACTATTTGAAACAATTTAACAATGACGTTATTTGCTTACAAGAAACACATATCAGATTATTAGATCAAAAATACTTGATAAATTCAAGATTAGGTACACATTTTGTGGCATCAGCGCCAGAGAAGAAAAATGGACTAGTCATATATGTAAGGAAAGGACTATCAGCTAATTTAATTGAGGCAGATGATCAAGGAAGATATATTGCAATTGAATTATTAACACAGACTGGGAAAATGCTTTTTATTGGAATATATGCCCCCAATCAGCAACAAGACAAGTTTTATAAATTTTTACATACTAAAATAATACAATGGGACTATAAATCTTTCATATTAATGGGTGATTGGAATGGAGTAATAGACACACAGAAAGATAAAAAAAAGCTTATCAAAGATCTCAACATGTGCAAAACTACCCAAATCTTTTTTTGATATGATGGAAGATATAGAACTGAGAGATATTTGGAGAGAACATAACCGGGAGGAAAAAGACTTTACTTTTTTTTCTGATAGGCATCAATCCTTCTCCAGGATTGATTTTATATTAACCACAAATGATTTTATTTCCAGGGTGAAGAAGACGAAGATATGTCCAAGAACTTTAACTGATCATAGTCCGGTTTGGGTGGAATTTGAACAGGAGAGGGGAGAAAGGAGGTCTTGGAGGTTAAATGAAAATTTATTTAGATATGAAGAAAATGTGAAAGAGCTTAAAAAACAAATGAAAGGATTTTTTGTTATTAATATGAATAAGGGTACTCCTATGGAAATGGTCTGGGATGCTAGCAAGGCTTATATGAGGGGTATGTTAATACATATGAACAATTAATATAGACTAAAACAACAAAAGAAGCATAAAGAGTTAGAGGAAGAAATAAAAAAGAAGGAACAATTACTTATATTTAATCCAGGAGATAAGAAAGTAAAAGAAACAATAAATATATTACAAGGGCAATTTAATATGTTAATGGCTGATCAGGTGGCAACTAGCCTACAATATGCTAAACACAATACATTTTGTAATGCCAACAAACCAGGTAAGTGGTTGGCTTACATGCTGAGGAAAAAACAGAAATCACGAGTCATTAGTAAGATAGAATATAGAGGTAAGGAAGTTTACCAACAGAATATGATTAAAAAGGCTTTTTTGGAATTTTATACAAAGTTATATGCTAGTGACTCAATACAAAGTATAGATATAGATAGATATTTAAAGGATGGGAATATTTCGGAATTAACGTTGGAACAGAGGGAAGGATTGAATCAACCAATAACTTCTGAGGAGATCATTGTGGCAATTAAGCAGTTAAAAACAGGGAAAGCTCCGGGAACAGATGGATTAACAGCTGTTTATTATAAGAATTTACAGCTTGAAATGGTAGAGTTGCTTAGAGCTCTATTTTGTAAAATTCAATTAGGGGGAGGAGTTCCACCCTCTTGGAGAACAGCTTTTGTCTCATTGATTCCGAAGGAAGATCAAAACTGTATCAAACCTGAAAATTTTAGGCCAATTTCACTTTTGAACACGGATTATAAAATTTTTGCTAAGATATTAGCGAACAGATTAATGCCAGTTATGCAACAAGCTATTCACAATGACCAACCAGGTTTTATAAAAGGGAGGCAGATGAAATATAATGTTAGACAAATTATAAACCTATTGGAATATTTGGAAAAAAATAACCAGGTCCCTGCAGCGTTCATATTTTTGGATGCAGAGAAAGCATTTGATCGATTGAACTGGCAATTCCTGTTTAAGATAATAGAAAAAATGCACTTTGGGGAGTATTTTATACATTCAATTAGAGCAATATATCAGGAACAAACAGCACAAATAATAGTTAATGGAGGTTTAACAGATGTGTTTAAAATTGAGAAAGGTACTAGGCAGGGTTGTCCCTTGTCGCCATTGTTGTTTATTTTAACTTTAGAAGTTTTGTTGAATAAGTTACGTGACTCTGATAAAATAAAAGGAATTGTAATTAGACAGCAGGATTATAGACTAAGAGCGTTTGCAGATGACCTGGTTCTTACTTTATCTCAATCTATAGAAGTGGCTCCCTATATGCTGGACATAGTAGCTCAATATGGCAAAGTATCTGGATTTAAAGTAAATCTTCATAAGACAAAGATGATAATTAAAAATATGTCCATAACTCAAAGAGAAGACTTAGGGAGAATAACGGGGTTTAAGTAGTTAAAAAGGTTAAGTATCTAGGAGTATATATTGCAGCCTCAAACACGAAATTGTTTAAAAATAATTATGAAATTCTTTGGCAAAAAGTACAGAAAGAAATGGAAAATTGGAAAAAGTTACAACTATCATTACTGGGAAGGATAGCAGCAATAAAGATGAATGTACTACCTAGGTTTTTATTTTTGTTCCAAATGATACCAGTGCTTAAGAAAGATGGAAAGATGGAAATTTGATTGAATGGCAGAAAGGGGTTAATACTTTCATTTGGTCTGGGACGAAACCAAGAGTGAAACTGAAAATTATACAGGATATACGTGAGAGAGGAGGTCTTAAAATGCCTAATTTAAGATTGTATTATGAAGCAGCTGCTTTATCAAAATTAGTGATTGGTTTAACTTAACTGAAGAAAGAATGTTAAACATAGAAGATTATGATTTGTTATCTGGATGGCATGCTTATTTGTTATATGAAAAAAAAGTGGATAAAGTGTTTAAGGGTCATATACTCAGAAATGCATTGTTGAGGGTTTGGAAAAAGTACCAATACAAGCTGAACTATAAGATACTCATATGGGCAAACCCCAGACATGCAATAGAAAATATAAGTATAGAGCAAAAAACAGAGGTGATTACTTATAAAGAACTTTTTCTTTTGGAAAGGGGTAAGTTGCAACTGAAATCTTTAGATGTATTAAAAGAAGAAGGGATAATTTATACTTGGTTTCAGTATGGTCAGCTTCAAGCTAGATGGAGGGAAGATTAAAAATTTGGTGTTATGCAAAATGAGGAAAATCTGGTGAAACAGATTAGAGATCAAAGCCAGATGCATATTAAAAGGTTGTATAATGCATGACTGGAAATAGATTCAGAAACAGAATTGGTTAAGGATTGTATGATAAAATGGGCACAAAACTTTCAGGAACCAGTGATGATGGAAACGTGGGAAAAGATTCGAGTCAGAAATGTTAAATTTAAGCAAGCACAAAATTTGAGAGAGAATTTTTACAAAATGTTTTATAGATGGCACTTAGATCCTAAAAAATTATCATGTATGTACCCTAATTTGCAAGCTAAATGTTGGAGATGTGAATGTAATGATGCAACCTATTATCATATATGGTGGACCTGTAAAAAAATCAAGGCATTTTGGATAAAAATTTGGTGGGTGATGCAGAATATTTTGAAAAGAAGGTTGAAATTTATTCCTCAATTGTTCCTACTGGGTATAACTACGGACTGTACAGTAGTAGAGACTAAATTGATTTTGAACTTAATATCAGCAGCTAGGCTGTTGGTAGCGCAATATTGGAAGAAGGATTCTTTGCCTACTATTGAAGAGTGGATACTGAAAGTAACGAACCTAGCAGAAATGACGAAAATCTCAGCGTACTTGAAGGACTATACACAAGAAAGATATGTATCGGAATGGAGAAGATGGATTGACTATATTCAAAATAAATATCAGACAAGAAAATATCATATAGCTTATGATTGAACGTTAAGTATTAGAAGTATTTAGTTATCTATAGTGGAGTTAAGGTTTCAGGGGGGGAGTTAGTAGTCTGCGATAAGTAGCTTAATCTATTTTATGATTGCTAAATGAAATACCTTGTATTCTGCTCTGGGAAGTCTGGGGGGAGGGTGGGATGAGGGGAGGGAAAGGGTGGGGGGAATGTGGGGGGAAGAAATTTTTTGTTTTTTGTAAAACTTTTCAATAAAAAAAAGAATAAAAGAATGCTACTACTAGAGGGCTTTGAAGTAAAACACGGATGGCATGCCTTTTTGTGGGAGGGAAAGGACAAGCACCATGGATATTTTCAGCAACATATTATCAGAGAATCACTGTACAAAACATGGCAAGAGATTAGAAAGCACTATACCAAAATTCCACAATGGTTATCGACAATGGAAGCACTAATATATCCCAACGCCATGGACATAGAGAAAATGAGGAGTTATAAAGAATTATTGAACAGTGAAGGAGATCTACAAACAAGACAAGAATTAAAAAATCAGGGTATAGACATTGATTGGTGGCCATACATGCAAATAGAATCAAGATATAAAACAGATCGGGCACAATTCGGATTCCAAAATGAACCAAATGAATTGGATAAAATATTACAAAGTACAGATGAGAAAATGATTACCAAAATTTATAAGTATCTAATAAAATACAAACTAGAAGAGGAGGAGGAGAATATGATAACATGGACCAAAAATATAGGATATACTATTGAACTGGACAATTGGGAAAATTTGTGGAAGATAAATTATAAGATGACATTGTCTATACCCTACAAAGAAAACCTTTATAAAATGTTCTACCGATGGCACCTCCCACCGGTGCGCCTGGCCAAGATGTTCCCAAAAATGTCTCCAATGTGCTGGAAATGTAAATCACAGAAAGGGACATATTATCATCTCTGGTGGTCATGCTGAAAGGCAAAACAATACTGGCAAGAAATTAAGATAATGATCGAAGAAATTACAAAACAAAAACTGGAAATGAGGCCAGAAATCTTTTTATTGGGAATAATCACAGCACAATATATCAAAGAAATAAAATATCTGATCATCCATATTCTCACAGCAGCACGTATACTCTTTGCCTAACATTGGAAATCTGAGCAGTTACCCACAGAGGACAAAATAATAGCTAAAATTACAGAATGTGCAGAACTGGATAAGCTCACAAAAGAAATACAAGAGAAAGACGATATTGATTACTATTTAGTGTGGCAAAAATGGTACAGCTGGCTGGAGACAAAAATAGGAATATAAAGATAATTTTCGATTATTCAATAGAAATGTGTAGAATTAAATAAAGAGTCAACTATATATATATATATATATATATATATATATATATATATATATACAATCATGTAAATATGTGAATGTAGATATAGATGCAAATAGAGAAAAATAAGAGAAATACGAAAATGACCCACCATTTGTAGTAATTTCTAAGAGTCAGTCATTGGACTGAATTGATGTTTGTTCGTTTTGTATGTTGTTTTAATGTATTTATGTTTGTTTGTATTTTGTCTGAATTGTCCTGAAATGAAAGCGAAACAAAGATTGCAGCAAATGCCTCAATTAAAATTCAGAGCATAGTATGAAGAAACTTGATGCTGGAAAAACAAATCAGTCACTGCCTAGCTGGCAAACTCAGAATGCTAGCTGAAGTTCAAAGGAAGAAAAGTGAGATGCAGAACTTAGTATCCTGTCCATTAATAAAGAATAAAAAAGAGTGAATAATTCATGCGGGAATGGATAACTTTGTGGCTCCTGGAACCCTTTCAGATCGCACACTGAAATTTAGTGGCAAACCACATAAATTCTATAAATGATTTGGGGTATTTTAATTCCCCAATGAGAGCCAAATTACCGGACTAGAATCCAGGGGACTATGAGTTTTTGCTTAGACACAAAGAGCCAGTCAGCCCTTTGTAGTAATCCAGACCAGAAAACCAAAATCATGAATACCAATACTACTTTGAATTTAAGTTACAATAACAATCTTGTTTTCCCTCTCCTTGCTTTCTCAGATCAATCCTGAGACTCAAATTACAATAGATTCCTGCTTTGGACTCAATTTTATTTACCAGTCCATTGTCTAAAATTCAATTCTTCCTCTTGTCTCAGGGTTACTCAAACCAGCTGGGTGATTTTGAACCAGCTTTTGTTTCCCAGTCCTAGGAAGAAAAAGGCAATGCCAAACCACTTGTGAAAATTTCTAGGGGGAAAAAAACCCACAGAGACTTGCCCAGCCAGTTGCCAGGAGTCAAGATTTATTTATTTATTTATTTATTTGCTTTAATTTATATGCCACCCTTCTCCGGAGACTCAGGGCGGTTTACAATGCATTAAGCAATAGCCTTCATCCTTTTGTATATTTATACAAAGTCAGCTTATTGCCCCCACAATCTGGGTCCTCATTTCACCTACCTTTGAAAGGATGGAAGGCTGAGTCAACCTTGAGCCTGGTGAGATTTGAACTTGCAGTAATTGCAAGCAGCAGATGTTAATAACAGTGCTTAGTCCACTGTACTACAGGCTCTTCTCTAATCTTCTGTAAGATTGACTTACAGGGACAAAATAAAGAGATAAATATCCTACAATAGACTTAACAATATACAGGATTGAATTTTTCCCATCTGTTGAGTCCTCATGGTTATGACTCCACTCCGGCGGCGCTGTTGCTGACCAATGCGGATTGGCTAAAACACGAGCAGTTTAATTCACGGGAAATCCCTGCTCACATATTGGTTCTCCCGTCTGACAGCTTCCTATTTAAGGAGCTGTCAGATGGCAACAGTTGTTGTTGTTCTCATTCATTACGCAAAGTGCCTGGTTCTGTTAATGTTCTAATAAAGAAGGTTTTTCAGCAGCCTAGCCTCAGACAATTCTTGCCGCGTTCTATAAACAGAACACTGGCGACGAAGGTGGGATATCTCTGAGGTGACAGCTGGCAAGACCAACATTCGAGCTGAGGTACCCTGAGCCAATGGTGTCACTATTCACTAGTCAGGCGATGAGATGTCGCGTAAGGCACATTCACTGTGACAATGGCTGCCGCGCTTCTGACCTTCACATCCTTCGAGCCAATGACCGAGATGTGGAAAGACTATCTCGAGAGGTTCGAATGCTTCTTACAAGCTAATGACCTCTCTGATTTGCCAAGCGCTAGGAAGCAGGGATATTTCCTCAGTTTGTGTGGAAGAGAGATTTTTGGAATAGCGAGGGCTCTCGCTGCCCCTCAGCCTGTGTTCACTGTGCCCTGGGAGGTTCTGCTAGAAAACCTTAAAAATCACTACTCTCCAGCTCCCTCCCAAATCGCAAGATGACATGCTTTCTTTTTTTTATTATTTCAAAAGTTTTACAGTTACATCTTCACCCCATTTTTCCCCCCCACCACCCACCCCAAACTTCCCAACCTCCCTAACCCTCCCTAACCCTCCCCTCCCCCCCAGACTTCCACACAGTATACTCATATCAGGTAAAAAACCCCCCTTAGTATAAAACTTGTATAAAACTTGAACCCTCCCCCTTATAATTTTTCTTTTTATCTTCATTACATTAAAATATTTGTAATACATTATTTTCAAATAAAAGCTATTTGATACTTTCTAGTTTGATATTTGTTCTGAACATATTCTATCCACCTTTTCCATTCCCATTCATAAGTCTCTTGTGAACAATCTTTTAAGTATGCTGAAATCTTCGCCATCTCTGCAAAACTGGCCATCTTCAAAGTCCATTCCTCAATAGTGGGCAAAGCTTCATTTTTCCAATATTTACCTATCAACAATCTTGCTGCTGTTATCATATACAATATCAGTTTTGTTTCACCCGATGTAAAACCCTTAACTATACCCAATAAAAACAATTGTGGAGAGAATTGAATTTTTTTCTTCAAAACATTCTGCATAACCCACCAAATTTTTATCCAAAAAGCCTTAACTTTCCTACAGGTCCACCAAACATGATAATACGTAGCATCCAAACATTCACATCTCCAACATTTTGGTTGAACATTAGGGTACATACATGACAACTTTTTGGGATCTAAATGCCATCTATAAAACATTTTATAGAAATTTTCCCTCAGGTTCTGCGACTGTGTAAATTTAACATTCTGAACCCAAATTTTTTCCCATGTTTCCAACATCACTGGTTCTTCAAAATTTTGTACCCACTTAATCATACAATCTTTAACTAATTCAGTTTCTGAATCCCTTTCTAACAAAACATTATAAAGCCTTTTGATATGCATTGGACCTTTCTCTTTTATATGTCTAACCAATTCTTCCTCATGCAACATAATACCAGTTTTTTGGTCCTCTTTCCATCTCAATTGTAATTGATTATATTGTAACCAAGTTAAATTAATCCCTTCGTCCAACAGGATTGTTGGAGGAGAGATAGCAGGGCACAGGTCGAGCCCCTGTAACCCCCCAGGGAACTGTTTCTGGGGAGAAAACAGGCGCGGCTCCCTCCCAACCTGCTGAGACTCTGGGCGGCGTGGGACGATTCTGCTTCTGCAGAACAAGCCAGCTGCAGTAAACATTTAAAGCGAAAGGAACCAACCTTAACAAGCAGCAGATATACACTTGAACCCTGAAACTTGGAATCGCAAGTATTAGCGCTTTGTTGACTTTTCAATTTAAGAAAAAATGCGAATGAGTGAAAGTGACTTGAAAAAATATGGCGCTCAGCATTAGAGCTAACGAGCCAGCAAGTGTGGATTGGTGAAGTTATCTTGCTTTGTTACAAAGTAACCAAGTTGCTACAAAGTTGCTTCGCTTGTAACAAGAGAATAAGAGAGAAATTTCTCCTTTTTCAATACTGGACTTTGCTTTACTTTACTTTTTATTTGAATAAATCTGGGGGACTTTTTTAGAAGTCTTTGTGGAGGTGGGAGAGGAAGAAGAACTTCCTTTTTTAGTAAAACTAGCTTACGTGGCAGGATGGCCTCAAAGAAGCAGGAAGCGAAGGCAACAGGGGGTGGATCTCCCACACATAAAACACAGCCTTCCCCTGAACAACAGACACAGACTCAGAAAAAAGATTTTGATGTGGGAGATTTAAAAGAATTTATTTCTAAAATTCTGGATGATAAATTTCAAAAATCTCAACAGGAGATAGATGATAAACTTCAAAAGTCACACCAGGAATTTATGCAGGAAATTAATGAAGTTAAAGATATGGTGAAACAGAATCAAAATAAGGTGACCAAAAAATATCAGAAGTGGCGTCTGGCCTGGCAGAATTTATTATTAAAGTTGATTCTAAAGTTGAAGAATTTAAATCAGAAGTTAATGTTAAGATGAAAGACAATGATTATAAAATTGCTGATGTTGACAATAAAATGCAGAGAGTTGAAAATGAAATTGTGATGGTACAATTCAGGGCAATGGAGTTTGCAATTCGGCTTCGAGGAATTTGAGAAGAGGATAGACAGGATTTGAGACAGGTTTGTTCTGAGGCTCTGGCCAAGATCTTACAAGTTAATCCTGATGTGGTTTTTCACAAAATAGATAAAATTTACAGAGTGAATTCTTGGGTGGCCAGACAAAGACAATTGCCCAGGGATGTGGTCATATATTTTACAGACAGAGAAATAAGAAATGACATCCTGCAAAAATCCTTTTACACCTCTGTGCAAGTGGGGGGCTCACGAATTGGAATTTATAAAGAATTACCTCCTAAAATGTTGAAAACCAGAAAAGAATTTGGTTTTCTTGTTAAAGAATTGCAAAATTTACAGATACCATTTCGGTGGGACGCCCCAGTTGGTATAATTTTGAGATACAAGGGAGAAAGATATCGTTTGAACACCGTGGAGAAGGCAGAGCACTTCTACACTACTACTCTTAAGGAAAGAACACCATCCCCACGTACATCTACAGTTTTGGAGATTAAGGAGAGTGATGAGAAGCAACCTCAATGAGAATTGCAAGAACAGTCTAAGCAGGAACCAGAGGAAGTGCAAGGCGCAGAAGGAGGTTTTCTGGATGAGCCTTTGCTGGAATCTTCTCCAATCTTGGACCCGGTTCGGATGATCGAAGTTAAGGATCAACGTATAACTCGAGCTCAATATAAATTACTTAAACAAAAGCAACAACAACAACAGGAAAGACAAGACAAGAAGGGAGCTAAGACTACTACACAAGAGACTGGAGCCATGGGGGGAGCGACTCCGAAGATTTTGGATGATATTCGGTTATTTTGCTCTTTGCTCCAGAAAGATGAAGATGATGCTTAAGTGTTTATCTTGGAATGTGAATGGGTTGAATTCAGCGCAGAAAAGGAAGAAATTATTTACATATTTGAAACAATTTAATAATGATATAATTTGTCTACAAGAAACGCATATTACAGTTCAAGATCAAAAATACTTGATAAACTCCAAATTAGGAATACATTTTATATCTTCAACGTTGCAAAAAAAGAATGGTGTGGTTATCTATGTAAATAAGAAACTTACGGCTAAAGTTATAGAAACAGATGAAGATGGTAGGTTTGTAGCAATTGAATTACTTACAACATATGGCCAAATTCTTTTGATTGGAATTTATGCTCCCAACCAACAACAGGATTATTTCTATAAAATGTTACATACTAAAATACTACAATGGGACTATAGATCTATTTTAATCATGGGAGACTGGAATGGAGTAATAGACTCTAAATTAGACAAAAGGAGTTCAGTGAAATCTAGGATTAGGTTACCTCAGACCTTTTTTGATATGAAAGAAGATTTGGAACTAAAAGATATTTGGAGAATACATAATCCAAAAGAACTGGACTATACTTTTTATTCAGATAGACATAGATCCTTCTCTAGGATTGATTTCATTTTGTTGTCAGATGACTTACTTGTCAAGACAAAAAGAACAAAGATTTTTCCAAGAACTTTGACTGACCATAGCCCAGTATGGATAGAAATTGAGATGGATAAGATTGAGAGACGTTTTTGGAGATTAAATGAGAACTTGTTCAGATATGAAAAAAACACAACAGAACTTAAAAAGCACTTGAAAGAAATTTTTGAAATAAACTTGAATAAAGGTACCCCAATAGAAATTGTGTGGGATGCAAGTAAAGCCTATATGAGAGGGGTGCTTATCCACATGAACTCTAAACATAGACTGTTTCAACAAAAGAAAAGATCTGAATTGGAAATAGAAATAAAGAATAAAGAACAGTTACTTATTAAAAATCCAACAGATGAAAGAATATGCGGTGCTATAAAACTTTTGAAAGACCAATTCCAAATGCTTATGGCGGAACAAGTTGCAACAAACTTACAATATGCAAAGCACAATACATTTTGTAACGCTAATAAACCGGGCAGATGGTTGGCTTACACATTGAGGAAAAAACAAAGTATACGGACTATTGATAGTATTGATATTGGAGGGAAAGAAATTTTTCAACAAAAATTAATTAAAGAAGCTTTTGTGGACTATTATACCAAACTATATGCCAAAGAGGAGGTGCAGAATGGACTTATAGAAAAATATTTAAACGACAAAAGAGTTACAAAAATTACTGTTCAACAAAAGGAAAGAATGAATTATCCTATAACAGAGGAAGAGATAATAGTAGCAATTAAACAGTTAAAAACAGCCAAAGCTCCTGGCACGGATGGTTTGACTGCAGTGTATTACAAAACTTTGCAAGCTGAAATGGTGGAACAACTCAGAGATTTATTTTGCAATATTCAACAAGGGGGTAAAATACCCCCATCATGGACAACAGCTTACATATCTCTGATACCAAAAGAACAAATCGGTCCTAAAAAACCAGAGAACTACAGACCAATATCTCTTTTGAATACAGATTATAACATCTATGCGAAAGTATTAGCCAACAGGTTGATGCCAGTAATCCAAAAGGTGATTCATGATGATCAAGCGGGATTTATCGAGGGCAGACACATGAAGGACAATGTAAGGCAAGTAATAGATTTATTGGAATATCTTGAGAAGAATAAACAGATTCCTGCAGTGCTGGTCTTTTTGGATGCAGAGAAGGCCTTTGATAGAGTGGATTGGAATTTTCTACTAAAGACTTTTAAAAAGATGGATTTTGGGGATCAATTTATACAGGCGATTTCAGCAATTTACCAAGAGCAAAAGGCACAGATCATTATTAATGGAAGTTTGACAACAGAGTTCAAAATCGAAAAAGGAACAAGACAGGGATGTCTGTTGTCCCCACTTTTATTTATTTTAACACTAGAAGTCTTGCTAAATACAATACGGGACTCTAATATTTTGAAAGGTATAATGATTAGGCAAGAGGATTACAGAATAAAGGCATTTGCAGATGATCTGGTTGTTACCCTATCACAACCAATGGAATCAATAATCCTGATGAAGGACATTATACAAGACTAAGGTAAAGTTTCAGGTTTTAGACTGAATCCAAAAAAGACCAAAATGTTAGCTAAAAACATGACACAAGATCGTAAACATGAGCTTGAAAGGAGGGCAGGTTTTGAGATTGTACCAAAGGTAAAATATCTAGGAGTTCAGGTTGCAGAATCAAACATGAAATTGTTTCAAAATAATGATGAGGTGTTGTGGCGAGAGGTGCAGAAAGACATGGAGACTTGGAAAAAACTGCAGCTGTCTCTACTTGGAAGAATAGCAGCAGTTAAGATGAACATTTTGCCAAGATTTCTTTTTCTGTTTCAAATGATTCCGGTTCTTAAAAGTGATAAACAACTGAAAGTTTGGCAAACTGGAGTGAATAAGTTCGTCTGGAACGAGAAAAAGCCGAGAGTGAAATTGAAAATTATGCAAGATGTCCCAGAAAGAGGAGGTCTTAAACTTCCAAGCCTACAGTTATATTATGATGCAGCAGCTTTAACTTTAACAAGTGATTGGTTTGGAAGGAAAAAGGCAGGAATACTGAATGCAGAAAGTTTTGATCTTGAATTTGGATGGCATGCTTACTTATTTTATGACGACAAAGTTGATAAAGTATTTAAAAGTCATATACTTAGAGACTCCTTGATGAGAGTTTGGAAGAAGCACCGATTCAAATGGGATTATAAAATACCGCTATGGCTGGATCTTGGTCATATTTTGTGGAATACAAATATAATGTCACTTGGGGGGGGGGTTATACAAAGAGGTTCTTTTTACAGATGCGGGCAGATGGCAGCTGAAGACATTGCACAGATTATTATTAACGGAAGCTTGACAACAGAGTTTAAAATTGAAAAAGGAACAAGACAGGGATGTCCGCTGTCCCCACTCTTATTTATCTTAACACTAGAAGTCTTGCTAAATACAATACGGGACTCTAATATCTTGAAAGGTATAATGATAAGGCAAGATGATTACAGAATAAAGGCATTTGCAGACGATCTAGTTGTTACCCTAACACAGCCAATGGAATCAATAATCCTGATGAAGGACATTATACAAGACTATGGTAAAGTCTCAGGTTTTAGACTGAATCATAAAAAGACTAAGATGATAGTTAAAAATATGACACAAGATCGTAAACACGAGCTTGAAAGGAGGGCAGGTTTTGAGGTTGTACCAAGGGTAAAATATCTAGGAGTCCAGGTTGCAGAATCAAATACGAAATTGTTTCAAAATAACTACGAGGTGTTGTGGCGAGAGGTGCAGAAAGATTTAGAGACTTGGAAAAAACTGCAACTGTCTCTACTTGGAAGAATAGCAGCAGTTAAGATGAACATTTTGCCGAGATTTCTTTTTTTGTTTCAAATGATTCCGGTGCTTAAAAGTGATAAACAAGTGAAAGTGTGGCAAGCTGGAGTGAACAAGTTTGTCTGGAACGAGAAAAAGCCGAGAGTGAAATTGAAAATTATGCAAGATGTTCCAGAAAGGGGAGGTCTTAAATTACCAAACCTACAGTTATATTATGATGCAGCAGCTTTGACTTTAACAAGTGATTGGTTTGGAAGGAAAAAAACTGGAATATTGAACGCAGAAAGTTTTGATCTTGAATTTGGATGGCATGCTTACTTATTTTATGATGATAAAGTCGATAAAGTATTTAAAAGCCATATAGCAAGATGACATGCTTTCTATCAGAGGTCCCAGAAAGACGGGGAATCTATTAATGACTACATGGCCTCCCTGCGGACGGTGGCACGCCATTGTGAGTTCCGCAAATTAGATGATGCCCTCTTGGATCAGCTTGTGTGTGGGGTCAGGGACTTGAAACTCCAGAGGCGGTTACTAGCCCGCTCTGAACTGACCCTATCAGTGGCCATGGATGAAGCCAGGGTGTCCGAGATGTCAGACAAATCATCAGCTGAGATTCAAGGTGCCCTACCAGCGGTGGCCCCCCTCAGCAAGCCCCAATCAATACACCATGAGGGGTCGGACCAAGTGGACATTTATTTATTTATTTATTTATTTATTTATTTATTTATTTATTTATTATTTAAATTTCTATACCGCCCTTCTCCAGAATAGGACTCAGGGCGGTGAACAGCCAGAGTAAAAAACAATACATACAAAATTTAAAAGCAATTTAAAATAATTAAATATTATTGGCCGTAAATTAAAATAACCCAATTTAAAATCAATTTAAAATTAACTCAAGCCAGCCCAGCTAGTTGAAATAAATGGGTTTTCAGGGCCCGACGAAAAATCTGGAGGTCTGTTATTGTACATATCTCTGGGGGGAGGTTGTTCCAGAGGGTGGGCGCCGCCACAGAGAAGGCTCTCCTCCTGGGAGTCGTCAGCCGACATTGTCTGGCGGACGGCACCCTGAGGAGGCCCACTCTGTGCGAGCGTACTGGCCGGTGGGAGGCTATTGGTGGCAGAAGGCGGTCTTGTAAGTACCCCGGCCCTAAGCCATGGAGCGCTTTAAAGGTGGTCACCAACACCTTGAAACGCACCCGGAAGACCACCAGGAGCCAGTGCAGCTCGCACAGGAGAGGTGTTACATGGGAGCGCCTCGTCGCCCCCATAATCCCCCGTGCGGCCGTGTTCTGGACCAGCTGGAGCCTCCAGGTGCACCCCAGGGGGAGCCCCATGTAGAGAGCGTTGCAGTAGTTCAGGCGGGAAGTGACGAGTGCCTGAGTGACTGTGCGTAGGGAGTCCCGATCTAGAAAGGGGCGTAACTGGCGTATCAGGCGGACCTGATAAAAAGCCCCCCTGGCCACGGCCGTCAAATGATCTTCTAATGACAGCCATGCATCCAGGAGGACGCCCAAGTTACGAGCCCTCTCCGTGGGGGCAAGTGATTCGCCCCCAATAGCCAGTGATGGCGTCAGCTGGCTATATCGGGACGCCAGAAGCCACAGCCACTCGGTCTTGGAGGGGTTGAGTCGGAGCTTGTTTCTCCCCATCCAGGCCCACACGGCCTCCAGGCACTGGGACATCACTTCAAGGGCATCGTTGGGGTGGCCTGGGGTGGAGATGTACAGCTGGGTGTCATCAGCGTACTGATGGAACTCCACCCCAAAGCCACGGATGATTTCACCCAACGGCTTTACATAAATGTTGAATAGAAGGGGCGAGAGGACTGACCCTTGTGGCACCCCACAAGCAAGGTGCCTCGGGGTCGACCGCTGCCCCCTTGTCAACACAGATTACGACCGGTCAGAGAGGTAGGAGGAGAACCACCACAGAACGGTGCCCCCCACCCCCAACCCCGCCAATCAGTGCAACATGATACCATGGTCGATGGTATCAAAAGCCGCTGAGAGGTCTAACAGGACCAGGATAGAGGAGCAACCCCTATCCCGAGCCCTCCAGAGATCATCCACCAACGCGACCAATGCCGTTTCCATGCTGTGCCCAGGCCGGAAGCCGGACTAGAGCGGGTCTAGATAGACAGCTTCATCCAGGTACCGGGGAAGCTGTTGCGCCACCACACTCTCAACAACCTTCGCGACAAAGCGAAGGTTGGAGACTGGACAATAGTTAGCCAAAACAGCCGGATCCAGAGAGGGCTTCTTGAGGAGGGGCCTCACAACCGCTTCTTTCAAAGCGGCCGGCAGGACCCCCTCACTCAAAGAAGCGTTAACAATCTTCTGGAGCCAGCCTCGTGTCACCTCCCGGGAAGCCAGTACCAACCAGGAGGGGCACGGGTCCAATAAACATGTGGTTGCGTTCAGCCATCCCAGGACCCTGTCCATGTCCTCGGGAGCCACAGGATCGAATTCCCCCCAGGTAACACTCTCAAGACCTGCCTCAGTCATCCTGTCCGGACATACCCAGTCAGAGGCCAGCCCTTCCCGAATCTGAGCGATTTTGTCATACAGATACTGCACAAAGTCCTCAGCTCAGCCCTGCAAGGGGTCATCCTGCACTTCCAGATGGAGGAGGGAGCGGGTCACCCTAAACAGGGTAGCCGGGCGATTATCTGATGACGCGATAAGAGCTGCAAAATAGCTAGATTTCGCCGCTTTTATCGCCACTAGGTAGGTCTTAATATGAGACCTCACCAGTGTTCGGTCGGATTCGGAGCGGCTGGTCCTCCAACTACTCTCCAGGCGTCTTTTCCGGCGCTTCATCTCCCTAAGCTCCTCGGAGAACCAAGGAGCTAGGTGAGTTCGGTGCCGGGTCAGAGGCCGCAAAGGCACGACATGGTCCAAGGCCCTGGCAGCTGCACTATCCCAGGCGGCCACAAGGTCTTCAGCTGAGTCATGAGCCAGAGTCTCAGGAAATGGCCCAAGCTCCATCTGGAACCTATCAGGGTCCATCAGGCGCTTGGGGCGGAACCACCTGGTCGGTCCCGCCTCCCTGCGGGGCGGGTGCATGTCCGATGAGGATGAGGAAGTGAGCCACCTCAATGCAATAAAGAAGAAGAAGTGGCTACCACCTGCCAAAAACCTTCTGAATAACTGTTTGGGCTGCGGTGGAAAACATAATAGAGCTGAATGCCGATTTAAAACCGCTGTCTGCCGCCGTTGCGGTAAAAGGGGCCATCTGTCACGGGTCTGCAGAGTGGCATATCCGACCCCTGATGAGGCTGCAGAGCCAGTAAATAAGCGAAAGAAGGCACCCAGCCGCCGCAAGGACTGTTTCGCAATTGGGCATGATTACGATATCCTGCCGGTGGCCATCAGCCATGCCTCCGCAGCTGTTCCGGCTAACAAAATTTACCTCATGGTGGACGTGGAGGGAGCCCCATGCAGAATGGAAATAGACATGGGCTCCTCGAAATCCCTGATCACCTGGGCCACACTTAAGAAGTTGCTGCCGGATCTCACTCAGCAGTGGCTCCAGCCTTGCCATATTAAACTGAAAGATTACCAAGGGAAACCAATTCCAACCCTGGGGTGTGGAACCTTCCACATCTCCCACAGTGATTTCTCTGGCTGCCTGTCGCTGATTGTGGTGTGAGACAAGCTTCCCAGCCTGCTTGGTCATGATTGGTTTGCCGCCCTGCACCTTGGCGTGTCGGGCATCCACGCAACCTGCCCCAATGTCTCATCTCTGCTGACTGGCGAATTTGCAGATGTATTTGACGGCAGTCTTGGTAAATATACCGGTCACCGCATTTCCTTTAATTTGGATCCACAAGTGGCTCCCACTGGCTGAAACCTCAAAGGGTGCTGCTTGCACTTAGGCCCAGGGTTGACCGGGAGTTAGATAAACTTATAGAGCAATGGATGCTTGAGCCTGTGGACCACTCTAAGTGGGAAACGCCAATTGTCATTCTACTTAAGAGGGATGGCTCAATTAGAATTTGTGCTGATTATAAGTGCACCATTAACCGGGTGTTGCAGGCAAACCCCTATCCCGTGCCCTTGGTGCAGTACCTGCTCCATTCCTTAGGTCAGGGGCGGGTATTCGCAAAGCTGGATTTAGCACAAGTTTACCAGAAGCTCCCGGTGGATGAGGCCACTGCCCTAGCCCAAATGATAGTTACCCACCGGGGAGTGTTTAAATGTAAGCACCTGCAGTTTGGGGTTAGTGTGGCCCCGGGCATCTTCCAGAGCCTTATGGAGCGGCTGTTCCATGGGCTTTCCGGGGTAGTGGCCTATTTTGACGATGTCCTGATCACGGCCGCTGATCAGGGTGACCTCATCGTCAAATTTAGGGCTGTCCTCTCCCGCCTGAGGCAGGCAGGGCTTAAGCTCAAGAAAGAGAAAGAGTGGGAGTATCCCAGGTAGAATTCCTGGGGTTCCTGATTGACTCCCAGGGTATCCACCCCACTCCAGCCAAGGTGGAGACTATAAAGAATGCCCCCACTCCGTCCACGAAGGCCGAGTTGCAGGCCTTCCTCGGGCTTCTTAATTTCTATGCTGTTTTCTTGCTCCATAAAGCGTCTCTAGCGAAGCCCCTCCACCGGCTCTTGGATGCTAATACGCCTTGGCATTGGAATCGCATACACACCAACAGACGTCCAAGAGTTAAAGACCAAACCAGCCGGCAAAATCCTTTTCCTTATGGTAACAGAACTTGGCAACAACCTAGTGGCTGCCTGCCAAGAGTTTATTACTTACGAAGAGGAGAGATAACTTCTCCCCGCTTCTGGTACATCAAAAGAAACAGCTCAATAATTACAGAGTCAATCAAGTCCAGAGATAATCCAGCAAAGTCTATAGCAAAAGTCCGGCATTGCAGAATGGCGTGGAAGCTTTCAGCTTTGTTCGTCACAAGGTTTGACTGGCCACCACGCTCCCTTTTATACCCTGTGGGGTGTGGTCCAGTGACTCAGCCTAATTTCGGGCATGCCTTTTCTTCTGTTGCATGCGCTTATCTCTGCGACGCTGGCGTGGATCCAGCCAAGACTCATTACTCTCATCACTATCCACCTGTGGCTGCATGGATGTGCTTGGCCCCGGCCCTATCTCTTGCCCTTTGGTGGACACCGAAGGCAATGCCAAAGAGGAGGGTCCTGGAGAGGGAGGCCTTGCCAACTCCTCTCCTTCATTCTCGGAGTCCTCTCCTGCCGATGACACAGGCTCAGGTAATGGAGCCACAACACTGGGTGACTAGGTGTCAACATTGCCAACTAACCAGACTGGTCGCACTGGTGGCACCCATCAGAGAGTGGGAAATGCCCAGGGCACCATGGGCTCGGGTCCATTTGGACCTTGCCAGCCCCTTCTTTGCTAGAACTTCGTAATTGTGGTAGACGCTTTCTCGAAGTGGGTCAAACTGGCCCTTTTGTCATCCACAAACACAGAGGCCATGGTCAAGGTATTAGAGGGTTGGTTCGCATCCCACAGGCTGCCCAATAATGATAATGGCTGATAATGGGCCCCAGTTCACTTTGGCACCCTTCCAGATGTTTCTAGCCAGATTGGGGATTCACCATGCCCAAACAGTGTCTTTCAATCTGGCCGCGAATGGTCTGGCGGAAAGAGCTGTCAGATAAGCTAAAGAGGCTCTACACCATTTTGGGCCATCAAATTGGCACCATAAGATTTGCCGGTACCTATTGGCTCAGCACACGACTCCTTATATGACTACCAAGCACAGCCCTGCCGAACTACTCATGGGCCAGTGCCTCTGGACCACACTAGACCGGCTGCACCCAGACTACATCTCTGATCCCCTCCGCGAAACACACAAACCCACCAGGACGTTTCTTATCGGGGATTCCATTTCCACTCAGAACTATGGGTCCGATGTTAGGTGGCTTCCAGGGCATATCACTCAATTAATTCTTATAGGGTCTGGCTCACTGACAGATGAACTTGGAGGCGGCATATAAATAAATTCAGACGGAGAGCTGCCAATGGAGCCGACCTACCGTTCAACCAGGGCCAGCCAGACACGACCGTAGTCGTTCCTCCAGACAGCCCAGCAGCCTGACCTGAATCACCTACAACTCCTCCAACCGAATCATTTTCGTCTGCCAACTTACCTGAGATCCCAGATTCCATGGCACCATTGAAGCCTACTCCTTCAGCTCTGACACAGTCTCCTGTAATTCCACTGAACGCTGATCCAGCTCCACCTCCGACATTGTCCACTCCTGTACTGAGAAGATCTGGGCAGAGCCAATGTCGCCCAGTGTACCTAGCAGACTACGCATGCGCCATCCTGGTGGAGAGGGGTGTTGAGTCCTCACGGTTACGACTCCACTCCGGTGGCGCTGTTGCCAACCAACGCAGATTGGCTAAGATGTGAGTGTTATGTCCTAACAGATAGATGCCTGTGCAAGCGGTTCGGCCAGAGGGGGTGCTGTTCTGGCGGGAGATCGCGAGCCAGTGATTGGTGCAGGTGCTGACAGCCGAGGTTATATAAGAGCTGTCAGTTCTCATGTGTTGCTCTCTGTTCTGTCAGGCATTAGACATAGTTTGTAGCTGTTGTGTTACATAAATAAATGAGGTTAACTCGATTTCTCAGCCAGCCCCATTCATAATACTGGTGACGAAAGTGGGATTGTGAGGCGAAAATCGAGCGTCGACACTATCTGTAAGGGAACTGTTTCCTCAGCTGGGCTCTGATCATGAGGTGCCTCAGGCAGCTGTCCGGATCATGGTCACCCTAACGATGTTTGCTCCTTTTAACCAGGCTCAAGAGACTTGGGATTCCTTCCTGGACAGGTTTGACTGTTTCTTAGCCGCTAATGACTATAAGGCTCTCCCTAGCGATCATAAACAAGTGGTTTTCTTCAGTGTATGCGGGCATGATATGTTCGAGACGGCCCGAGCCTTGTTAGCCCCACTGAAAATCCAAGATGTGCCCTGGGAGACATTGATGACCAAATTGAAGGGGCACTACGCGCCATTACCCTCCCGTGTTGCCCAGCGCTACGCTTTCCGTCACAGGTATCAGACTGAGGGAGAGACAATTATCCAATACATGGCAGCATTAAGAAAAGCTGCCTTGTATTGTGAATTTTGAGATCTAGATGACATTTTGCTGGATCAATTGATCTGTGGGGTGAGGGACCTCAATTTACAACGCCAGTTGCTGGCTAGAATGAATGACACATTGCAGTCAGCGATCGATGAGCCCCGGGCGTCCAAATTGTCGGATCAGTCCTCAGTTGAGATGCAGAAAGTTTCTAGTCCCGTAGCGGCTAGAAAAGCAGCAGCTGTGCATCATGATGACATCAAATCCGACACCTCATCAGATGACGACGGAGTGAGCCGTGTGAAAACAGTCCCAAGGAAGGAGTGGGATTCCGAGAAGCGGAAGGCACAGTTTCCGTGTGCCGGCTGTGGAGGAAATCACAGCCGATCCACCTGCCGTTTTAAAAATGTGGAGTGTAGGCGATGCGGCAGGAAAGGGCACCTAGCTAAGGTCTGCCGAGCCAGCCAACTGGTTACATCTACTCCTAATAAGCCTTCACCCTGGGATCCCTGTCCCCAAGGCAGATCAGGCCAAAAGGGGGGGGGTGTTTCACCATATATCATAACATGCACAGCCCTGAGGTTGTTATCGACCAGGCGAGGGGGGAATTAACAAAAAAAATTTTTCTCACCGTATTAATCGAGGGCATTCCATGCAAAATGGAAGTTGATATGGGGTCTTCATTGTCCCTAGTATCGTGGAGCACTTTTAAGTGTTTGGTGCCCACTATAGCAAAGAAACATCTCGGTCTGTGTAGTCTGAGGCTGCGGGACTATCAGGGCAATATCATTCCCATTCTGGGAAGCGGAAAGGTTAGAACCCAACATAAGAGTTTCAGTGGCCGACTGCAAGTAGTCGTGGTTAGCGGGTCATTACCCAATTTACTTGGGTTAGACTGGTTTGATGCCCTGGGCCTGGCGGTGACAGGGGTTAATAGGACTGACGAGAATAAATTTTCCGCTCTAATTGATGAGTTCGCTGATGTGTTCAGCAAAGGACTGGGCACATACGTAGGTACTCCGGTCTCCTTTAGCCTAGACCCTGGGGTAGCCCCTATTCGACTCAAACCACACAGAGTGCCCTTGGCACTCAGGCCCAAGGTGGATCAGGAACTTGATAAGTTAATTAGCCAAAGGGTTTTGGAGCCGGTAGATTATGCTAAATGGGAAACGCCTATCGTTACTCCCATCAAGCTGGACAGCTCTATTCGTATTTGCGCCGACTATAAAGCGACGCTTAACAAGGTGTTACAGGCCGACCCCTACCCTGTGCCTATAGTACAGCAACTGCTCCATTCCTTAGGACGAGGCTCGGTCTTTGCCAAATTAGACATGGCGCAAGCCTACCAGCAGCTCCCAGTGGACAACGCCACTGCGGAAGCGCAGACCATCGTTACACACTGCGGCACTTTTAATTGCAACTGGCTGCAATTCGGTGTGTGTGTTGCCCCTGGCATCTTCCAAAGTCTAGTAGAATGGTTATTGCAGGGTATACTGGGGTTAATACCTTATTTTGATGATGTTTTCATCTCAGCTAAGAACGATTTGGAGCTCTTGGATAGGGTGCGTAAGGTCCTGACTAGGTTTCACCGTGCTGTTCTTAAACTTAAGTGCGGTAAATGTCAGGTGGGCTCCTCACAGGTAGAATTTTTAGGCTACCTAATAGACGCCACGGGGATCCATCCTACCCTGGCTAAGATCCAGGCTATCACTGATGCTCCCCCTCTGACTTCTAAGGCTGAATTGCAGGCTTTCTTAGGCCTCCTAAACTTTTACAGCATCTTTTTGCCACATAAGGCTTCTGTCGCTGAACCTCTCCACCGCCTTCTTAAATCTCAAACACCTTGGTCTTGGGGACGCAAGCAAGCCGGATCTTTTGCAGCTGTTAAGGACTTGTTGACTTCCTCGAATGTTTTAGTTCAATATGACAGCCAGCTTCCTCTCACCCTCGCCTGTGACGCTTCCCCATATGGGGTCAGGGCTGTCCTGAGCCACTGCCTGCCTGATGGGACGGAGGCCTCTATAGTTTATTACTCCCGTACATTGTCACCGACAGAGAGGCAGTACAGCCAAATTGACAAAGAAGCTTTGGCTGCGGTTGCTGGTGTCAAACGTTTTCACCACTAGGTTTATGGCCATTCCTTTGTCCTTTTCACGGACCACAAGCCCCTTTTGGGTATCCTTGCTGGGGACAGGCAGACTCCCCAGTTCATCTCGCCTCACATGGCCCACTGGATCGAGTTCCTGAATGCCTACAATTATAAACTTATCCATCGTCCTGGCAAGGCTATGGGTCATGCTGATGCCCTCAGCCGCTGCCCCCTTCCCTCGGGGGTTGAGGATCCTGCGCCTGGAGCATCTGTTTTGTTGATTGACGACCAGCGTCTTCCAATTACGGCCGCGGACATTGCCCGACTTACATTGAAGGACAGACTCTTATCGCAAGTCCTGGACTGGGTCCAGAGAGGATGGCCTCTCGGCCGGGTTGCCGGGGACTTTCAGCCTTTTAAAGCCCGGCAGCACGAACTAACCATGTTTAAGGGATGTTTGTTGTGGGGCCCTCGGGTTGTTATTCCACCAGGGTTGAGGGAGGCTATCTTGGCAGCTTTGCATGAAGGTCACCCGGGCATTGCCCAAATGAAAGCTTTGGGGCAGAGTTATGTGTGGTGGCCCTAGTTAGATCATGACATTTCTCAGTGGGTGTTGGGCTGCTCCCAGTGCCAAGAATCTAGGGCTGCCGCTCCTGCTGCCCCTCCCAGGGATTGGGGCACCCCCCGCAACCCTTGGTCCCATTTACATATTGATTTCACAGGGCCAATGCAAGGAAGAACCTTTCTAGTCATAGTTGATGCCTACTCCGCTTGGGTCGAGGTTATTTCCATGTCAACCACCACTGCGGACGCTGTCATACGGGCCCTGAGGAGTCTGTTCTCAACCCATGGGTTGCCCGACATTATCGTTTCCAATAACGGGCCACAATTTACCTCTTCCACCTTCCAAAGTTTCTTAGCGAAGCAGGGCATTCATCATGCCCCCATCGCCCCGTTTCATTTGGCCAGTAATGGCCGGGATGAAAGGGCCATGCAATCGGCCAAGGAGGCTCTTCTGAGGTTAGGAACAGGGGATTGGCAGGCTAGTGTGGCTACCTATCTCTTAACTCAGCACTCACCCGATCACCAACCGCTCCCCGGCAGAGCTACTCATGGGCCGCAGGTTGCGAACCATGCTTGACCGTCTACATCCCCACTATTTCCCTGATACACCCCCAGATGCCAGTAGAGGGGTGAGGGTCTTCACTGTGGGTGATTCAATTTATGCAAGGAACTATGCTGGTGAACCCCGTTGGGTGCCAGGGACAGTTTCTGGGGTGACAGGACTGCTCTCGTATACGGTCCTATTGGCAGACGGCCACACTTGGTGGCGCCATGTGGATCAACTGTGTGCCCGGCAGCTAAGGGGTCTTTAGGAGCAGAGAACTCCACCATCACTGTCCTTGATTGACCTACCACCTGAGGTGAGCCAACCAGAACAGCAGACAGTGCCACCACCCATGCTTGTACCTGTGCAAAGGGAGATGACGGTTCCCAATGACGAAGGAGTCAATGGTTCTGCCCCGTTTCCTAAAAAACCCAATGAGTCTCTAGCACCAATGGCCCCAGTATCCGACAGACCCAGTCAACGTCGGTCCGGGAGGAGCCAGTGCCGTCCCGCATATTTGGATGACTACGTATGCGCCATACGGGGGGGGGAAGGAGTGTTATGTCCTAACCTGTGCAAGCGGTTCAGCCAGAGGGGGTGCTGTTCTGGTGGGAGATCGCGAGCCAGTGATTGGTGCAGGTGCTGACAGCCGAGGTTATATAAGAGCTGTCAGTTCGCAAGTGTTGCTCTCTGTTCTGTCAGGCATTAGACATAGTTTGTAGCTGTTGTGTTACATAAATAAATGAGGTTAAGGTTACTGTGAGTCGACTCGATTTCTCAGCCAGCCCCATTCATAATAGTGAGCAGCTTAATTCGCGGGAAATCCCTGCTCACATATTGGTTCTCCATCTGACAGCTTCCTATTTAAGGAGCTGTCAGACGGCAACAGTTGTTGTTCTTGTTCGTTATGCGAAGTGCCTGGTTCTGTTAATGTTCTAATAAAGAAGATTTTTGAGCAGCCTAGCCTCAGACAATTCTTGCCGCGTTCTGTAAACAGAACACCATCTAAGATATGGGGAGTTATAGAAGGTCTGTTTGAGAAGCACTAACGGGGGAAAAAATGCTGTTTAACAACTGAAACTGGAAACAATGAAAAAATGTGTAACACACCCATGATGTGCTTGAACAGAAGATGTGAATGCATGCATAAACTAAGCCCACTTAATGATGGCTTAATTTATAAGAGATGTTTAATATATAAAATTATAACAAAATTGTAACCCAAAAAATCTAAAATTTAAGATGGTTAGATATTGAGCTGCTGGTTGCTCAATTTATGCCTCAATCTGATTCTACACATTATTTTATATTCTTCCTTCCAAAGGAATGAAAAGCAATCAAATATGCCATTATGCCATTCCTGTTTTAGGGGTCTCCACAGAAACTGGAGATTTCAGTAGAATGACAAGGTACATGTAAACATATAAGCACACCCTCTTACCAATGCACTTGTAAAGCCAAACCAGAACACACAATGGAAAAGGATGTAGTTTGCATTGCAACACACATTTAAGTCATCATTGTTCACAAAGAACAATGACTTTAAGCAAACATGTTCCCACCACTTCATTTCTGGGACTCTACGCAAAAATAATAGAGGGAACATTTAAAAATAGTACAGTTGAAAGCATTCCTAGAGATTTGTTGTGGCATATATTCTTCTAGAGCAAGGTTTCTCAACCTTGACAACATTTAAGACTGGAAAATTCTGGCTGAAGAATTCTGGGAATTGAAGTCCACACATCAAATTCCTCAAATTTTCCCCAGTGGCAGAACTCAGAAAGTTCTGCTATATCAGAAATAGAAAATAGAGGTCATCATTGCTAAACATAGAATATAATTTTAAGCCAAATACAATGAAAATTAAGATGAGAAATCCTAATAACAGTTCATAGAATATGCCATTAATCAGAGGAGTGCTTTGCTTCAATGAATGTTTGCCTTCCTTGGCCCAAGCTTCTAAACGCTTGGAATTACTATGTTGTTTTGCTTTGTATATCTCTGAGATTTTTTCCCTGCAGTTCTCCGGCATAAAGCAACCTCCTTTAGCTGATAAAACTGTTGGGTGAAGTACTGGTCCACTGTAATATATCCTGATAAAGCCAACTGCACTGCCTCAATGTCCATAAAAGGCACTTATGCAGTGGTGGAAGTCAAATAACTTAACAACCAGTTCTCTGCCCTAATGACCAGCTGGGTAGGCATGGCTGGGTGGTCATGTGACTGGGTGGGCATGGCCAACTTGCCCTCATTCACTTCTCCTTGATTCTCCTTGCCCGGCCTCTCATGACTGTGGGAATGCTGCAACGGTTGTAAGTGTGAAAAACGGTCATACTTATCCCATATGTGTGGCAGAACTGGAGGATGGGGATAGGCCATGCCTCCCCATTACATGACAGCCAACCTGACCCTGGGTGAACCGGTTGTTAAATTATTTGAATCCCACCACTGGAATTGACACATGGTACGTATTTTAATGTACTATAATGAGTTATCTATACATAATTTGAAGTGTCCTGGAGAAAAGTTGGACAATAGGAACAATTGATAAATTATGGGCTGTACAAGAAAATCATTTTAAAAAATAAGGTTAGTACAAGCTCTATGAAGCTTTCCTCACTTTGTATATGTGCAGATGTCATAACCGTGTTTTAAGCAATTGGACAATTGTTTTAGGCAATTAGCTCATCCTGATTAATTTTGCTGAGAAATAATATGGTGAAGTAATATTGCCCATGTTAAACTAAAATTTATCAAACTCAGTATGAATACATTACTAAATGTGAACCATCTGTTCCATGCCCTTTTTCAAGAATTGTTCTACCACCAGAATCTGTGAAGCTTTTCATGACAGAATTGTTTTTTTGTGTAACCTCCATGGCATCACCCTTAGCATTTGTTAAGAATAGAATCTGGCTCTTTAAATGCATATTCATTCACACATGAACATACATCCAATGATATTGATCTACATTCTGAAAAGTTTGTTGTAAGGTAATTTACTATTGGTGTATTTATCTGTCAGTTCACAATGTGGGGTGTTGTTTTGAATTGAGAAGACAGACCTTGGAAGAGTACCACAGACAATGATCAGCTAGGGAGCTATTTGATTCAATTCAGAGGAAATGGTTAACAATAGATGCAATTTAATTCAGTTCAGAGAATGTTTATTCAATTCCTATAAATGGATTTTTTTTAGCATTATACAGCTTAAAGTTTAAAATTTAAAATAACATTTCCCAGTATTTCTACAATAATCTTGCTGCTTTTCTCTTAATTCTGTTTTGGACCTTTATACTATACTGATCTAGACAAACTTAGTTTTTATAACTTTTTCAGTCACATGAATGCCTTGAGAAAAGCTTTGGCAAATGAGCAAATGAGCAATAATATAAAGGTAGTCCTCATTTAGCATCCACAATTAGGACCAGCAACTTGGTCACTAAGCAAAATGGTCACTAAGTCAAACTATGACTGTGCTTATGAACTTATTTCATCTTTCCTTTGCTTTAAACTGAATGAGAAGACTGCTTGTAAATTTATTTTTTATTACCTGTGCTTGTTTAGGGACCATTACTGTGAATGGTCCCTAAACAAGCACTAGTGGTATGTACAGGTAGAATACTTTTAAATATTCAGCTAAAATAAAAATGGTGTATTATCTACCTCTATCTCTATTTATGCAGATCCCTTCCCCCAAAGAATAAAATGAATAATCATAGTATGACTGGATAAAAGATAGATAGTCCACTAATTTTTAGAAATTAAAATTTAATTTTAAATCTCTCTCTCTCTCTCTCTCTCTCTCTCTCTCTCTCTCTCTCTCTCTGACACACACACACACACACACACACGAGTTTGGTAGAGTGATGCAGGGAGAGGAACTTCATCCTTATTTCTTGTTTTATCCCAAGTTATCTTTATTTCTCTACTTGTTTCAGAGAAAGAGCCACTCTTTGTTCCCATTTCTTTAAGTAATCCTTTCCCTTTTCTTATTTTTCTGAGCCATTCTTCCAAGCAAAACTTCTCTCCCTCTTCTACATTCTCCTGTCCAAGTCTTTGAGTCACATCCATCTTCTCAGCTCACTTTTATACCTTCTCTTACAACAAAATTTGTTTTCTGCCTCTCTCTTCCTCCCTTGTCCAGAGGGCCAAGTCTTAGTTTTCATACTGACCCCAAATTGTTAATAGCATCTACTTTTTCTCTCCCTTAATCTCCAACCTCCCTCTCCTTATCTTCTCCAAAGATCCTATTTCCTCTGATTCTGATTTATTGGTCACAAGAAGATTCTTGGCACTTGGTTTTAACATTGTGATTTCTCCTGAAAAATTCTTACCATTTGTGTATCAAAATTTTACTTTATCGGACTTCCGGTTTCCTTGTCTTCGGCGACGGCGGCGCTCTTTGAAGCTCCGCCAGCCCCGCCGCCTGTAAGAGCCGCTTCGCGATCGAGAAGCGGCTCGAAAACTTCAAAATCCTGAGGATTGTTGGAGGAGAGATAGCAGGGCACAGGTCGAGCCCCTGTAACCCCCCAGGGAATTGTTTCTGGGGAGGAAACAGGCGCGGCTCCCTTCCAACCTGCTGAGACTCCGGGCGGCGTGGGACGATTCTGCTCCTGCAGAACAAGCCGGCTGCAGGAAACTTAAAGCGAAAGAACCAGCTTTAATAAACAGCGAAACTACCTGAATCCTGAAATTTGGAAACGCAAGTATTAGCACTTTGTTGACTTTTCAATCTGAGACAATGCGAATGAGTGAAAGTGCTTTGAAAAAACATGGCGCCTAGCTTCAGAGTTAACGAGCCAGCGAGTGTGGATTGGTGAAGTTATCTTGTTTTGCTACAAAGTTTCCAAGTTGCTACTAAGCTGCCTTGCTTGTTATAAGAGAAATAACTGGGAATTTTTTTCCCTTTTCAATATTGGACTTTGCTTTATTTTAACCCTTGTTTGATCAAATCTGGGGGACTTTTTTAGAAGTCTTTGTGCAGGAGGGAAAGGAAGAGGAACTTCCCTCTTTAGAAAAACTAGATCACGAGCCAGGATGGCTTCAAAGAAGCAGGAAGGGAAGGCATTAGGGGGGGGGATCCCCCACACATAAACAGCAAACGCAACTTCCCCCTGCTCAACAGCTACAAACTCAGAAAAAAGAATTTGATGTGGGAGATTTAAAAGAATTTATTTCTAAAACTCTGGATGACAAATTTCAAAAATGTCAACAGGAGATAGATGATAAATTTCAAAAATCACATCAGGAACTTATGCAGGAAATTAATGAAGTCAAAGACATGGTGAAACAGAATCAAAATAAGGTGACCAAAAAAATATCAGAAGTGGTGTCTGGCCTGGCAGAATTTATTGGGAAAGTTGATTATAAAGTTGAAGAATTCAAATCAGAAGTTAATGTCAAGATGAAAGACAATGATTATAAAATTGATGAAGTTGATAATAAAATGCAGAGAATTGATGATGAGATTGTTATGATACAATTCCGGGCGATGGAATTCGCCATACGGCTTCGGGGAATTCGAGAGGAGGAGAGACAGGATTTGAGACAAGTTTGTTCTGAAGCCTTGGCCAAGATTTTACAAGTTAATCCTGATGTGGTATTTCACAAAATAGATAAAACCTATAGAGTGAACTCTTGGGTGGCCAGACAAAGACAACTGCCTAGAGATGTGGTCATATACTTTACAGAAAGAGGAATTAGAAATGATATCCTGCAAAAATCTTTTTATACTTCTGTACAAGTGGGGGGTTCACGACTTCAAATCTTTAAAAAATTACCTCCTAAAATGCTGAAAGCCAGAAAAGAATTTGGTTTTCTTGTTAAGGAACTGAGAAATTTACAGATACCCTTCCGGTGGGACGCACCAGCTGGGTTAATTTTTAGATACAAGGGAGAAGGGTATCGGTTGAATACCGTGGAGAAGGCACAACACTTTTACACTACTATTCTTAAGGAAAGAACACCATCTCCACGTACATCCACAGTTTTGGAGATTAAAGAGAGTGAAGAGAGGCAATTGCAAGAACAGTCCAAGCAGGAATTAGAAGTAGTGCAAGGTGCAGAAGGAGGTTTTTTGAGTGAGCCCTTGCTGGATTCTTCTCCAATTTTGGATTTGATTCAGTTGACAGAAGTTAAAGATCAACGTATAACTAGAGCCCAATCCAAGCTACTTAAACAAAAGCAACAACAACAACAGGAAAGACAAGACAAGAAGGCAGTTAAGAGTATCGTACAAGAGAGTGGAGCTATGGGAGGAGTGAGATCGAAGCTCTCGGATGAACTTCAAATATTTTGCTCTGTGCTCCAGAAAGAGGCTGATGACCTTTAAGTGTCTATCTTGGAATGTCAATGGGTTGAATTCAGCACAGAAAAGGAAGAAATTATTTACATATTTGAAACAATTTAATAATGATATAATATGTTTACAAGAAACGCATATCACAACTCAAGATCAAAAATATTTGATAAATTCAAAACTAGGAGCACATTATATATCTTCAACTTCGCAGAAAAAGAATGGTGTGGTTATTTATGTAAATAAAAAATTAACAGCGAAAGTTATAGAAGCAGATCAAGATGGTAGGTTTGTAGCAATTGAATTGCTCACAGCAAATGGTCAAATTCTTCTGATTGGAATTTATGCTCCCAACCAACAACAGGATTATTTTTACAAGATGTTACATACTAAAATATTGCAATGGGACTATAGATCTATTTTAATTATGGGAGACTGGAATGGAGTAATTGATTCTAAACTAGATAAAAAGAGCTTGGCAAAGTCTAGAATTAGACTACCACAGACTTTTTTTGATATGAAAGAAGATATGGAATTAAAAGATGTTTGGAGAATACATAATCCAAATGAATTGGACTATACTTTTTTTTCGGATAGACATAGATCTTTTTCTAGGATTGATTTTATCCTGTTGTCAAATGATCTACTTGTTAAGACAAAAAGAACAAAGATTTTTCCAAGAACTCTGACTGACCATAGCCCTGTATGGATAGAAATTGAGATGGATAAGGTTGAGAGACGTTCTTGGAGATTAAATGAGAACTTGTTTAGATATGAAAAAAATACAATAGAACTTAAAAAGCACTTGAAAGAATTTTTTGAAATAAATTTGAATAAAGGTACCCCAATTGAAATTGTTTGGGATGCAAGTAAAGCTTATATGAGAGGGGTACTTATCTACATGAACTCTAAACATAGACTGCTCCGACAAAAGAAAAGATCTGAGTTGGAAATGGAAATAAAGAATAAAGAACAGTTACTTATTAAAAATCCAACAGATGAAAGAATACGAAGTGCTATAAAACTTTTGAAAGACCAATTTCAAATGCTTATGGCGGAACAAGTTGCAACAAGTTTACAATATGCGAAGCATAATACATTTTGCAACGCTAACAAACCGGGCAGATGGTTGGCTTACACATTGAGGAAAAAACAAAGTATACGGACTATTGATAGTATTGATATTGGAGGGAAAGAAATCTTTCAACAAAAACTAATTAAAGAAGCTTTTGTGGATTATTATACTAAACTATATGCCAAAGAAGAGGTGCAGAATGGACTTATAGAAAAATATTTAAAGGATAAGAGAGTTACAAAAATTACTGATCAACAAAAGGAAAGAATGAATTATCCTATAACAGAGGAGGAGATAACAGCAGCAATTAAACAGCTAAAAACAGCCAAAGCTCCTGGCACGGATGGTTTGACTGCAGTGTATTACAAAACTTTACAAGTTGAAATGGTGGGACAACTTAGAGATTTATTTTGCAATATTCAACAAGGGGGTAAAATACCCCCATCCTGGACAACTGCTTATATATCTTTGATACCAAAAGAACAAGTTGGTCCTAAAAAACCAGAGAACTACAGACCAATATCTCTTTTGAATACAGACTATAAAATTTATGCGAAGGTATTAGCCAACAGGTTGATGCCAGTAATCCAAAAGGTGATTCATGCGGACCAAGCGGGATTTATTGAGGGCAGATATATGAAGGACAATGTAAGGCAAGTAATAGACTTATTGGAATATCTTGATAAGAATAAACAGATTTCTGCAGTGCTGGTTTTTTTTGGATGCGGAGAAGGCCTTTGATAGAGTGGATTGGAATTTTCTACTAAAGACTTTAAAAAAGATGGGCTTTGGGGACCAATTTATACAGGCGATCTCAGCAATTTATCAAGAGCAAAAAGCACAGATTATTATTAATGGAAGTTTGACGACAGAGTTTAAAATTGAAAAAGGAACAAGACAGGGATGTCCGTTGTCCCCACTTTTATTTATTTTAACATTGGAAGTCTTGCTAAATATAATACGGGACTCAAAAATTTTGAAAGGCATAATGATAAGGCAAGAGGATTATAGAATAAAGGCATTTGCAGATGATCTGGTGGTTACTCTATCACAACCAATGGAATCAATAATCTTGATGAACGACATTATACAAGACTATGGTAGAGTTTCAGGTTTTAGAGTGAACTCAAAAAAGACTAAAATGATAGTCAAAAATATGACACAAGATCGTAAACATGAGTTTGAAAGGAGGGCAGGTTTTGAAATTGTACCTAAGGTAAAATATCTTGGAGTTCAGGTTGCAGAATCAAACATGAAATTGTTTCAAAATAACTATGAGGTGTTGTGGCGAGAGGTTCAGAAAGACATGGAGACTTGGAAAAAGCTGCAACTGTCTTTACTTGGAAGAATAGCAGCAGTTAAGATGAACATTTTGCCAAGATTTCTGTTTTTGTTTCAAATGATTCCGGTGCTTAAAAGTGATAAACAACTGAAAGTTTGGCAAACTGGACTTAATAAGTTTGTCTGGAACGAGAAAAAGCCGAGAGTGAAATTGAAAATTATGCAAGATGTTCCAGAAAGAGGAGGCCTTAAACTTCCAAACCTACAGTTATATTATGATGCAGCAGCTTTAACTTTAACAAGTGATTGGTTTGGAAGTAAAAAGGCTGGAATATTGAATGCAGAAAGTTTTGATCTTGAATTTGGATGGCATGCTTACCTATTTTATGATGACAAAGTTGATAAAGTATTTAAAAGTCATATACTTAGAGGCTCTTTGATGATGCTTCTTCTTTGGAAGAAGCACCGACTCAAATGGGATTATAAAATACCGCTATGGCTGGATCTTGGTCATACCTTGTGGAATACAAATATAATGTCACTCGGGGGGGTTTTATACAAAGAGGTTCTTTTTACAGATGCGGGCAGATGGCAGTTGAAGACATTGCAGACACTGTTGGACGAAGGGATTAATTTAACCTGGTTACAATATAATCAATTACAATTGAGATGGAAAGAGGACCAAAAAACTGGTATTATGTTGCATGAGGAAGAATTGGTTAGACATATAAGAGAGAAAGGTCCAATGCATATTAAAAGGCTTTACAATGTTTTGCTAGAAAGGGATTCAGAAACGGAATTAGTTAAAGATTGTATGATTAAGTGGGCACAAAATTTTGAAGAACCAGTGATGTTGGAAACATGGGAAAAAATTTGGGTTCAGAATGTTAAATTTACACAGTCGCAGAATTTGAGGGAAAATTTTTATAAAATGTTTTATAGATGGCATCTAGATCCTAAAAAGTTGTCATGTATGTACCCTAATGTTCAGCCAAAATGTTGGAGATGTGAATGTTTGGATGCTACGTATTATCATGTTTGGTGGACCTGTAGGAAAGTTAAGGCTTTTTGGATAAAAATATGGTGGGTCATGCAGAATGTTTTGAAGAAAAAAATTCAATTTTCTCCACAATTGTTTTTATTGGGTATAGTTAAGGGTTTTACACGGGGTGAAATAAAATTAATATTGTATATGATAACAGCAGCAAGATTGTTGATATGTAAATATTGGAAGAATGAAGCTTTGCCTACTATCGAGGAATGGACTTTGAAGATGGCCAGTTTTGCAGAGATGGCGAAGATTTCAGCATATTTAAAAGATTGCTCACAAGAGACTTATGAATGGGAATGGAAAAGGTGGATAGAATATGTTCAGAACAAATACCAAACTAGAAAGTACCAAATAGCTTTTATTTGAAAACAATGTATTAGAAATATTTTAATGTAAAGAGATAAAGAGGGAAAATTATATAGGGGGAGGGATGGGTTCAGGTATATATATCAGTATTATTAGTTATGAGTATATAATAGGGAAGTCTGGGGGGGAGGGTTAGGGAGGGCTAGGGAGGACGGGAAGTTTGGGGAGGGAGGTGGGGGGGGTGAAAAAAAAGGGGTGAAAATGTAATTGTAAAACTTTTGCAATAAAAAAAATTTTTACTTTATCTATCCCCAATTCTAATGCAATCAGCTTGCAAAAAAAGAATTAATAAACTGAAAGCCTTTGACAGAATCCTTCAGTCTATAATTTCTATTGGCCCCATTACAGACTAATAAAAGAGGAGGTCTGACTCTTGGAATGTTAATCTTCTTCTTCTTCTTGTGCCATATCCACCATGAGATGTTGACGAACAGATTCTGTCAAAGGCTATCAGTTTATTAATTCTTTTTTTGCAAGCTGATTGCATTAGAATTAGGGAATGTTAATGGAATTCTTTTTTTATCTGCATATTTTGTGTGCTTATTTAGGTAACCCTAAATACTGGTATGCCAATGACAACATTCCCCTCTACCCAAATCTCTGATCTCTTCAATGTCCCTTAGGTGGTTGGGTTGAATTAGTTTACACTGTATTTAGAAGAAAAATTGTGAATCACACTTTCTAACTTTATTAAAATGTACTACTTTGAAATTATGATTCATAAATTAATGCCTGGCAAAGTTACAAGATCCCATTTTCTTTTCATTTTTACACTAAGGACTGAGAAGAGAATTGAAGAAGATTAATTACATTGCTTGCTAATCAATGCAAAGATATATTTTTCTGCTCCTCCACTTCATAATTTTTATTTCATCTAGTTTGAAAATTTTTAGGGTTGCCAGATGTCCCAGTTTCTCTGGGTTAATCCTGGTTTTTGAAGGTACATTCCATCTGCTCTTGAAAATATTCATTTTCATTGCTCTCTACTAGACTGTGGTAATTGAGCAATCAGGCAGTAAAGCTGATAAATTATTATCCAATTATAAAAAGCTATCCCAATCCCCTAATGCTGAGACATTAATTCTGTAGGGTGAACTTGTCACAAGAAGTTGATGGTTGCCCTGACATGTGAAGAAACGGCTGTAACAAGTAAAGAATTGTTCATTAATTGTAACATACAGAAACATTGTCTGAGCACTTTCATGCTTCATTCACATTGTATGAAAGAATTCCCGAATCTGATCTTGTTACAATGAATCCACATCAATCTATGATTGAACATCAATAAATCTATGTAACTATAACATGGAAAAACTGGTCCATCTTGTGTTGCATCCTTCAGCTAATCTGTTTGCCAAAAACAAAATAGGAATTACATTATTTTCCATTTTTGTTCTACATTTAAAATGGGATCCTGAGATAGAGATAGATAACTATGTAGTTATCTATATAACTACATAGATAACTGAAATCAGAAAGTAACTGAATCAGAAAGTTGCCTCTAGATCTTAGCAAAACATAAATGATATATATTTTAGAGAAGAAATGGACAGGAAATATGTCAGCTGTAGACATAGTAAAGTTTTCCAGATTAGAACCATAATAGAAACTTGATTTGATCTTTATTGTTAAACGCCACAAATTTCACAATTTGGAAATTGTCCATTCTACCCCTGATATGAGGACAAGTGAGATTTTTTATTTGGGCAGAACTCACAGCCATATTTGAGCCAGATTTTTAGTGTTAATTGGGAGCTAGGTCCAGTGCACCAATTGTCTGTTCATGAGGTGATAGTACCTTTTCTTTTTCTTTTTCTTTAATAATTTTTATTAAACATTTTTTTAAAAAAACAAAAAAGAATCTTTAACAATTTTCTTTCCAACAATTTTGCATCGTTAAAACATTTCTTACTTATCCATTTTTTCTCCCTTATTTCAATGTATTCTTTATACATATAATTCTAATATTAATTTATTTATATATGTACATATAAATAACAGTGTACATATTGCATTGCATTTCTACAATCTTCATTTTTTCCTGTTTCCTCTTATTTATTATTACATTTCTACTCCTATCTCTTCCTTATTTAATCTTTTCTTGCCTTTTATCTCTCTCCTCTAATCACTCATACTATTTCTCCCACACTATATAATATTCTGTTTCCTCTTTTTCTTGTATCTCCTTTGTAAATTTGTCCATTTCTGCAAATTCCAAAACTTTCTAATCAAATTATATTCGGTTGGTATATTATTGTTTTCCAGTTCTATGCATATATTATTCTTTCTGCTGTAGTAATATGAATAATTAAATATTGTATTTTTTTTCATAAGACTCTGGGAGTATTCCTAATAAAAATATTTCTGGCTTCATCTTTATATGTTGTTTGGTTATCTCTTCCAATTGTAATCTAATTTTACTCCAATACTGTTTTGCTTTGGGGCACATCCATCACATGTGGTAGTACGTTCTCCTTTGTTGTTTGCATTTCCAGCATGATAATGGGATATTGGGAAACATTTTAGCCAGTCTTGCTGGTGGCAAATGCCACCTATAGAACATTTTGTACATATTTTCTTTATAGTATACAGACATTGTCAGTTTATAATTTTTATTCTATAATTTCTTCCATTTATCTAATTCAATGTTATATCTGATTTTTTTTGCCCAAACTGTCATATTTTCTTTAACTACCTCCTCCTCCATTTTATATCTTAATAAATAATTATATTTTTTTATCAATTTATCTTCTCTTCCTTGAAGAATTTTATCTAATTCGTATATTTCTCTTTGGAATCTGTATTGTATTAAATCTGTTTTATATCTAGATTGTATTTGCATGTAAGGCCACCAATCAATGTCTGTACCCTGTTCTTTTAATTCTTGCCCTGTTTTTTATTTATTTATTTATTTATTTATTTATTTATTTATTTATTTATTTATTTATTTATTTATTTATTTATTTATTTATTTATTTATTTGAATTTCTATACCGCCCTTCTCCCAAAGGACTCAGGGGGTGTACAGCCAGAAATAAAACCATAACAATATAAAAATTAAAAGCAATTAAAACAATTAAATAAATTGGCCAAAAACTCTAATAAAACAACCTATTAAAATAGTTAGGCCAGCCTGTTTGTTGGAATAATAATGTTTTTAGGGCGCGACGAAAGGTACGAAGGTCAGGAATCCTACAAATCTCCGGGAGGCAGCTCATTCCAGAGGGTAGGGGCCCCCACAGAGAATGCTCTCCCCCTGTGGGTTGTCAGCCGACATTGCCTAGCCGACGGCACCCGGAGGAGCCTTTCTCTGTGGGAGCATACTGGTCGATGGGAGGCTATCGGTGGCAGAAGGCAATCTTGTAAATATCCAGGTCCCACAATTCACCTTGACTATTTGGTAAATCCTTGTCCAGTACGTTCGGATAAATTAGCGCCTCCATGGTAGATAGCCATTCTGGAATTTTATCGTAATGATTCTTTTTTTATCCCTTGCCATGTTTGTAGTAGTGCATCTCTAATTAAGTGTCTCTGAAAGTAACTGTGTTGTCTATTTCTTCCTTCCCATAAAAAAACATGCCATCCTCTCTGTAAATTGTGCCCCTCTAATGTTAGGATTCTTTTATTTTTTAATTCCATCCAGTCTTTGATCCAAATAAGTGTTGTTGCTTTGTAGTAAGTTTCCCAATCTGGGAGTCCAAAACCTCCTCTTTCCCTATCTTGTAATGATTGTATTTTAATTCTTGATTTTTCCCCCCTGCCAAATATAGTTCGCTATTAATTTATTTAGATCTTTAAAGAATTTTTTTCCTAATTTTATGGGTACTACTCGAAACAAGAATAATATTCGTGGTAAAATATTCATTTTGATCAATGCTAGTTTTCCTAAGAGGGATAATTGTAATTTTCTCCAAATTTCCAAATCTTTCTTTATCTATAGTATTAATTTATTATAGTTATCTTCTTTAATCGATGAACATTTATTTGTTAACCATATTCCCAAGTTTTGGGGGTTTTTTTAGTCGTTTGGATGCCGTTTTATCTGCTAGTTCTTTCTCCTGATTCTTGGTGAGGTTTTTCGTTAATGCCTTTGTTTTAAGTTTATTAATTTTAAGTCCCGCTACTTTTCCATATTCTTCTATTTGTGTTATTAATTTGGGTCCTGTCTGTATTGGTTGTTCTAAAATGAAAACCAGATCATCAGCAAAGGCTTGGACTTTATACTCTTCTTTTTTTATTTTCAATCCTTTTATTTCATTTTCACTTCTAATTTTAATTAACAATACTTCTAATGTTAGAATAAATAATAGGGGGGATAGGGTACATCCTTGTCTCACTCCTTTTGCTATTGTGAATTGTTTGGTAGTGTCTCCATTTATGATTATCTTTGCCGTTTGAATTAAGTATATTCTTTCTACCATGTTTACAAATTTATCTCTGAATTTCACACTTTCTAATTGCAAAATAATAAATCCCCAATTTAAGTTATTGAAGGCTTTTTGGGCATCCAAAAATATTAATGTCGCTTGTTTGTCTGGGTTTGCCTCATAATATTCTAATACATCTATTATTGTTCTCATGTTGTTTTTTATCTGCCTTTTTGGCAAAAAGCTGTTCTGGTCAGGATGGATATATTCATTTATTACTTTTTTAAAATCTTTCCGAAATTATCAATGTGAATAGTTTATAATCTGCATTTAATAGTGAGATGAATCCATAGTTTCTGATTTGTTGTTGATCTGTATCTTCTTTTGGGATAAGGGTAATAATGACTTCTGGCCTTCATAAGTGCTTCATTAAATATTTCTAACAGAGTTTCATCTAGTGATTTTTGAAATGTCTTATTTAATTCTGCCAGGAGTCCATCTGGGCCTGGTGTTTTGTTGTTTTTCTGTTTTTTTCTCGCCCCCACTAATTCCGTCATACTAATTGTCCCATTTAATATCTCCTTTTGTGTCTCCTCTAATTTTGCTATATTCATCTTATCTAAGTATTGTTTAATATTTTCTTCGGGTATATTCTCTTGAGAATATAAGTTTTGGAAAAAAGTTTTTGCTATTTTTTTTTCTTCTCTTCTATAATGTATCTCTCTTTTCTCATCTTGTAACTGCTGTATTATTTTTTCTCTTTTTCTTTTTTCAATTTGTATACTAGCCATTGTCCCATATTGTTTGCATGTTCGAAGTGGTTTTGCTTTGCTAGTTTAATTTTCCGTGCCATATCAGCTTGTGAAGCCAAGTTTATCTTGTGTCTTACTAAATCTCTTCTTTCTTTTATTTTTTTTTTATTTTGGGGTTCCTTCTGTAAATCTAGCTCCAATCTTTTGAGTTCTTCTTGCAAATTATCTTATTCTTGGTTTTTTTTTTTTGTTTGTTTGTTTCTTTTCCCTGTATATGCAATTGTAAGCCCTCTTACAATTTTGCAGTGTCCCATAAATTTTGGAGAGATGTTTCTTCTTTTGTGTTTATCCTAAAAAATATGTTCATTTCTTTTTCAATCATTTGTATATATTCTTTCTCTTTTAATATTTCTTTGTTCAGCAACCATCTCTTTCTTTTCGTCTGGCTCTTCCATATTACCCTTAATGGATTATGGTCCACCCATATGATTGACATTATTTCCACTTCTTCTGTTTCCTTTCTGAGTTCTGGTGTCATCCATATCCTATCTATCCTAGACCACAATTGGTGGTCTTTTCCTTGTTTATTTCCCTTCATGTATCATGTAAGCAGAGTTCACGTGTCATTTTGTGAAATGTATCTGGTAAAGACTTTGTCTTATTTTTCTTATTGCTTTGATAATCTTTTTTAATATCCATAATCATGTTAAAGGCCCCAATTAAGCATATGTTTTCATATTCTAATTCTCTTATTTTGTTGTGTATCTTTCTATAAAATTCTTTTTGATTATCATTTGATGCATATATTGAGATCAATAATATTGTTTTTGTTCTGTTTCTAATTCTTCGCTCCTCATCTGTGTATATTTGTTTTTATTTTAGTTGTTTTTTGATATATATTGTGATTCCTCTTTTTTTTAAAAAATGATCTTTATTAGTTATTTACAAATAAAAAAACATATACTATAATTATCAAATCAATATAAGTTATATATGTATAGACAACACAACACATAAAGACAATGATCTTTGCAGTCACCATTGTGATGATGGCCGCAATGGCGACCACTGGGACAGCATCGGAAATAGCGGCTGCAGCCTGAGGGCTAGAAGTGAGATGGCGGGGGATACTTTCAGCAGCCTTCATCTGGGAACTGCCTGGGCAACCGTGGTGTGTTTGGCTACCTTTGGAGAGCTGGCCCCCATGATGACCCAGAGGCCTCCACAGTAATTTGGTGATCTGGTGGAGGCTGAGCTTGGGGAGCGATCCTGACTGATGGATGATCCGAGGCAGTTGGGGGGCGGGGCGGAAGATGACTGAGGGATGTCGCTCTGGCACCTTGTTGCCCTGTGCTCCCCCCTCTTCTTTCCTATTGGCCTGGTTTCAGGCCTGTTACAGTCGCTTGCTGCCCTGCTTATTCCCGGTCGGCCTGAGGGTATCTCCCTTTTTTTGCTTCCATCTTGGCCTCTCCTGATACTGCTCCACTGTCCCCATGGACCGACTTCTGTCCTGGAGCCCGTAGACTGGCTTTACTCCATCTGTCTCTCCTTAGCCCTATGGGGAGCTGCAACTGATATACGAGTGCTGAGGGAGCCGTTTTTCAGCTGTTGTTTCACCACCGGTTCCATCAATCTCCCAGACCATCTTGCTGGGCCAGCCACCATGAGAGGATGGCATGGTTATTTTCTCCCGGTTGTTGTAAATGGTGTGAGACTCCTCCCACAGTCATGAGAGGGCAGTGGAGTCCAGCTTGCCTTTATCTCAGCTTTGCACTTCTCTCCGTTGGAGAGAAGGTACCAGGGACGATGTACCAGACTGACGGAACTTGCCTGCCGGCGGAAGGACTGGCATATTAGTGCTCCCAACATGGCCGGTGTGAGAGACCGGTCCATGTGGTCCTTGACCTATGGATCCCCCCCCCATTGCAGTAAGAGGGCAATGGGGGAGGGCTATTGTTTCATCACTTGATACGTTTTTCCCTAGACTTTGTCATCAGCCAATGAAGTTTCCTCTTTTGGGGTTTTCCCGGACTATGCCAGTTTATCCTACCATCATTACAGTCCCTCAGATGTACTCTAGAACTGAACTTCTTGGTCTGCGAGATTCCCCCCTCTCGCAGATTTGGCCCTCTATGCTATCAAGGGTCTACCTCGATGAAGGATTTTGGAACCCAGAGAGGTGGCATGCAGCGAGGAGGAGGTTGTGGGGCTTTTTAGTGAAATTTTTATCTCGTATTTTAAGGGGTTCTGGGAGGGGGGAGGGTTATTTGATGGGTTTGGGGGTAAACCCATGGGGGAGGGGCTGGTCAGGCTGGGGGGACGGGGTAAAGGGGGGGGGGGTTGGGGGGGTCGAAGAGAAGGCTAGAGTGAGAGTTTTTCCATCAGTACTGTGGGTGGGAAGGGCAGATATGGCAGGAGCAGGGGGCCGTATACTGTTTGCGAGTGGTGACATACCCCGGCCCCCCAATGCTTTTCTCGTTCCCTGGGTTGTGCAGGCCCTCAGGCCCCAAGCCTTCGGTTGATGTTGTGCAATGCCAGGTCCATGGTAAATAAAGCCCCCCTCATTTGTGATCTGGTTCAGGAGGGGGTGCGGACCTGGTCGCTATTACAGAGACCTGATTGGGCCAGGAGGGAGGGTTCCCCTCATTGAGATGTGCCCACCAGGTTTCTATGCATTCCATCAGCCGAGGTCCCAGGGGAGGGGCAGGGGGTGGTGGCAGTTCTTGTAAAGGAAGGACTTATTCCAAGGGAGGCCACTGTACCTCAGATAGCCGGATGTGAGTCCCTCCTTGTGAAGTGGGGACATGGGAGGCAGATGGGCTTGCTGATTATGTACCTGGCTCCCTGCCATGTGTCGGTGGCCCTGCCTGAGCTGCTCAATGTGATTGCCAAGGTGGCGGTGGAGACCCCCAGGCTTATGGTCATGGGGGACTTCAACTTGCTATCTGTCGGAGAAGCATCTGAGGTGGCCCGGGAGTTCATGGCTTCCATGATGGCCATGGACCTGACCCAATTAATTCATGGCCCTACTCACATGGGAGGACACACTCTGGACTTGATTTTTGTCTCTGGTCAGTGGGTGAATGATCTTGAGATAGGGGATCTAGCGATTAAGCCCTTGTCATGGTCAGATCATTCGCTTCTTAGGCTTGACTTTCTAACCGCCACACCCTGCCGCAGGGAGGCGGAACAGATTAGATGGTTCTGCCCCAGGTGCCTAATGGATCCTGTTGTGACTCCGACCCCGGAGCCCGTCTTATCGGAGGGAGAAGACTCCGAAAATGAAGGAGAGGAGTTGGCAAGGCCTCTCTCTCCAGGACTCTCCTCTCTGGCAATGCCTCAGGTGTCTTCCGAAGGAGAAGAGATAGGCCAGGAGCCAGGCACTTCCGAGCAGCCACAGTTAGACAGTGATGGAGATAAGTCTTGGCTGGATCCCCAACAGTGTCGGAAAGACAAGCGCATGCAGTAGAAAAGGAGGCATGCCAGAAATTAAGCTGAGTCACTGGACCACACCCCATAGGGGATAAAAGGGAGTGTGGTGGCCATTCAGGCTTTGTGACAGACAAAACTGAAAAGCTAGCAAGTCACACTGCATTTCTGGAACTTCGTTATATGCCTTCCTTGGATTTATTATGGACTGGACTGGACTTGACAATTCTTTGGCTTTGTGAACTTATTTTGGTTTATCCGATGGAGGAGGAAAACCTCCCTTTGTGAGTAAAGTTTTTGGCAAGCAGTTACTGGGTTGCTGCCAATGCTGTTATCTCAAAGAAATTCCTGACTGCTGGTTTTATTAACTCCTGGCTGACTGTTTGTGTGCGTGTGTGAGACGGGGACAGAAGAGATCCTGATAGGTTCTAAACAGAGCTTGGGCCATTTTCTGAGGCTCTGACTCATGGCTCGGCTGAAGAGCTATTGCTGAGCACATTGTAAGCCGCCCTGAGTCTTCGGAGAAGGGCGGCATATAAATCAAATTTAAAAAAAAAAAAAGAGCTAGTGGCCGCCTGGAACAGGGCGGCCGCTGGCACTTTGGACTGAGTCATGCCTTTGTGGCCTCTGACCCGTCGCCGAGTTTACTTGGCTCCTTGGTTTTCCGAGGAGCTGAGGGAGATGAAGTGCCGGAAAAGATGCCTGGAGAGTGGTTGGAGGACCAGCCATTCCGAATCTGACTGAACACTGGTGAGGTTTCACATTAAGACCTACCTAGTGGTGATAAAAGCGGCAAAATGTAACTATTTTTCTGCCCTTATCACATCTGCAGATAAATGCCCAGCCGCCCTGTTTAGGGTGACCCGCTCCCTTCTCCATCTGGGAGTGCGGGAGGATCCCTTGCAGGGTCGGGCTGAGGATTTTGTGCAGTATCTGCACAATAAAATCACTCAAATTCAGGAAGGCTTGGTCTCTGACTGGGTAGGTTCAGGCAGGATGATGGAGGCAGGTCTTGAGGATGTTATCTGGGAGGAGTTTGACCCTGTGGCTCCCAAGGACGTGGACAGGATTCTGGGATGGCTGAACGTGACCACATGCTTATTGGACCCATGTCCCTCCTGGTTGTTGCTGGCCTCCCGGAAGGTTACACGAGGCGGGCTCCAGGGGATTATTAATGCTTCTTTGAGTGAGGGTGTCTTGCCTTCCACCTTGAAAGAGGCGGTGGTGAGGCCCCTCCTCAAAAAGCCCTCTCTGGATCCGGCTGTTTTGGCTAACTACCGTCCAGTCTCCAACCTTCGCTTTGTGGCGAAGATTGTTGAGAGTGTGGTGGCGTGACAGCTTCCGCAGTACCTGGATGAAGCTGTCTATTTGAATCCGCTCCAGTCTGGCTTCAGGCCTGGGCACAGCACGGAAACGGCATTGGTCGCATTGGTGGATGATCTCTGGAGGACTTGGGATAGGGGTTGTTCCTCTATCCTGGTCCTGTTAGACCTCGCAGCAGCTTTTGATACCATCGACCATGGTATCATGCTGCACCGGTTGGAGAGGTTGGGGGGGCACCATTTTATGGTGGTTCTCCTCCTATCTCTCTGACAGGTCACAGTCGGTGTTGGTGGGGGGCAGAGGTCGACCCTGAGATGCCTTGTTTGTGGGGTGCCGCAGGGGTCGGTCCTCTCACCCCTCCTGTTCAAATTTATGTGAAGCCGCTGGGCAAGATCATCCGTGGTTTTGGGGTGGAGTTCCATCCATACACTGATGATACTCAGCTGTACATCTCCACCCCAGGCCATCCGAATGATGCCCTTGAAGTAATATCCCAGTGCCTAGAGGCTGTGCGGGTCTGGCTGGGGAGAAGCAGGCTCCGACTCAACTCTTCCAAGACCTAGTGGCTGTGGCTTCCGGCATCCCAATATAACCAGCTGGTGCCATTGCTGGCTATTCGGGGCGAGTTACTGGCCCCCACGGAGAGGGCTGGCAACTTGGGCATCCTCCTGGATGCACGGCTGTCTTTAGAAGAGCATATGATGGCTGTGGCCAGGGGGGCTTTTTATCAGGTGTGCTTGCTTCACCGGTTGCGTCCCTTTCTGGATCAGGACTCCTTACGCACGGTCACTCAGGCACTAGTCACCTCCTGCCTGGACTACTGTAATGCTCTCTACATGGGGCTCTCCTTGAGGAGCACTCGGAGGCTCCAACTGGTGCAGAATGTGGCCACGCGAGGGATTATGGGAGCGATGGGGCGCTCCCATGTGACACCTCTCCTGTGCATTGGCTCCCAGTGGTCTTCCGGGCGCGCTTCAAGGTGTTGGTTAGGGCCTGGGTACTTATGGGACCGCCTTCTGCCACCGATAGCCTCCTACCGGCCAGTATGCTCCCACAGAGGGGGACTCCTCAGGGTGCCATCGGCCAGACAATGTCGGTTGGCAACCCCCAGGGAGTGGGCCTTCTCTGTGGCAGCATCTGTCCTCTGGAACGACCTGCCCCCAGAGATACGTAGGATCCCAGACCTCCGTGCTTTTCGCCATGCCCTTAAAACTTTTTTATTTCATCAAGCCAAGCTGGCTTAAACCCCACCCCCCTTAGATATTTTTAATTGTAAATTGATTTTAGTTGGGGTGTTTTTAACTTATTGGGCCAAAATTTGTTTAATTCTTTTTAAAATTTTAAATTTTGTATGCGATGTTTTATTTTTGGCTGTTCACCGCCCTGAGTCCAGTGGGAGGAGGGCTGTATAAAAATCTAATAAAATAAAATAAATAAATAAATAAATAAATAAACAACAAGGAAGGACTAACCGAGAATTGTAACGATCCCCCAGATATCTATTCATAGTTACATCCCGGTAAATCTTTTTGTTCAGATAACATTGACTGTTTTAAATACCAAACGCTATCTAATTATAAACAAATATATATTTAATACTATATTATTTACTCTATATTTGTCCTTTTCTTTAGCCATATATACCAGCGTTCCCAGTTACTGTAGTATATGGATTCTTTTCTCTCTCTTAGGATATATGTTAGTTTGTCCAATTCGGCACAATTCAATATCTTATTTATTATAAGTTGATCTGATGGTGTATTTGCATTTTTCCATTGCTGGGCAAGTGCCATCCTTGCTGCTGTTGTAATATGGATGAATAAGTGCCAATCTTGTTTGCCCATGTCTTTTAGTTTAATTCCAAGTAAGTAAGAATCTGGAATTAGAGGGAAGCTTGTACCTGTTATCTCGTTCAACCATTTTTGAATCTTTTCCCAAAACCTCCTAATCTGAGGGCAGGTCCACCACTGGTGGAAAAAAGTACCCCTGGCCGAATTACACTTCCAACATTTATCCGATGATCCAGGGAACATTTTAGCTATCCTAGCTGGTGGGAGGTACCACCTATAAATCATTTTGTAAAAGTTCTCTTTAAGACTTCCGGTGACGTCATAGCAGCTGGAGCAAGCAAGGGTTTCTCTCCCGAAGCTGACAGCTCTGTTTGCTGCGTCTGGTGGCTGATTAAAGCCATTCTCAAGCGGGAAAGGGAGGGGAAAGGGAGGGGAAAGAGAGGGGAGCATTCCAGCTCCGAAGTAGAGGTGCAAGCTACTGGAAGAAGCTGAGGAACTCCCCAGGGCCAACGCATCAAGAGGATGCCTGGAATGGCGTCCCAAAGCTGTGACTACATCTAAGCAGGAAGCCAAGACATCCCAGTAATTGCATTTAACTTGATTCGGTTTTGAAACAGAAGAAGAAAAACAAAAATAAAGGAACTTTGAAAGGCATTTCTACTATGAATTTCGATTTTGCTCATTGTATTTAAGTCAGAACTAAGAAGGATGGCAAAAGGGTTGTGAAGACGAACCGAAAGAGAGAGTGACATTGCTTTGGATAAGATTGTAAAAAGATTGTAAAAAGATCATAAAAAGTTCATGAAAGAGGAAAGCTGGACATTGTTATTCTCAATAAAACAATCTCCCTGCTGTTTGTAAAATTGGGTTCTTTGAAGATCAGGTGAAGGAGAATATTGATTTGTTCAAACTGTTTTGGACATTCAGCCTGGAAGCTACAAGTAGGACGCCATTTTCATGAGCTGTCAATTTGGAACAATCTTCTGAATGCGAAAGTCAACTTACATTGCTCTTTGATTGCCATCTAGTGGTTAACTCTGGGATTCACTCCACAACTAGCTTGATCCTCTTTTCTCTTTGAGAAATTATTTATTGTGTTTGGTCTGATAATTATTATTATCCACGGGTTATTATTATTATTGAGCATTTGATACATATTAAATGAGAATTGTTAATTATTAATTGATTATTTACCTCTTAATTGTAAAACTAAAACTACAACTACAGCTTATTTGCCTTAACTAATTGCCCTACACACTTATTATTTTGAAGATTATATCAAAGATAGATAGATAGATAGACTTGTAAAGTTATTAATTGATTAGCCACCAATTAATTGTAAAACTACAGCTTATTTGTTCTAAGTAATTGCTCTTCACATTTATTATACTAAAGATAGATAGACTTTTAGAGTTATTGATTTTAATTCATTTTCTAATTGAAGGATTGGTTAAGTAGGTAATTACTGTTAGAGAAAACTATTTGGTTGATTAATCCATACTTTAGTAGGAAAAATATTGAGATAAAGTAGTCTTATTACTACGAAACTGAACGATATTGACAAAGAAATGTGGCAGTCCATGATTGATTGGAGAGATCTCCTAGATTTATCCAAAAGGGCTACAACCATGACAACACTTAAGAAGAAGATGCTTACATTTTTCTCCTCCCCCTCTCTGATAACAATTCCACAGATGTTAAGAAAATCAGCAGAAGATGTCTCACCCTCGGGTAAATCCCCAGCCATATCCCGAGAACTGCAAGACATTCTTAAATCTATTAAGGACACGGTACTTAAGAATCAAGATATGTTAGTTAATAATCAAGAAAGTACCTTTATTTATTTATTTATTTATTTATTTATTTATTTATTTATTTATTAATTATTCAAACTTCTATACCGCCCTTCTCCTTTCAGACTCAGGGCGGTGAACAGCCAAAATAAAAATATTTATACATAACATTACAATTAAAAATAGATTTAAAATAATTAAATAAATTTGGCCTGTAATTTAAAACTTGTCAATTTAAAATCCGTATCAAAATTTTAAAACCAACCCTAAAATCAAGACAGACCGGCTAACTGAAAAAAGTAAGTTTTTAGGGCCCGATGAAAAGTCCGGAGGTCGGAGATCACTCGTATCTCTGGGGGTAGATTGTTCCAAAGGGTAGGTGCCACCACAGAGAAGGCTCTCCTCCTGGGGGTCGCCAGCCGGCATTGTCTGGCTGATGGCACCCTAAGGAGGCCCTCTCTGTGGGAGCGAACCGGCCGGTGGGAGGCTATTGGTGGCAGAAGGCGATCCCGTAAGTACCCCGGCCCTAAGCCATGGAGCGCTTTAAAGGTGATCACCAACACCTTGAAGCACACCTGGAAGTCCACTGGAAGCCAATGCAGCTTGCGCAGGAGAGGAGTCACATGGGAGCACCCCGTCGCTCCCATAATCCCCCGCGTGGCCGCATTCTGCACCAGTTGGAGCCTCCGGGTGTACCCCAAGGGGAGCCCCATGTAGAGAGCGTTACAATAGTCCAGACGAGAGGTGACAAGTGCTTGAGTGACCGTGCATAGGGAGTCCCAGTCCAGAAAGGGGCGCAACTGGTGTATCAGGCGAACCTGATAAAAAGCCCCCCTGGCCACGGCCGTCATGTGCCCTCTAAAGTACTTGAGGAATTAAAATCAAATGTGGCAACTTTAACAAATGAGACAAGGTAATTCCACACAAGATTTAAAGAGATGCAGAATACCTTAATCAATCATGAAGAGTGACTACAAACTATTGAGGTGAAAACAGCCAAAATGGATAATAGATTAAAAAAAAATGGATTCTCACTACACTATGATCAATAAAAAGATGGAAAATGAGATAGTGTTGCTTGAGATGGAAAGATCTGGGTATTTTCTACATTTCCAGAATGTGGTGGAGGAAAAGGAAGAATGTCTCAATAAAGTGATGAGAGAAATAATTGCGGGAATTTTAGGACAGGATCAGCTCAAAGTAATGAGGGATGTTGATGAAATTTACTGCATTAAACCAGTTACGCCAGGCGTCATAACCTCCCAAGAGAGATCCACATTCGTTTCTCTAAGAAGACAGTTCGGGAGGAAGTAGTACAGAAAACCAGGGACCAATCATTCATTTACAGAGGGAAGCGTATTATAGTACTGCCACAACTACCAAGATGTGTGCGGGAATCTAGAAGACAATTCAACTTTCTTACAACAAACTTAAGAAAATATGGAATTCGGTATCGCTGGTTACTGCCAGAGGGGTTATCGTTTACATGGCAGAGTCAGAGGATTAGACTTGAGACCCCACAAGATGCACAGGAATTTTACGAATCTCAATTTACTCTCTTTGATTGAGAAAGTGAAGGGGAACCAGAGAGCAGGAGTGCGGAGGATATTATGGAAAGTCATGATGAACAGGAGAAGAAGACCAACAGAAAGGAAAAGATTGGGGATGGACTTGGGTTGCAAGTGGAAACTAGATCACAAAAACAGAAAGCCACAGGCAAGTGAGAATATGGAAGAGGGGCTGCACCTGTTTTCAGTTAATATTAATGGTCTAAACGCCCCAAATAAAAGAAAGAAAGTTCGGCTTAACCTACAAAAACAAAATTACGATTTAATTTGTCTACAAGAAACCCACATACGTAAAAAACAGCAGAGGGTGTTAATTTGTCCAAAACTTGGGAAATTGTATGTATCCCTGACCGACCAGAAAAAATGAGGTATTGCGGTGTATGACCATAAAGGATTAGTGACTCAACAATTATACGCAGATGAAGAGGGAAGAATATTGTGTTTGGAGATTAAAATAGGTCTAAATCTGGCTCTACTAGTAATTATCTATGCTCCCAATATTGATCAAAAAAATTTTTTTTTAAATTGTATAAGCAGATTGCTGATCTCGATTATGAAAATGTATGTATTTTTCTATGTTTCCAGAATGTGGTGGAGGAAAAGGAAGAATGTCTTTAATGCAATCTCCAATGTAGGTAAGGATTATGAACCAGGGAGGGGATCCCAAAAATATGCAAAAGAACAGAGAAAAACACTACCAAAAACTTGGGACAAATTAGCAACTGAAGTAGGACTGTCAGATGTATGGTGAGATTTACATCCTAAAGAAAATCAATATACTTACTTCTCCTCCAGGCATCGGTCGTGGTCACAGATTGACATGTTTTGGTCAACATCAGAGATTAAAGAAATGATTAAAGAATTAGAGATAGGTATGAATATATGGGCGGACCACAATCCTATAATAATCAAATGGGCAGAGGTTAAAAAAAAGAAGAGCGAGATGGTCCATGAGAGCTGAATTAATCAAGGACGAGGATTTTGCTAACATGATAAAAACGGAATTACAATTCTTTTTTATGGAAAATAAAAGAGAGGACACTTCTTTACAAAATACTTGGGACACTGCTAAGGCTGTAGTGCGAGGATTGGCAATAAAATATTTAGCCTGCAAGTGGAAAGAAGAAAGATCAAAAAGGATGGAGCTCCTATCAGAGTTAGAAAAAATGGAAGGGATGTTGTGATTAGATCCACAAAATCTTAAATCCAAAGAGAAAATAGATTTAATTAGGCATGAGATTTCATTAATAGACCAAAAGGAGTTGGCAGACAAAATTAGGAAAAGCAGACAAAGACAGTGAGCATGTGAATAAAGCTGGGAAATGGTTAAGTTATAGATTAAAGAAAGAGGCAGAAGCAAGAAAAATAGAATACTTACAGGATAAAAACAGAAATTTGGCAGTTAATAGGGATCAAGAAGTAAAAATAGCCCAGGAATTTTACAGCTCCTTATACGGAGAAGAAAGATATCAAGAAAATAAACTTGGGGAATATCTCCAGAGACTTCAATTGGAATTGATCCACGACTCTTTTAACCACATTTTAAATAAAGAGATTACCATGGGTGAAATTGAAAGAGCTATTAAGAAGCAAGTGGGGGGAAAGACCCCTGAGCCTGATGGGCTCCCAAGTGAATTATACAAAGGTATGATTGACCTGCTGAGTTCGCAACTAAAGGATGTATTTAACGAAGCTTTAACAGATGCCAAGATACCCCAATCTTGGAGGGAAGCTTATATTTCGTTGATTCCAAAGCCCGACTCAGACCGATCACTAATTCAGAACTACAGGCCAATCTCACTCTTAAATGTCGATTACAAGATCTTTATGGAATCACATCATCACATTAATACACAAATTTATGGAATTTGGCTCTAAATTTATAAATGCAATTCAGATTATATATACTAAACAGTTGTCCAGGTTGCTACTTAATGGTACAATCTCTGATGATATTAAAATATCCAAAGGTACTAGACAGGGTTGCCCTCTCTCACCATTATTATTCGTTTTAACTTTGGAACCAGTTCTCAACATAATCAGGCAAGACAAGGATATTAGAGGCCTGAGGATTAGGGGAGAAGAATACAAGCTTCAAGCTTTCGCTGATGATCTTGTATTTATCTTGGAAGACCCTCTAACCTCAGGTCCGATATTGCTAAGGAGAATTGAAGAATATGAAGAAATTGCAGGATTAAAAATTAACAAAGATAAAACTAAAATGATATCCAAAAACTTATCAGAGGATCAAAAAAAATAAGGTGCAGGAAGTCATGGGACTTAAATTTACTAAGAAGGTAAAATATCTAGGGATTTGGCTGACAAACAAATGCTCTAATATTAAAGTGACTAATTACTCTAAACTATTGGCTGATACAGTAGAGGACCTAGATAGATGGAAGAATATACAGTTTTCACTTTTGGGCAGGGTTGCCACAATTAAAGCCCATATACTCCCATGGTGGATTTTTCTATTCCAAATGGATCCTGTAAATTTGGATATATTTTTTTTTTAGGAAATTGGATCAGATAATAAGCAAATTTATTTGGCAAGGGAAAAAACCACAAATTAAAAGAAAAATGCTACAGGAGCACAAAACGAGGGGGGGCTTGGAGCTCCCAAATTACCAAGTCTCGTCCCTTTTTTGGATAAGAGATTGGGTATCCCTTTCAAGAAAATGCATATTAACGGTTGAAGGATTTGATCTTCACCAAAGCACTCAGCTTTGTGGGCACAAGGGAAACAATCTAAATAGTTTAATAACCATTATATTAGAAAAATTTTAATAAAAGTATGGGAAAAGGTGAAGAAACAAATTTATACCCAAGTTCCTAAATGGGTTGTCCCATTGGAGATGGCAACCTACCCAACTCTTTATAATATAAAAAGAAATTGGACCTACAATATCCTGATGGATGGAGGAGGGAATTTAATATCAAGAAAGGAACTTCAGTTAAAAGGAATAGACATAGACTGGTGGTCATACGCTCAAATTCAAGCTAGATTCTGTAAAGACAAACAAGAATATGGTATTCTTGTTTGTCAAACAAGACACAATCGTTGGATAGACTTCTTCTGGGTGTTGAAACAAAATTCATATCTAAGACCTATAATCTTTTACTATCAAGGTATTTAGCTGAGGAGATAGTGAAAGATACGATGATTGCCTGGGGAAAAACTTAGGAAGACCGATGCAACGAGGAATGGCAGGGAATATGGAATAGATCAAATTGAAATTATCAGTGGCATTTAAAGATTCCTCTTTTTTTTATTGTGTTAATGATGTGTAACGTTCGCCTATTCTTGGGTATTCTAATAACTTTCTGTGCTGTTTCTTGATGTGTACTTCCTGTAAATTTATAATGTCCATATCTAATTTTTGTAATTTTGTGAATGTTTGAGTTCTATTAGCTGGTGAATTTAGACCATTTATATTTATTGAGATCATTTTTATTTCTTCCTCCATATTCTTTCTTATTTAGTCATTGTTCTTAATCTTCTTGTATTTCTTGTTTCTCTTTGTATTTTTCCTCTTGCTCCTCTCTCTATTCATTCCTTTTCCTGTTTCCTTTTTTCTTCTTGTTTCCCATCATTCTCCTCCATTTGGTATTCTTCCTTGCTCTTGCTCTTGACTTCATCTCTATTCTCTTATTCTTCTTCTAATGCAAAATGATGTTCAAAAAATTCTTGAGCCTTATTTAGTGTATCTATCTTGAATTTTTTTCTCCTGGCAGGTCACCTTCTGGTATTAACAATCAGAACATGACATTATATTTATTTAGTTGTGATACAAGGAATTGATAGTTTCTTCTTTGGTCTCTCACTCATCTCAGGATTTGTTTTAGGGTTATTATTTCCTTTCCTTTATATAATATCGATTCTTCCCTCATTTTTTTTATCTATTTCGTCTTTTATTGGGGTTTTTTTGTTTTTTTTTTGGTATGAATCGAATGTGTACTTCTTTTGGCATCTTATGCCTGTGTGCATAGTTTGTGTGTACCCTGTACACTTCGTCGATGTCTCTCCGTATGTCTTGTTTGTCCCTTTGTACTGCCTCTGCTAAGATTTCTGACATAATCTCCCCTAAGACTTCTTTATTTTCTGTAATGTTTTGAAATCTGAGATAGAAGGATGCTTTCTCCATCTCCAGAAACACTATTGATTCTTCTAAGTCTCTATTACTTGTCATATATTTTTGTTCTAACATGTCTATTTTTTAATCTGTTTGTTCTATTTTTGACTCTACTATTTGGGTCCTTTGTTAATTTTTGAAGATATTTTGTTGAATTTTTCCTATTTTACCATCCATTTTTAAAATATCTTCTTTCATTTCTCCCATGTCAGATTTAAGGTCTTCGTGATTGTTTTTGTCTCTTCATGGTTGTTTGCAATGGCTTCCTATGTTTTAGTCATTGCCTCTTGTATCATCAGTAACATAGTTTGGATGCTTTGTATATTTGATGTTGAGCCTGCTTTATCTGTTCCAAGCATACTTTCTATTGAACGTTGATGTACTGGTGAAGATATAGTTGTTCTGGGTTTGGGGTCGTTTTCTTACTTATTTTGGTTACTGTTGTTGTGCTTGTGCTTGTCATTTTTCTTATCCAAAGTAATTTTTTCCAAAATATCATATAATATGTTAGTTCTGAAGATATTAAATATATTAGCTATAAAGACATTTCTTTTCTTTTCTCTCCCCCCCCCTCAAATCTCCACTGTTATATAGTTTTTAAGCTTAATCTATACAATGTTAGTATTGTCCTAAATATTTAGTATTAATGTCCTAAATATGGATATAAATATCACTGCGGGTATAACTATAGATCTGTAAATCTAAAAATGCATATATTTTACTATATTTCTTAAATTCTTATTTTCTATATTCTATATAATTACTTAAGACTATGTATAGCTTTACTTATATAAAAAGATATAAAAAAGATATAAAAGAAAAAAGAAATTTATACACTTGTTACTTAATAATACGGTAATAAATATAGATATACATCTAATTATATATATATAACTATCGATATAAACTTCTTTATACACACACACACACACACACACAGAGAGAGAGAGAGAGAGAGAGAGAGAGAGAGAGAGAGAGAGAGAGAGATTTATATTTCCTATCTTTTCTTGCTTATGGCTAATCTAGATTACTCAGAATTAATTTTCAAATATCAACATTCAAGTATATATCAATAATCACAACCATACAAAACTTTGTAGGCTTATTAGTTTATATATTCCACAATTTTATCCTGATTACTTTCAGTTAAACATTTATTTCATCTCTCAAATTGAACTTGTTTCTTGAAGTTTTTGTATTCCACAAAGTAAAAGTCTCTTATATATATTTTTTAAGTCTGTGTAATCTTCACTCAGTCTTGCATCATTCTCTGTAGGTCCCTCTTTTTAAAAAAATACTGTCTGTCCTTTAGTCTTCTCTTCAGCTCTCTCCACTTGTAAGTATTTTATCAGTCTCCAAAAATATCCAAAATATCCAATTTTGACAATCTTAATTAACAATCACCAATTCTCTTGTTTTCCACTTCTATTCCTTCTAGACAGCTATTAAATTCACCACATCCCAAATCGCCACTCAAATTCCATTGTTAACTGTATCAAACCTTTCAATCCTTAAAGTCTTCACAGTACTATTAACAATAAAGAGATAGATATATAGAGTTTATAGTCACCAATTCACTCAGTCACAAAGATGTATCCAGCCAGAGTTCTTTCCTCTTTTCATCTGTTACTTCACCATTTTGCATTGTCACTGCTTGCCAGTTTATTTCCTTTGCTCCTCTCCATCCTCCTGGTCACCACATTTATTTGGCAGTATTCCTGCCTCTAGTTTTAGAGTCTCAATATTTCTGCTCCACCATTCAACAATATAGTTGTACCTCCTTTTTGTTGTTTTCTCCTCCTACTGATTGCAGTTATGTTTTTTTTCTCGATTTTTGCTTCCTAATCAGTGGCTGTCAGCACTTTGGGCCAGCTAAAATGGCTGGTTTCTTCCCTGCCAGAATCAAGAGGTTTCTCCTGAACCTTCATAGGAATTGCCTTTTCCCCCGAGGTCCTCAAAGATCCCCCCTTTTTTATTAATCTCCCCAGGATTAATAGTGCCTATTTTAGACTTCCTGGCTGGGAAATTCAGGCTTCAGGAATGGAGCCCCATTCCCTCACTCCATTCATGCTGACTTCACTGCTGGAAGTCCACCTTTTCTTTTTCTAGGACCTGGCTTCAAGGCAAATAGAAAGATATTTATATATGTACTTACTACATTTATACTGCATTTATTTCCTATCTTTTCTCCTGAACTCAGGGAGTTCCTATCATGACCTTCTCATGTAATCAGTATTTGAGGAGGAAATGCAGAATTAGAGGTCCACTGTTGTTCACCCTGTTGACCCATGACTGTTGTGCAAGATTTGCTACCAATCATATTATAAAGCACGGAGATGATACAACAGTAGTGGACCTTATTCAGGATGACCATGAGGGAGGAAGTAGAGAGTTTGGTGGACTAGTGTAATAAGTATAGCTTGGTTCTGGACTTCCGGTGGTGACGTCATTGTGGAGAGGGTGAGGAAACGGGGTGCCATTTCTGGAACCCAAAAACTTGTAGCAGAAGCTTTTTGGGGGCTTTCTCGATCCTGTAGAGTTCGGGAAATAAAAGGGGAAGTTCCGAAGCCCCTGGCTGACATGCTATCACCCAGGGAAAAAAAGGACAAACCCCTTTAAAAGTGGTGGAGAGGAAATCAGCCTTTAAGGTGGATAGGAGTGATGGCGGCTGTATAGAGGGAAGCAAAGAGTGTTGTAAGCAGTTTTGAGTGGCAGACCGGAACGGACCTAAAAGAAACAAATTGGAAAATACGGAGGAGTGCGGAGTTAGGAGGACACAAAAGAGATGGACAAACAAGCAGCAGACTATAAGGGAAGTGCAGCAGGGAGAGAAAAAGAGATCAGCGTGAGGGAGAGAGCCCCAGGGAGTGAGTCAGTAGAACCAGAGGAGGAACAGCAACAGCAACAAAACCCCAAGATGAGACAGAGAGAACTGGAGAAGACGAAAAAACCAGAAAAACTAAATAACTTTAAGAGGTAAAGAAGAACTTAAGAAATTTGTGAAAAATTCGTGGGACTTAATTGATGATTGGGGACGGACTTAAGGAGAGAGATTAACACATTAAAAAGGACCTCAGCAGTGGCAACCTCAGCGCGTTAGGAACAAAAGGGGTGGGGCTCTGTTCCTGGGTTCCTAACAATCCCACATTTGGAGCCGAAACTGGCGCTATTGATCTTAATAGAGATCAATAGTTTAAAGGGGAACATCTTAGGACCTCGGAGGAGATCGCAACTCCTTCGAAGGTACAAGATAAATCCCTTAATCCAGTGTGAGGAAAAACCAGCCTTCCGGGGCTGGCTGGAGGTGCTGACAACTGTGTGAGTGGGAAGCGAAGATTGATAATGAAAAGAAGTCATCAACAAGAGACTAAAAAATTTAAGAAAACCCAAAAATCATTTCATAGTAAGAAGTAGACGCTGGTGGTAGAGAATTGCGGAAAAAGAGATAAGAGAAGCGGTGACAGAAGGATTGATCGGAACGGAGCCATTTTGAACAGAAACGTGACAGCACAAAAAACTTGAACAGCCGAAGTATATGGAGAGAGCGTGAGGAAGGTACTTGTTAATTACAAAAAATAGAACTAGACTCATGCATGATTTAAACCTCGATACTATCAGATTCTTTTAATGTGGATAGGATCGTGTGGATTGAATTGGGCAAACATAGAGCAAGAACAGATCATGTAATATTGAAGTGAACGGAGAGAGAGTGAGGAGTGTGGTGTGCTGGAGACCAGAGGAAGGATTCTGGACAGATTCGTATAAACTGATTGCACCAGATTTTATTGGCGTCAATCCGATTGATTGGGCTGAATTGGGCAGCCAGAGAATGAAACAGATTGTGCGATAGTGTGGAGAGAGGTGGGACAAACTATGGAACAATCTATTTGAGTGGATTTTTACAATTTATCGTCATTTCCGACACTTCTGGTGACATTTCTTTCGAAGATCAGGATATAAAGCGGTAGAGCTTTTGACTATTGGACTTTCAAACATCAAACTATTTGGATATAGCTTTGGACATAACTAGGACAGAGAAAAAGTAGTAGATCAACTGGACGAAAGTTGGACATTCAGTGAACACAAACGTACGAGGAGTTATATTATATCTTTGGATTTGGATTTGGACTTTATTTTTACAAGTTGAAACATAGTGGATTATACAGACCAAATTGGACATTGAAACAAATTCAACATGAAAAGGGCGATCCAGACTTTAGAATGGTGATTGATTGATTGATTGGAAGAAGAATAAGACTACATAATAATAAAAAAGATAAAAGACTATAAAATAAATCCGCAAAGAGAAACAAATGGACAATAATGGTTATTGCTGGTTTGGACTAAGTTTACTATAATATATTATAACGTAATAGAATTGGAAAATAATATTTAACAATTTATTAGCCTTTCTTCTTAAGTATTTATAACGGGATCATTTGCTTTTTTAAACTTAACCAGATAACTATAGCATATTATATTTGATAAGTTTATTTATTTGAAGTTAATTAATTTAAGTAACTTGATAGAGATATAATAATTAAGACAATTAGAATTTGATTGGTAAAGGGGTATATATAGAATATAGAAATTGATATTGACTTGATTCTAGAACTATTATAAAACTATTAGAGAAATATATTTTACCTTGTAATTAATTGAAGAATAAGGTAATCAATGAATTGCTAGAAGCTTATCCTTTCCCTGTTGTTTCCTTCTCTCTTGCCTTCCCCCCTTCTTTCCTTCCTCCCTTATTTATATTATCATATTGTTGATTAGAATTATTCTCAAATAATAACGCAATAATAATTGTATATTTAACCTATAAAGATTAACTAGGTGATTGATAATTTTATGAAATTGTGGACAAGAATAGTAAGCATAATAGACATGGCAACTTCAAGCACATCAACCACTATCAAAACAACTAAGAAGATATCCCCAACTCAAACATTATTGGTGGCCTCCCCTGCACAGCAGAAGACAGGGGAAATGATAGAGAAAGAGAAGACCAATACCATTATATGCAAAATATACAGGCGGCCCTTGCAATGATTCAAGAGGGAATGAAAAGAATGGAAGATAAATGACCCTTAACCATGATGAAACCAAAAGGAATCATGAACAAATGCGATTAGATGTAGGGGAAATCAAAGATGATATTAGAAATATAGAAAACTCCAACAAAACATTACGAAGAATGAACAGAGAATTTATAAAGTGGAGGAAAAAAACGGAAGCCACAGCCGCAAGGCTGGAAAGGATGGAAAATCAACAAGCGACAAGGAGCCAAGATACTGAAGATGCACTGACATTTCTTGAAATGGAGAAGGCATCCTTCTATCTTAGGTTTCAAAATATAGAAGAACAGAGAGATGAAGACTTGGGCGAAACCATGGTCGAAATGTTGGCAAAGGCAACACATAAAGATAAAGATGAAATAAGAAATGGAATCGATGAAATCTATAGAGCCTTCACAAACTGTCAAGAAGAAACAAACTCCCCAAAGAAGTACATATTAGATTCACGAAAAAAACAATGAAAGAAGAAATATACAAAAAAATGAGAGAGGAGACAGTTATGTACAAAGGGAGGGAAGTTCTGACATTAAAACAACTACCGAGAAGGGCCAGGGATAGGAGAAGAGATTACAATTTCTTAATGAGACAATTAAACAAGCTCAAGATAAAATTCAGATGGCTCATACCGGAAGGGGTACTTATCTCATGGGAAGGAAGAAAATTTCGAATAGACACCATAGAAAAAGCTCAAGACTTTGTTGACCAACACCTAGGATATGAAGGAGAACAGGAAAGCAGAGAGAGCAGAGAGGAACTAAACTCTAGTGACCAAGAGGTACAAACATCAAACAAGGAGGGTAGGGAGCGGAGGAGGGGAAGGCTGGAGAAGGAGGAGACGATGGGGATCACACAAAGAGTTACAAGAAACACTACAAAACTTAAAATTAAGGACAAATAAACATCAGTAGAAATGGAAGAAGAATTAAGGCTTGTTTCTATAAATATAAACTGACTAAACTCACCAAGTAAAAGACATCAAATATTTACCAAACTGCAAAAACTAGGGGCAGACATAATTACATTACAAGAAGTACATATAAGAAAACAACAGAAAAAATTACTTGAAAATAAAAAATTAGGAACAATATATACATCTTTAGGTGATTCCAAAAAAAGGGGAGTGGTGATATATGTCAGAGACCATATAAGAACCAAGCTAATTCATATGGATAAAGAGGGCCGAGTGTTAATGATAGAAGTAAAATTGGAAACAAAAATAATATTGTTAGTAGCTATTTATGCTCCAAATGGAAACCAAATAGATTTCTACAAAAAATTACACGACAAACTAAAAGAGTTGGATTATGAAAACATCTGTATTGTCGGCGATTTTAATTTGATTGTAAACCAACAAGAAGATTATCATAGCAATAGGAAAAATAAAATTAAAAGGAAGACATTACCACAAACATTCAAGGATTTGGCACAGGAAATGAGTTTACATGACACTTGGCGAGAATTAAACACCAAAGTAAAACAATACACATATTTTTCTGGTTCACATCAATTGTGGTCCAGGCTGGACATGGCCTGGATGACACCTCAATTAAACAAAGAAACATATGATGTAGAAATTATGCCTTGTACATGGGCCAATCATAACCCTATCAAAATAGTTTGGAAGGGTTTCCAAATACAGAAAAGATGGAAAATGGATACAAGTATAATAAAGGAAAAATAGTATTTACAAATGATAGAAAAGGAAATGAAGATATTTTTCCAAATCAACACAAAGGATCAAACGTTACAAAATCTATGGGATATGACGAAAGCTTATATTAGAGGCCTAACCATTGCATATGTGGCAAAAAGGAAAAAAGAAAAACAGAGAATTAGGAATGATCTATTGGAAGAAATCAAGACAGAGGAAGCTAAATTACAACAGTATCCTAATAACAAGATAGCGCAACAAAAACTTAATTTGGCCAAACACAAATTGAACTTAACTACAAAAACTGAATTGGCACAGAAAATAAGAATGGCAAAACAGACCAATTTTGAATACGCAAATAAAACCGGACGCTGGTTAGCTTACAAATTAAAAAAGCAAACAGAAAAAAGAATTATTCACCAATTCCAGGACGAATCAGGAACTTTATACCATACACATTTAGAGAAGAAAAATATAGTTAAAACATTTTTTCAAAAACTTTACCGACAGGAAGATGTCCCGGAAGATCAAATCAGAAAATACCTGCATAAAACCAATATCAGATATTTTGAAGAACACAGAGAGATCTTGAACCAGCCCATAACAATGTTCGAATTGATTGAAACTCGCAAAAAATAAAACAACAATAAAACTCCAGGACTAGATGGAATTCCTACTGAATTTTACAAACTTTGCCAACAATCAATAGATGAAACGTTGTTACAAGTGTTCAATGCAGCACTACTGACAGCTGAAATCCCAAAATCCTGGACAGAAACCATCATCACATTAATACACAAAAAAGACACAGACCCGAACCAAGTTAAAAACTATAGACCAATTTCATTACTCAATGTAAATTATTTATGTCAATTCTAGCAAAGAGGCCCAAAGCAATAATTCATAAATATATACATCCAGATCAAAATGGCTTCATATCCAGGAGGCAGATTAAAAACAATTTGAGAACGATTATAAATATTTTGGAATACTATGATCAGAAGATAGATAAAGAAGTAGCCCTAATCTCACTTGATGCCCAGAAGGCCTTCGATAACTTAAATTGATCCTTTCTTATAATACAATTGGAGTCGATGAATTGTGGAGAGAAATTTCTTAATTTGATAAAAAAAAAAAATATTCCCACCAAACAGCAAAAATCTCAATAAACGGTGATATGACGCAAATTTTTGATATCCAGAAAGGAGTATGACAAGGATGTCCCATGTCACCCTTACTATTTATAATAGCACTGGAAGTGCTATTAAATGAAATTAGGAAGGAGGAAGATATCAAAGGTCTTAAGATCTGGGGAGAAGAGTACAAACTGCTTGCCTTCGCAGATGATGTAATTTTTATTCTGGAAAATCCAAGACTATCCGGACCCAGGCTGATGGCAATGATAGAGGAATACGGAGACGTTGCGGGCCTCAAAATAAACAAACAAAAAAACCGAAAGTACTGACGAAAAATATGACTCAGACACAGAGGTTGAAATTAGAAGAATTAAGAATTCAAATAGTAAAGAAGATAAAATACTTAGGTATCTGGTTGACGGCAAAGGCTATTATGATCAAAGAAGACAATTATACTAAATTATTAAAAGAAATTAAAAGATTTGGAAATTTGGAATAGACTACAACTGTCACTGATGGGTAGAATCACCTCTACAAAAATGAACATACTGCCAAGAGTATTATACCTATACCAGGTAATACCAATACAGCCGGGAAGAGACTTTTTTAAGGACCTCAACAAGTCAATAATGACGTACTTATGGCAGGGAAAGAAGGCTAGAATTAAGATCAAAGCATTACAAGACTCTCGAGATAAAGGAGGCCTGGCACTACCAGATTGGGAACTCTATTACAAGGCTGCAGTGCTGACCTGGATCAAAGAATGGATGAAATTGGACAATAAAAGAATTCTATATTTAGAAGGTTTCAATCTAATGCGAGGATGGCACGCTTTCTTATGGAACGGACCGGACAAATGACATATGTATTTCCAACGACATATAATTAGGGCTTCACTATTTAAGATTTGGCAGGAAATCAAGAAAAATCATTATACCAGAATTCCAAAATGGTGGTCCCCGATAGAGGCATTGATACACCCAAATACCCTCGAGATAGGAAAGATGATGCGGTATCAAGATCTATTAAACCAGGAAGGCGAATTTATCCCAAGACATCAACTCCAAAACGGTGGCATAAATATTGATTGATGGCCCTATACCCAAATGCACTCAAGATATACAGCAGACAAAGAACAATTTGGAATCTCGAACAACTTAAACGAACTGGACAAGATCTTACAAGGCGTGGAACAAAAGATGATAACCAAAACATACAATTACCTTCTTAGATACAAACTATTAGAAGAAACAGTTAAAGAAAACATGATAATGTGGGCCAGGGATATAGGCCACAACATTCAATTGGCAAACTGGGAGAAATTATGGAAACAAAATATTAAAATGACAAGGGCCACAACGTATAAAGAGAATCTCATCAAAATGTTTTATAGATGGCACCTACCACTGGCTCGATTAGCTAAAATTTACCCAAATGCCCCTTATCTTGTTGGAAATGTAAAACCAAAAAAGGAACATATTTTCATGCTTGGTGGAAATGTAAAAAGGCCCAACAATATTGGCAAGACATCAAAAAAAAATATTGAGGAAATAATGAATCTACAAGAAGAAGATAGTCCAGAATTTTTTTTATTTGGCATGACAACAGCACAATATTCCAAAGAGACGAAATACCTTATTATACATATCCTGACAGCAGCACAATTACTATTTGCTCAGAAATGGAAATTAGACCAACTCCCAACCAAAAATAAAATTATCTCAAAGATAACAGTATGTGCCGAGATTGACGCTGGAACTCCAGGACAAGGAAGAAAGCGACTATTACCGTGTGTGGCACCAATGGTACCAATGGCTGGAAAGGAAAATAAAGATAACCGTAGACGATAACAACTAGGGTGAAAGATTACAAGTAATAAGGAGAGGATGTAAATATATACTAAGTCTTAAGTAGTTGAATTAAGAATCTAATATGATTTTCTCATTAATATGTAAAGAAAAATACTATATATATTGTTGATGACAAAAAGTATATATGTAGAATGTTGTGTGGGTGCTGTGGGTGGTGGGAGTTTTGTTTGTTTTGTATTGTCTTTGTATTTTTGTTTATATTTTAATAATAAAAATATATTAAAAAAATAAATAAAAAAAAGGATTGATGTGATAGCACGATAGAAATTAATTGCAATTACCATAACAATCAGAAGCAAGACTGGAGAAGGGAAGAAGAGTAAAAAAACAACAAAAGAAGAATAAAACATACATAAACTTTTAAGTAGAAAAAAAGAGATTGTATTACAACTATAATTAATTACTGCATCGTAAATTTATATTTATTAACTTTATAATTAGGGAATACAAAAGCAAAAGAAAATTAACTTAATTACAATTATACTGATTGAAAATATTGTAAAGTACTAATTGAGAATAATTGATAAGTTCCAAGATATTGTGATATTGTTATAGTGTTATAGTGTTATATTATAGTGGATATTAGCATAAATAGATAAATCCAGAATAAGTTGAAATGCATATAAGATAAAAATATAGGTGTGTGTATCAAAGACTGTTTTTGTATAAGTAAAAGGTAGACAAAAAAGTATAAGTATATCTTAAAAAAAAGAAAACAGGGAGAGAGAGAAAAAAAGAATCAAAGATTAATATTTATATGTTAGTGTGGGAAAACTTCACACAAGCTTTAAAAATGTCAACCATAACTATCATAGCGAAAACAGGAAAAAAACTGACTATAAATCCTACGACAACAATGGCATCACTACTACAGCAAAGAACAATAGACAACTTGATAGGAAAAGAAAAAAAGAAAAGAAAAACCGGAAATGACACTAAATGCTATGCAAAACATGTTTCAGATGATTCAAGAAACACTATTAAAAACACAAGAAAAAAATGCGGGTAATCATGAAGAAATGAAAATGTTCCATGCAGAAATCAAAAATGAAATAGGAGAAGTAAAAGAGGATATTAAAAACATAAATGAAAAATTTGGGAATATCCAACAATCAATAATAGAGAATGAAGAAAGAATTTAAAAAGTTGAAACAAAAATAGATCATATAGAGACAAAAATGGAGACAATTGAGCAAAAATCTTTTCAACTAAATAAGGAATTGTCTGACTCAATAAAAAATTCTGGAGATAGAGGACTTCCAGTTGGCACCACAGGCGTCGTGGACGGTCTCCTTAGACCGCCAGCCCCGCGATTTTGTAAAAGCCACTTTGACAGTGCTAATCGGCTGTCTGGTGGCTGAAAAACCTCTCCATTGGGAGAAGAAGGAGAGGAGAGCTGGTGGGTGTGAGTAGAGCTCCCCGAAAGTCCTCTGGAATAACTCCAGAGGCTTGGAGGGTGAGAGCTCCCCAGTAGCCCACTAAGAAGCTCCGAATCCGGGACAACTCTGTTTAAACAGAGCCAGACTCCGTGACCAATCCTGCTGTCAAAAGTGAGTTTGATTGATTACAAGCGCAGGCAGAGCGGAAACAGGAGAACAAGCTTTAAAGTAACAGTGCTTAACTCTGGACTTACATTGTTTCTAATTGAATTTCTTTGAGCTGGAGGCTGAAGATGGCGCCTTTGTTATGGGTGTGAAAGTGAAAGTCAGAAACGAAAGTGCTTATTGAGAACTTTGCACTGTGAGAGTGGATTAAAGCTGCTGAGAATTGAGAGCTTGTGGAGAAAAGACTATTTTGCTTGATAAATTAGAGATTATAAATTACAAGCTTTTGAAAATTGTTCAAGGGATTCTGTGGCTTTGAAAGGAAAAAAGATCCTTTTAAAAAAAAGATGGCTTCTAAACAAGTTAAACCAGGAGTTGCTAAAGGAGGAGGAGGTTCTCCAGTAGTGTCTGTAGTGACACAGAAAGCACAACTTCCGGCTGACTCACAGAGTCAGGAGGCTGCTTTTAATGATCTCAAAGAATTTATGAAAGAAGCCATGAATAACCAAGCTGCAGCTATGAATAACCTAACAGTAATTGTGGAAGGGAAATTAAAGAAATTTGAGGAAGATATAAAGTCAATTAAAGAAGTTGTTTCAGTAAAGCATGATGAAATAAGAGATGATATTGTTTTTGCAGTCTCAGGATTGTCAAAACTTGTTATTCAGGTGGAAGAGAGAGTGGAAGAAATCAATGAAGCCAATTTGAATTTGGAAAACAAAGTAGGAGATATTATGACTAAAACAGAGAAGGTGGATGATGAATTGGTAATGTTACAATATAGATCCATGGAATTTGCCTTGAGATTGAGAGGCCTGAAAGAAAATAGTAAGGAAAATCTAAAGGACATTTGTGCTGAAGCTATTGCAGAGATAATTAAAGAAAGACCAGAAGATGTGGTAAGTCAAATTGATAAAATCCACAGGGTTAACTCCTGGCTGGAAAGACAAAGACAGCTGCCAAGAGATGTGGTGATTTATTTTACAACCAGGAGAATTAGAAATGACATCTTACAAGCTTCTTACAAGAATAAGGTTCAAGTGGCTGGGCAAGAAGTGGTGGTTTTGAAAGAGATCCCTCCAAAAATGTTAAGAAGCAGAAAGGATTTTGGCTTTTTGGTAAATGAACTGAGAAATCAACAAGTGCCGTACAGATGGGATGTTCCAACTGGTTTAATAGTGACTTATAATGGAGAAAGATACTGGTTAAACACAGTTTGGAAGGCAAAAGATTTTTATGTTAATGTTCTAAAGGCTGGATACCCACCCTCATCAGGGAGGGGGGTGGGTAGAAAGAAAATGGAGATGCTACAACAAGAAAAAGATGGAAAGCAGATACAAACTTATGCTGAAGTTGCAGCTGGAGGAATCACCATGGAAGAAGACCTGGATCTTGGGGGTCTATCCCCAACTCTGGAACCATCTAAGAAGGGAGAGCCAAGAGAACAACGACTGATCCAAGCAACTTATAAACTTCAAGAACAACAATTAAAAATGCAACTAAATTCCTATCTTGGAATGTTAATGGTCTAAATTCACCACAAAAAAGAAAGAAAGTATTTCATTATTTGAAACAATTTAAAAGAGAGAATGTTAAATATAGAAGGCTATGATTTGTTATATGGATGGCATGCTTATCTGTTATATGAAAAAAAAGTGGATAAAGTGTTTAAGGGTCATATACTTAGAAATGCGTTGCTGAGGGTTTGGAAAAAGTATCAATATAAGCTAAATTATAAAATACCCATATGGGCAAATCCCAGACATGCAATAGAAAATATAAGTATAGAACAAAAAACAGAGGTGATTACTTATAAAGAGCTTCTTTTTTTGGAAAGGGGTAAGCTGCAATTGAAATTTTTAGATGTATTAAAAGAAAAAAGGGATAATTTATACTTGGGTTCAGTATGGTCAGCTTCAAGCTAGATGGAGGGAAGATCAAAAAATTGGTGTCGTGCAAAATGAGGAAAATCTGGTGAAACAGATTAGAGATCAAAGTCAGATGCATATTAAAAGGTTGTATAACACTTTATTGGAAATAGATTCAGAAACGGAATTGGTTAAGGATTGTATGATAAAATGGGCACAAAATTTTCAGGAAACAGTGATGATGGAAACATGGGAAAAGATTTGGGTTAGAAATGTTAAATTTATGCAAGCACAAAATTTGAGAGAGAATTTTTATAAAATGTTTTATAGATGGCACTTAGATCCTAAAAAATTAAAAAAAATTCAGTGGGGGATTTAGTAGTCTAAGGATAGATAGGTTAATTTAGCTTATGATTGTTAACTGAAATACATTGTATTTTGCTCTGGGAAGTCTGGAGGGGAGGGTGGGATGAGGGGAGGGAAAGGGTAGGGGGAATATTGGGGGGAAAATCTTTTTTTCTGTAAAACTTTTCAATTAAAAAAAAGACAATACTGGAGATAGAGAAAGCTTCATATTTTTTGCGCTTTCAAAATATAATAGAAGAAAAAGACTAAGACCTGGGAGAAAAAATGGCGGAGATAGTGTCAGAAATAATCCAGAAAGACAAATCAGAAATAAGGCTTTGGAAAAGGCAAAAATTCCGACAACTTGGACAGAGGCAATAATTACTATCATACCCAAAGAAGATATGGACCATCAGTTAATACAAAATTACAGACCGATCTCCCTACTAAATACAGATTACAAGATATTTGCAGTAATTATAGCAGAAAGAATTAAAAAAGTATTAAACAATCATATACACTTGGATCAAAATGGATTTCTGCTGGGCTGACAAATCAAGAATAATATGAGAATCATAATAAATACATTAGAGTACTACAAATTATACCCGGAAAAACAAGCTTCACTGGTTTTCCTTGATGCCCAAAAAGTATTCAATAATTTCAATTGGAAATTTTTAATGGGGCAATTAAAATTTATGCAATTTGGGACAAAATTTGAAAAAATAATTGGGGAAATCCAAACAAAACAAACAGCAAGAGTAATTATGAACTATGACACCACAGGCCAATTCGATCAAAAGGGGTTAGACAGGGATGCCCACTCTCTCCATTATTGTATATTTTAACATTGGAGATCCTTCTAAAAAAGGTTAGGGAAGACCAAGAAATTAAAGGGCTAAGGATAAGGAGAGAAGAATACAAAGTTCAGGCCTTTGCTGATGACTTTGTGTTTATAGTAGAGGAACCACTAGAGTCAGCACAAAAACTGTTAAGGAAATTGGAAGAATTCGGAGAAGGGGCAGAACTAAAGATTAACAAAAATAAATCAAAATTAATAACAAAAAACTTTACAAAGGAACAAGAAAAAGAATTGGAGAACATCATACGAATTCAAACAACTAGGAAAATAAAATACCTAAGGATTTGGCCATTGGCAAGAAGCTCATCAATTAAAGAAAACAATTATGATAAATTAATAACACAGATAAATAAAGATTTAGACAATTGGAAAAATTTACAGATATCATTATTGGGAAGGATCTCCACCATTAAAATGAATATTTTACGAAGACTCTTATTTTTATTTCAGGTTATACCAATAAAATTGGGGAAATTTTTTTTGAAACATTGAACAAAATAACTTTATATGGCAGGGGAAGTGCCCACAAATTAAACTTAAATTATTACAGGACACCAAAGACAGAGGAGGAACAGCACTCCCAGAATGGGAAATTTACTACCAAGCGGCTGTCTTATCTTGGTTAAAAGAATGGATCGAACTAAAAAATAATAGAATATTAACAATTGAAGGACATGAAATACAAGTGGGTTGGCATTCATTTCTTTGGGACAGAAAAAACAAAATACACACCTATTTCAAAAGACTAATAAGGAATGCGTTACTGCAAACCTGGTTGAAAATTAAAAAGCAACATTATATAAAAATATCGACTTGGCTCTCACCATTAGAAGCAATAAGGCATCCAAATTTAACAGAATTAAATAAAGTAATAAGATATAAAGATTTAATAGAACAACAAGGAAAATTGAAACCAAAACAAGAGTTGGAATCGGACTTACATAGAGGAATTGACTGGTGGACCTACACACAAATCCAATCTAAATATAAGGAAGATATAAAAATATATGAATTTCAAAGAGAGAAGCATGAATTAGACAAAATTATATTAGGACCGGAAGAAAAACTAATTAGCAAAATTTATAAATTTCTACTACAATACAAAATGGAGGAAGAGATAGTGAAGAATACTATGATCAAATGGGCGTAAAATTTTAATTATACAGTAGATTTGGAGAGATGGGAAACAATGTGGCAAGTGAATGCAAAATTAACAATATCGGCAGCATACAAGGAAAATCAGTTGAAGATGTTTTATAGATGGCATATGTTGCCAACAAGACTTGCAAAGATACATCCGAACAATAGCGCAACATGTTGGAAATGTAAGAAATCCCAAGGAACATATTGCCATCTATGGTGGATGTGCCCAGCAGCAAAAAAAAATTTGGACAAACATCAAAAAATGGATAGAACAGATAACAGACCAACAAATAGAAAAGAAACCAGAAACATTTTTGTTAGGAATCTTCACAAGACTATATTCCAAAGAAATAAAATATTTGATGCTACACATCTTGACTGCAGCACCAATAGTATATGAAAATGGAAACAGGAAAGAACTCCAAATGAGGAAGAACTGATAGATAAGATTTTAGAGTGTGTGGAAATGGACAGATTAATAAAAGAATTTAAAGAAAAAGAAGAGACAGACTATTATAGAATATGGAATAAATGGAATAAATGGCCTTTAGAAACAAAGAATAAAGATTATTTAATTATCTTATATATCTTATCTTATCTTATATAAAGATTATATAAGAGAGAGAACAAATGTATGGAGTGAAATAAAAATGTATATAACAAGAATGTAGAAATGTATAATACTAAAGATATAAGTAAAATATATAGATCTGTATAGAGGGGAAGGAAAAGGGGGAAAAAAGGATAATGGGGGGGGGGAGAGAGAGGAATGAAATGAAGTCACAGGGGGAAAAAGACAGAAGGAAGACCATGATGAAACAATGCTTAAAAACAATATGATATTTATATTACCAGCCCCCAATGCTCTTCTCGTTCCCCAGGTGGCACAGATCCTCAGGCCCTGGGCCTTTGACTGATGCTATGCAATGCCAGGTCCGTGGTAAATAAAGCCCCCCTCATTTGTGATCTTGTTCAGGAGAGGGGAGTGGACCTGGTGGGTATTACGGAGACCTGGTTGGGCCAGGAGGGGGGAGTCCCTCTCATAGAGATGTGCCCACCTGGTTTCCGGGCATTTCATCAGCCAAGGTCACAGGGAAGGGGCGGGGGGGTGGCAGTTATCATTAAAGAGGGTCTTGGTCCGAGGGAGGCCACTGTTCCTCAGACGGCCGGATGTGAGTCCCTCCTTGTGAAATGGGGTCATGGGGTGCAGATGGGCCTGCTGGTTACGTACCTGGCTCCCTGCCACGTGGCAGCGGCCTTGCCTGAACTACTCAACGTTATAGCCGCGGTGGCGATTGATACCCCTAGACTTATGGTCATGGGGGACTTCAACCTGCCATCCGTCGGTGAGGCGTCTGAGGTGGCTCAGGAGTTCATGGCTTCCATGACGGCCATGGACCTGACCCAATTAGTTCATGGCCCTACTCACATGGGGGGAAACACTCTGGACCTGGTTTTTGTCTCTGGTCAGTGGCTGAGTGGTCTCGAGATAGGGGATATAGCGATCGAGCCCTTGTCATGGTCAGATCACTCCCTCCTTCACTTTGACCTTCAAACCGCCAGACCCCACCGCAGGGAAGCGGAACCAATGAGGTGGTTCCGCCCCAGGCGCCTGATGGACCTGGATAGGTTCCAGACGGAGCTTGGGCCATTTCCTGAGGCTCTGGCACACGACTCGACTGAAGACCTAGTGGCTGCCTGGGATAGGGCGGCCACTGGAGCTTTGGACCAGGTCATGCCTTTGCGGCCTCTGACCCGGCGTCGATCTCACCTGGCTCCCTGGTTCACCGAGGAGCTGAGGGAGATGAAACGCCGGAAAAGATGCCTGGAGAGCAGTTGGAGGGCCAGCCGTTCTGAATCTGACCGAACATTGGTAAGGTCTCATATTAAGACCTACCTGGTGGCAATAAAAGCGGCAAAGTGTAACTATTTTTCCGCTCTTATTGCGTCATCAGATAATCGCCCGGCCGCCCTGTTTAGGGTGACCCGCTCCCTGCTCCACCAGGAAGCGTGGGAGGACCCCTTGGAGGGTAGAGCCAAGGACTTTGTACAATATCTGTATGACAAAATCGCTCAGATTCGGGAAATTTGGACTCTGACTGGGTAGATTCGGGAGGGAGGATGGAGGCAAGTCTTGAGAATATTACCTGGGAAGAGTTTGATTCTGTGACTCCGGAAAACGTGGACAAGATACTGGGCAGACTGAGCGTGGCCACATGTTTATTGGACCCGTGTCCCTCCTGGCTGGTGCTGGCCTCTCGGGAGGTTACACGAGGTTGGCTCCAGGGGATTATAAATGCTTCCTTGAGAGAGGGTGTCTTCCCTGCCACCTTGAAGGAGGCGATGGTGAGGCCTCTCCTCAAGAAGCCTTCCCTGGACCCAGCAGTGTTGGCTAATTACCGTCCAGTCTCCAACCTTCACTTCGTTGCGAAGGTTGTTGAGAGTGTGGTAGCGCGACAGCTTCCTCAGTACTTGGATGAATCGGCTTATCTAGATCCGTTCCAGTCGGGCTTCAGGCCTGGATACAGCACGGAAACGGCATTGGTCGCATTGATAGATGATCTCTGGAGGGCCCGGGACAGGGGTTGTTCTTCTGTCCTGGTCCTATTAGACCTCTCAGCAGCTTTTGATACCATCGACCATGGTATCATGCTGCACTGGTTGGAAGAGTTAGGGGTGGGGGGCACCGTGTTGCGGTGGTTCTCCTCCTTTCTCTCTGATCGGTCGCAGTCTGTGTTGACGGGGGGGCAGAGGTCGACCCCGAGGCCCCTTGTATGTGGGGTGCCACAGGGGTCAGTTCTCTCACCCCTTCTGTTCAACATTTATGTGAAGCCGCTGGGTGAGATCATCCGTGGTTTTGGGGTGAAATATCATCAGTATGCTGATGATACTCAGCTATACATCTCCACCCCGGACCACCCCAATGATGCCCTTAAAGTGATGTCCCAGTGCCTGGAGGCTGTACGGATCTGGATGGGGAGGAACAGACTCAGGCTCAACCCATCCAAGACCGAGTGGCTGTGGTTTCTGACGTCCCGATATAGTCAATTGGTACCATCACTGACTATTGGGGATGAGTCATTGCCCCCCACGGAGAGGGTTCACAACTTAGGCGTCCTCTTGGACTCACGGCTGTCTTTAGAAGAACACTTGACGGCTGTGGCCGGGAGGTCTTTTTATCAGGTTCGCCTGATTCGCCAGTTGCGTCCCTTTCTGGATCGGGACTCGTTAAATACGGTCACTCATGCCCTCGTCACTTCATGCCTGGACTACTGTAATGCTCTCTACATGGGGCTCCCCTTGAGGAGCACCCGGAGGCTCCAGCTGGTCCAGAATGCGGCCGTGCGGGTAGTTATGGGAGCAGCATGGCGCTCCCATGTGGCTCCCCTCCTGCGCGAGCTGCACTGGCTCCCCGTGGTCTTCCGGGTGCGCTTCAAGGTCTTAGTTACCACCTTTAGAGCACTCCATGGCTTAGGACCGGGGTACTTACGAGACCGCCTTCTGCCACCAATAGCCTTTCACCACCCAGTACGCTCCCATAGAGAGGGGCTTCTCAGGGTGCCGTCAGCCGAACAGTGTCGACTGGCGGCCCCCAGGGGGAGAGCCTTTTCTGTGGGGGCACCCACCGTCTGGAACGAGCTCCCCCCAGAGATACAGAAGATTCCGGATCTGCGCACTTTCTGCCGTGCCCTCAAAACATTCCTGTTTCAGCAGGCCGGCCTGGCCTAACTTTCCCTTTATATTGCTTTTTGATTTTATTTTAAACTGGGATGTCTTGAATTATCTAGGACCAGAGTGTTTAGTATATTTTAATTGATTTTTTATTAACGTTTGTATTATATGTGTTTTTATCGTTCGCTGTTCACCGCCCTGAGTCCCTTAGGAATAGGGCGGTATATAAATGTAACAAATAAATAAATAAATAAATAAATAAATAAATAAATAAATAAATAAATATGTTGTATGTTATGTGAATGTCATATATGTGTTATAATAAAATTACAAATTTTATTTTTTTTAAAAAGAATAGCTTGGTTCTAAATGTAGGACAAACAAAAGAGATCATAAAAGGCAGGCACAGCCATACAACTCTGTGCATTAACAATTCAACTGTGGAAGTGATTAGTACTATTATGTTTCTGGGTGTGCAGCTAATGAATAGGTTAGCTTGGTCACTCAACAGTAAGATACTAGTGAAGCAGGGACAGCAGCACCTACATTTTCTGTATTGTATGAGAAGAGCACATTTTTCTTCCTCTGTTCTTACCACTTTCTATAGAGGGACAATTGAAAGCATCCTGTCGTACTGTATTGCTGCATGGTTTGGAAGTATTACTGTTTCGGACAGTAAGGCTGTGCAGAGAGTGGTGAGGATAGCAGAAAAGATTATTGGTCTATCCAGGGCATGGCACATAAGCGATGCTTGACCAGGGTTCACAATATTGTCAGGGATACTATACATCCTCTCCATGACCGGTTTTCTTTGTTACCTTCTGGTAGGAGGCATTGCAGAATCTGAAGCAGAACAACTAGATTCTGTAATAGCTTTGTCCAATATGGTATCAACCTTGTTAACTCTCAAGACTCTTTTTTTCTGCTATGTATTCAAAATGGACTGTAATGTGTGTGCGTGTGTGTGTGTGTGTGTGTATGTATGTATGTATATATGTATGTGTATAAAGTTTTTTGTCATTGTACGTATATACACAGTATACCGATACAACGAAATTCACATAACACCCAGAGACCAAGCCCAACACACATGACAATCCGGGAGGGGGGAGGGTGTGGTGGGTGTGGCTTGTGACTTGGCAGAACAACACAAACTTCAGGGCTCTGGAGTGAGCACTGATATCTCAGATGTTTTGGGGGTCCATAGGGGTCCATAGTCGACCATAGGATTGGTGAAGAAAGGAGGCACAGGCTGGTGTGGATAGGGAATCCACAAATTCCCTGTAGCACCAGTGAAGAGCCTTCGACTCTACAGCTGGGAAGACAGCCATTGAGAGCTGTCACAAAGCTGGAGCAGTCATGAGTGAAGGGAAAGAAAGAGGAAACAAGGCACAACATTTGGGTGAGAAAGAAATTGCTGTCTTGGAAATAAGACTTCTACTTTTTAATAGATAACCTGAACTGTAAAAAAACTAATTAGAAATGAAAAGGAATGGCAAGAGCAAAAGGGGAGGAAGTGGATATCTGGCTACCTCCCCATTTCTGGATTAGCAGCAACAGAAGCTTTGGCCATGAATAAAAGCTAATTTTCTTAAAAAATATGAACTGATTTTGAAAGTAATGGAAAACAGATTGGGCAGAGTGAATTTAGATTGAAATAAGGATGAATTTTGGACTTTAAATTAGATATCGGAAAGATCTAAGTCAGAACGAATAGACTTTAGATCAGTGAAAAAAAATTGTGAAGGTATGCAGTGCCATCTAGTGGTGAAAAAAAATCCTCCCCCCCTTTTTTTTTTTTGGAAGTGTGGAATGAACAAAGAATGACCTTGAGTAACATTTGAGATAAACTGTCTTATGACTTAGTGGGAGTAAAAGAAGAGAAGGGGAAGAAGAAAAAACATTAACAAGTGAATAATAGTTCAAAGACTACTTTGTTGGAATTGTTATTTTCTGTCTATATGTATTATCTGCTGTTATATTATTTTTGCTGACTATTTGGAGTGAAAATTTTTGAATCTTTTCTTTTCCTTTTCTCTATTTTTTTTGTTCAAAACCTGAAATGTGGAAAAGCTAAAATTTGGATATTATATTTTTCTTTTTTCTTTTTTTTTTTGGATTAGGCACTTTTTGACATTTAATATTTTGTATTTAGGATAATTACTCTTTTTTCTTCTACTTATTGTTTTTTATTACATTTTGATAACTAGATTTTTATTTTTATTCGCCTATATTTTTTTACTCTCTTTTTTACAGTTTCATTTTTTATATTTTTTGGCTGACCTTTGGACTTCTTGCTTTTGTTTTTTTATTATTAATTTTTTTTTTGGCAGTTGGTTTTTTTTTTCCTCTTCCTTTTTTCTTTTTTCTCATTTTAGATTCCCTTTAGGGAGAACATTAGTGTTTGGTTTTGTTAATACCATTTTTGAAATGTATGGATTAGGGTATCAAGAACCTGAAGATCTGCGGTGACTAGGACGATAAACATGGATTATAAGTATTGATTTATGATATTTGGATTATAAATTGGGTGATTTGAAAATGAAGACTAAAATGAAGAAGCTACCATAATATTTATCATCACCATCAATAACAGCAGCACCAAGCTCCGCAGCACAAAAAGTAGCAGAAACAAGAAGACAACAAGACAAAACACAAAACAAAAACACAAAAAGCATGATACAGGCAATGCATGATGATCTTAAGGAAATGAAAGAGATGATGGGAAGAAATGAACAAAGATTGATAACAGTGGAAGAGAAAGCAGAAGCAACAGAGAAAAAGGTGGAGGAGATGGACTATAGGCTCACAACTACAGATAAAAGCCAGGAAAAGACAAGTATACAGCTCGAGATAGACAAGGCAGACTTTTACTTAAAATTCCAAAATATAGAGGAAGAAAAAGGAGAGAATCTACCAGAAAAAATTGCTGAAATATTAGCGGAAGTTATGAAAGAAAGTTCAGAAAAGATAATTAATGAGATAGATGAAATTTACAGAGTATATACAAGATATGTAATGAGGAATAATCTACCTAGAAATATACATGTGAGATTTACAAAAAAAACACTGAGAACAGAGATTTTGCAGTTTATGAGAAACACACCGATACAATATAAAGGTAGAGATATAGTGGCATTGAAACAAGTTCCAAGAAGGGTGAGAGATCTAAGAAAAGAATACCAATTTTTGATGAAACAGTTGATTAAAAAAGGAGTTAGTTTTATATGGTTGATACCAGAAGGAATCTTGGTGAATTTACAAGAACAAAGGCACAGATTAGATACAGTAGAAAAGGCAGAGCTATTTTATCGGCAATATATAGAACAACAAGAAGAAGTGAAAGTGAGAGAAGAAGAAGGGGCAAGCTGCCAGGAAGAGAAAAGAGAACAATTAATGGAGACAACCAAGGAACAAGAGGAAAGAGGATTGAGAGAGGGGGCAAGATCGAAAGAGATAAAAGAACAAAGAGAAACAAGAGTGACTAGATCTACTAAACAAATAAACAAATAAAAATGGAAGAAGAAGTAGAAGTAATATCAGTGAATATAAACGGACTAAATTCAGTAATAAAAAGAAGAAGAATATTCAACAAATTAGAAAAATTAAAATTAGAGATTATATGTCTATAAGAAATTCATATTAAGAAACAGCATAAATATCTATGGAACAAAAGAAATTGGGAATACTATACACAACACTTGCCAGTCAAAGTAAAAGCGGAGTAGCATTATACATTAAAAAAACAATTCAATCTGAGCAGATCTTAGAAGATGAGGAAGGAAGGATACTAATGGTTGAAATAACTATGAATCAGAAAAAAACATTGTTAATGGCAATATATGCTCCAAATGATAATTAAGAAGAATATTATGGGAAATTACATAAAAAAATAATAGAATATGAATAGGAAGAGATATGTATATTAGGGGATTTCAATGCAAAAATAAACAATGAATTGGACTATAAACCTACAAAATTAAATAAGAAGATAAGAGAAACATTGCCAACTACTTTTTTCACAATGATAGATGAATTAAATCTATAAGATGCTTGGAGATGAAGCCATCCAAAAGAAAAGCAGTATACATTCTATTCAAATAGGCATCTGTTGTGGTGAAGAATAGATATGATGTGGATGTCAGAATTAATAGCTAAAATACAAGAGATTGAAATTGGAACAAAAGTATGGGCAGACCACAATCCAATAATAATGACATGGAAAGGGAAAAAAAAGAAAAATGAGATGGGCATTAAATCAAAAATTATTAAATAAAAAAAAATTCCAACAATATATGGAAAAAGAATTGACTTTCTTTTTTAAAGACAATAAGAAAGAAGATACATCTTTACAAAATGTGTGGGATACTAGTAAAGCATACATTAGAGGATTGGCAATGACTTATTTAGGAAAACGAAATAAACCGAACAGACAAATGTAAAAGAATTTAGAGGAAGAATATAAGAGATTAGAGATGGAACTACCAGCACAATACCAGCACAACAAAAAGACTAAAAATTTGTTGAATTTGAAAAAAACATAAGTTGAATTTAATGGAAAATGAAGAATTGGCGAATAAAATAAAAGCTACAAAGCAATTTTTTTTGAAAATGCAAATAAACAAGGACGATGGTTAGCATATAAAATGAAAAAAGAGAAAGAAAAGAAATTGATAAGTCAATTAATAGATCAAGATGGAAAGATATGTTATAAAAATGAGGTAAAGAAAAGGATAATTTAGAAATACTACAATGGATTGTATCAACAAGAAATAATAGAAGAAGATGAAATAGAACAATATTTGAAAAAAAATGGAACTGCCTAGAATCCCAGAAAAGTTTAAAAAACTATTAGAAGAAAGAATATCTATGATGGAATTAATGGAGGGAATTAAAAGACAGAAAAACAGGAAGACACAAGTCCAGCAGAGGTATATAAAACCCTACAAGATGTACTAAGAAATGTGATGCTGCAAGAATTTAATGAACTACTACTTAAAGCTAAAATTCCGGACTCATGGATGGAGGTATATATAACAAAAGAAGAGGCAGATCTGCAACATAGAAAGAATTATAAACCGATATTTCTATTAAATGCGGATTATAAGATTTTTGCATCAATCATGGCTGAAAGATTTAAAAAAACTACTAAACGAGTTTATACATTTGGACCAAACTGGCTTTTTACCAAAAAAGACAAATTAGAGATAATATGCGAATTATATTAAATACATTAGAATATTATGAATCACATTCAGAGAAACAAATAGCATTGTTGTTTTTGGATGCACAAAAGGCATTTGATAACGTAAATTGGCAATTTATGATAAAACAGTTGAAAATGATGGATTTTGGAGACAGATTTATAAATATGATCCAAACTATATATAGAAACCAAGCAGCAAAGGTGATGATAAATGGTGAAATGACAGAGAAAATAGATATTAGAAAAGGAACAAGACAGGGATGCCCTTTATTTCCATTATTATTTATATTGACATTAGAGGTTTTAAATAGAAAAGTGAGACAGAAAAAGGAAATAATAGGAATGAGAATCAAAAAAGAAGAATATAAACTACAAGCATTTGCAGATGATTTGGTGTTTATCATGGAAAACCCAATAGAGACAGCACCAAAATTATTACAGCAAATAGAAGAATATGGGAAAGCAACAGGTCTGAAAATCAATAAAGATAAGACAAAGATATTAGTCAAAATATGAGAGAAAATCAAAAAAAAGGAGATGACGGAGAAACTGGACATCCAAATTGTGAAGAATGTGAAATATTTGGGCATTTATCTGACATCAAGATGTGCAACACTCAAGGAAGACAATTATTATAAACTGAAAAAAAAAATTGAGAGAGACCTGGAGAAATGGAGAAACTTGCAATTATCACTAATGGGAAGAATACCATTAATAAAAATGAATGTATTACCAAAAATATTATTTCTAATTCAAATTATACCAATAAACCTGGAGAAAAAAATATTTTGAAGAGTTGAAGAAAATAACATGGAAATATGTGTGGCAAGGAAAGAGAGCAAGAATCAACATAAAAATGCTATAAGATGCAAGAACTAGAGGTGGGTTTGGCCTACTGAATTGGGAATTGTATTATCAAGTGGCAGCCTTAACATGGATTAAACAATGAATTTTATTGAGGAATACAAGACTATTGACTTTGGAGGGTCATGATTTACAACTGGGTTGGCATGCCTTTTTATGATATGGGAAACAACGGATACATGGATATTTCCAAAGACATTACGTAAGAAATGGCTTGTTATCAGTGTGGGAGAGAGTGAAAAAAAAACATTACCTGAATATAGCAATGTGGCTTTCTACAATAGAAGCAGTGACTTACCCAAATATTGTGAATATGGGGAATATTGTTAGATATAAGGATATCTTGACAGATCGGGGAGAACTGAAACAAAAACAAGAACTAGAGAGTCAAGGGATTGAGATAGATTGGTATACAAGACTGCAAATACAATCAAGATATGAAGTAGATCGTAGACAATATGGCTTTAACTTGGGGAAATCAGAACTGGATGAAATATTGACAGGAACAGATGAGAAAATGATTAAGAAACTATATAATTATTTATTGTGGATCAGACTAGAAGATGAAGAAGTAAAAGAAACAATGATAGCATGGGCAAAGAATTTTGGATACAGCATAAAATTGGAGAAATGGCAAAGAAACTATAAATTAATAATGGCAACAACTTATAAAGAAAATTTGTATAAGATGTTTTATACATGGCAAAAAGATTAGCTAATATGTTTAAAGATAAATCAGCTAAATGTTGGAAATGTCACCAGTTGCCGGGATCATACTATCATATGTGGTGGTTGTGTAAAGAAGCAAAACATTATTGGGTGAAAATACAAACATGGTTAGAGGGAATGTTGCAGCAACATATAGAGTTAAAGCCAGAGATATTCTTACTGGGAATTTTACCAGAGAATTACAGTAAAGAAGATACATATTTGATTATTCATATAATAACAGCGGCTAGAATTGTATTTGCACAAAATTGGAAAGCAGATAAAATCCCTTTGGAAGGAGAAATTATAAAGAAAATTTTAGAATGTGCAGAAATGAATAGATTAACATTGAGAATAAAAGGTAAAGAGGAGTCGATGTATTTCAAGACATGGGAAAAAATTTATGATTGGTTAGAAAGGAAATATGAATAAAGGTATAGAGATAAAATAGATAGAGAACAGATGGGAGAAAACAATTAAAAAAATAGATACCCAGATGATGCCAAATAAAAGGAGAAAGGGGGGGGGTAAAAGGGGAAAAAAGTGAGATATTATAAAAATGTACACAAATGATGAAATAAAAATAAATATTAATTGAATAAGAAATTGAAATAAGAATAAAGATAATTAGAAAATTGGGGCTGCTCGAATACCACTTTAGATTGAACTGAAAAAGGAAACAACAAGAGAGAGGGGAAGGAGTAGAGAGAGAGGAAGGGAGAAGAGAGGAGAGGAGAGGAGAAAGAAGAAAGGGAAAAGGTGAGGAAGAAAAGGGAGGTGAAAGAGGAGTAGAAGAGAAGGTTAGAAGGGGAAGAAGAGAGGAGTGGGGGAAGGGAAGGGGAAGTAGGAAAGAGAAGGAGAGGAAGAAAGAAGAAAGTAGGAGGAGAAAGAGGAAGGAAGAGAAGGGGAGAAGAAGAAGAAAGGTTGGAGTAAAGGTAAATGGTAAAAGAGCAGCCCTGAAAAAGTAAAAATGAAAAATGAAAAATGAAAGTTAAAAGATAAGGTGAATGAAAAATGATGGATAAGTGACTGTACATGTAAATGTGTTTATGAGAAATAAAAATTTAAAAAGTTTTTTTTAAAAAAAAAACATGACAATCCCCAGACACACCCCCATCCAACAAAAATTCCCCACCCCTAAAGCACCCAAGCATCCATACAGCAGACAAGGTAATGCTGTCCAACAGCTCACTGATGGTGGCACTTTAGTTCATTGTTGAGTGCAATCATAGCTCTGGGATAAAAACTATTCAGAATATGTACGTATGTATATTTGTATGTATGTATGTATGTATATGTATATGTATATGTATATGTATATGTATATGTATATGTATATGTATATGTGTATGTGTATGTGTATGTGTATGTGTATGTGTATGTGTATATATATTTTATTTTTATTTTTTATTTATATTGAATTTCTATACCGCCCTACTCCCGAAGGACTCAGGGCGGTGCACAGCCATGAAATAAAACACATAAATATACAAAATTTAAAATCGAATAAAATGAATTAAATAAATTTGGCTGAATTAATATCCAATTTAAAATACCCATATTTTAAAATCCATTAAAAATTTAGAATTTACACTTAAAAGGGGGAAGATTTAGGCGAGGCCAGCTTGATGAAACAAAAGCATCTTCAACTCGCGGCGGAAGGTGCGCAGATCCGGAATCCTCCGTATCTCTGGGGGGAGCTCATTCCAGATCGTCGGTGCCCCCACAGAGAAGGCTCTCCCCCTAGGGGCCGACAGCCGACATTGTTTGGCCGACGGCACCTGGAGGAGCCCCTCTCTGTGGGAGCGTACTGGTCGGTGGGAGGCTGTTGATGGTAGTAGGCGGTCCCGTAAGTAACCAGGTCCCAAGCCATGGAGCGCTTTAAAGGTGGTAACCAGAACCTTGAAGCGCACCCGGAAGACCACCGGGAGCCAGTGCAGCTCGCGCAGGAGAGGTGTTACATGGGAGCTCCATGTTGCTCCCATAACCACCCGCGCGGCTGCACTCTGCGCCAGTTGGAGCCTCCGGGTGCACCTCAAGGGGAGCCCCATGTAGAGAGCATTACAATAGTCCAGACGAGAGGTGATGAGGGCATGAGTGACTATGCGTAACGAGTCCCGATCTAGAAAGGGACGCAACTGGCGAATCAGGCGAACCTGATGAAAAATCCTCCCGGTCACGGCCGTCAAGTGCTCTTCTAAAGACAGCCGTGAGTCCAGGAGGACGCCCAAGTTACGAGCCCTTTCTGTGGGGGCCAATGATTCGCCCCCAATAGCCAGCGATGGCGCCAGCTGACTATATCGGGACGTCGGAAACCACAGCCACTCGGTCTTGGATGGGTTGAGCCTGAGCCCGTTTCTCCCCATCCAGATCCGCACGGCCTCCAGGCACTGGGACATCACTTCAAGGGCATCGTTGGGGTGGTCTGGGGTGGAGATGTACAGCTGGGTGTCATCAGCGTACAGATGGTACTTCACCCCGAAACCACGGATGATCTCGCCCAGCGGCTTTATATAAATGTTGAACAGAAGGGGCGAGAGAACCGATCCCTGCGGCACCCCACATATAAGGGGCCTCGGGGTCGATCTCTGCCCCCCTGTCAACACAGACTGCGACCGGTCAGAGAGAAAGGAGGAGAACCACCGTAAAACGGTGCCTCCCACCCCCAACCCTTCCAGCCGGTGCAGCATGATACCATGGTCGATGGTATCAAAAGCCGCTGAGAGGTCTAACAGGACCAGGACAGAGGAACAACCCCTGTCCCGAGCCCTCCAGAGATCATCAACCAACGCGACCAATGCCGTTTCCGTGCTGTATCCAGGCCTGAAGCCGGACTGGAACGGATCTAGATACGACGCTTCATCCAGGTACTGGGGTAGCTGTCGCGCAACCACACTCTCAACAACCTTCGCAACGAAGCAAAGGTTGGAGACTGGACGATAATTAGCCAATACTGCCGGGTCCAGGGAAGGCTTCTTGAGGAGAGGCCTCACCACCGCCTCTTTCAAGGCGGCGGGAAAGACACCCTCACCCAACGAAGCATTTATAATCCCCTGGAGCCAGCCTCGCGTCACCTCCCGGGAAGCCAGCACTAACCAGGAGGGACACGGGTCCAACAAACATGTGGTCGCGTTCAATCTACCCAGAATCCTGTCCACGTCATCTGGGGTCACAGGATCAAACTCATCCCAGATAACAGTCTCAAGACCTGTCTCTGTCACCCTCGCTGGATCTATCCCGTCAGAGTCCAGACCTGCCCGAATCTGAGTGATTTTGTCATACAGATATTGAACAAAATCCTCGGCTCTCCCCTCCAAGGGGTCCTCCCGCGCTTCCTGGTGGAGCAGGGAGCGGGTCACCCTAAACAGGGTGGCCGGGCGATTATCTGATGATGCAATAAGAGCAGTAAAATGAGTACATTTTGCTGCTTTTATCACCACTAGGTAACTCCTAATATAAGATCTTACCAGTGTTCGGTCAGATTCAGAAAGACTAGCCCTCCAACAGCTCTCTAGGCGTCTTTTCCGGCGCTTCATCTCCCTCAGCTCCTCGGTGAACCAAGGAGCCAGGCGAGATCGGCGCCGGGTCAGAGGCCGCAAAGGCACGACTCGATCCAGGGCTCCAGCAGCCGCCCTATCCCAGGCGGCCACTAGGTCCCCAGATGAGGCGTGAGCCAGAACCTCCGGGATTGGCCCAAGCTCCATCTGGAACCTATCCGGTTCCATCAGGCGCCTGGGGCGGTACCATCTTACCGGTTCCGCCTCCCTGCGGTGGGGTGCTGCGGTTCGAAGGTCAAGGCGAAGGAGCGAGTGATCTGACCATGACAAGGGCTCGATGACTATATCCCCTATCTCGAGATCACTCAACCACTGTCCAGAGACAAAAACCAAGTCCAGTGTGTTTCCCCCAGTGTGCGTAGGGCCATGAATTAGTTGGGTCAGGTCCATGGCCGTCATGGAAGCCATGAACTCCCGAGCCACCTCAGACGCCTCACCCACGGATGGCAGGTTGAAATCCCCCATGACCATAAGTCTGGGGGTATCAACCACCACCGCGGCAATAACGTTGAGTAGCTCGGGCAGGGCTGCCGCCACGTGGCAGGGAGCCAGGTACGTGATCAGCTGGGCGTCGGCAGCGTCGGCAGCGTTTCTTTCACAGCCGGAGCCATCAATTAGTGGGAGCGGCGCTGTGCCGGGGGGCGCCCGCCGCGCGGCAAGTTTCGAAGCCCGGGGGGGTGGCCCGAAGTGCTACACGATGTGTCGGGCACCCCCTGAAGACCTCTGGGACGTCGCCAGGCTCTTCGGGGGCTGGCAACGATGGCGCGGTGGTGGCGGCGATGGCGGTTGCTGTGGAGGCTAGCTGGCGGTCAGACGGCGCTGGGGACCCCCCCCTTTTTGGAGTAGGAGCTGGGGGGCAACAAACCAACAGGTCTGGGAGACCTGCAACCACGGTTGGGCGGAAAGGACCCGGAGCGATTTTCTGGGCCTCGGGAGGCCTCAATTTGTGGTTGTGCGGGGGGCGGGGGGCTTGAGAAAGCCGCCCCATTTCTGCCCCATTTCTTTCTCCTCCAGCGTTCCCTTTTAGAACTGGGCCCACCTGGACCAACTGTCAGCCTGTGGGACTCATTGGCGCTATGCCCTATTATTATTACTATTCTGAATCCCCCTGACTCTGGAGAGGGCTATTTCCATCTGAATGGGAGACCGGTACATGGCTGCATCCCGTCGGCTGAGGGGGCTAGACATCTGCCTGACCACCGTGAGAGGGTGGCCAGGTGTCAGAGCCCCTGGGGGCTGAACCGGGATGCTTTCTACATATATGCACTTTACCAGCTTTCCACACATATGCACTTTACCAGCGAGGGGACTTTACCAGCGAGGGGACTTTACCATCGGTCTTTACCACCGGACAAAATGCCGTGAGAGGGCGATTTTTGGACCTGACCCCTGGACGCTGTGAGAGGGCGATTTTTGGACCTGACCCCCGGACGTTGTCTATATGCATCGGTTCATTGCTGCCACCCCACCACAAGAGGGGGTTGTCCAGCTGACCTAACCACCGTGAGAGGGTGGTTAGATCTATTTCCCCCTTGAAACTGTGGTCGTCCTGGCTTTGGACTATGTCCTCTGTTGTGAGGGGACAGGGGACTTGGTCCTGCAAATATATCTCTGAGATCCCCCATTCTTTTATCTTCTCCTCGGTCCTTTATATACACCCTCAGGATATGGTCGTGTTACCCATTATGATTAATGTACTCAGCAGCGGAGCTTCTTGGTCTGCGAGACTCCCCCCTCTCGCAGGCTTGGCCCTCCATTCTGTCGAGGGCCTACCTCGATGACGGGCTCTGGAGTCCCGAGAAGTGGCATGCCGCAAAGAGGGGGTTGCGGGGTTTTTTAAAATTGTCCTTGTTTAAACTTTTAAGGGGTTCTGGGAGGGGGGAGGGGGGTGGGAATGGAATTAGGATTGTGGGTTTGGGGGATAACCCACTAGGGGGAGAGTCGGGCTTGGCCAGGACGTTCGGCGGGGGTGGTGGGGGATCCGGAGGGGGTCGAGCTGGTCCAGACTATGCTTTCACCATCGGTACTGTGTGTGGGAGGGGTAGATATGGTGGGAGCAGGGGGCCATATCATGTTAAGGGAGCACGCACCCGCTGTCTTCAAGCGGTAGAGTGCTCCGGCCCCCAAGGCTCCACCCGTTCTCCAGGTAGTACAGACCTTCAGGGCCCGGGCCTTCGTCTGATGTTGTGCAACGCCAGGTCTGTAGTAAATAAAGCCCCCCTCATCTGTGATCTTGTTTACGAGGGGGGAGCGGACCTGGCGGGTATTACGGAGACCTGGTTGGGCCCAGAGGGAGGGGTCCCTCTGGTAGAAATGTGCCCACCAGGTTTCCACGCATTCCATCAGCCAAGGTCACAGGGGAGGGGTGGGGGAGTAGCGGTTATTATTAGAGAAGGCCTTAGGCCGAGGGAGACCACTGTACCTCAGACAGCTGGTTGTGAGTCCCTCCTTGTGAAGTGGGGCCATGGGGTTCAGATGGGTTTGCTGATCACGTACCTGGCATATATATGTATATATGGAATTCTGATGCCCACTCTCAAAACAATTTATATATTATGTGTGTGTACCAGTGGTGGGATTCAGCCAGTTCTGTCCAGATCACGCAAACCCACCCAGACATAATGCATGACTACAGCACATGAGCAGAAGGCCATGTGCATGCACAGAGGTGGCACGTACGAGTTAAGCGAGCACGCACACATGCTCACATTTGCAAATCTGTAGGGAAGGTAACTGAATCCAACCTCTGTGTGTGTGTATACACATTATATATATATATATATATATGTAGGTCTTTGGTTATTCGGGTCTTCTCCCACGTAAAATTGGAAGTGTCTTGGCGACGTTTCGACAAAGTCTCATTCGTCATCTTCAGGCTGGTGTTCTCGGCTTCGTGCTTCCAGGAGCAATGTGAGATTGCAGCTGTCTCTTCCTTTTAACTGCTAGTGGGGATGTGAGCTGATTGGGTGGGAACTTGGCTGTGTTCTGATTGGGTGGAGGTGTGTTCTGATTGGTTAGGGGCTTGGCTGTGCTCTGATTGGATGGGGGGTTGGTTGTGCTCTGATTGGCTGGGGGTGTGTTCTGTTTGGGTGGGGGCTTGGTTGTGCTCAGCTTAGTCTGAGTTGCAGGGGGATTTGAGCTGGTGAGCTGCGTTGTTGTTGTTTGGCTTCGTGTTTGTGGCCGTGCGAGCTCTTCATGGTGGATGTCAGTCTGCTTCATGTATGGATTGGAGGGGTTTAAAGTGGCTAATGATGCAGCTGCGGTCTGGCTTCTGGTCCTTGGTCGTGGCTCATTATCAGTGTGGGTTTGAGTCTGCTTTCTGCGTGGATGTGTGGTGGTGACATCCTGTGTGGCTCTCGTGAGTGTGGGTCTAGTGTCATTCGTCATGTTAGGGGCTCGTTTGTCAATACGGGTGGGTTTCCAAATGGCTGGTAGGCAGGAGGTATCGTCTCGTTTGTTCATGCTGTGTGGGCGTTTTTCTATCTCGATGGCTTCTCTGATTATTCTGTTGTTAAAGTGTTCGGTTTTGGCGATAGTTCTGGTCTTTTTAAAGTCAATATCATGTCCTGTGGCTTTAAGGTGTTGGACCAGGGAAGAAGTTGGTTCCTCTTTTCTGACTGAGTTCTTGTGTTCTTCTATGCGTGCACTTATTCGTCTGTTGGTTTGTCCGATGTATGTGGTGGGGCAGGCGGTGCATGGGATTTCATATATGATTTTCTAACTCAATTTTGTCTTTGGGGTTCCTTAGGATGGTGGATATTTTTCGGTTTGTGCAGAATGCTGTCTTGATGTTATGTTTGTGGAGGATTTTGCTTATTCTGTCTGTGGTGCCTTTTATGTATGGGAGGAGGGCTTTGCCGTTTTCTTGTTCTCTGTCTTGGATTTTAGTGGGGGTTTCTTTTTGGATTAGGTTGGTGATCTTATTTCTTTGGAATCCATTGGATGTTAGTACGTTAGTGAGAGTGTGTAGTTCGGTTTTTAGGTGTTGTTCGTCAGCTAAGCGTTTTGTTCTGGAAATGAGTGTCTTGGCTACAGAGTTGATCTGGGCAGGGTGGTGGTGTGAGAGTGCGTGCAGATAACTCGTGAGTGTGGGTCTAGTGTCATTCGTCGTGTTAGGGGCTCGTTTGTCAATACGGGTGGGTTTCCAAATGGCTGGTAGGCGGGAGGTATCGTCTCGTTTGTTCATGCTGTGTGGGCGTTTTTCTATCTCGATGGCTTCTCTGATTATTCTGTTGTTAAAGTGTTCGGTTTTGGCGATAGTTCTGGTCTTTTTAAAGTCAATATCATGTCCTGTGGCTTTAAGGTGTTGGACCAGGGAAGAAGTTGGTTCCTCTTTTCTGACTGAGTTCTTGTGTTCTTCTATGCGTGCACTTATTCGTCTGTTGGTTTGTCCGATGTATGTGGTGGGGCAGGCGGTGCATGGGATTTCATATACTCCTTGATTTTCTAACTCAATTTTGTCTTTGGGGTTCCTTAGGATGGTGGATATTTTTCGGTTTGTGCAGAATGCTGTCTTGATGTTATGTTTGTGGAGGATTTTGCTTATTCTGTCTGTGGTGCCTTTTATGTATGGGAGGAGGGCTTTGCCGTTTTCTTGTTCTCTGTCTTGGATTTTAGTGGGGGTTTCTTTTTGGATTAAGTTGGTGATCTTATTTCTTTGGAATCCATTGGATGTTAGTACGTTAGTGAGAGTGTGTAGTTCGGTTTTTAGGTGTTGTTCATCAGCTAAGTGTTTTGTTCTGGAAATGAGTGTCTTGGCTACAGAGTTGATCTGGGCAGGGTGGTGGTGTGAGAGTGCATGCAGATAGCGGTTTGTGTGTGTTTTCTTCTGGTATATAGTGTGTCCTAGGGAGCCATTGGATTTTCTGTAGACTAAGACATCCAGGAAGGGAAGTTGGTTGTTCGCTTCTGTTTCCATGGTGAACTGTATTTTGGGGTGTAGGCTGTTGAGGTGTGTGAGGAAGTTGTCCAGTTTTTCTTTCCCATGTGGCCAGATTATGAAGGTGTCGTCCACATATCTGAGCCAGAGTTTGGGTTTGTGATCGGATTTTTCTAGAGCTTGGGTTTCAAAGTATTCCATATAGAGGTTGGCAATGACAGGTGAGAGGGGTGATCCCATGGGTGCTCCTTCTGTTTGTTTGTATTTCTGTCCATTATAGATGAAGTATGTGTTGGATAGGCAGTGGTTGGTCAGATCTAAGATGTGCTTGGGGGGGGGGGGTTATATTTGTTTTGGATAACTGTCAAGGCTTCTTTGATTGGTACTTGGGTGAAGAGGGATATGACATCGAAGCTCACGAGTAGGTCACTGGCCTGTAAGTTTTGTTGCTTTATGATGTCTATGAACTGGAATGAGTTTTTTACGTATGAGGTGATGGATTCTGCATAGGGCTGTAGTTGTTTGGCGAGAAATTTGGCTAGGTTTTGTAGAGGTGAGCCTATGGAGCTGACTATGGGTCTAAGTGGGGTTCATATATATATATATATATTCTGAGGTTCTCGCAGATGTTTGTATGTAGGTCTTTGGTTATTCGGGTTTTCTCCCACGTAAAATTGGAGGTTTCTTGGCAACGTTTCGACAAAGTCTCATTCGTCTTCTTCAGGCTGGTGATCTCAGCTTCGTGCTTCTAGGAGCAATGTGTGTGATCGCAGCTGTTTCTTCCTTTTAACTGCCAGTGGGGGTGTGAGCTGATTGGGTGGGAACTTGGCTGTGTTCTGATTGGGCGGAGGTGTGTTCTGATTGGTTAGGGGCTTGGCTGTGCTCTGATTGGATGGGGGTTGGTTGGTGTGCTCTGATTGGCTGGGGGTGTGTTCTGGCTCCCTAGGACGCACCATCTACCAGAAGAAAACACACACAAACTGCTATCTGCACGCACTCTCATACCACCACCCAGCACAGATCAACTCCGTAGCCAAGACACTCATCTCCAGAACAAAACACTTAGCTGATGAACAACACCTAAAAACCGAACTACACACTCTCACTAACATACTAACATCCAATAGATTCCAAAGAAATAAGATTACCAACCTAATCCAAAAAAACCCCCACTAAAATCCAAGACAGAGAACAAGAAAACGGCAAAGCCCTCCTCCCATACATAAAAGGCACCACAGACAAAATCAGCAAGATCCTCCACAAACACAACATCAAGACAGCATTCTGCACAAACTGAAAAATATCCACCATCCTAAGAAACCCCAAAGACAAAATTGAGTTAGAAAATCAAGGAGTATATGAAATCCCATGCACCGCCTGCCCCACCACATACATCGGACAAACCAACAGAAGAATAAGTGCATGCATTGAAGAACACAAGAACTCAGTCGGAAAAGAGGAACCAACTTCTTCCCTGGTCCAACATCTCAAAGCCACAGGACATGATATTGACTTTAAAAAGACCAGAACTATCGCCAAAACTGAACACTTTAACAACAGAATAATCAGAGAAGCCATCGAGATAGAAAAACGTCCACACAGCATGAATAAACGAGATGATACCTCCCGCCTACCAGCCATTCGGAAACCCGCCCTTATTGACAAACAAGTCCCTAACACAAAGAATGACATCAGACCCACACTCACAAGAGCCACACAGGATGTAACCACCACACATCCACGCAGAAAGCAGACTCAAACCCACACTGATGATGAGGCACGACCCCGGACCAGAAGCCAGACCACAGCTGCATCATTAGCCACTTTAAACCCCTCCAATCCATACATGAAGCAGACTGACACCCACCATGAAAAGGTGGCATGGCCACGAACATGAAGCCAAACAACAGCAACACAGCTCACCAGCTCAAATCCCCCTGCTATTCAGACTAACCCGAGAACAACCAAGCCCCCACCTAAACAGAACACACACCCAGCCAATCAGAGCACAGCCAACCCCCCATCCAATCAGAGCACAGCCAAACCCCCAACCAATCAGAACACACCTCTGCCCAATCAGAACACAGCCAAGCTCCCACCCAATCAGTTCACACCCCCACTGGCAGTTAAAAGGAAGAAACAGCTGCAATCACACACATTATGTATATATATATATATTGTTTTGAGAGTGGGCATCAGAATTTCATTTTTAATGTGTGGCAGTGTGTACATAGAAAAAATGACAATAAAAGTTATTGTAAGGTCTTGCCTCTCCAATCTTCCCAAGAAAGCAGGATTCTTGAAACTGAAGTTGGTCCAAAAGGAGCTTTTATTGAAAGGCTTGTGATAGCAAGAGGTCTAGGAAGGAACTAAATCTTCCCACTTAAAAAAACAACAATTTAAAGCAGTGCAAACCAAACCCTTCTCACAGTATAGCAATGCAGGAAACAGAAACTCACAGCACAGCAATGAAGGAAACAGAAACAGAAACTTCATATAGAGATCCCTCCAATCCTCCCCCCTGCCACCAGAATGACCAGAATGCCAGCATCCCAATAGAAATATATGGGACTGATAAGCCACCACCTCTAGAAAAATGGGAAGTCCACCCAAAAGAAAACAAAATGAGGGAAAAGGAGACAAAAATATATAAAATCAATGAGATTTGTCATTGATGAAATATACATATTGATGAAATATACATATTAATTTAGGGGCATGCACATGTTTTTTTTGTGAACCCATTCATTGTGTGAATGGGTTCACAAAACACAGAGGTGTCTCCAAGCCACCAGGTACTGAGTGGCTCCATGGAATTTCCTAGAGTTTAGAATTTCTTGAACTTCAAAATGTTGTTCACCCTCTACCATAATAGGAGGTGGAACAGGGTAGTAGCTGGATGAAGTCAGAGGTGACTTCAAGCTTCAGCAAGCTACAATGGAAAATGGGGTGGACTTGCCATAATGAGTACTGTCCCAGAACTGAGTTCGTTCATTCCATGGCCTCTGTTTCAGGGGTGGGTTTCACTTACCTTTGCTACAGGTTCACTCGCATGCATGTGCCCTGTCAGATCATATTTGATGACATCCGGGTGGGTGGGCAGAGCCTCCTGCCACCGCTGCTACCTGTTCACCCGAACCAGGGCGAACTTGTAGCAACCCACCACTGCTTTGTTTGCAGATGATGACTAAAACTAAGTCCCTGTTCGGTTATGAATAGGTCCCAAAATTTTTTGCAGAACTTGGATGTGAATTGGACCCTTCTGTCCAAACTAATACATCATGGGGCAATATACCCATGCAATATGTGGGCCAAAAACAACTTGGTCAAGCTTTTGGCCATAGGGTTCTTTTGGCATGGGACGAAGTGAATTTGCTTTGAGAAAAGGTCTGTGACAACCCAAATCACTTCCAGAACTCTCAGGCAATTCTACAATGAAATCCATGCAGATCTCTCTCCACGGTGCTGAAGGGTTAGCCACCAACTGTAGTAGACCGGGGTTTTTCCTCTGCCTGCGTTTAGCAGCAGTGCAAATGGGGCAGCTTGCTACATAGTTTTCTATGACTTTTTAAAATGAGGGCCACCAGAATTGGCATTTCAATAAATGTAATGTTTTTACAAAACCCAAGTGACCAGCTAATTTAGAGTGGTGACAAGCTTGCATAGCTTTCAGCCTTTCCCTAACTAGGATATATGGTTTATTTTCCATTCAAGCTAACCCATCTTTTATTATGCAAGTGTGTCTATGGGCACTAAAGCACTCATCTGTTTCCAAGGCCTTTTTGAATTCTGTGGTGGTGGCATTTTTTAAAGTGGAGGCATTGTTCTTTGTCTGAGAGTGTGTGACAACTTTAGCTGCTATTTGGGAAGCTGGGAGCATGGGCTTAATTACTTCCGCTTTGACATTGCTGTACTGCGGTAGTCTGGACAAGGCGTCTGCCAAAGCATTTTTTCCTCCCGGTAAATACTTCAAAGTGAAATTAAAGCATTGGAAGTACTGTGCCCATTGGACCTGTTTTGGAGATATTTTTCTTGGGGTTTTGAGTGCTTCCAAGCTCTTGTGGTCGGTCCATACTTGGAAATGTTTCCAAGTTAGGAGTGCCCACCTGACTGCAAAAGCCTCTTTTTCACATATTGCCTATCTCTGTTCGGTTTCAGTTAATTTCCCAGAAGTGTATGCACATGGTTGTAATTTGCCTTCTTCATTCTCTTGGAGTAAAACCACACCAACTGCCATATTGGGAGAACTCGTCAAACTGCGAGATTCCCCCCTCTCGCAGGTCTGGCCCTCTGCTTTATCGAGGGCCTATCTCGATGACGGACTTTGGAGTCCGGAGAGATGGCATACAGCAAAAAGAGGGTTATGGGGCTTTTTAGGGAAATTTTTTAATAGGATTTTAAGGGATTCTGGGAGGGGTGTAGGTTACGTGGGTTTGGGGGAACACCCGCGGGGGAGGGTATCTGGGCCAGCCAAGGGGCGTGGCATGGGAGATGCGGACTCAGGGGTCAAGGAGGGGGTTAGAGCTTATGATACAGATGGCCATGATATTGATACTGTAGGTGGGAGGGGCAGATATGGCGGGAAGCAGGGAGCCACATCATCTTGTGGGAGTGCATTCTCGCTGGTTGCAAGCGGTGGCACGCTCCGGCCCCCAAAGCTCTTCTCGTTCCCCAGGTTGTACGGAACCTCAGGCCCCAGGCCTTCAGCTGATGCTGTGCAACACCAGGTCCATGGTAAATAAAGCCCCCCTCATTTGTGACCTTATTCAGGAGGGGGGTGCAGACCTGGCGGGTATTACGGAGACCTGGTTGGGCCAGGAGGGGGGAGCCCCCCTTGTTGATATGTGCCCACCCAGTTTCCATGCATTCCATCAGCCAAGGTCAAAGGGGAGGGGCGGAGGGGTGGCGGTTGTCATTAACGAGGGTCTTGGACCGAGGGAGGCCACTGTTCCTCAGACGGCTGGATGTGAGTCCCTCCTTGTGAAGTGGGGTCATAGGGTGCAGTTGGGCTTGCTAGTCATGTACCTGGCTCCCTGCCATGTGGCTGCAGCCCTGCCCGAGCTGCTCAACATTATAGCTGCGGTGGCGGTTGACACCCCCAGGCTTATGGTCATTGGGGATTTTAACCTGCCATCAGTCGGCGAGACGTCTGAGATGGCTCGGGAGTTCATGGCTTCCATGACGGCCATGGACTTGACCCAGTTAATTTATGGCCCTACTCACACGGGGGGACACACACTGGACCTGGTTTTTGTCTCTGGACAGTGGTTGAGTGATCTTGAGATAGGGGATATAGCGATTGAACCCTTGTCATGGTCAGATCACTCCCTCTTTTGCCTGGACCTTTGAACCGCCACACCCTGCTGCAGGGAGGTGGAACCGACCAGGTGGTTCCGCCCCAGGTGCCTAATGGATCCTGATAGGTTCCAGATGGAGCTTGGGCCATTTCCTGAGGTTCTGGCACACGACTCGGCTGAGGACTTAGTAGCCGCCTGGGATAGGGCGGCTGCTGGGGCTTTGGACCGAGTCGTGCCTTTGCGGCCTCTGACCCGGCGCCGGACTCACCTGGCTCCTCGGTATACTGAGGAGCTGAGGGAGATGAAGCGCCGGAAAAGACGCCTAGAGAGCAGTTGGAGGGCTAGTTGTTCTGAATCCGACCGGACACTGGTAAGATCTCATATTAAGAATTACCTAGTGGCGATAAAAGTAGAGAAGAGTAACTACTTTTCTGCTCTTATTACATCATCAGATAATCGCCCAGCCACCCTGTTTAGGATGACCCGCTCCCTGCTCCACCAGGGGGCGCGCGAGGACCCCTTGGAGGGTAGAGCTGAGGATTTTGTACAATATCTGTATGACAAAATCGCTCAGATTCGGGAACAGCTGGACTCTGACTGGGTAGATCCAGGGGAGATGACAGGGGCAGGTCCTGAGATTATTATATGGGAAGAGTTTGATCCTGTGACTCCCAAAAGCATGGACAGGATACTGAGCAGACTGAGTGCGGCCACATGTTTATTGGACCCGTGTCCCTCCTGGTTGGTACTGGCTTCCCGGGAGGTGACACGAGGTTGGCCCCAGGGGATTATAAATGCTTCTTTGAGTGAGGGTGTCTTTCCCGCCACCTTGAAAGAAGCGGTGGTGAGGCCCCTCCTCAAGAAGCCCTCCCTGGACCCAGCTGTGTTAGCAAATTATCATCCTGTCTCCAACCTTCACTTTGTTGTGAAGGTTGTTGAGAGTGTGGTTGCACGACAGCTGCCTCAGTACCTGGCTGAATCGACTTATCTAGATCCATTCCAGTCGGGCTTCAGGCCTGGGTACAGCACAGAGACGGCATTGGTCGCATTGGTTGATGATCTCTGGAGGGCCCGGGACAGGGGTTGCTCCTCTGTCCTGGTCCTATTAGACCTCTCAGCGGCTTTTGATACCATCGACCATGGTATCATGCTGCACCGGTTGGAAGGGTTGGGGGTGGGGGGCACTGTTTTACAGTGGTTCTCCTCCTTTCTCTCTGACCGGTCGCAGTCTGTGTTGACAGGGGGGCAGAGATCGACCCCGAGGCCCCTTATATGTGGGGTGCCGCAGGGATCGGTTCTCTCGCCCCTTCTGTTCAACATTTATGTGAAGCTGCTGGGTGAGATCATCCGTGGTTTTGGGGTGAAGTACCATCAGTATGCTGATGACACCCAGCTGTACATCTCCACCCCAGACCACCCCAATGATGCCCTCGAGGTGATGTCCCGGTGCCTGGAGGCCATACGGATCTGGATGGGGAGGAACAGACTCAGGCTCAACCCATCCAAGACCGAGTGGCTGTGGTTTCTGACATCCCGATATAGTCAGTTGGTGCCATCTCTGACTATTGGGGGCGAGTCGTTGGCCCCCACAGATGAGGTTCGCAACTTGGGCATCCTCCTGGACTCACAGCTGTCTTTAGAAGAGCATATGGTGGCCGTGGCCAGGAGGACTTTTTATCAGGTTCGCCTGATTCGCCAGTTGCGTCCCTTTCTGGATCAGGACTCGTTACGCACGGTCACTCATGCCCTTGTCACCTCACTCCTGGATTATTGCAATGCTCTCTACATGGGGCTCCCCTTGAGGAGCACCCGGAGGCTCCAACTGGTCCAGAATGCGGCCGCGTGGGTGGTGACGGGAGCGATGTGGCACTCCCATGTGACCCCCCTCCTGCGCGAGCTGCACTGGCTCCCAGTGGTCTTCTGGGTGCGCTTCAAGTTTCTGGTTACCACCTTTAGAGTGCTCCATGGCTTAGGACCAGGGTACTTACGAGACCGCCTTCTGCCACTAGTAGCCTCTCACCGACCAGTTTGCTCCCATAGAGAGGGGCTCCTCAGGGTGCCGTCAGCCAAACAATGTCAACTGGCATCCCCCAGGGGGAAAGCCTTCTCTGTGGGGGCACCTGCCATCTAGAACGAGCTCCTCCCGGAGATACGGAGGATCCAAGACTTACGCATCTTCCACCGCGCCCTAAAAACGTTTTTATTCCAACAGGCTGGTCTGGCCTAACTCTCCCTTTTAAATTGGCTTTTAAATTGGGTTTTAAATGTTTTTTAGATAAATTGGATGTCTTAATTTGTTCTTTGAGCCTAAATTATTTAATCTGTTTTTAATAGTTTTTTAACTTTTGTATGTCTTTGTATTTTATTTTGGCTGTTCACCGCCCTGAGTCCTTCGGGAGTAGGGCGGTATACAAATATGATAAAATAAAAATAAATAAATATCACTGGCATCGGCCTGGATTACAAATGTTTTCTCTGGGTCTTGGTGTTTTAACACAGATTTGGCTGAAAAAAGTCTTTTCAGTTTCTCAAATGCTGCTTGGCAGTCCATAGTCAGTGGTTGGCTAGGTTTTGAACAGATTTGTAATCGGCAATGCTATATGGGCAAAAGAGGAGATAAACTGCCAATAAAAGTTAGTGAACCCAAGGAAGCTTTGCAATTGCTTGTGAGTGCGGGGAATTTCCCACTCGAGGCCTGCTCTGACTTTTGTGGGATCCATTTCCACCTTCTGGTGAGAGATTCGGTACCCTAGATAATCTATTTTTATCTTGGTGAAATTCACATTTGGAGAGTTTGGCAAACAATTTAGCTGCCCTAAGTTTCTTCAAGACCTCCAGCACCAATTTAACATGTTGAGTCTTAGTTTCAGTATAAATCAATATATCATCAAGATAAACCAAAATTCCCTTATGCAAGTGCTCATGCAGCCAGAATGGGACCTTCAGACTCCTACCATTGGCCAAGCCTCCTTCTCCTCCAGTGTTCCACCTCCATGCATTAACGGTGGAGCCACACTGAATGGGCCACACCAAAAGGATGGGATGGAGGGGCTGCGGCCCATGAATGGGGGAGGGCCAGGCTGGGGGCTTTGGTGCCCTGGGCCAATGGGCTTTGGTCCCTTCATCCCACGCACTTTGGCACAGCCCATTCACTGAAACACCATTCATGGGCTTTTGGCCATACAGGACAGTTCACAGGTCAGTATGTGTGCAAGGAAAAAACCCAATTGCTGGGGATTCCCATCAAATTTGACACCTTCTGTTCTAAGGGTGGAAGCCTCCTCCTGTCGAGTCGCAGACCTTGCTTTGCATTGAGATGTCCCTGGGGTAGATCTTCCATGGTGGCAATGGGTTTGCCAGTAGCCCCTGTGATTTCAGTAGATATCCCTGGGGTTGGTAGCTTCCTTTTGCACTCCTACCTCACCTGCAGAGCAAGCTGGGGTGCCCTGGATCTGCATGCCATGGATGGCCTCCCTCATGAGGTTCATGGCTTCCCTCAGGAGTTGGTTGGACTGGCCTGGGGCTTCTTCCAGTTTGTTGTCATTGTACAGGGCTTCCATCTCCTGCTTCCAGCCAGGTCAGCAGCTCCTGCAGGTAAGGGTGACATATTTGGTCCTGTTGCCCCAGCCTTCCTTCTTCCCAATGCCAATGGACCACCTCGGCTTGGAGTGGTGCTTGAGATGATGTTCTCCTTGATCCAGGCATTGAGGGCCTCCTCTGCTTGGGTCTTGGAGGGGTTCTTCCCCAGCATTCAGCCCCTTTGTGGTTGCTGCCCTCGGCAGACACGGTGTGCATGGTCCCAGTGGTAGGGCTGTTGCCTCTCTGGGTTGATCAGTTTGCAGTTCTTGCCTAATGTAAGGTTTTGCCTCTCCAAACTTCCCCCCCCCAAAAAAGCAGAACTCTTGAAACTGAAGTTGTTCCAAAAGCAGCTTTTATTGAAAGGCTTGTGATAGCAAGAGGTCTAGGCAGGAACTAAAGTTTCCCCCTTCAAAAAGAGCAATTTAAAGCAGTGCAAACAAAACCCCTCCCACAGTACAGCAATGCAGGAAACAGAAACTCACAGCACAGCAATGCACAAAACAGAAACTTCATATAGAGATCTCTCCAAGTAGGAAATAGAAACAGAAACTTCATATAGAGATCCCTCCAATACTTGCCCTCCCACCAGAATGCCAGCATCTCAATAGAAATATATGGGACCTAACAGTTATCTTACCTTAATTTATCTTGGTATCAGATGAAGTCTGTCTGCTCATAGTCTTTGATTTAATTAGGAATTCTGGCTCTGAACCAAGGCCATCCATTTTTTCAGCCCTGCAACCAAGACACTCTAGCTTGGAGATTTTTCTTGATACTCAAGTTTAGGGAAGAACTGAGGATTCTGGATGGCAGGGCAATACACAGATTTAAGAACCAATCCATCAAGGATTAGTATAAAGAACTAATCCATTACGGATTAGTTCTTTATTCCTTTGGTGTAAAGAACTATCAGAAATCAGGCTTTCTTTTAAATGCCCCAAATGGAAGCTAAGTGAAGCTCCTCCTGCTTCAAATTGATGTGGATGACAACTGAATGCTAAAATGTTTGGCTACAACTGAATGCTATATGTTTGGTTAGAACTGTTCTCATCCCTAATTTGTGTTAATTAACAATACTAGAAACATTTTTACACAGTTCTTCTGAGAACCATATTTATTTATACTTTTTCTCCCCCCCCAAAGAATTTTCCTGCAAGTGCACTTTTGTTTTTTAGATTAACTGCTATTGATCCATTGGTTGTGACAGGAATTGAACTTGTCACCCAAACCTGTTGTCCTGGGCCAAAATCACCCAGTTAGTCTAAAGCAGGACAAGAACTCACAGTCTTTTGGTTTCTAGCCTGGCACCTTAACAGTCAGATGAAACTGACTGTTTATTTTTTGTTGTCTTTTTAAAATATAATTTGCTACATGGAAATTTAAATAATTATGGTTTTGCTCCCAGAGACAAAAAAAACCTCTATTTCTTTTTTAATCTCAGGAATTCTAAGACAGACAATAATAAACAGGGAGGTTAGTTCACTCATTCCATCCCAGGTGATTGATGTGAATTTTGGAATTCATTTAATGAATCTATTCATTCTTTTTTTACTCATTACAGATAAATTACAAAATGATGGCATCTTAACTCTGTTAAAAATTGTGGATGATTCTGCTATTTCCCCACTACCATATTTTTCGGAGTATAAAATGCTCCGCACTATAAGACGCACCTACCTTTTTTGGTAAGGAAAAGAAGAAAAAGAAATCTCTCTCTGCCTCCCAGCAATTTTGCCTCGTTGCAGCAAACAGCAAATAGCCTGCTTTACTTTCATTTTCATTTTCAGCATAGCTTGATTAGCACAAGAAAAAACAATCTGCTCCCAGCAATTTACCTCCTTGCAGCAAGCAGCAGAGGCCCACGCAAAACAGCTGAGAGCTCCCATAATCCCCGCGCGGCCGCATTTTGCACCAGTTGGAGCCATCGGGTACTCCTCAAGGGGAGCCCCTTGTAGAGAACATTGCAGTAGTCCAAGCGGGAAGTGACAAGTGCCTGAGTGACTCTGCGTAAGGAATCCCGATCCAGAAAGGGACGTAACTGGCAAATCAGGCAGACCTGATAAAAAGCCCCCCTGGCCACGGCTGTCATATGCTCTTCTAAAGACAGCTGTGCATCCAGGAGGATGCCCAAGTTGCGAGCCCTATCCGTGGGGGCCAATAACTCACCCCCAATAGCCAGCGATGGCACCAGCTGGCTATATTGGGATGCCGGAAGCCACAGCCACTCGGTCTTGGAAGGGTTGAGTCAAAGCCTGTTACTCCCCATCCAGATCCGCACGGCCTCCAGGCACTGGGACATCACTTCAAGGGCATTGTTGGGATGGCCTGGGGTGGAGATGTACAGCTGCGTATCATCAGCATACTGATGGAACTCCACCCCAAAGCCACGGATGATCTCACCCAGCGGCTTCACATAAATGTTGAACAGAAGGGGCGAGAGGACCGACCCCTGAGGCACCCCACAAACAAGGCGCCTCGGGGTTGACCTCTGCCCCCCTGCCAACACCGACTGTGACCGGTCGGAGAGATAGGAGGAGAACCACCGCAGAACAGTGCCCCCCACTCCCAACCCCTCTAACCAGCAAAGCAGGATACCATGGTCGATGGTATCAAAAGCCGCTGAGAGATCTAACAGGACCAGGACAGAGGAACAACCCCTATCCTGAGCCCTCCAGAGATCATCCACCAATGCGACCAATGCTGTTTCCGTGCTGTGCCCAGGCCTGAAGCCGGACTGGAGCGGATCCAGATAGACAGCTTCATCCAGGTACCCAGGAAGCTGTCGTGCCACCACACTCTCAACAACCTTCGCCAAGAAGGGAAGGTTGGAGACCGGATGATAGTTAGCCAAAACAGCCAGATTCAGAGCAGGCTTCTTGAGGAGGGGCCTCACCATCGCCTCTTTCAAGGCAGATGGCAAGACACCCTCACTCAAGGAAGCGGTGATAATCCCCTGGAGCCAGCCTCACGTAACCTCCCAGGAGGCCAGCACCAGCCAGGAGGGACACGGGTCCAATAAACATGGGGTCGCGTTCAGCCGCCCCAGTATCCTGTCCATGTCCTCAGGAGCAACAGGGTCGAACTCCTCCCAAATGGCAGTCTCAAGACTGTCACCCATCATCCCGTCTGTACCTACCCAGTCAGAGACTAAGCCTTCCTGAATCTGAGTGATTTTATCATGCAGATACTGGACAAAATCCTCGGCACGACCCTGCAACCGATCCTCCCGCGCTCCCAGATGTAGGAGGGTGTCACTGCGTTCTTGTATTTCCCAGCTGAGCTTCATATTTTTGGACTAATAGACTTGTTGTAGTTTGCCAAGTTCCTTATCAGTATTTTCACTGCGCATGTCCGATATTCCAATTCCTTCATTACCACTCCTTCCTTTGTTCTCTCTGCCAGGAATGGTCTTGGCAGAGGAATGCTGCCAAGATGTAGCTAATTAGATAGATAGGTATTTTGTTACTTTTTACAAATAAAAGAGTTTTTTATTAGAGAATACTTCTTCGGGTTTTATTTCAGAATATTGCAATTTGGAGAAAGCCACGGTCCATCCTCTAATTAATCAGGGTGATTATCTCATAGCCAGGATGGGATCGATCAAAACCCTGACACCTGGTAGCAGTCGGATGGTTGAAATTATGTTTTTTTCCTTGCTTGTTATTTCTGATAAGACCGCCTAGGCTAATTAGCTAGATGATTGATTTTACGACTGAGGAACATTAATTAATCTATCTGCTAAGATGCCAAAGAAGAAAAACAAGTACAAGATGTATTTTGCTGAAGAGGAGGCAGAAACAAGATTTTCAGATTTCCAGCCCCTTGCTACAGCTACGCAACTTGAACAAGAAGGGGCCATGGGTGAGGAAGATCAAAAAAATGCTTTCAGAAAAGTGTCAAGGGAGAAATAACAGAACAGCTGCTTTTGAAGATAATGAATTGCGACTGAGGTCGGTAACTTTTTCTTCTCAATTTGCATGCTATAAATCTATCCTCCCGGAGCCCTCAGATTATGATGTGCTTGGTGCTAGGCCAAGAAAGTTTCCACAAACTGCCAAGCATTCTTCCCCCCACATAGAGAGAGAAGTAATTTACTATCCTCCTCAAAGCCCTGAACTCACTCGGCGTGAGATGGCCATCAAATCCTATCATGAGCATGTAAAATATTATGAAAATGAATTGTCTCAGTTTAAGAGGGATTTGTTTATGTCGAGTAAGATAAGACAGGGCCTCATGACTTAAGAACCTCTATAAGCGCCATCTTGCCTTCTTCCTCAGAGCCAAAGACACTCCCCCTGGTGGATTCTGTGTCAGGCCAATTAAAACAGAGAGCAGTGCACACATCACATAAAAGTCTCCCTGATCAAGTTACATGTAAACCTGCCACGCAGTCATTTCTTGTAACTGGGCTGCCTGAAGCTAAAGGTGCAGCACCATCTGCTGGCGAAAGTAATTTACTACAGGAAGGTGAAAGAGAACGGAGCTTAGATGAGCACTTTGAATTGTTACAGCAGACTCTGGCAAACCTGTCTCTAACTCACTCAGAGATTCAGGCTGCAATCTCACAAGTGTCTCCACAGGCCCAAACTCCAACACCCTCTGGTGGTGCTGGTGTCCTTTTAGATGGAACACAACCACGCTCAATGCAGCAAAGGCAAGCTCAAGCACAGATGGCAGCTGGAATAGAGCAGATTCCAATGCAACAGCAGCCACAAATGCCTGCATATGTGCCACAGCCACAAGAGCAAACAGGGCCAGCTCCTGGTCCACCTCCAATGGCACAACCAGGACCATTTTTAGGTCCACAACAGGCACTTTACTTTACTTTACTTTATTCAAATTTCTATACCGCCCTTCTCCTTTCAGACTCAGGGCGGTGAACAGCCAAGATAAAAACATCTATACAAAACATCACAGTTAAAAAATAAAGTTAAAATAATTTATAAATTTGGCCCATAATTTAAAACTTGTCAATTTAAAATCAATATTAAAATTTTAAAACTAACCCTAAAATCAAGACAGACCGGCTAACTGGAAAAAATAAGTTTTTAGGGCCCGACGAAAAAATCCGAAGGTCAGCAAATACCACAGGCATTTCTGCCAGCACAGCCAGCATACCAAATGCATGCTCCTTACCAGGCATTTTCAGTCTCTCCACTAACTGGTGAGTCAAAACTAAAAATGTCAGGACATAACTATAAAGCCTGGGTCAGTGAGATTACACTATTGCTTCTTAGAGAAGGCACTCACTGCATGATTTTTAACCCTCCTGGACAGCCATGGACTTTTGCAATAAGAGACTTAGAGATTAGAGCTCGCACAACATTATTGATGTCCATGGATACTGAACTGCAGGTCACTTTTCCACCAAATACAACAGCCCGACAAATTTGGGCTCAATTGGAAAATTGCTACAGGCCTGTCTCAATTGAATCTTCATGTTTACTCATGTCTGAACTCCACGGTTCGAGATTGAAACCCGGTGAACAAATTGGAGGGCATTTGACCAAACTGAAAGGAATCAGAACAGAATTGAGAGAAAGAGGCCATAATATTGAAGATATTCAAATGATCAGCATCACCGTTAACTCATTGAATTATGAATGGAAAGATGCTGTTACAAAAATTAACCAAGTCACAATTGCTCAACGCACAGTGGACAATGTCTGTAGACTTTTAATTGAAGAAGAGGCATTCATGTTGGCCACGCCACATTTGAGAGGACCACCTGCATCAAGAGCTCCAGCTAGGCGTCCCTTCCGAGGAAGGACCTACGCTCCAAGGATACCAAGGTGCAACACCTGCAATCATGTGGGACATGCCACCCGGGATTGTCCCCAACGAGTTCCAGCTCCTGTCTCATACCAGTCCAGAGGAACAGATTCCAGAGGCAGAGGCAGAGGCGGAAGACAAGGTCGTCGTGGTCCCCGGCATGATCCACAAGCTCCACTCACCACATTGGCTTTAACCAATGATCCACAACCTCAACCAGAGTACGACAGACGACTCCTGTGGACTTTGGACAGTGGTGCAGCATTGCATGTTACCTACAGAAAGGAACTTTTCACAGAGATGCACGAGCCTGAACCAGAACTACGTGAACTTTACTCTTTTTCAAATCATCCTTGTCAGGTCAAAGGAAAAGGAACTGTTTATGTTGAAGAGCTCGATGCATTCATTCCTGATGTTTATTATATACCAACAGCAACCAGTAATTTGCTTAGTCAGTGTCACTTGTCTAGAATGTTAAAATTCCAGGTTCACCACCTTGAAAAAGCAAGTTACATAGTTAAAAATGGAGATATTGTTGCTGAAACCATGTTAATTGGTGGTGTTTATTACTTAAAGCCAAAGCCTAAATCACAAACACAGGCAAGTATACCAAAAGAGGAGAGCACAAGCCCAGAGAGAGATGCTCCAGAGAGAGATCCTGTTGCTACTCCAAAGGCTCCTAAAGCCAAGAAAAAGAAAATTAGGAAACATGGAAAATGGAGATATTGTTGCTGAAACCATATTAATTGGTGGTGTTTATTACTTAAAGCAAAAGCCTAAACCGCAAACACAGGCAAGTATACAAACTCCAAAAAGGCCCAGAGAGAGATGCTCCAGAGAGAGATCCTGTTGCTATTCCAAAGGGTCCTAAAGCCAACAAAAATAGAATTGGGAAACAGGTTGCTCAGAGCAAGCCTGAGGTGCCTCATAAAACTGTTAATGTTGAGAATTCACTAACTGGTAAACCTTTGCATTCCAGGTGTATCCATAAATGGCATAGAAGATTGGGGCATGCCAGTTTCCGTGTTCTTAGGAAGATGCCGGAGTTCACAAAAGGTTTGGATCTAAAGGGGTGTAAGGTGTTTTTGGATTGTGCTGTCTGCAAAAAGGCCAAATCCAAAGCAGCAGCCATTCCCAAAACACGCTACACGCCTGTCAACACGCATTTTTGATTTGGTTCACATTGACATAGTTGGTCCATTTCTGCCATCATTTGGTGGTAGAAAATATTATCTAACAATTGTTGATAACTACTCTAGATATGGATATGTATATCCTTTGAAAGAAAATCTGAGACCTTTCAGATCTTTAAAGACTTTGCAGCCCTTGTTTCTACCCAACACTAAGTTCGCATTGCCAGAATCCAGAGTGATTGTGGTGCTGAATTCATGTCTCAGCGTTTCCAGGACTGGATGCGTAAGAATGGAATTATTCATCAGACGTCGGCGCCTTACACACCGGCTCATAATGGGGTCGTAGAACGAAGACAAGGGGTACTGCAAACCATGATGCGTTGTCTCCTAGAGGACGCCAACCTTGATAAGATATACTAGGGTGAAGCTATCAAATATGCAAATTACATTGTCAACCGTACTTGGAGCAGTGTAATGAATCATACTCCTTTCTTCATGTTGTATGGCTATAAGCAGGATCTTAAAAACATCCATATTTTTGGTTCATATGCTATGGTGAACATTCCCTTAGCTCAAAGAAGAAAAGGAGGCCCAACAGCAAAAAGACAGATTTATGGGTATTGATGATAATTCAAAATGGATCAAATTTATTGACTCTAAACATGTAATTGTGATTTCCCAATCTGCTAATTTTGAGGAAGATATTGACTGGTCCAGGATTCATTCCAATGTTCCTGGAGTTTATTTTCCTAGAGATGATACTGCTGATGCCATGAAGATTGATGATCAAGATTCCACTGGTTCTTCTCAACCCGATGTTCTGTCTTTGCAAGCTGCGGATGCTGACGCTAGCGACAAATGTGAGGACGAGGACGAAGAAGAAGACTGGACTGTTGTTCCAAGACGTTCCAAGAGGGCCACAAAAGGAATCCCTCCACAATGATATTCTTGGCAACTGACAAAAGCACCCTTGCCTTTGATTTGTAATGTTACACTTCCACCTGATAATTTCACACAAATCAAGCAGCTTCCTGATTCAGAGCAAGACAAATGGTATGATGCAATGCAGGTTGAAATGGACAGTCTAAAGAAACTTAAAGTATTTACACCTGCAAAACCTCCAGCAAACAAACAGTTCATTGGCACTCGATGGGTCTACAGAATCAAAAAGAAACCAAATGGTGAGTCACTGTATAAGGCCAGACTTGTAGCTCAGGGTTTCGCTCAACGTTATCCTGAGGACTACACAAATACCTACTCACCGACAGTTCGAACTGAGAGTGTAAAAATTGCTTTAGCAACTGCAACTATCCTTGGTTTAGAAGTTTTCCAGTTTGATGTTGACACGGCTTATCTACATGCAGACCTAGACGAAGAGATCTACGTGAGAAGTCCTCCAGGATTCCGACAGCAAGAAGGGGATACCTGGTTTCTAAACAAAAGTCTTTATGGTCTGAAACAATCTGGTTTAATGTGGTACTTATGCCTTACTGACAAACTAAATTCAATGGGCTTTATTAAGTCCGAAACTGATGAGAGCATGTTCACAAAAAGATCTAACAATGCATATGAGATAGTTCTTGTTTATGTTGATGATATTGTTTATATTGGTCCGAATAAGCAAATGAGTGAAATTTTTGCCAAAGCTTTGCAGAGATACTTCACATTGAAATCATTGGGTCACATTAGCACTTACTTAGGTGTTCAGATTGAAAAAACACAGAAGGGGTTTAGTCTTTCACAAGAGGATAAAATTGAACAAATTTTGCATCATTGCAACATGAAAGATGCTAACACAACAAAGACACCCATGCAAACAGATTTTCACAACTTGACACAAGAAGCAAGTCCTGAGTTCGAGGATCAGACACTTTATCGTTCAGTTATTGGGTCACTATTGTACATTAGTAGTTGGACCAGACCCGACATTGCATTTAGTGTTAATCTCTTGTCTCGACACGTAGGTAAGACAAAACAGTTTCACTGGACATGCGTTAAGAAATTATTGAGATACCTAAAGCACACTAAACACATGAAGTTATTGTTAGAACCAACACATACTGATTATGCAGAATTATCTTGTTATGCAGATTCTGATTGGGCAAGTGATAAGAAATCACGTAAAAGTACTTCAGGTTATATGATGTTCTTAAATGGATGTCCTGTTTATTGGCAAGTACGTAAACAGAATTTTGTTTCTTGTTCATCTACTGAAGCTGAATATGCTTATGTTTCAGATGCATGTAATTCTCTAACTTGGTTTGATGCTTTAGTCACAGATATCTGGACACACCCGATCCGACCGATCACCGTGATGGAAGACAATGAATCTGCGGTTTATATTTCTGAATCATATTTCACAGGTTCTAGGTCCAGACACATTGACATCCGTTATCAAAACATAAAACATTTAGTGAAAAAAGGTTTTGTTAAAATGCAGTATGTATCTACACATGATCAAATTGCTGATATGCTCAACAAACCACTTCCAGCAGCTCAACATGAGTATCTGCGTAAGAAGATGTGCCTCATTTGATGATGTACCTGATATTTGCTCAACTGGCAAAGAAGGGGATTGTCACTGCGTTCTTGTATTTCCCAGCTGAGCTTCATATTTTTGGACTAATAGACTTGCTGTAGTTTGCCAAGTTCCTTATCAGTATTTTCACTGCACATGTCCTACATTCCAATTCCTTCATTACCACTCCTTCCTTTGTTCTCTCTGCAAGGAATGGTCTTGGCAGAGGAATGCTGCCAAGATGTAGCTAATTATATAGATAGGTGTTTTGTTAAGTTTTACAAATAAAAGAGTTTTTTATTAGAGAATACTTCTTCAGGTTTTATTTCAGAATATTGCAACTTGGAGAAAGCCACTTGGAGAAAGGTCCATCCTCTAATTAATCAGGGTGATTATCTCATAGCCAGGATGGGATCGATCAAAATCCTGACAGAGGGAACGGGTCACCCTAAACCGGGTGGCCGGGCGATTATCTGCCGATGCGATAAGAGCAGAAAAATAGTTACATTTTGCCGCTTTTATCACCACTAGGTAAGTCTTAATATGAGAACTTACCAGTGTTCGGTCGGATTCGGAGCAACTAGATCTCCAACTGCTCTCTAGGCGTCTTTTCTGGCACTTCATCTCCCTCAGCTCCTCGGAAAACCGAGGAGCCAGGTAGACTCAGTGACAGGTCAGAGGCCGCGCAGGCACGACTCGGTCCAAAGCGTCAGCGGCCACCCTATCCCAGGCGGCCACCAGCTCCTCAGCCGAGCCATGAGTCAGAGCCTCAGGAAATGGCCCAAGCTCCATCTGGAACCTATCTGGATCCATCAGACGCCTGGGGCGGAACTATCTGGTCTGTTCCACCTCCCTGCAGCAGGGTGTGGTGGTTAGAAAGTCAAGCCTAAGAAGGGAATGATCTGATCATGACAAGGGCTCAATCACTATCTCCCCTATCTCGAGATCATTCATCCACTGCCCAGAGACAAAAATCAGATCCAGAGTGTGTCCTCCCGTGTGCATGGGTCCACAAATTAATTGGGTCAGGTCCATGGCCGTCATGGAAGCCATGAACTCCCGAGCCGCCTCAGACGCTTCGCCGACAGACGGCAGGTTAAAGTCCCCCATGACCATAAGCCTGGGGCTCTCCACCGCTACCTTGGCAATCACATTGAGGAGCTCGGGCAGGGCTGCCGACACGTGGCAGGGAGCCAGGTACGTAATCAGCAAGCCCATCTGCCTCCCTTGTCCCCACTTCACAAGGCGGGACTCACATCCGGATATCTGAGGTACAGTGGCCTCCCTTGGGGCGAGACCTTCCTTTACTAGAACCGCCACCCCCACCCCTCCCCTGGGACCTTGGCTGATGGAATGCATAGAAACCCGGAGGGCATATTTCAACAAGGGGGACCCCCCCTCCTGGCCCAACCAGGTCTCCGTAATACCTACCAGGTCCGCACCCCCCTCCTGAACCAGATCACAAATGAGGGGGACTTTATTTACCACAGACCTGGCATTGCACAACATCAACCGAAGGCCCAGGGCCTGAGGATCTGAACAACCCGGGGTGCGAGACGAGCATTGAGGGCCGGAGCACGCTAATGCTCGCAAATAGTGAGTGAGTCCTCCCCTAACACGATATGGCCCCCTGCCCCCACCATATCTGCCCCTCTCACCCACGATGTCAATGGCAACGCCCTCCCCAATATAGGAACTAGCCCCCCCAGCTCCCCCCGACCCCTGTGGGTTACCCCCCAAACTCACCCTAGTCGCCCGCCCAGGTCCCCTTAAAATTTTCGCTAAAAATTTTGTTGGAAAACCTCTCAATCTATATCTCTTAAAACCCTTAAAATCCTTAAAATCCTTGTGCACCTCTCGGGGTTCCAAGACCCGTCCTTAAGGTAAGTTTTTGCAAGGCCCACTGGCCACACCCAAGAATGGGGGGAGTTTCTCAAGGTGACCAAGTCCGTGGGTGTATAAGTTCGAATAGCCATACTCAAACATAGAGATTGGCATGTCCATGGTAGCAGGGGCTATCAAGATCTCAGGTCAGTAGTTCAAGATCTACAATCTAAAAATCCATCCTAGCAATAGGCAATAAAGTCTACATTTCCAAACGCCCTCTCACAGCAATAGGAAAAAAGATGATGGTAATCCTCACTGCCCTCTCACCGCAGCGAGGTTCCTAGGCCAAATGGACAGTCATCCGGGTGGGATCCACAGGTTGTTGATGCTCTCCCACCGCAACACGACTTGATCACACAATAGGTCCACAGCCACCCTCTCATGGCAGCGGGCAACCACACCCAGAGAACTGACCATTATAGGGCTGGAAAGAAGGGGGGGAGGCAAGGGCTCTAGATGCCATCACCAATCCAAGTGGTTGCAGCAAAAGCAGTCCGGGGGTCAGGGCAGTAGAATGGAATGTCCAGGCGAGGCCTTCAACCGCCTGCGACCCCCTGCTCGGCCCAACTCGTTTGGGCGGTGCAGACAGGCCTCCAAGACACCTTCCCTCCACAGGGGAGCCTGCGATTCCGGATTCATGCCTCCACCAGCCCCAAAAACGCTGCGGTCCCATGGCGAGGGGGGGAAGGGGGGGAAGAAGAACCCCCCCAGCTGCAGGCAGATGGAGCCTGATCTCGATACGCAGCCTTCCTGGTCTCCCATGGCTCGGCCTCTCCTCCACCAAGCTGCATCTGGGATGGGGTGCTCTGCCGCCGACCAGCCCTCCACGTCGCTGACAAGCCCTCTACGCACACCGCTGACAACTCCTTCACCTTCGGCGGGTGCCAGCTGATTCCAAAGAGGATGTCGCCGAACGATCTTCCAACCATCACTAGACTCCGATAGAATCAGAGTCCGGAGGGGGCTCTACCGTACCACGCCCCACTGCCGCCATGCCGTAGCGCTGCCCAGCTGACTTGGGCAAAAACCGCGGCGGAGAACCACCGTCTGGATCATGGGGAGGCAGCTCCAGCTTGCCTGGCATGCCCTGGGGACCTAGGTAGGTAAAAAGTGGTCCTGCCCAGCCCCAACTGTTCCCCTTACCAGTCCATAATGGGGGACATAGTCAGGGTCCCCCCTAAAGCCTCCATATCTCACCAAGAAGCCCCATCCCCAACGGAGCTCAGAAAACCATGGCAGCCATTTTAAGCACAGGAAGTAGGTTCTTTTCGATGTAGGATCTCATTTCTACCAACTCCTTTGAGGTCATAGAGTACATTTTAGGTTTTGGTAAAGATGACCCCGGGATAATCTCAATACTACAATCGGTGGGGCGATGAGGTGGTAGAACATCACACTCCTTTTCACTGAAAACATCTTTTAAGTCAGTGTACTCCATAGGGAAAGCCAACCCCTCTCCCTCCTTACACGGGGTCCTATGCTCCACGCTACCAGCTGGGCCCCCAGTATGTGGGTGGCTTTCATGTGGGAGTGGATCAAGACCTAGCCCTATCCATAGATGCCAACAACTACCTCCCCACCATATGGTGGGCCCCCATTTATCCAACCAAGCCAAACTGAGGACTATCGGTGATTCTGGGTATTACAATGAAGCGTATTTCCTCCCTATGTTGATCTACTTCCATTATCATTTTGCTGGTGAGATGGGTTGCTGGTTGACCCCCCAACAAAGACCCATCCATTTGTTCAAAACGGATGGGCTGACTTAATCGATGTAATCTGACTCCTAGATCAGCAGCTGTTAAGGATATTGTTGTGTTAACAACCAGAAGAGCATAGAGTACATGGAAACGGTGCTGAGAGCAACAATGAATAAAATACATATAAATTGGTTTATTTTACTTTGTAGTGAAAAACAATCTCATAGTCTTTAATCAATCCAAGTCTTAGCCAGTCATAATCAGTCCAGAGATACTAAATTCTTCTTACCAGTTTGTAGTAAAAGGATCAAACAGGAACAATATAAATAGTTCTTTTTTTTTATTGAAAAGTTTTAAAATGTTTTACAAACAAATTCCCCCCTTCCCCCACCCCTTCCCCTCTCCCTCCCCCCCCCCGCCGACTTCCCAGAGCAAAATACAGGGTATTGCATTTAACAAGCATAATCTAACATAAACAAACTAACTATAAACTCTTAACTTCCCCTTACTTTTTAACTCCGCCATAGGTACTAAAATATCAAAGTAGAAAAAAAAATCATCTAAATATTTCATTCATAAGCTATTTGCAACTTTTTAGTCCCGTATTTGTTTTGTATATAATCAATCCATCTTCTCCATTCCAGTACATATCTTTCATTCAAACGGTCCTTCAAATATGCAGAAATTTTAGCCATCTCTGCCAGATTAGCTACTTTTAATGTCCATTCTTCAATAGTAGGTATTTCTTCCCTCTTCCAGTATTGTGCCACCAAAAGTCTGGCTGCCGTTATTAAATTCAAAATCAAATTAATCTCTATAACTGTACATCCTTCAATTATACCCAGTAAAAACAACTGTGGAGTAAATTTTATCTCCCTTTTAAGAATATTTTGTATAATCCACCATATTTTAATCCAAAATGCCTTAATTTTCTTACATGTCCACCATACATGAAAATACATTGTATCATCACATTTACATCTCCAACATGTAGGTTGTAAATTCGGGTACATACAGGCTAGCTTTTGAGGATCTAAGTGCCATCTATAAAACATTTTGTAAAAATTTTCTCTTAGATTTTGGGCTTGAGTAAACTTCACATTTCTAACTCATATTTTCTCCCATGCATCCATAGATAATGATTCCCCAAAGTTTTGTGCCCATTTTATCATACAATCCTTCACTAACTCAGTTTCTGAATCTATTTCTATCAGTGCATTATACAACCTTTTAATATGCATTGGACTTTGATCTCTAATTTGTTTTATTAAATTTTCTTCATTTTGCACAATACCAATTTTTTGATCTTCTTTCCACCTAGTATACAATTGCCCATTTTGAAACCAGGTTTGAATTTGCCTTTCTTCCTTTAATACCTCTAAAGATTTTAATTGCAATATACCTCTTTCCAAAATAAGAAGCTCTTTATAAGTAGTCACATCTTGTTTCTGCTCCACACTTATATTTTCTATCATATGTCTAGGTATTGTCCAAACAGGTAATTTGTTATTTAATTTATATTAATACTTTTTCCATACACATAATAATACATTTCTTAATATATGACTTTTAAAATTCTTATCCACCTTTTTATCATATAGTAAATATGCATGCCATCCATATAACAAATCATACCCTTCAATATTCAATATTCTCTCTTCTGTTAAATTAATCCAATCACTAATTGCTGAAAGCACAGCTGCCTCATAATACAATCTTAAATTAGGCATTTTGAGACCTCCTCTGTCACGTATATCTTGCATTATTTTCCGTTTTATCCTTGGTCTCTTTCCTGCCCACACAAAATTGGTAATACCCTTCTGCCATTCGTTCAAATTTCCATTTTTTTTTCAGTATTGGTATCATTTGGGAAAAGAAATAAAAATTTTGGCAAAATATTCATCTTTACTGCAGCTATCCTTCCCAGCAATGATAATTGCATTTTTTTCCAACTTTCCATCTCTTTCTGGATTTTTTGCTACAGTACTTCATAATTATACTTATATAATTTCACATTTGATGTTGTAATATAAACCCCTAAATATTTAACCTTCTTAACTGATTCAAATCCTGTTATTCTTTCAATTTCTTCTTTTTGACTTGTAACCATATTTTTAATTATTATCTTCGTTTTCCCTGCATTAATTTTAAATCCAGAGACTTGTCTGTATTGGTTAATTATATCCATTAAACCTATAACCGAATTTATTGGTTGGGTCAAAGTCACAACCAGGTCATCTGCGAATGCTCGTACCCTGTAATCCTCATTCCTAATTTTAATTCCCCTTATTTTATCTGAACCATGTATTTTATTTAACAAAAATTCCAGAGTCAAAATAAACAATAATGGAGATAAAGGACATCCTTGTCTTGTTCCCTTTTCTATATTAAAGATTTCCGTTAAACTACCATTAATTATTACTTGTGCTGTTTGTTGCTGATATATTGCCTTAATAGATTGTATAAAGTACTCTCCAAATTGCATCTTTTCAATTATTTTCAATAAAAAATTCCAGTTCAAGCGATCAAACGCTTTTTCCGCATCTAAAAATATAAGCACCGCAGGGACCTGGTTGTTTTTTCCCAAATACTCCAATATATTAACTATTTGTCTTACATTTCTCTTCATATATCGTCTATTAATAAAACTGGTTTGGTCATTGTGAATCATTTGTTGCATAACTGGCATCAACCTATTTGCCAATATTTTAGTAAAGATCTTGTAATCTGTATTTAACAATGATATAGGCCTATAGTTTTTTGGCTGAGTATGATCTTGATCTTCCTTTGGAATCAGGGATATAAATGCTGTTTTCCAGGAAGGAGGCACTTGTCCTCCAGTTTGTATTTTATTAAATAATTCTTTAAGTGGTTGCACCATTTCTACCTGCAGATTTTTATAATAAACTGCTGTCAACCCATCTGTCCCAGGGGCTTTTCCCACCTTCAATTGTTTAATTGCTAAAATAATTTCCTCCACAGTTATCAGTTGATTCAATCCTTCCCTTTGTTCTTCTGAGATTATGGAGATATTCCCCCTCTGCAAATATTTATCTATATCTATACCTTGAATCTTATCACTAGTATACAACTTGGTATAAAATTCTGAAAATGCTTTTTTAATCATATTTTGCTGGTACACCTCTTTACCCTTATATTCTATTTTCTCTATAGTACGTAGCTTTTGTTTTTTCCTGAGCAAATATGCCAACCATCTGCTTGGTTTATTCGCATTACAAAAGGAGTTATGTTTGGCATATTGTAAATTAGTTGCTACCTGATCTGCCATCAACATATTAAATTGCCCTCACAATAAATTAATTGCTTCTTTTGTTTTCTTATCAGTTGGGTTTAAAATTAATACTTGCTCTTTATTTTTTATTTCTTCTTCTAACTCCTTCCGTTTCCTTTCCTATTTACGTCTATGTTTATTATTCAAATAAATTAAAATACCTCTCATATATGCTTTACTTGCATCCCAAACCATCTTCATAGGTGTACCTTTATGCAAATTCATAACAAAAAATTCTTTCATAAATTGTTTACATTCTTTCACATTTTCCTCATATCTAAACAAATTTTCATTCAGCCTCCAGGACTTCCTGGGTGCCTTTTCATATTCTAATACTATCCACACCAGACTATGATCTCTTAATGTTCTTGGACATATCTTCGTTTTCTTCATCCTAGAAAGGAATTCATTAGAAATTAATATAAAATCAATCCTGGAAAATGACTGATGTCTGTCAGAGAAGAAAGTAAAATCTTTCTCTTCTCCATTCCTCTCATGCCAAATATCTCTCAGCTCCATATCCTCCATCATATCAAAAAAAGATTTAGGCAATCTAGTACATGTTTGAATATTTTGTAGAGATCTTTTTTTATCCTTTTTAATATCCAAAACTCCATTCCAGTCTCCCATCATTATATATGTTTTATAATTCCACTGTATTAATTTAGCATGTAAAATCTTATAAAAACTTTCTTGTTGCTGATTTGGTGCATATAGTCCAATCAATAATGTTTTTTTCCCTTCTATTAAGATTTCAATTGCAATATATCTTCCTTGTGGGTCTGCTTCAATTAATTTAGCAATTAAACCTTTTTTTAGGTATATAACTATACCATTTTTCTTCTCCGGTGCAGATGCTATAAAATGTGTCCCCAATCTTGCATTTGTTAAATATTTTTGATCTTGCATTCTAATATGTGTCTCTTGTAGGCATATAATGTCATTTTTGTACTGCTTCAGATAATGAAATATTTTCCTCCTCTTTTGCGGTGAATTTAATCCATTGACATTCCAAGTTAGAAATTTACTTGCCATATTTGGCACTTTGAAGCTTCTCAAGCATTAGCTGAAGGTCATCTCTCACTTTGATCTTCGGCCTAGCTCCTCCCACTGCTTCTGACTTTGTGGTTTCTTGTGCTTTGATCTGGGCTTGCTGCACCTTTAATTCCTCTTGGCGTTTCTTTGCTGCTCGAGTCTGCCTTTGATCCCTCGGCTCCTCTACTTTGCCAAATAGCTCCATATCTTGGGCAGAGCTCGTAAATTGTGGTAAATCTTCTTCAACAATTAAAGCCCCTCCTTGAGCCTCTGCCAGAGCCTGGGTAATTTCTTTCACTCCCATTCTTGTTTCCTCTATTTCCTTTCTTCTTCTGGTTTCTAGAGAAGAGGAACCTCCAACCCTCAATACATTAAAATAGAAATCCCTTGCTTTCCATAATGTATTAAGACGGAATCTCTGTCCTGAATAATCCACCACCAATCCAGTTGGGATCTCCCATCTATACTGTATCTGATGTTTTCTGAGTTCATCCACCACAAAAGCATAGTCCTTCCTTGCTCTCAACATTTTGGGAGGAATTTCTTTTAGTGTTAGTTTATTTTTGTAGGAAGCCTGCAATATCATATTTCTTAGCCTTCTTGTTGTGAAGTAGATTAAAATATCTCTTGGTAAATTTCTCTGCCTGGCCACCCATGAATTAACGCGATAAATTTTATCCGTTTGCCAATCCAGATCCTCCTTTCTTTCTTGAGTTATCTGTGCAAAGACTTCTGCAAAGATCTCTCTCAAATTCTCTTGGTTTTTTCTTTCAGGCCTCTTACTCTTATAGCAAATTCCATCGATCTATATTACATCATCATCACCTCTAAGTCCGCTTTTTCTATCCGAGTCTGAACTTCTCCCATTTTATTCTCCAAATTCACGTTTGATTGATTAACTTCCTCTAGTCTTTCATCTAACCCTTCAATATGACTTGCCAAACCTTTAAATGCAAAAATAATGTCTTCTCTAATTGCCTTATTTCGAGCTTGAATTTCATCCTTGATTTCTGTCACTTCTAGAGTTACTTCATCCATTTTATCAGTCACCACTTTTATTTTTTCATCAAGAACAGAAGTAATTTTTTCTTCTAAACAGAAGGCTTGCAGCTTTAAGGCTTGCTGCAAGGCTTCCAGGGTTAAAACTTGTGGTTGTGCTGGAGCTGTCAAAGATTGCAGTTTAGGTGGTGGAATAGGGGAGCTCACAGTAAGGAGGAACTCCAATTGCAAGTATTAAACTTTAACTCCTGTGTATTGAATACTTCCTTCTTGATTGCTGTGGGAAGAAAGTGAAAGGAAATGGCGCCAAGCCTTAATTGGGTGTGGTAATGAAAGTTAACTTCAAAGTACTCATCTGCGCTGACAGTTTCTGCTGCCAATAAAAGGAACTTGTCTCAAAAGAAAGAAGAATTAAATTGGACTGTAGAGAAATTTAAATTTACTGAGGACTGAAACTAATTGGAAATTGAGTTAATTTCTGGGAGTGGTTGCTGTAAAAGTTTTAATTTGGAACTGAAAATTTGAAAATGGCTTCTAAGCAAATAAAGATAAACAGTTCTTAAAAACAGAATAAATAAACCATGATCACATTAGACCATGTAAAAGATCAAGTAGAAAATACAAAACAGCAGTAGGTAATAAATAGTAGCAAGTTCACGCTGGTAACAGGTCACGATGGTGGCATGTCCACACTGACTACATTCAAGCTCTCCTTAAATACAGTTACTACAGAGCTTATCCAATCAGGATACAATGACTCAGCATTACAATGTGTTAGAAACTGGATCTAGCCCAATAACTCAAAGACATAGCCCAATTCTTTTCAGTAGTTTTATTGTTGATCAGTTGGTACTGGAGGTCACTGACCTTGTACCTTTCTCTTTCAGGTATACATCTGGAATGTGCTGTGGACCATGCGGTTGGACCTTTTGTACCCAGGAGGAGGGGTTAAGAGGTAAGGAGTGGTTATGAGGATTATGGGATATGTGGTTAGTTAACCCTTGAGGGTCCGGGGGATCAGGGAGACATGGCAGTTAGGCATTTTATCATGACAAAACCCCCTCTAAATGCCTAACTGGGTACCTGAGGCGGTGTTAGCATACATACAGAGAATACACTGGTACAGGCATGAATTATAAGCAAACACGCATTTTTGACATGAGGTAAGCATGTTGTTTATGTGGTAGGGGTTTAGTGAGAATATCTGCTGTTTGCTCCTCTGTGTCACAGTGCACTGCCCTAATGAAGCCTATCTCTGAAAACTGCCTGACGTGTTTGTATTTAATGTCAATGTGCCTAGAACGCTGACCTATGGCATCGGCCCTAGAGATTTCTATCGCTGCCTTGTTGTCTTCGTGGATAACTATTGGATATGAGGGTTCAGCCCAGATGTCGCAGAGCAGGTCATCGAACCATACTAAATTGTTTGCGGCCTTTGATAGGCAAACAAATTCTGCTTCCGTGGTTGATGTGGCCACCAGTTTTTGCTTTCCAGTGTACCAGTGGATGGGGCAATTGTTGAGTAGTAGCACGTAGCCTGAGGTGCTTTTTCTGCACTCTATGTCCCCAGCCCAGTCGGCGTCAGCATAGCAGGTCAGCTTTGGTTCCTTGGATGTTTCTGGTTCTAGGCAGAGTAGGGCATCTGCACTAAATTTTAAGTATCTAAGTAGTCTTTTGATGGCGTTCCAGTGTGTTACCGTAGGTTTGCTTACATGTCTGGACAGCAGGTTGACGGCCAAGGCGATGTCGGGCCTGGTCCAGTTGGATATGTACAGCAGTGACCCTATCGTTGATCTATATAGTTTGTTGTCTGTGAAGGGTTCAGATTCCTCATACATGGTTTTCAGGAACTCGGGTTGCATGGGGGTCTCGCTGGGTTTTGCTTCGGACATGTTGCATTTGGACAGCAGCTCGATGATCTTTTCTCTCTGGGAGAGTCGGAAGCCCTTGTTGGTTTTTATCACTTGGACCCCTAGGTATCTGTCAATCTTTCCAAGTGACTTTAAGGAGAAGTGGCTACCTAGGTCGGTGGCGAACTTGTCACACCTGTCCTTGTGCTTGCTGATGTACAAGATGTCGTCCACGTAAACGAGCACACCTTCGAATGAGTCGTTTTCTCTCCTCGTAAAGAAGCATTTGTCAGCTGAGGTGGCCTCGAAGCCCATGGATCTGAGGGCCTTGGCCAAGCAGTCGTACCACCTTTTGCCCGACTGCTTGAGCCCGTACAGGCTTTTATTCAGCAGCCAGGTTTGGTTCTTGTCTTTGTTGTACCCAGGCGGGGCTTTGACGTATATTTCCTTATCCAGCTCGGCGTGCAAGTATGCTGTTTGTACGTCGAATTGGAAGACCTCCAAGCCCAGGATGGTGGCCACCACCAGGGCGCTCTTGACGCTCTCTGCCCTGACGGTTGGCGAGTAGGTGTCCGTATAGTCTTCGGGGTATCTTTGGGCGAAACCCTGCGCGACTAGTCTTGCCTTGTATAGGACCTTGTTGTCCTCTAATGTTTTAACCCTGAACACCCATTTGGTTCCTATTGGTTTTTTGTCCTCTGGAACTTGGGCAGGTGAGTATACCTGAAGGTCCTTTAGGCTTTCCATCTCCTTCTCCATGGCAAGCATCCATTTTTCTTTCTCCTCCCGGGGGAGCCCGAGGATGTCTTCGTATGAGCTGGGCGTGAAATGGGTGTTGTGGATGGTCATAACGTAGTCCTCTAGCTTCTTTGGTAGCTTGTTTCTGGTTTCTCTGATTGGCCTACTGGGGGTTGGCTCGGTCTCCTGCATGATGTCTGCCTCTTTGTCCGTCAGGTCATCTATCTTCAGTGAAGGGTGCCCTTCTTTCCAACCTTTGACGCTTGTCTTGCGATGGTTGGCCTTGTGCCCTGTGACCTCTCTGACCTCCCTTTCCTCTTGGCCATGCTCGAACGTGACTCTATTGGCTGGGATGTCGTTGGAGTGTACCCTCGACCAGTTTGCGTTTTCGTGGAAACTGGCTGATCTGGAGACCACAAAACGGTTATTGTTGTCGACAAATCTGTAGCCCTTTGTGCCCGGTTCGTAACCCACGAACCTTAACCTTTTTGATAATTTTTCCCCTTTTCTTCTTAGCTGTCTGGGAATGTGGACATCAGCTGGGGCGCCGAATATGTGTAAATGTGCGATGTTGGGCTTTCTGTTGTATAGCATCTCGTATGGTGTCTTATTGATAGAGCTTGACCACAGTCTATTCAGGGTGTAATTAGCGTAGTGTATTGCCTCTGACCAGAAATGCTGCCCCATCCCAGCATCCTCCAGGGCGCATCTCATCATGGTTTGCAACACTCCGTTCTTTCTCTCTGAGACTCCATTTTGAAAGGGAGAGAAAGGTGAAGAGGTGTAATGCGCTATGCCCTGCTCCCTCAGCCACCTTGTGAATTCTTTGGCCATGAATTCTGACCCCCTATCAGTCATTATCTGCCTTATTTTCATGTTATGTTGCATATCTACTCTTCTGTGGAATTCCTTAAACCTTTGGAACACTTCGTTTTTGTGTCTGAGGGAGTAGACATATCCGTATCTGGTGTAGTCATCTACAATCGTGAGGAAGAATCGCTTCCTATGTCCTACAGAGGGTTTCATTGGCCCTACCAAGTCCATATGCACCAATTGGAAGGGGTATTCCGTGGTTCGTTTGGATCCCCTGGGGATGGCCTTAACCTTGATCTTGGAACGCTTACAAACTGAACACTCTAAGTAGTTTTCACAGTTCTTTACTTTGAGACCTTCGGTACATTCCGTCATTTTCTTTACAATGGGGAAGCTTATGTGTCCCAGTCTCCTGTGTAGGAGGTGGGCGCAGTTATCATGTAATGGTTTGCTGATAGATACAGACTTGTTTGTCTTCTCATGGCTACACCCTGCCTCCTGCTGCACCCCCTCTGTTTCTGGATACTTATCTACCTCGTGGTTTGTGCTGGCATCAATGCCTTCTTCCTCCCTTGCGTTGGGTGTGAAGTAGGGAAGCCCCTCGTGTATGGTTACCTTTCCTATCTCTTTCCCTTGCTTGATCAAGTGTGCCTTTCCATCTTTAAATTTTATTTCTATATTTGTGTCTCGTGTCAGCTTTGTGATGGCTAGCACGTTGTGGGGGATTTCTGGTACGTACAGTACTCCTTTTAGGTCGCCTACCTGTGTGATGTGTACGTTTCCCTTTCCCACTACTTTGACCTTGCTTTGGTTTGCTACCTTTACTTCTGAGTCTATTTCTGTGAGTGAATCTAGCAGCTCTGGGTTACAAGTAGTGTGACTTGTGGCCCCTGAATCCAGGAGCCATGTGTTTCTCTCTGCCTTATGTTTGTCATTTGGGTCATCGTGCCTGATCCCATACATGGAGCCAGAGTTACTGTCCCTGGAGTGGTCTCTGCGCTCATGGTGTTTCCTGGGGTTGGGTGACCACCCTCGCCCTCTTTCCTTTGGGTGCCTGCGTTCGGGTGACCTTCCCCCTCTACTGTCGTGCTGTCCCCTATCCCTATGGTTCCTGGGGCAATCCTTCTTTAAGTGGTTCCTTGATCCACAAGAATAACATTCTGAGGTATCCCTGGCCCTATCCTGGAAATCCACCCTTTTTGTGGGTCTAGGGTCCCCTTTGGCTAGTTGGCGTTCCCTCCTCAGAGTGTCCTCTGCAACGAGCTGACTGGTCAGTGCGCTTAGTGTGAGGTATTGCAAGTTGAGGCTATTTAGTTGGGTCATGAAGATGTCCCAGCTGCTATCAAGAGAGTTTATGATTATGCTTATCATGCTCTCTTCAGTGATGATTTCCCCCCTCTGCATGAGTTCTGCCCTTGCAGCATTCATCTTTAAGATGTGCTCACTCATGGGGACCCCTGCCTTATGCTTGGTAGAGTGGAACTCCCTAGATAGTCTAGTGGTGGTGGCTCTGCTTTGACTATAAAACAGGTTACATAGTTTTTGCATAATATCATAAACAGTTAGATTGTCCTCAATAGATGGATACATAGCAGATGGAATGGAGGTTAACATGATACAAAATGCCCTGTGATGAATGCAGTCAATTTCCAATGACCAGGGCTTTTGGGGAGGTTTGTTAGCTAGGAACAGTGCATTCTCTCTCATGAGAGCAACCCTTAATTGTTGGCTCCATTCTATAATATTACCCCCATCTAACTGCAGTTTTGGCAAATTGGCATAATTTGCCCCAGAAATGTTAGTAAGGTTACTTACTGGGGGGAGCTGTCCATGGTCCAAGTTGTGATTAAACTCACAATAAGGCTTTGGGATGTCTGTGGCCATTCTGTACTTGCTTGGATCTATGCAATTTGCTTCTCTTATTACAGGCAGGTACTGGGCATGCGCGAAGCTCATTCCGCGCTGGAGTCCATCGGGTGAGGTTCCTGTTGCTGGAGCTCCCAGGCCTAGGCCTAGGCCTGTCGGTGGGAGGCTGGACCCGCCCCCGGTGGGTCCGAAGATCCCCCCTGAGGCTGGACACCACTGCTGGACGGCCGGATCCCCGGCGAAGAAGGGGAGAAGGTGAGGGGGCGACGCGGTCGTAAGTCGAGGACTTTCGCGGGTCGGCGGCGCGGCAGCAGCGGAGGTCGTAGGTCGAGGATTCCCTGCACCCAGCGGCTCGGCGGCGATGGCGGCGACGGCGGCTGATCCTCCCTCGTGGTCGCTGGTCCCTGGTCGTGTGGACTGGCCTGATGGGTGTCGTGGCGTTGGTGAGTAGCCGGTTCTTCTTCTCTGCCTCGGGCCTCGCGTTGCCGGTGTAGCGGGTGGTGAGTTCGAATCCTGCGGTTGATTTTTCCTGCAGGTGGGCGGTCTTTTGTGCCGGTTGTTGGTGTGCGCGGTGTTTTTAGTTGGCTGTGACTCGGTTGCCCGGTCTTTGTTGGTTGTCCTGGCCTTCTTGTGCCCTCCAGGATTTCTCTTTGATTTTTTGAGTGCCGCAGGGGGCTCGAAAGCGGAGCCTAGGGCAGCGGTGATGGTCTCGATTGCCTTTTGCAATTCGAGATCGGTAGGCGTTTTTCTTTTTGTTATTGCGATCTCTTCGTGGTCGCTCTCAGAGCTGGGTTCTTCGTAGTCGCTTTCTGAGCTCCCCTCGTCTGTTTCGGGGTTCGGGCATTTTCGCGCCAAGGGATTCAAATCCTGGCTTCCCATTGGCTGGTGCTCGTCCCAAGATGGCCGCCGGGAAGTGGGCACGGAAATGGATTCTGCCGGCTCAGGATCATCGGGTTGGGGTGGCTTACCCTTTTTTGCTGGCTTTTCTTTCTCGGTTGTTTTTGGGGCCTCGATCGCTGCTTCTTGTTGTTCGAAGAGGCTTTGAAGGTCCGCGATGAGGTTTTCTTTGTCGCTGTTTCCCTCCATCAGTTTCAGGATGGAGAGTTTGAATTTTTTCATTTTTTGTGCTGTTTCTTCTTCCGGGGCGGTGATCTCCTTGGATGGCCCCTCTTCATCTGATTGTGAGTCCAGGCTGGAGTCCTGCTCGCTTCCAGCTTCTGTCTCCTCCATGGCTGTGGCTTTGGTGGGAAGCTTCTCAGCCATCTTCTTGGTAAGAGCTCTGGTCTGTGCTCTGTTTGCTTCTTCTGGGTAGGTGTTGGGTTCAGTCATTGTCTGGAGTTGTGGGCAACCGACCTCTGCTACCAATTTGTTAGAAACTGGATCTAGCCCAATAACTCAAAGACATAGCCCAATTCTTTTCAGTAGTTTTATTGTTGATCAGTTGGTACTGGAGGTCACTGACCTTGTACCTTTCTCTTTCAGGTATACATCTGGAATGTGCTGTGGACCATGCGGTTGGACCTTTTGTACCCAGGAGGAGGGGTTAAGAGGTAAGGAGTGGTTATGAGGATTATGGGATATGTGGTTAGTTAACCCTTGAGGGTCCGGGGGATCAGGGAGACATGGCAGTTAGGCATTTTATCATGACACAATGACTCAGCAGTACTTCTTAAAGTCATAAAATACATATTCATCATGTTAGCTTATATATTGCCTGGACAACCTGTTAGGCATGCACCATATCCTAACAGCAGCCACCCCCATGCTTATTAGACATCGTGTGCAACCTGAGTCAATGAGGGCTGCACACCTTCTACGTTGCTCAGCCTCTAAGATGACAGGGACCACAAATGGTTTTATGGCCATACACACCATTGGATCGATGTCACCCTCACTATCACTGGTCTCAAGCCCTCGGTGGAAGGGGACCTCTCCTCCAATGGGATTACTGTGGTCTTCGGTACCTGATGTGTTCCCCAGGACTGTTCTGGTGTGGCTTGGATGATTTTCCCAGCAGAACCCCATTTCGTGCTGCTAGGACCCGGTCTAGTCTTGGTTCCATCTTGGCAGTCCGCAGCTCTGTGGCCTAGTTTTCCGCACCAGAAACATGTCATTACTGGTCTCGCTGGTTGTACCATTGATGTTTGGGGAACCTGAGCCAGAGAAGGTGATACTGGGGTTTGACTAGGTAGCCTGGATATTGAACGTTGGCCCCTGGAACCCCACTCTCTCCATTGGCGATTGTCTCAAAATTCGACATCCAGTTCAATGGCCTCTTGGAACCAAGCTGCCAACTGTGGAGCCAGGACCCTGCATGCACAAGCCTGACGTAAAGTCTTATCTAGTCCCACCTTGAAATGGTGTACAACCAGTCTCTCAGGCCACCCCTGCACTTTACCAGCCAGCCTTCTAAATTCCCTGATGTACTCTGCCAGAGGCCTCCCCCTCTGTTTTATCTTCAGTAGATCTCCCTTGGCCTGTTGTGCTCCAGTAGAATCTTCAAACCTCTCCCGGAGGCCAGATAGGAACAGACATAAATCACCCAACTCAGCCACATGGTCTCTATATAGATCCGCCACCCAGTCTGCTGTCTCCCCTCCCATGACTGTTGTCACTGCAATAATTGTGTCCCACTGGGAGGTGTACAGTCTGCTGTAGTGGTCAAAGTGGTTGAGGACCTGGCCTAGAAACAAAGGCACCTTCTCAGGGCTGCCATCAAATGACACTCACAAAGGCGGTGGGTCCCACCTGCCTATATACAGAGCCTTGCTGGGTTGGTTGGTCAGCTGGGAGGTTGGCCAGTTGGTCCATGAACTCCTGTACCCCAGCACCTGCAGTTCATATTGACATCCTGTCAGCCAAGGGTCCTCTGGGATGGGTTTTTGTGGGAACCCTAAAGCCCCTGGGAGGTCATATGGCCTGCCCCTCCCAGGCAGCCAGGATCAAAGCGGAGGACCTTTTATTCTTTGGGTCCTGGGCGAAGGAGGCAGTCCCATTCCTGGCCTCTGCCACACATTACTTTGGGTCAGCTCTCGGAACCCAGCCACTCCATACATCTCCTGGAGCACTTCAATGGTCTGGTTTCCCAGTGCTGTGGAGTCATTGTCCTCGGAGATTCGTCTCTCTCACCATTGAGTGAAGTGTTGTTCTGAAGGTGCGAGTAGTGGTCCAGGAAGTGGTTGCCCTCCACGGTCTGCTGTCTTGGTGTCCAGCCACGAATCCCTGGAATCACCTTGCTCTGCCTCTACTGCTACTTGCAGCCTTCTGTCCGGTGAGCTCTTCCCACCTGACCTGTCCTTTGACCGTGGCCACAGGCTCTTCTGTAGGAGAAGAGGTCTCGAGCACAGTAGCTTTGGTTGGAGCTACTGACTCTTCAAGGTCAGCTGCCTCTAACCCTGGCACTGTTCCCTCAGCCATTGAAAAGAAATGAGCCCTAACATATCTGTCAGGTTCCAAACAGAAGGAAATAGAAGGAGACAAACCTGGATGGCTGCTACCTTAGTTTAATCACTTCTTGGCACTCACTGACAATCGCAGATGAAAATCTTGTTAGGGCTACTGCCCTGTGCTTCCCTCCACCATTTATCCATTAGTTATCACCACTCACCCAATCATGCACGCTGCTCTCTCCCATGTGACCCGGAAATTGGCTAATGTTTAATTCTTGAGTATTCACAACCAGCATCTAAACAGTTAATCCACTTGTTATTTCTGGCCAATCATGATGATGTCATCCCCCAGCTATTCCCTCCCATCAATCCTATCAGTCCCTGGGAGGCTCAACGCAGGACAAAGCAGATGTTAGGCTGAAATGCGGTTTGTGCGCTCCTCCCCCCAAGAATGGCATTCACATATATGACATTCACATAACATACAACATATACATATCTTATCTCTTTTAAACGTTCTTTCTTTATGGTCTTCTTTCTGTTATTTTATTTTTCCTTCTCAATATCTTCATTTCTTTCTTTTTTCTTTTTTTCCCCCCATTGTCCTTTCCCCCCCCTAAAAAATGTTTTTTAGCTTTAACAATCTTAACTTTATACATTTCTCTACAATTATTATATACATATTTTCATTATATCTTTAATGTTATATATTTCTATATTCTTGTTGTATCAATACATTTTTATTCCGCTCCATACATTTGTTATGTATATATTTTATACTTCTAATTTTCTCCACTGATATTTATTATTCTTTATTTCTCACCTTAAGCCATTTGTACCATTTATTCCATATTCTATAATAATCTATCTCCTCTTTTTCTTTAATTTCTTTAGTTAATCTATCCATTTTAGCACATTCTAAAATCTTATCTATCAATTCTTCCTCAGTTGGAGTTCTTTCCTGTTTCCAATTTTTTGCATATACTATTCATGCTGCTGTTAAGACGTGTAGCATCAAGTATTTTATTTCCTTGGAATATGGTCTTATAAAAATTCCTAACAGGAATGTTTCTGGTTTTCTTTCTATTTGTTGGTCTGTAATTTGTTCTATCCACTTCTTAATATTTGCCCAAAATGTTTTTGCTGCTGGGCATGTCCACCATAGATGGTAATATGTTCCTTGGGATTTCTTGCATTTCCAACATGTTGAGCTATTGTTCGGGTACATCTTTGCAAGTCTTGTCGGTGGCAAATGCCATCTATAAAACATCTTCAATTGGTTTTCCTTGTATGCCGCCGATAATGTTAGTTTTGCATTTACTTGCCACATTGTTTCCCATCTCTTCAGATCTATTGTATAATTAAGGTTTTGTGTCCATTTAATCATTGTATTCTTCACTATCTCTTCCTTCATTTTATATTGTAATAGAAATTTATAAATTTTGCTAATTAGCTTCTCTTCTGATCCAAATATAATTTTGTCTAATTCAAGTTTCTCTCTTTGTGTTTCATATGTTTTTGTGTCTTCCTTATATTTAGATTGGATTTGTGTGTACGTTCACCAATCAATTTCTCTATTTAGGTCCGAATCCAATTCTTGTTTTGGTTTCAATTTTCCTTGTTGTCTATTAGCTCTTTATACCTTATTACTTTATTTAATTCCGATAAATTTGGATGTCTTACTGCTTCTAATGGTGAGAGTCAGGTCGGTATTTTTGTATTATATGTCTTTTGAAATAACTGTGTGTTTTGTATTTTCCATCCCAGAGGAATGTGTGCCAACCCACTTGTATTTCATGCCCTTCAATTGTTAATATTCTATTATTTTTTAGTTCCATCCATTCTTTTAACCAAGTTAAGCCAGCCGCTTGATAATATATTCCCATTCTGGGAGTGCTGTTCCTCCTCTGTCTTTTGTGTCCTGTAATAATTTAGTTTACTTCGTGGGTGCTTCCCCTGCCATATAAATTTGGATGTTATTTTATTCAATGTTTCAAAAAACTTTTTTTCCAATTTTATTGGTATGACCTGAAATAAAAATAAAAGTTTTGGTAAAATATTCATTTTAATGGTGGAGATCCTTCCCATTAATGATATCCGTAAATTTCTCCAATTATCTAAATCTTTCTTTATCTGTGTTAGTAATTTATCGTAATTGTCTTCTTTAATTGATGAACCTCTTGCTGATAACAAATCCCTAGATATTTTATTTTCTTAGTTGTTTGAATTTGTATAATGTTTTCCAACTCTTTTTCCTGTTCCTTTGTGAGTTTTTTTGTTATTAATTTTGATTTGTTTTTATTAATCTTTAGTCCTGTCACTTCTCCGAATTCTTCCAATTTCTTAAACAGTTTTTGTGCTGACTCTAGTGGTTCTTCTACTATAAACATGAGATTGTCGGCAAAGGACTGAACTTATATTCTTTTTTCCTTATCCTTAACCCTTTAATTTCTTGGTCTTCCCTGACCATTTTTAAAAGGATCTCCAACATTAAAATATACAATAGTGGAGAGAGTGGACATCTTTGCCTAACCCCTTTTGTTATGCCAAATTGATCTGTGGTGTCATCGTTCATAATTACTCTTGCCGTTTGTTTTGTATAGATTTCCCCTATGACTATTTTTAAATTTTGTTCCGAATTGCATAAATTTTAATTGCCCCATTAAAAATTTCTAATTTAGATTATCGAATGCTTTTTGGGCATCAAGGAAAACCAGTAAAGCTTGTCCTGATTCAAATTCAAATTTAGTTATCGGTCCATTTAATATTTCTCTTTGTTCTTCTGTGATTATTGCCATTTCTGATCTTTCTATATATTGTTTTATTTTTTCCTCCTCTATTTCTTCTTGTTTGTATAAATTTGAAAAGAATGTCTGAATAATTTCTTTTTTACCTTCTCTTCTATATTGAATTACCCCTTTTTCGTCTCTGAGTTGGTATATCATTCTTTTATCTTTTTCTTTTTTCAGTTTATATGCCAACCATTTGCCTGTTTTGTTTGCAAATTCAAAATAGTTTTGTTTTGCCATCTTTATTTTCTGAGCTATTTCTTTTTGATTTATCAGATTTATTTTATGTTTGATTATATTCCATTCCTCTCTTACTTTTTTGTTTTGGGGATCTTTTTGTAATTTGTATTCTGAGTTTTTTAATTCTTCATATAATTTATCTTGCTATTGTCTCCTTTCTTTATTTTTCTTCCCTATATATGCAATCATCAATCTGCGTATATATGCTTTTGTTGTATCTCAAATATTTTGTAGAGAAGTATCCTGTCTTTTGTTTATCTTTAAAAACAATTCTAATTCTTTTTCCAGCATTTGTTTAAACCTTTTTTCTTTACATATATTTTGGTTCATTGTCCATCTCCTAAATCTTTTTTTCCCCTTCCAATTTATAAATATTGGGTTATGATCTGCCCATTCGTTTACTCCTATTTCTATTGTTTCTATCCCTGTCCTGATATCCGCAGTCATCCAGGCCATATCAATTCTAGACCAGGATTGGTGTGGATGGGAGTAAAATGTATATTGATTCTCATCTTCATGCTTCTCCCTCCAAACATCTCTTGGGTTTATTTCTGCGGCCATATTAAAAAATTCTTTTGGTAGTGTTTTTTTCTTTTTTTTATTTTTCTTACTACTTTTATATCATTTATCTTTTATCTTTTGGCTGTTCACCGCCCTGAGTCCTTCGGGAGAAGGGCGGTGTAGAAATTTAATAAAATAAAATAAAATAAATAAATAGTCTTTTTTGGCATCTACTATAGTGTTGTAATCTCCAATTAGACAGATATTTTCATATTCTAATTCTATTATTTTATTATGTATTCCTTTAAAAAATTCATGTTGATTTTAATTAGGGGCATATATTACTATTAATGGTGATTTTTTTCCCTTTCTATTTCTAATTTGACCATCACAGTTCTTCTTTCCTCGTCTGCATAAATTAGTTTTGATTTTATCCTTTCTTTTACATAGACCGCTACTCCTCTCTCTCTTTTTTTTTGTATCAAAAATGTATATAGTTTTCCTAATTTTGGGTTTTCTAATAGTTTTTGGTATCCTCTTTTGATATGTACCTCTTGAAGGCATATCACATCTGCTTCTGATTTTTGTAATTTTGTGAATGTTTGCATTCTTTTCTTCAGTACATTAATCCATTTATGTTTACCGAGAGAAGTTTAATTGCCTCTTCCATTGCCTAATGTAATTGTTTTTTGGTGTGTCTTGTCTCCATCTGCCTTTTTGCTTTCACGCCTTCTCTTTCCTCTCGTTCTTTTTTCTGACTCTTTCTTACTTCTCTTTCCTACTCCATTTCTTCTATTTGCTTTTCTTCCTGGCTTTTACTCTCTGTTTCTTCTTTGCTTTCCTGTTCCTCTTCCTGTGTAAAATGTAAGTTATTGAATTCTCTTGCTTTCTCTACTGTGTCTACTTCGTACTTTTTGTCTTGCCATGTGATTAGAATCCCATCTGCTGCAGCCATCTAAACATTCTTTTATATCTAATCAATTGGGTTGTTAAGAACTGGTATTGTTGGCATTGGTTTCTAATTCCTCATGGTATTTGTTTTAAAATTATAATTTCTTTACCCTTATATGTCAAAGTTTCTTCTCTTGATTTCTTATATACTTCATCTCTAATTGTTCATTTTGAAAATCTGACATGAACTTCTCTCGCCAATCGATGTCTTCTTATGTAATTAGTGTGTACCTGGTAGATTTTGTCCATCTGTCCTTTTATTTCTGACTTGTCTTTCTGTATTATTTGTGACACTATCTCTGCCATTTTTTCTCCCAGGTCTTCATCTTTTTCTTCTATTATATTTTGAAAGTGCAAGAAATATGAGGCTTTCCAGCATTGCTATTGAGTCAGACAATTCCTTGTTTACTTGGAAAGATTTTTACTCCATTGTCTCAACTTTTATCTCTACTTGATCTATTTTTGTTTCCATTTTTTAAATTCTTTGTTCATTTTCTGTTATTGATTGTTGGAATCCCCAATTTTATCATTCATATTTTTGTCCTCTTTTACTTCTCCTATTTCATTTTTAATTTCTGTATGAAACATTTCCATTTCTTCATGATTATCCGCCATTTTTTCTTGTTTTTTTAATAGAGCTTCTTGAATCATCTGAAACATGTTTTGCATAGTATTTAATGTCATTTCCAGCTTTTCTTTTTCTTTTCCTATCATATTATCTATTTTTCTTTGCTGTAATGGTGATGCCACTGTTGTTGTAGGATTTGTAATTGGTTTTTTCCCCTGTTTTCACTATAGTGATTATAGTTGACATTTTTAAAGCTCATGTGAAGTTTTCCCACACTAACATACATTGATCTTTAATTCTTGTTCTCTCTCTCTCTCTCTCTCTCTCTCTCTCTCTCTCTCTCTCCCTCCCTCCCTCCCACCCTCCATCCCTCCCTCCCTCTCTCTCTCTCTCTCTCGATATACTTATTTCTATACCTTTTACTTATTCAAAAACAGTTTTAGATACACACACCTTTACTTATATTTATATACGTTTCAACTTACTCTAAATTTATCTATTATGATAACACTATATAACACTATAACAATATAATCAATTATTACTTTGTATGTTATCAATTATTACTTTACAATATTTTTAATCAGGGTATTGTGTTTAATTTATTTTTCTTCTGCTTTTATATTCTGTAATTTAATCATACAATAATTAATTATAAAATTAATAGATATTTTTTCTTACTTTACTGCTTATGTATATCTATTGTATATGAAAAGTATATATTTTATTATTCCTTTGGTGCTTCTTTGTCAGTCTTTCTCTTCTTTAATTTTACTTCTAGTGCTTTTCTGTTATGCTATTGCATCAGGTTTTTTTTCCAAGTCTTTATCTCCGCCCTCAAGTCCGTTTGTATATCTCACATCCTTCCTTCTTCTTAGTTTTATGTCTCCATTCTATATAGTCTATACAGTCACCAGTCAAAATTTAAGTTCCATGAAATTTCAAAATTAAAATTTTTAATTTCTTCTTTAACTTGTAAAATACTCCGTATTTCACCTATTTCCTTTCCTTTCATCCCAGGGGTTCTATCTCCTCCACTAGTCCTCTTCTTCTTCTTCCATTATTTCACTCTCTGGGGGTCTCCTTCACTCACACTAACCTCTTTTTCCATTTTGTGCAGTGCTCCCCCCAAATTCGTTGCCACTTGTTGGATCTGTGTTATCTGTCTCTTTAGCGTCTTCCTCTTTCCCATGCTTTCGATCCTCTAATTTGTTTCAATCTTCTTCCTCTGTGTCTTTGCCACTAGAAACTGTTTATTATCCACTCTTTGCTTCCTCTCTATATGGCCGCTATCGCTCCTATCCCATCTTGCTGGCAGGCTTCCTCTCCACCAATTTTAATGGGATTAATCCTTTATCCCCCCCGAGCAATAGCGTGTCAACCAGTGGCTTCAGATCTTCCCCTTTTGTAACCCGATCTCTACGGGATTGAGATTGCCTTTTAAAGGCTCCTGATGCAGAGATTTTGGGTTTTGGTTATGGCTCTCCACTTCCTCACCCATTCCACAATGACGACACCACGGAAGTCAGGGACTGCCTCTGTCTTGGTGAGTCTGCTTCCTTCCTTCTCAGCTGGTTCAGACATCTCCCTCCCCCTAGTCAGGATGCAGTGAGAGAGCCTGCAGGCAGGTGTCACTTCTGCTTTTGAGTGCACTCTCCTCACTTTGCCAAGCAATTCAACAAGGGAAGTGTGCTACCTCTGGCTGCAAAAGCTCCTTTGGTTTTTGAGCAAAGAGTTGCACATAACTGGAGGGCAGGCAGAAGCAAGACAAGCCCAGCCTGTGATTCCATGACCCAAGCCCTGTGGTGTGCAAGGCATGAGAGATGGCTCCCCTTCCTGATGCAAAGATCAACCCTGCCAGCCAGCTGCCCCCCATTTCTGTTCTGCTCCATTCCTTCCTCTGACTTCTTTAAGAGTCTCCTGCCTGAGCAGGGGGTTGGACTAGAAGACCTCTGTAGTCCCTTCCAACTCTGTAATTCTGTGCTCTCCGCTTCTGCCTCCACTTCAAACTATGTCCTCCAGTGGGTGAAATCAAGAGAGACCCTACCTGGAGATTGATGATACTGCATAATGGGGACTTCTGATTGATTCTGCTTCTTCTGGCTACTCTCAACACTGACTTTGTGAGAAGGAAACCCTTTTTTAACCCTTTCTCCTCCACTCCACTGAAGATGTTACCCTGCCTGGGAACAAAACCTTCAGAAAGCAACCCACAAGTTGGGAGAACGAACTTTCACCCTCCAAACTCTTTATCTTCCACCCAGTCCAGATTCACCAATTCAACTTCTGGGGCTGAGAAGACAGAGAAGGCTTGCAGGATGGCTTTTTTTGAATTCAAGGAGATTCTCTGCCTCGATTGGGACAGAAGAATTATATTATTTGGACTGCAAAGGTGGAGTGTTTCCTGAAGGCTAAGGAGCTCTGGGATATTGTTGTTAATCCACCCCAGGGGCCATTACCAGTTGCAGATCAGAGGCAGCATGATAAGGCACTGGCCTACATCATCTTAAATTTAGAAGATGAACAATTCTTGAATGTAGCTGATTTAAAGACCGCAAAGGAGGTCTGGCTGAAATTAAGAACTGTGCATGTGAGTGCATCAGCATGCAATATTGTGCAATTATCAAGACAATTATACAGAGCCTGGCTGCAGCCACATGAGAATGTGGAGAAGCATTTGATGCAAATACAAACTTTATTTATTGAATTGGAACAGCGTGGAATGAAGATCCCAAAATCACAGAAGGTACTGCTAGTGTTAAATAGTTTTGATGAAATGTATGTATTGGAATGTTGGAAAAGGAAAAAAAAATACAATAAAAACATTATTAAAAAAAAGAAATGTGGGGCATTGTTTCAGCTGTTTTTGAGTGCAAACCAGAGCAGGACTTGTGTATGGAGGCCCTAAAAGCCTGTTTAATTTCTGAGGAGCAGAAATGCCATTTTAGAAAAAGCCATGAGGAGAAATTCCTAAAGTGTGGGCCCAAGGAGCAGAGAGAAAAATATAACAGACTTGCTGTCTGCAGAGACCAGAGTAACAGACAAGATGTCTGCAAAGAGAAAAGTAGTACAAGAGACCAGAATACAGCCCAGCAAAGATTTTCTAAGCAGAAAGACCAGGAACAATGGCAGTGTTTCTTCTGTGGTGAAAAGACACATTTGAAGAAAAACTGTTTGCAAAGGAAAAACTATTTGCAACAGAGAAACTATTTGCAAGACAGAAATTGTTTGCAAGGAAGAAAATCAACTGATGGACAAGTTGCTGTGGCAAAAGTTAGCTATTGTAATAGCAGAGACAAATGGTTAATAGACAATGAGGCTATTCAAACAATTGTTAATAATTCTAAATTGTTTTTCAGACTGGATCCAGCTGGTGGAGATGCAGTAGTCTTAGCTAATGGCCAGAAAGCTAAAATCACTGGAAAAGGCAGTGTAATAATTCTATGTTTGGAGGAAAAGTTTGGTAACATATTATGTGTTCCAGAAATGGAGCATAATTTGCTGAGTGTCTCTAGTTTAGACAAGCAAGGGTTTGAGACCACATTTGTAAATGGGAAGTGTCTTATAAAGAGAAATGGAAGTGTATCTGCACAGGGCATAAAACAGGATAATCTTTATGTGTTGCAGTGTGAGAGAAAAATTCCCTCACAGTTGCTGTGCCTATTAATGGTCTTTGGCTTAGACAATTAAATAAGCCAATCAGAGAGCAGCTCCTAGATTTGAATCTCGCAGGCTTTTCTATGCCCTCCCCTAACTGCCACTGTGACAGTATAAAAGGAGATGCTTGCCAGCAGACATTCTCTTCGGGATCAGAGGCAGAGCTGAAGTCACTAAAGTCTCTTCCTTCTGAGGAAGAAAAGCCCAAATTCCAATCGCATAGAGCGATTGCATCAGAGAGTTGACAGGACACTTAACAAAGAGAATGACATCTAATATTCCTTTTAAATAGACCTTGTTTTATTTTATATAAATAAAAACAGTTTAGTGTAAACTGCTCGTGAGGCTCATTTGTTCTAGTAGATTGTAAAAGAGATAAGGTTACAGTCCATCGAGGCCCCCTCCATCACAATTGGTAGCAGAGGATGGTTCTAAACCATATCACAATCTATTAAACAAAAATGTCCACTCTCAAGCCAACGCGAAAGGCAAGGATCGTAACCCAAGCCTTCACTAGGTGCATGGTGCCCCAATGCCGACCAATGGAACCTGGGGCCAGGGTGACTTCGGCTGAAGTGCCCCAGGCATCAATCGCACAGGAGACCAGAGGGATGACAGGTCCCTAAGCGAGTGTCCCAGTTCGCGAACTACTCACCGCCGCGAGTGAGCGCCCTCCACCCGCAAAAGCCGAGACCAGAAGGATTCCCCTTCTGGCCTCAACCATGAACCCAGCAGAGAGGGACGAGATGAGGTCGGCAATACTTCAAGCGTTTGGCTTGCCAGCGGCAATTGAAGACCCAGTTGCCGACCTCACCGCCCTGCTATGGATCACAGCCACGGCAACAGCGGCGAGGGACAGGACTGAGATCCAGGACAGTGCTGGATCGCTAAGACCCAACCAGTCCTGCCCTGCAACCCCTTTTACTGCTAGTGAGGAGAAGGCGGGAAACTACAAACTGTCACCCTCAAGTTTCCTGCCAAAAAGCATGGCGCCCGGCCAGCTCCTAATTCAGGATGGCCAACTCAAAATGGTGCCACCTGTCACCCTGTCAGCTACCGGCGGCCCGCAATGGTGAGCGGGCACCAGCATCGAGGCCACCCACTTGGCAGCTCATACCGCAGCAGTGGCCCAAAGCGACCAGCCAGCTGAAGAGCTAGCTTTCCCAGCAGCAGTGGCACCACTGGCCCCAGCTATGCCAAGCATGCCACTAGCACCAGCCAAATGGGCCCGTGCCCAGGTGACCAGCCCGGTTGCGGCAGCCCAAGCAACAAAATCGAGAAGCTCGCCTACTGAGCTTGAGATCATAAATGCGATTGAGATACTGACAGCAGCCTTCGGGGCCACTTTCTAGCTCCCTCCCACTTACCATGTGACAGCGGCTTGCCCGACACCCTTTTGATGGCTGCAGCCTGCTCCTTACATGTTTCCAAGATGGCGGACTCTCCTGCGGCATCTCCAGCCTTCGGAGCCATTTCTGGGACTACTCTAGCTGAGGCTGAGGTCCCAGAGGCAAGCCCAAGGCCTTCTACAGAGGAGCAGCTGAAGAGCTCCTCACTCCTCAGCATCCCGATGAGAATGAGCTGCGCGTCTGTGCAGTTCGGTGTTTCGACCCCTCCCACAAGGGAGTGGCAACCATCAAACAGCCGGCCAATGGGATTCAAGCTGGCTGCTTCAATACTGTTGCTGTTCTGTCCTTTTCAGAACTTACAGCACCATGGACAGCAACAACTATCTGTTTCAATGCCTGCAAATGCAAGCATTTTGCCGCCTGGGTTTAAAACTTTAAATGGAAATGGAAAGAATCTGAAGGAGTGGGTGAAAGGGGTTCAGGTGATTCTGATGAAAGAGAATGTGCTGTCATTATTGTTAGAACCTCCCCCTAATCCCTGTACTCTGGAAATTGATTTATTGCACCATAAAGCCTTTTGTATTTTGTTATTATCAATTGACCCAGCATTTTATCCAAGTATTCCACATAATTTGAGTATATGTGAAGTCTGGGAAAAATTGTTTAATTTATTCTATTGTAAAAATTCAAATACAACTAGCAGGATTTCCAGAGAATTCCACTCTGCTAAATTGAGGGCAGGGGTGGATATGAATGAGCATCTTTGTGAGCTCAACAAAATGAGGGAGGAACTAATTTTAAGGGACGAGCCTGGGTCTGAGCAGAGCTTAATCAGCATTATAACTAATACTTTAGACTTGAGCTGGAATAATTTTATTTCCCAATTGGATAATACCAGCTATGAGGGTATGTCCCTGGAAGTCCTGTCTGGTAAACTTATTGTAGAAGACAACCTGAGGAAGGACAGGGCGGCCTTCCAGAGGAAGGAGAGACCACCAAGGAGATCTAATAGCCCTGAAAGGGTTAACACTGTTGGGGAGTGTTTTAACGGAGGGTCCAGGGACCATTACAAAAGAGACTGCCTGCGTAATGCCAATGCCAGGGCATGTCAAAGGGCACCTTCTGGTGGCAGATACAGAAGGAGATCACCTACTCCACATAGAAAGCCACAAAACAACCCTTACAGCCAGAGAAGGGACAGGTGGCCAAGGAAAGATGACAAAAAGGACAAATTTAACGTCACCAACAATTTTGCTGCTGTGGTCGAGACTGCTGAGTCAAAACTTTCAAAGAAGCAATGTGAACAACTATGGCTGTTGGACAGTGGGGTGAGTAAACATATTGTAAGTGACCAAAAATTGTTTACTGAATTAAAAGACCATAAGTCTATGGTCAAGGTTGCCAATGGCATAAGGGCAAGGGTCACTGGTATTGGGAAGGTGTTCATTCCCGGGATTGGGGAGGTTAATGGTGTCCTGTACCTGAAATTGATTACAACTTACTAACACCATAAAAATAAGTGAAAACACAAAGATAGAAGTGTGGTTTACAAAAGGTACTGCTATAGTCACCAATGATACGCATGTAGTTGGAGAGGTTTTAAAAATTAATGGTCTGCCCTACTAATCTCTAATTGTGAGAGCTGAGAAGTCTGAGGTCAGAAACCAGATTAGTGATTATGATGGTGATGATGGATCTCAGCCAGACTCAAAGGGTGAAACCAAGGGTCCCCAAGGAAAGAGGGGGTGCAACTACAATTGTAAATATGATTCAAGAAGTAAAAAGGGTGTGAGCTTTAATTTGGAACAAGGCAATGAAAGGCCCGAGGATGCCAATGCAATCTCTATTTGCAAGCCACTTCATGATGAGTGTGCTCACCTCATGCATCGCAGAATGGGTCAGAAAGTGTCTGAGTGTTCCAATGGAATTAGAATTAAAGATTGTAATACCTTTTTGGATTGTTCCATTTGCAGGAGTGCAAAATCCAAGGTAAAGCCAGCACCCAGGAAATCAGAGAGGCAGTCTGAGCGCATATTCCAGTTGGTGCACATGGACTTGGTGGGTCCTTTGAAACCCTCCATTAGTAAGAGTTGTTACTTTTTGACCATTGTTGATGACCATAGCAGGTTCGGATTTGTCTATCTCCTCAAATCCAAAAATCAGGCCTTATCCAAATTTAAGGAATTCTGCAGTCTGGTTGAGAATCAGCACAAGGTCAACATCCAGAAGATCTTGACCGACAGAGAAACTGAGTTCAACTCAGCTCAGTTCTCTGATTGGCTGAAGGAGAAGGGAGTAGTCCATTTGCATACTGCCCCTTACTCTGGTTTTCAGAACGGGGTGGTGGAGAGGAGAAATGGTGTACTGCAGGCGATGATGAGGTGCACCCTTGAGGATGCTGACCTAGATTTCTCATATTGGGCGGAAGCTGCTTTGTATGCAAACTACACTCTCAACCGGGTATGGTCCATATGGTGGTGTAAAAGACCCCATATGAGGTAGTGTATTGCCATAAACCAAGATTAACACATCTTCATGTATTTGAAGTGATGGCCGATGTCCACATCCCCAAGGAACTTAGAAAAAAGGGGGATAAAGTCTCAGTTAAGTTAAGATTCGTTGGCTATGAATCAGGCTCTAAGGCTTTTAGGTTTGTGGACTCAAACAGAAAAATTGTAATATCAGGTCAGCTACTTTTCACAAGAGTACAAATTGGAGCAGGATTCATGCCAACGAGATCCTGACTCCCAGCCCTCCTAGTAATTTGGATAAACAGGTAAAAGATGTGTCAGAAAATCCATCTAGTGATGGTGATACATCTGGCTCTGAGGATGAGGGAGCGCGAATGCCCTCCAGACCTTTAAAGGAGATCCTCAAGAAAAAGAAGGGAGTAGCTTAGAAGAAAGGGCACTCCATTCTAAAAGTTCAGAGTAGCAGTGATGAGGAGGACAGCTCATCAGATAGCTCTGATGCAGGTGAGGAAGCAATTAATAGGCCAATTCGATCCACTAGGGGCAAGAAGTCCAAAAGGTATGAAGATTCTGTTACCTCTGTTAATCAAATCTCAACCACACCTCAAAGATATGAGGATGTGTAGGAGAATTGGCATACTGCAATGGATATTGAATTGGACAGTCAAAAGAAGTTAGAGGTATTCACACCAACAAAACTACCAAAAGGCAAAAAGATAATTGGCACTAGATGGGTCTTCAAGAAGAAACCCATTGAGAAAGGGAAGTTTATATATAAGGCGAGGTTGGTTGCACAGAATTTCTCACAGAGATTCCCTGATGACTACGTTAATACCTTCTCGCCTACAGTGTGCCCGGAGAGCATCAAGACTGTGCTCACAATAGCTGCCATACACGGGGAGAGTGTGTACCAGTTTGATATACAAACTGCCTATTTACACACCAAATTGGACAAAAGATTATATGTCAAAGCTCCTCAGGGTGTAGATCATCAGAAAGGTGATGTTTGGCTCTTAAATAAATGCCTCAATGGTCTCAAGCAATCGGGCAGGAGGTGGTACTTATCAAACGTCTAAAGCAGATGGGTTTTTCTGCCTCATCGGCTGATGAATGTGTGTTCATCAAAAGTCACCAGGGCACCAAAGAAACCATTTTGGTTTATGTAGATGACATTTTGTATATCTGCAAATCAGAGAGCAAATGTAAAATATTCTCTGACGAATTAGGCAAGAATTTTGCCCTAAAGCCTTTAGGCCCAATTGACAATTTTTTTGGGTTCAATTCGCTAAGGCAGAGAAGGGGTTTAGGCTTTCTCAGTGGGATAAAATTGTAGACTTAATTGACAGATGCAGCATGGCAGAGGCCAAGCCCTGTGACACTCCCATGCAAACGGACTTTCTAAAAAACATGTATGCGAAAAGTACCAAGTTTGAACAGAAGACATTCTACAAATCAGTAATAGGCTCACTCTTGTACATTGCAGGGTGGACAAGACCAGATATTAGTCTAGCTGTCAATGTCTTGTCCAGGCATTCTGAAAACCCCACCCAATTTCATTGGAATGGGATCAAGAGGGTTCTCAGGTATCTGAAAAGTACTGCAAATTACTCACTTCTCTTAGAGCCTCATGGATCAGATGAACCAAATTTGTACTGTTATTCAGATGCAGATTGGGCAGGGGACATTAGTCCAGGAAGAGTACTTCGGGGTATGTTGTATTTTTAAATGGGAGCCCTATCCACTGGTATTCAGGGACACAGAAACTGATTGCCACTTCTACTCCTGAGGCAGAGTATGTATGTCTGTCCAAGGCTTTAAGCAATTTGGTCTGGTTCGATGACCTTTTGATGAATCTGTGGGAGGAACCTGTGTACCCTATAAATATTCACGAGGATAATATAGTAGCCATTAACATATCAAAGGCTGATGATGTGGGACAAAGGTCACACCATATTGATATAAAATACAAGCATGTGAGACAACTATCCAAACTGGCTTTTATCAAAGCAATCTTTTGTGATACTAAAAAGCAAATAGCAGATATCCTTATGAAACCTTTGCCCCAGGACCAACACCAATACCTCCTAGGTAAATTACCTCTGACCATATGAAGCATGTACTGATTGTCATTGATATGTATAATATATTGTATGTAAGAAACGTATACTTGGCATCAATAGCTACAGAGAAGGAGATTGTGAGAGAAAAATTCCCTCACAGTTACTGTGCCTATTAATGGCCTTTGGCTTAGACAATTAAATAAGCCAATCAGAGAGCAGGCTTAGAATCTCCCGGGCTTTTCTATGCCCTCCCCTAACTGCCACTGTGTGACAGTATAAAAGGAGATGCTTGCCAGCAGACATTCTCTTCGGGATCAGAGGCAGAGCTGAAGTCACTAAAGCCTCTTCCTTCTGAGGAAGAAAAGCCTGAACTCCAATCGTATAGAGCGATTGCACCAGAAAGCTGACAGGACACTTAAGAAAGAGAATGACATCTAATATTCCTTTTAAATAGACCTTGTTTTATTTTATGTAAATAAAAACAGTTTAGTGTAAACTGCTCATGAGGCTCATTTGTTCTAGTAGATTGTAAAAGAGATAAGGTTACAGTCCATTAAGGCCCCCTCCATCACATGCAGGGACAAAAGGTTTAATGTGCCCAAACATTTGAAAATGTGGCACAACATGATTCACATGTTCATCTCTTGCACAGAAAGCTTGGCCATGCCAGCTTCAGAGTTTTGCAAAAGATGCAACAGTTTGGAGAAGGGTTTAACTTAAAAGGGTGTAAGGCATACTTGGACTGTGTAGTATGTAAGTCAGGGATCCTCAAACTACGGCCCACGGCTCAGATACGGCCCGCCAATGCAAAGCATCCGGCCCATGGAGTGGTGGGATTAAGCCCTGCCCCCTTACCCTCAGCTTTATCTTCCAGCGAGCATCCACTCCAGCCACACTTATTTCACCGGTTGAGCTGTTGTGGCCCCGCCCTCTGAGCCTGTCCCATCAGAGGAAGAAAGCTCCGAGCATGAGGAAGAGGAGTCAGCCAGGCCTCCCTCTCCAGGCCCCTCCCCTCTGGCATTGTCTCAAGTGCCGGCCGAGGGAGAGGAGACAGCTGATTCGGATCAGAGTGATAAAGAAACATCATTCCTGGACGCACGCCTCCGAAGGCGTGATAAACGTTTGCAGCAGCTTAGGAGGCGTGCTAGGGATTAGAACTGAGTCACTGGACCACACCCCAGAGACTATATAATAGAGGGTGGTGGTCAAGGATTTTTGTGACGAACAAAGCAAACCTTGGATAGTCACTAAAGCCTCGTCCGGAGCTGCTGAGAGAAAGATTTAAAGTGTCGGACATTTGGACTCTTGAGTATTTGTCTTTCTGTTTTACTTTGAAAATAAAGTCATTTGGCAGACGGTGTGTCTATCGCTGCCAAGTGGGAGATAAGAACTGGGTGCGTTCCAAAGTGTTTCCTTAACCCTCGACTGGCTGTGTGTGTGTGTGTGGGTACGGGGACAGATCAGAGCTGCACTTCTCCTTTTTTTTTTTATTAAAAAAGGTTTACAAAAGGTTTACATGTTTATTCCCCCCTTCCCTACCACCCCCACACCCTCCCCTCCCTTACCCCCACCACCCCTCCCCCCGCCCCTTCCCCTTCCCATCCACCCACCTCCCCCCCTCTTCCCAGAACAAATTACAGGGTATAACATTCAACAATCATAATCCATCCTAATCTAAATAATTATAACATTCAGCATCTCTTATTCCTTCAATTCCCTAACTACCCTGCTAACTTAATTACCTAAAAACACACCAAATATCTACATATTTATTCATAACCTATCTGCAACTTCTTATTCCGGTATTTACTTTGGATATAATCTATCCATCTTCTCCAGTCCCTTAAATATCTTTCATTTGAATGTTCCTTCAAGTACACCAAAATTTTTGCCATCTCCGCTAGGTTTGTTACTTTCATTGTCCATTCTTGGATTGTAGGTAAATCTTGCTTCTTCCAAAATTGTGCCACCAACAATCTTGCTGCAGTTATTAAATTCAAAATCAAATTAGTCTCTATAACCATACAATCCGTAACTATACCCAGCAGAAACAACTGTGGTGTAAATTTTAACCTCTTTTTAAGAATAAGTTGTAAAATCCACCAAATTTTTATCCAGAACGCTTTAACCTTTTTACATGTCCACCAAATATGAAAGTATGTAGCATCCTCACAATCACATCTCCAACATTTTGGTTGTATATTCGGATACATACAAGATAGTTTTTTTGGATCTAAATGCCATCTATAAAACATTTTATAAAAGTTCTCCCTTAAGTTTTGTGCTTGTGTAAATTTCACATTTCTTACCCATATTTTTTCCCATGTTTTCATCATTATTGGTTGTTCAAAATTCTGCGCCCATTTTATCATACAATCTTTAACTAGCTCTGTTTCCGAGTCTATCTCTATCAATATATTATACAATCTTTTTATATGCATTGAACTTTGGTCTCTAGTTTGTTTTATTAAATTTTCATCGCTTTGTATAATACCAATTTTCTGATCTTTTCTCCATCTGGCTTGTAGTTGTACATATTGAAACCAAGTTTGAATTATTTTCTCCTCTTTCAACACATTCAAAGGTTTTAATTTTAGTATACCTCTCTCCATATTAAGAATATCTATATATGTAATTACATCCTGTCTGCTTTCTATACTCGTATTCTCTATTGCATGCCTGGGTACTGTCCATATAGGTATCTTTTCATTTAACTTATATTGATATTTCTTCCAGACACACAATAAAGCATTCCTCAATATATGGCTCTTAAATGCTCTATCCACCTTTTTATCATTCACTAAATAAGCATGCCAACCGCAAACCAAATCATGCCCTTCAATATTCAAAATCCTTCCATTTGTTAAATTAATCCAATCACTAATTGCTGATAAGACAGCTGCTTCATAATATAATTTTAAATTGGGCATTTTCAGCCCCCCTCTTTCTCATATATCCTGCATTGTTTTCAATTTTATCCTTGGTTTCTTACCTTGCCATACAAACTTATTAATACCTTTCTGCCATTCTTCCAGGTTGGCATCCTTTTTTAGTATTGGTATCATTTGAAAGAGGAATAAAAACTTAGGTAAAACATTCATTTTTATAACTGCTATTCTACCTAACAAGGACAATTGTAATTTTTTCCATTTATCTATTTCAACTTGTATTTTATGCCATAACAACTCATAATTATATTTATACAGTTTCCCATTAGAAGGTGCAATATGAACATCTAGGTATTTAACTTTTTTAACTATTTCACATCCCGTTACCCTTTGTAACTCCTCTTTTTGATTTATTGTCATATTTTTAACTATCATCTTTGTTTTTCCAACGTTTATTTTAAACCCAGACCCTTGACCATACTGTTTAATTATATCCATCAGAACCTTTGCTGATTCCACTGGTTGAGTTAAGGTCATAACCAAATCGTCTGCAAATGCCTGTACCTTATATTCATGATCTCTAACTTTAATTCCCTCTATCTCATCTCTATTACGTATTCTATTCAACAACAGTTCTAAAGTTAATATAAATAATAATGGCGATAAGGGGCATCCCTGCCTCGTACCTTTTTCAATTTTGAAAGTTTCTGTTAAACTGCCATTAACAATTATCTGAGCTGTCTGTTCTTGATATATTGCTTTTATAGATTGCATAAAACAATTCCCAAATTGCATCCTATAAACCACTCTCAATAAAAATTGCCAATCCAATCGATCAAAAGCTTTTTCCGCATCTAAAAATATAAGCACCACAGGGATCTGGTTGCTCCTTTCCAAATATTCCAATATATCAACAATTTGTCTTACATTATTTTTCATTTGCCTCCCTTGTATGAAACGAGATTGATCAGCATGAATCATTTTTTTGCATTACTGACATTAACCTATTTGCCAATATCTTAGTAAATATCTTATAATCTGTATTCAATAATGATATAGGTTTATAATTTTTTGGGTGTGTCAAATCTTGATCTTCTTTTGGAATTAATGAAATAAAGGCTGTTTTCCATGAAGGCGGTACCCCTTCTCCCAACTGCATTCTGTTAAACAATTCTTTAAGAGGTACAACCATTTCCAATTGTAGATATTTATAATACACAGCCATTAATCCATCCATACCAGAAGCCTTGCCAGTTTTTAACTGTTTAATTGCTAAGAAGATCTCCTCCTCTGTTATTAATTGGTTCAACCATTCTCTTTGTTCCTCTGTGACTATAGGAATATTCTATCTATCCAAATATCTCTCTATATCTACACCTTGTATTTTATCTGCAGTATACAATCTTGTGTAAAATTCTAAAAATGCCTTTTTAATCATATTTTGGCGATACACCTCTTTACCTTTTTTCTCTATGGTACGAGATTTTTGTTTTTTCCTCAGCATGTATGCCAACCATCTACCTGGTTTATTTGCATTACAAAAGGTATTATGTTTGGCATATTGTAAATTAGTTGCCACTTGATCTGAGAGCATCATATTAAACTGCCCTTGTAATAGGGTAATCTCTTCTTTAATTTTCTTATCCCCTGGGTTATGTATTAACACCTTTTCTTTTTTCTTAATCTCTTCTTCTAATTCCCTCCTTTTTTCCATCTGTCTACGCCTATATGCATTATTCATATTTATCAAAACTCCTCTCATATATGCTTTACTAGCATCCCATACCATATCCATAGATGTTCCCTTATTCATATTGAAAACAAAAAATTCCTTCATTATTTTTTTACATTCTATTACATTTTTCTCATATCTAAAAAGATTTTCATTTAACCGCCAAGATCTCCTAGACATTTCCCCACACTCCAGTTCCATCCAAACTGGACTATGATTCGTTAAAATTCTGGGGCAAATCTTTGTTTTCTTTACCCTGGAAAAAAAATCATTTGTAATTAATATAAAATCAATTCTCAAAAAAGATTGATGTCTATCTGAAAAAAATGTAAAATCTTGTTCTTTGTAATTCCATTCACGCCAAATATCTCTTAATTCCAAATCCTCCATCATATCAAAAAAAGATTTAGGCAGTCTCGCTCGCAATTTAGTAGATTGTAAAAGTCTTTTCTTATCAATATTGGGGTCTATTACTCCATTTCAATCCCCCATCAGCATACATGAATTATAATCCCAGTGTAATAATTTTGTATGTATCAATTTATAAAATTTTTCTTGTTATTGGTTAGGTGCATATATCCCCTTTAAAAGTGTTTTCTTCCCTTCTATCAGTAACTCAATTGCCAAATATCTTCCTTGTTGATCTGCTTCAACTAATTTAGCCGTCAAGTCTCTTTTCAGATAGATCACTATTCCATTCTTTTTTTCTGGGGCAGACGCAGCAAAATGTGTTCCCAGTTTTGCATTTATTAAATATTTTTGATCAGTTATCCTTATATGTGTTTCCTGCAGGCATATTATATCATTTTTAAATTGTCTCAGATGGTAAAATATTTTCTTCCTTTTTTGTGGTGAATTTAAACCATTGACATTCCAGGTTAAAAACCTAGAAGCCATCTTCAGACTCTCAAAGCTTGGCAAGAGCTGCTTGGTAATCCACTTGGAATTTCTTTTTCGGTCTTGCCCCTCCCACAGCTTCTGTACTGGTATTCACATTTTCTTGTAATAAAGCCTGTGCTTGTAACATTTTTAATTCTTGTTCTTTACATTTAGTAACTGCTCTGGTTTGTCTTTGATCTTTAACTTCTTCTTGTTTTTCAACTATATCCCATGCTTGGACAGCACTTGAAAGTTGCAGTAATTCATCCTGCATACTCATAGCTCCACCTTCTGCTTCCTTCTGCAGATCCTCTTTCCTCCCCTCTGTTACATCTCTTACTTTTTTAACTCCCACAGATGGTGGGTATCCAGCCTTTAGTATGTTAGTGTAGAAATCTCTTGCTTTCCAAATTCTATTAAGGTGATATCGGTCTCCTGCATAGTTCACCACTAATCTGACTGGAACTTCCCATCTGTATTGTATCTGTCAATTTCTAAGTTCATCTGCCAGAAATGCACACTCTTTCTTGGATTTCAACATTTTAGGTGGTATTTCTTTGAATACTGCCACTTCTTGTCCTGCCACTTGCAGCTTGTTTTTGTAAGAGGCTTGTAAAATCTCATTTCTAATCCTTCTGGTAACAAAGTAGATTACAACATCTCTTGGTAATTTCTTTTGTCTGGCTATCCATGAGTTAATGCGATAGATCTGATCAATTTGCCATTCAAATTCTCCTCTGGACTCTCCTGTAAACTGTGCCAGGGCTTCCACAAAGATCTCTTTCAAGTTTTCTTTGGGATCTTCTTTCAAGCCTCTTATTCTTACAGCAAATTCCATCATCTTATATTGTGTCAACATCACTTCAGCTTCTGTTTTATCAATCTTAATTTGTGTTTCCTCAAATTTACCATCCAGAATCTCATTAGCTTGAGCAACCTCTTCAACTCTATCCTCTACATAATTAACATGCTTTACCAGTCCCTGGAGTGCAACAACTATGTGTTTTATATGTTTATTTCTTGTCTTAATTATATGTTTATTTCTTGTCTTAATTATGTCCTTCATTTCTTCCATTTGATCTGAGACTCCTTTAAATGCAAATGCAATATCTTCTTTAAATCCTTCTTTAATTTCTTTCATGGTTTCCTGAAACATCTCAAGTGTTAATGTTTGTGCTTGTGGTTGTGATTGAGCTTGTGTATCTGCTGGGGGCAATAAAGCTTGCAGTCTGGCAGTCTGGGCAGGAGAACTTCCCACACTCCCTGCTTTAGGCAGCTCAGATTTTGTCTGCTTTGAAGCCATTTTAAAATCACACAGTCTCAGAATCAGTTCATAAAGCCAGTGAAGAAAATCCAGAAAATCTTTAAATTTTAAATCCCAAAGTCTAAAATACAGAATTAAGTCCAAAAATTTTTGAGCGGGGCTGGTAGCTGAAAGGCGCTAATGAGTTAACGAGTCAGTAAAAACTTTCTTCTTAACTTTCACTTTCATCTCTTTGTGTTAACAAGCCAGCGCCATCTTCCCCCCCTTTCCGCTTCAGCTCCACTCTTGTAGGCTCGGAAAGAAGCAATGTTCAATGGAAATGAGGTATAAATACTTGCAATTATGTAGCCTCCTGTCTTTGTTCTGCCTGCTTCAGTTCTCAATTTGTTTCAATTTCATAGCAGGGGCGGTGGCGGCATTTTGCTCTGCCTTTTGGCAGAGGCGTCCCAGCTTTGGAGCTTTCCCAGGCTCCTGGGGAGCTCTCACCTTTCGAGCCCCAGAATTAATTCTAGGGCTCTTAGGGAGCTCTACCCGGTGCCTGGCTGCTCTCCTCCCCCTCTTCTCCCAGAGGGGAAGGTTCTTCGCCACTAGACAGCTGTTTTTTCACTGTTCTAGCGGCTAACAAAGTCGCAGGGCTAGCGCTCCACAAAGGAGCGTCCACAACGTCCTGCAGAGCCACCGGAAGTCCTTGAGCTGCACTTCTGATCACACAGCTGCTGCCAAAGGTAAGGCCGAAGGGTGTGGGGGAGGGCCAGTGAGGGGTGATATGAAAAGCTTTAAAAAGTACTGCCTTAAATTAAAAGCCTTTGAAAGCAATGTAAACAGGATCTTTTTCACAGTTGGAATGGGGATTTTTTGCTTGCCTTCTCCTAGCTTGGAAACTGGCTGCTTTAAATTAAAAGCCCTTTATTTATTTTATTTTATTTTATTTTATTTTATTTTATTTTATTTTATTTTATTTTATTTTATTTTATTTATTTTATTTTATTATTTTATTTTATTTTATTTTATTTTATTTTATTTTATTTTATTTTATTTTATTTTATTTTATTTTATTTTATTTTATTATTTCCAATTTATATACCGCCCTTCTCTCTGAGGACTCAGGGCAGTGTACAGCCAGAATTAAGAACATGAAATACAAATATTAAAAAAACAATTAAAATATATATAAATTTGGCCCAAAAATTAAAAATCACAAACCAATTTAAAACTTTTAAAAATTTCTTCTTAAGCCAGCCAGGCTTGCTGGAAAAAGTGGGTTTTAAGGGCACGGCGGAAGGCACTGAGGTCGTGAAAGCAATGTAAATGGGATCTTTTTCACAGTTGGAATGGGGGATTTTGTGATTGCCTTCTCCTAGCTTGGAAACTGGCTGCTTTAAATTAAAAGCCTTTTAAAGCAATGTAAACAGGATCTTTTTCACAGTTGGAATGGGAGATTTGGGTGCTTGCTTCACCGAACTTGCAGAAGTGCTGCCTTAAATTAAAAGCCTTTTTCACAGCCATGTCAACCAGGGCCGATGTTTGAGTAGGGGAGGGGCTGCTTGTAAAGTCGCACTTTTAAAGTGGGTCGGTCGGGGATATGTCTCCATGTCTCCTAGCTTTTTCAAAATCAGCTGAAGTTGGCTAACACTAATTTCAAAGCAACCGCATTATAATGCCTGAAGGAGAATTCACCCACTGCTTTGATTTTGCCATATATAAAGTATATCCACCAAATCGGTTGCTGAACAATTTTGATAGCTTTCATGTGTGTGGATACACAGGCACAAGTGTGGCAAAAATCAAATCAGTTTGAATTCTCCTTCAGGCTTAAAAGACCTTTAGCCTTGTGATCCCAAATAATTAAAAAAAAAGTAGTCTGTCTCCTATCCCTTCCCTGGCCGCATCCCCTGTTGGCAGGCATTCACAGCTCCTGCTGCTGCTGCTTGCAAAGAGCCCCAAGTAAATAAATTGCAGTTTTAATTGCTGCAGTTCTCAGTCTGGTTTATTGTATGGTCATCTGAAATATGATCAGGAGTTATTTTAATGGAAATCCTGTTTGTTTTATTCCTTTTTCAATGGCCTATTTTAAGGAGCCTGAAGCTGCTGTTGTAATGAAGTTAGGCAAGTAGCAAGAAAATTTGTGCTTTTTCCTTTTGTGGGGTGGATCTTATTAAGTAAATAGATTCCTTTGCTTGAGCAAGTACACCTTAGGAAGGAGAAAGGCATAAAATGGACAGTTAAATTGGCCACGCCCACCCAATCACATGACCACCTAGCCATGCCCACCCAAGCACATGACCACCTAGCCATGCCCACCTAGCCAGTTCAGCCCCCCAACAGTCTAAGGCTGTTGGCCCCCTCTTTAAAAAGTTTGATGTAAGTCATCAAAGTCCAAGGCATTCCCAGTAAGCAAAAGTAGCAGACAACAAGAGGTCCCAGTAAGCAAAAGACAGACAACAAGAGGTCTAGAGCTGGTGCATGCAGATTTGGTGGGGCCAATGCAAGCCAGTTTGGGAGGAGCAAAGTATGCACTGGTCATTGTAGATGACTACAGCAGATTTGGTTTCTGCTATTTACTAAAGAGTAAAATAGAGGTGCTACAGAAATTTAAGCAATGGGTAAGCTTTGTAGAAAGGAGATATAAACAACAGATATGTCAGATACAAACTGACAGGGGTTCAGAATTCATGTCAACAAGTTTTCAACAGTGGCTGGGACAGTTAGGTATAAAATATAGATGCACTAATCCATACACAGCAGCTGAGAATGGTGTAATTGAGAAGTGGAATGGTATTTTACAAACAATGAAGGACTCACTGCTGAAGGATTCTGGTATGAGCAGGTCATATTGGGGTGAAGCCATGTTGACTGCTAATTATTTAATCAATATTCTGTGGAGTTCCTCTATTAATAATTCTCCATAAGCTGTGCTATATGGGAGAATGCCATCTCTGGCACATTTAAGGGTTTTTGGAAGCAATGCATGGGTGCATATTCCAAAAGCAATCAGGAGAAAAGATCAACCAAAGGCTAGAAAGCTCAGGTTTACAGGTTATGAGCCTGGCTCAAAAAGCTATCGCTTTAGCAATGGGAGCAAAAAAATAGTGATTTCCAGGTCTGCTAGCTTTGCAGAGCAAAATAGGAACAGAATTGATTCAAATTTTTGGAGTGATCCACTTAGTGATGGTGACCCACTTAGTGACAGTAACTCACTTATTAACGGTGTCAACGTTCAGGGAGGAGAAACTGAAAGAGTGCAAGAAAAGTAGTCAGGAGAAGATGATGACTCAGATATGAAGCAAGAGAGGGTTGAAACACAAAAGCAGTCAATGCTATGCAGGTCAGAGCAATGGGATAAGTGGATTACACCTGACAGGTATTCAGCTGGTGAGGTGTGTAATTGTGGTATGAGCCAAGAAACTATTAGGAAATACTGACATTACCCAAAATTGAACAAGTAAAATGGAACGAAGCCATGGAGAAAGAAATGAAATCCATGGGTGAACATAAAGTGTTCACATCTATGACTTTGCCACAAAGTTGCAAAGTCATAGGATGTAAATGGATGTACAAAAAGAAAGTACTAGCCAATAATGAGGTCCAATATATAGAGCAAGCTTAGTGGCACAAGGTTTTTCATAGATGAAAAATGTGCACTATGATGAGGTATTCGTGCCTACAGTAAAGAGTGAAAGCATAAGGCTGGCACTAGCTTTGGCAGCGGCACGTGACCATAAAATTTGGCATTTTGATATAATGACAGCATTCCTTAATGCAGAATTAGAGGAATAAATTTACACTAGGGTATGAAATAAGACCATTTATGGGCTGAAGCAGTCAGCCAGGAATTGGAATATTTGTTTAGATAAGGCATTGTCACAGGTAAAATAATTTGCTAATCAATTAGAGAAAAAAATTGAATTAAAATATTAGGGAGAAATAAAAAACTATCTCGATGTAGAAATACAAAAAACTGAGAAAGGTGGTTATGTTCTCAGCCAAAGAAGGAAAATTGAACAGCTGTTGGAGAAATATAATATGAAGGATTGTAACCAGGGGTGAAATGCTCCTGGTTCAGACCGGCTCAGGCAAGTAGGTAGTGATGGGACGGGCAGTTCGGAGAACCGGTAGCAAAAATCCCTTCTCCCCCCCCAGCCTCCAGCTTGCTTACCTTCGTTCTTCGGGCCGAATCCTGAGCTGCTGATTGCAACGTCTGCCTTGCTTCGCTTGCTGTAATCCCTGCAATCCATTGCATCAGTAAGCAACTGAATCTCCCTGCCTGCAATCAAGCTCATCGGTGAGCAGTTCTATCTGCCTGCCTGCCTGGCTGCCTTGTCCCTTCAATTGGGTGAGTTTTTTTCCCCCTTTGGAAGCTTTAAAAAAATAGTTAATTGAGTTTTTTTTTTAGTTGTTCTTTTTTTAGACCTAGCCATTTAAAGTTTAGGAAGTTTTAAATTTAGCTGCTTTTATATAAAAATAAAAATAAAATAAAATAAAATAATATTTGTGCAGCTTTCTGAGATTTTGTGTGTTTCTGTAGTGTTTCATTCTAAATATACAAACACACAAAATCTCACAAAGCTGTATGTGGAATTTTATGTGTGTAAAGTGTGAAAGTTAGTTTTTTGGACTTTTTGTGCCTGTGTAAGGTTCCTGCTTGTTGCAGGGGCCATTTTGGGTCTAGCACAGCTGCTTTTACATTGTGGGTGAGCCAGTTATGTTGTATTGTGTTGTGTGTGTGTAAAGTGTGAAAGTTGGTTTTTTGGACTTTTTGTGGCTGTGTGAGGTTCCTGCTTGTTGCAGGAGCTATTTTGGGTCTAGCATAGCTGCTTTTACATTGTGGGTGAGCCAATTGTGTTGTGTTGTGTGTTGTGTGTGTAAAGTGTGAAAGTTGGTTTTTTGGACTTTTTGTGGCTGTGTGAGGTTCCTGCTTGTTGCAGGAGCCATTTTGGGTCTAGCATAGCTGCTTTTACATTGTGGGTGAGCCAGTTGTGTTGTGTTGTGTTGTGTTGTGTTGTGTGTGTGTAAAGTGTGAAGGTTGGTTTTTTGGACTTTTTGGGGCTGTGTGAGGTTCCTGCTTGTTGCAGGGGCCATTTTGGGTCTAGCACAGCTGCTTTTACATTGTGGGTGAGCCAGTTGTGTTGTGTTGTGTTGTGTTGTGTTGTGTGTGTGTAAAGTGTGAAAGTTGGTTTTTTGGGCTTTTTGTGGTTGTGTGAGATTTCTGGTTGTTGAAGAGGCCATTTTGGGTCTAGCACCGCTGCTTTTACATTGTGGGTGAGCCAGTTGTGTTGTGTGGTGTTTTGTAGGTTAAAAAAGGGCAAAGAAATGATGTCGACTTGGCCATGCCCACCTGACCAACAAGCCATGCCTACCCAATCATCTGACCACCAAGCCACGCCCACTAATTAAGCCACACCCACAGAACCGGTAGCAAAAAAATTTAGATTTCACCCCTGATTGTAACTTTGTTCCAACCCCTATGAGCACAGATTTTTCTAACAGTTTGGGTGGTGATGAAAGTGAAGCCTGTGATCAAGAGATATACCAGTCAGCAATAGGGAGCCTGTTATATCTGTCACAATGGTCCAGACCAGACATAGCTTGTGCAATAAGCATCTTGAGTCGCTTTACTGCTGCACCAATGCAATTGCATTGGATGGGTGTAAAAATGATTCTAAGGGTATTCTTTACTTACTTTACTTTTATTTGATTTATATCCCGAAGAACTCAGGGCGGTGTACAGCCAACAATAAAACACATACATACAAAATTTAAAAAGCAGAAATAAAATCAAATTAAATAGTTTGGCCCAGACAGATTAAAAACCCCAATCAATTTAAAACAAATTAAACTTTGAATATTAAAAATATTAAAAATTCAAAGGGAACTATGAATTTGGGTCTTAAAATACAGGTCTCTGAAGAATTAAAATTGAAATGTTATGTTGACAGTGATTAGGCCAATGATATAAAAACCAGAAAGTCCAATTCTGGGATTGTGGTATTGTTTGGAGGGGCTTTAATTGGTTGGAAGTCCAGAAAGCAAATAACTGTAGCCATTTCTACTGTGGAAGCAGAATTTATTGCTTTGTCTGAACTTTGTTCAGACATACATACAGCTGTTACAGGATTTAAATGTAAAGGTAAATGAAGCTGTAACAGTTTATGAGGATAATGCTGCCTGCATTAAAATGGTGATAGAGTAAAGAATAGAAACAAGCATGTGGACATTAAATATTGTAATGTAAGAGAAGCCATCAAATGTAAATTAATTAGTTTGCTTCACTGTTCTTCAGAGGACAATCTGTCAGACATAATGACCAAGCCATTGGATGGAGTACCTCATGGGAAGAATATTAAGTTGTTTGGTTTTATGTCTATTCCAGTCATGAAGGGAAGAGTGTCAGTGTATAAAGGTTCATGAGTTGGAATAGGCATAGCAACAAGGTCAGCCAATGGTGGCTGTTTGGTAGTTCAGACAGCTAGGAACTTGGGCATTGCTTACATCAACTGTTCTATATATAGGAGAAGTCTTGCCTGGCCTGTGTTTATACCTACTTACAATCTCTTTTCTCTACCACATTGGAAAAACCAGCATGGGTATTGTATATTTGCCTTATGTGTTATTATATATATAAAGAAGTTTTGAATCCTGATGAATTGTCTGATTGTGTGTGCTGCAACAAACTCTGACATATATTTTCTACTTTCTCCTCCTCCTCCTCCTTCTGAAATGGCTCATAATTAAGCTTACCACAATGGTTTCCAAAACAGAACTCTGAAGCAGTATTTGCTCCAGTTGAACAACAGGAAAATGCAAAAATTGGTATCTCTATCCCATTTGTTTTCTTACTTTGTGCATTTTCACCCTTATCACTAAACTATTTCAGAACATTAAGAATTTTTAATCTGATGACAGGAAGCAAAGTTTGTTCATTTTAAGACTGATAAAAAGATACTAGAGGATCACAGGGATTACATGTAGATGGCCCAGTCATTGGAAATGTTTGAGTTTAAATCTACAGCATTACCATCTCAAATCTCTTTTTCTCCCCTAATTTCTCCTGAGCCAGAGATTGATGTCTGATGTTTCCCAATGAAGATTATAGGGTCAAATTCTCAGAGTATGCCCCCAAACTAACAGAAGTCCTTAGGTAGTTCTATATCATTATATTTACAACTGTTTCATAAATTTGCAATAACTTGGATCAATGGACCATGAATGAGGACAGTCCAGAAAAATTTGAAAACAAAAACAGGAGAGGGCACATTCATGTTAATGTCACAAAATGCCTCCATAGAATGAATCCCTTTCATTCAGCATCAAAGAAGCAGTACCAGTAGGTGTTATATTCTAATTTTTAATATCTGCACGGTCCATCCAATAGTTATAGTTAGTTAGAGAAAAGGGTCAGGCACTAAATCTGCAAATAACTCTCCTGTTAGAGTCGCTTACAGTGCACAGAATACCAATGTGGCTGTAAAATCTGAAGTACAGGACACACAATGGCAATCTGTAACCTTCCTGGCCTCCTTAAATGACAGCAAAATCGACAAGCTCCAGGCCACAATCCAGCCATGCAAGTACAGTTGAGAAAAAGGTTTCCAGAAGACAGACCATGTTTGACTTTCTGTAATATGGAATAAGGTTCCCAAAAGAAATGACTCCTGCTATTGTTTATTATTTCATGAGAAAATGCAGCAGGAATACATTGTGTTTTGTGCACTCAAATGGTTAAATTTTCTTTTTTTTTTTGCACTGCAGTTTTGCTGACTTTATCTCAAGGCAATCAAAAGTGCTTCATTTACATTCACATTCACATTAGAGCCTATATGTTAGCCCTGTTTAAAAGCAATATGCTGCATTCATTATGCAATATTTAGCTTTCTCATATTTTGAAATTATTGTGATACTGTTACAATACTTATTATATTTAGCCTAAAATGCACACTGTTTCTTTTTCCTAATTTAATATTTTACTGTTGCTTTTGTTATCCTCATTGTTGGGTTTGTTGATGATGATAGCTTCCACAAATGCAATTTTATTTTTTGTTTACAGCATAATGGCAACCTGCAAAGCAAAGAAATAAATTCACCAACCAGGTCTTTCCTGTGACAGAATCCTATTCCTCAAACCTATAGCTTCATTAGCAAATAAGTATTTCAATATGCCTTGTATCTCAAAATTTGTAAAATCTTTTGTAAAATCTCAAAAATTGCCCCTGAGTCATAGGGTAAATGCTTTTAACACCCAAAAGGACAATTTAAATACCTTTAGAAATGACAACACTAGATAATGGCTTGTACTGGTATTATGAAGAACCACTGAAAGCCCCCAACTTTTCTCTTACTGCCTGGGGAAATGCATATGGTTCTTTTTCCCCAACCATTTTAACCTCATAACAACCCTAGACTTGACATAAAGATAATAATCATCTTTAAAGTTCTCATGAATTTAACATTTGAGAATAAACTTTAACTTAGTCTAACACTTTAATCTCTAGATCGCTCTGATCTATAGAATAATTTTGGCCAAAATCTATGGAATGCAGAAATTTAAAGCAGACTCAGCATATAAATAGAACTTAAATATAGTGCTTAGCTAAAAATAAAAATAAGTAATTGAATAGAGGCCTGATTGGGAAAATCATATATAGTGTTGCTCCTTGCTTTGGAAACTGGCCTGAAACAAAATTGGTTCAGTCATTTGACAGCTGATCTACAACTGTCTTTAGATAATTATTATTTTCTTGTGTTGTCTGTGAGAAACAGAGCTGGTAGACAAAATATTGAAATAGTTCTGATTGGAGTCCTCTGATTCATTTCCTGGGTCCATGCTGAGGCTAATATATCTGAGTTACAGAGACCTAAAGCACCTCAATGGCAGCAGATAAGAAAAAGAGAAGTCTAGCAGTTGTCTAGATTTTTGCTGCCCAGGTAAGATACTGTTAGTCAGTATTAAATAGAACATACATGTGTCAGTAGACCAAGCCCTTTAAGGATGCTTAAATTCCAAAATAATTAGGTATATTAAGAAAATGTATATGTTTGGCAGAAAATCTGTTTTTTCCTAACCTTCCTTCAGAAACAGGAGAAAGCTCAGCCCTTAGCAAAGAAAAAAGGTACAAAATGAACAAAATTTTGTCATCCTAAATTGCCTATGTATAAGCATCTTTTAAAAGAAGAGTGCTTGCTGTAAATCTTTAATTTTTCCTATTATCTAAAAGCCACTGTTTACCATCACTTGTATTCTTTGGATTAATTTTTTCTAGTCTAGAAGACTGACACTTATATTTTCCTGGCAGAAATGCTCTACATATCATTTATACATGATATGTGTAAATTTGTCATTTTGTAGTCTGCCAGCTGCTAAACCAACATTTTTCCAAAAATTAAGCACCAGGAAGAGGAAGTGAAGATAACCAACAAAATACTACAGTAGAATATTGTTATGACTACAGTTGTCCTAACTTAATCCCTGCCATTGGGGTTGACAACTCCATTACCCCATGTGAAACATCTCATGACTACACTGGACTTACATCCGTTCTGCTGCAGTCATTAAGTGAATCACCTGTGGTCATTAAGTGCAACATCATATGACAATGACTTGTGATTTAATGCCAGTTTCTCCATTGACTTTGCTTGTCAGACGCCAACTGTGAAGTTTCAAATAGTGATCAGATGATCATGGGAACACTGCAACTGTTGTAAGTTCAAGGACTGGTTGTAAACTTACCTTCTCAGTGTTGTCATAAATTTGAATAGTTGATAAACTGGATAGTTGTTAACCAATCAGACTGACTTAGTATTGGACACTTCTTCAATATGATATATGTATATTTCAAAATAAGCCTGAATGAAAAAAAAATGTTAAATAAAGAGGAGACAACACAAAGAATTTTTGTGTTCTTAATAGTAGTATTCCCCTCAATTAAATATTAGCCACATAAATCAGCAATAATATAAGTATGTATGTTCTACCACATGATGTCACACTATCACCACAATATGGGAAGATTTCCTGAATCTTCTAAAACCAGTCATTTCATTTCTGTGCATCAACTAATTCAAATTCATTATTAAGAGTGAATCTTTGGTCTCTATTTTCCCCCAGCTCTGTGCTCTTTCAAAAGATCTCTATATATAATACATTAAGATGTTCTAGCAGCAATGAAATGCTACATAAACAGGCTCCAGTATAAATAATTGACAGGCTTCTTTTTCTATTTTTGCTATTATGCTATTAGCATGGTAGAAAAGAATAGGATTTTCCCCTCAGGTAAAATCTGTGCACAAATGTCATTGCTAACAGATGGAGTAAGACTGCTTGTCTGCACTTACTTTGTGAACTGCTCAACCTTTATTAACAGATGGAGATCAACAGGGTCAGACATAGTACATCAATAGGTTGGTACTAACAAGAGTACCTCCAAACATATATTCCAGGTATCTTTAAGACTGATACATCAAATGGACAATTTTATTTTGTAATCCTTAAATTTAATCCCAAGTAGTAGGTACCTAGATTTCTACAGATTTCTATTGGATCAAATCCAGGCTTGTCAAAACAAATTCTAATCAACGTTCTTTTAGTTAAACAAATTATATGTTGAAGATTGATTAAATATTTTTCTGCTTAAAAAGATAGGCAATGATTTTAAAATTCTCATAATCTGTATAAGATGCAGGTATTGTGATTATATCTTTGGGAGAGATGGCTGAACATTTAGATCCTTTCCCATTTGGGGGAGGTAGTTTGAGTTAAATAAAAACAAAAGCATTTGAGACTTCCGGTTTCCTTGTCTTCGGCGGCGGCGGCGGTGCCTTTTGAAGCTCCGCCAGCCCCGCCGCTTGTAGAGCCGCTTCGCGACTAAGAAGCAGCTTGAAAACTTCAAAATCCTTAGGATTTTTGAAGAGAGATCGCAGGGCACAGGTTGAGCCCCTGCAACCCCCCCAGGGAATAGGGGAGGGAACAGGAGCGGCTCCCGTTCAACCTGCTGGATTCCGGGCGGCATGGGACAAGTCTGCTTTTGCAGAACAAGCCGGCTACAGGAAACTTCAAATTCAAAGGAAAGGAACCAGCCTTAACAAGCAGTATATTTTTACTTGAACCCTGAAACTCGGAATCGCAAGTATTAGAGTTTTCTTGGCTTTCTAATCTGAACGAAAAAATGCGGCTGAGTGAAAGTGAACTGTAAAAACATGGCGCTTAGCCTTAGAGTTAACGAGCTGGCGAGTGTGGATTGCTGAACTCATCTTGCTTTGTTACAAAGTTTCTAAACTGTTACGAAGTTGCTTCGCTGGTAACAAGAGAATAAGAGAGAACTTTCTCCTTTTTCAATACTGGACTTTGCTTTACTTTACTTTTTATTTGAATAAATCTGGGGGACTTTTTCAGAAGACTTTGTGGAGGTGGGAGAGGAAGAAGAACTTCCTTTTTTAGTAAAACTAGCTTACGTGGCAGGATGGCCTCAAAGAAGCAGGAAGCGAAGGCAACAGGAGGTGGATCTCCCACACATAAAACACAGCCTCCCCCTGAACAACAGATACAGACTCAGAAAAAAGATTTTGATGTGGGAGATTTAAAAGAATTTATTTCTAAAATTCTGGATGACAAATTTCAAAAATCTCAACAGGAGATAGATGACAAACTTCAAAAGTCACACCAGGAATTTATGCAGGAAATTAATGAAGTTAAAGATATGGTGAAACAGAATCAAAACAAGGTGACCAAAAAAATATCAGAAGTGGCGTCTGGCCTGGCAGAATTTATTATTAAAGTTGATTCTAAAGTTGAAGAATTTAAATCAGAAGTTAATGTTAAGATGAAAGACAATGATTATAAAATTGCTGATGTTGACAATAAAATGCAAAGAGTTGAAAATGAAATTGTGATGGTACAATTCAGGGCAATGGAGTTTGCAATACGGCTTCGAGGAATTCGAGAAGAGAATAGACAGGATTTGAGACAGGTTTGTTCTGAGGCTCTGGCCAAGATCTTACAAGTTAATCCTGATGTGGTTTTTCACAAAATAGATAAAATTTACAGAGTGAATTCTTGGGTGGCCAGACAAAGACAATTGCCCAGAGATGTGGTCATATATTTTACAGATAGAGAAATAAGAAACGACATCCTGCAAAAATCCTTTTACACCTCTGTGCAAGTGGGGGGCTCACGAATTGGAATTTATAAAGAATTACCTCCTAAAATGCTGAAAACCAGAAAAGAATTCGGCTTTCTTGTTAAAGAATTGCAGAATCAACAGATACCATTTCGGTGGGACGCCCCAGTTGGTATAATTTTGAGATACAAGGGAGAAAGATATCGTTTGAACACCGTGGAGAAGGCAGAGCACTTTTACACTACTATTCTTAAGGAAAGAACACCATCCCCACGTACATCTACACTTTTGGAGATTAAGGAGAGTGATGAGAAGCAACCTCAACGAGAATTGCAAGAACAGTCTAAGCAGCAACCAGAGGAAATGCAAGGCGCAGAAGGAGGTTTTCTGGATGAGCCTTTGCTGGAATCTTCTCCAATCTTGGACCCGGTTCGGATGATCGAAGCTAAGGATCAACGTATAACTCGAGCTCAATCTAAATTACTTAAACAAAAGCAACAACAACAACAGGAAAGACAAGACAAGAAGGGAGCTAAGACTACTACACAAGAGACTGGAGCCATGGGGGGAGCGACTCCGAAGATTTTGGATGATATTCGGTTATTCTGCTCTTTGCTCCAGAAAGATGAAGATGATGCTTAAGTGTTTATCTTGGAATGTGAATGGGTTGAATTCAGCGCAGAAAAGGAAGAAATTATTTACATATTTGAAACAATTTAATAATGATATAATTTGTCTACAAGAAATGCATATTACAGTTCAAGATCAAAAATACTTGATAAACTCCAAATTAGGAATACATTTTATATCTTCAACGTTGCAAAAAAAGAATGGTGTGGTTATCTATGTAAATAAGAAATTTACGGCTAAAGTTATAGAAACAGATGAAGATGGTAGGTTTGTAGCAATTGAATTACTTACAACATATGGTCAAATTCTTTTGATAGGAATTTATGCTCCCAACCAACAACAGGATTATTTCTATAAAATGTTACATACTAAAATACTACAATGGGACTATAGATCTATTTTAATCATGGGAGACTGGAATGGAGTAATAGACTCTAAATTAGACAAAAGGAGTTCAGCGAAATCTAGGATTAGGTTACCTCAGACCTTTTTTGATATGAAAGAAGATTTGGAACTAAAAGATATTTGGAGAATACATAACCCAAAAGAACTGGATTATACTTTTTATTCAGATAGACATAGATCCTTCTCTAAGATTGATTTCATTTTGTTGTCAGATGATCTACTTGTTAAGACAAAAAGAGCAAAGATTTTTCCAAGAACTTTGACTGACCATAGCCCAGTATGGATAGAAATTGAGATGTATAAGATTGAGAGACGTTCTTGGAGATTAAATGAGAACTTGTTCAGATATGAAAAAAACACAACAGAACTTAAAAAGCATTTGAAAGAATTTTTTGAAATAAATTTGAACAAAGGTACCCCAATAGAAATTGTGTGGGATGCAAACAAAGCTTATATGAGAGGGGTGCTTATCCATATGAACTCTAAACATAGACTGTCTCGACAAAAGAAAAGATCTGAATTGGAAATAGAAATAAAGAATAAAGAACAGTTACTTATTAAAAATCCAACAGATGAAAGAATATGTAGTGCTATAAAACTGTTGAAAGACCAATTCCAAATGCTTATGGCGGAACAAGTTGCAACAAACTTACAATATGCGAAGCATAATACATTTTGTAACGCCAATAAACCGGGCAGATGGTTGGCTTACACATTGAGGAAAAAACAGAGTATACGGACTATTGATAGTATTGATATTGGAGGGAAAGAAATTTTTCAACAAAAATTAATTAAAGAAGCTTTTGTGGACTATTATACCAAACTATATGCCAAAGAGGAGGTGCAGAATGGACTTATAGAAAAATATTTAAACGATAAAAGAGTTACAAAAATTACTGATCAACAAAAGGAAAGAATGAATTATCCTATAACAGAGGAGGAGATAATAGTAGCAATTAAACAGTTAAAAACAGCCAAAGCTCCTGGCACGGATGGTTTGACTGCAGTGTATTACAAAACTTTGCAAGCTGAAATGGTGGAACAACTCAGAGATTTATTTTGCAATATTCAACAAGGGGGCAAAATACCCCCATCATGGACAACAGCTTACATATCTTTGATACCAAAAGAACAAGTTGGTCCTAAAAAACCAGAGAACTACAGACCAATATCTCTTTTGAATACAGATTATAAAACCTATGCGAAAGTATTAGCCAACAGGTTGATGCCAGTAATCCAAAAGGTGATTCATGATGATCAAGCGGGATTTATCGAGGGCAGACACATGAAGGGTAATGTAAGGCAAGTAATAGATTTATTGGAATATCTTGAGAAGAATAAACAGATTCCTGCAGTGCTGGTCTTTTTGGATGCAGAGAAGGCCTTTGATAGAGTGGATTGGAATTTTCTACTAAAGACTTTTAAAAAGATGGATTTTGGGGATCAATTTATACAGGCGATTTCAGCAATTTACCAAGAGCAAAAGGCACAGATCATTATTAATGGAAGTTTGACAACAGAGTTCAAAATCGAAAAAGGAACAAGACAGGGATGTCCGTTGTCCCCACTTTTATTTATTTTAACACTAGAAGTCTTGCTAAATACAATACGGGACTCTAATATCTTGAAAGGTATAATGATTAGGCAAGAGGATTACAGAATAAAGGCATTTGCAGACCATCTGGTTGTTACCCTATCACAACCAATGGAATCAATAATCCTGATGAAGGATATTATACAAGACTATGGTAAAGTTTCAGGTTTTAGATTGAATCCAAAAAAGACTAAAATGATAGCTAAAAACATGACACAAGATCGTAAACATGAGCTTGAAAGAAGGGCAGGTTTTGAGATTGTACCTAAGGTAAAATATCTAGGAGTTCAGGTTGCAGAATCAAACATGAAATTGTTTCAAAATAATTATGAGGTGTTGTGGCGAGAGGTGCAGAAAGATATGGAGACTTGGAAAAAACTGCAGCTGTCTCTACTTGGAAGAATAGCAGCAGTTAAGATGAACATTTTGCCAAGATTTCTTTTTTTGTTTCAAATGATTCCGGTGCTCAAAAGTGATAAACAATTGAAAGTTTGGCAAACTGGAGTGAATAAGTTTGTCTGGAAGGAGAAAAAGCCGAGAGTGAAATTGAAAATTATGCAAGATGTTCCAGAAAGAGGAGGTCTTAAACTTCCAAACCTACAGTTATATTATGATGCAGCAGCTTTAACTTTAACAAGTGATTGGTTTGGAAGGAAAAAGACTGGAATATTGAATGCAGAAAGTTTTGATCTTGAATTTGGATGGCATGCTTACTTATTCTATGATGACAAAGTTGATAAAGTATTTAAAAGTCATATACTTAGAGACTCTTTGATGAGAGTTTGGAAGAAGCACCGATTCAAATGGGATTATAAAATACCGCTATGGCTGGATCTTGGTCATATTTTGTGGAATACAAATATAATGTCACTCGGGGGGTTTTTATACAAAGAGGTTCTTTTTACAGACGCGGGCAGATGGCAGCTGAAGACATTGCAGACACTGTTGGATGAAGGGATTAATTTAACTTGGTTACAATATAATCAATTACAATTGAGATGGAAAGAGGACCAAAAAACTGGTATTATGTTGCATGAGGAAGAATTGGTTAGACATATAAAAGAGAAAGGTCCAATGCATATCAAAAGGCTTTATAATGTTTTGCTAGAAAGGGATTCAGAAACTGAATTAGTTAAAGATTGTATGATTAAGTGGGCACAAAATTTTGAAGAACCAGTGATGTTGGAAACATGGGAAAAAATTTGGGTCCAGAATGTTAAATTTACACTGTCGCAGAACCTGAGGGAAAATTTTTATAAAATGTTTTATAGATGGCATTTAGATCCCAAAAAGTTGTCATGTATGTACCCTAATGTTCAGCCAAAATGTTGGAGATGTGAATGTTTGGATGCTACGTATTATCATGTTTGGTGGACCTGTAGGAAAGTTAAGGCTTTTTGGATAAAAATTTGGTGGGTCATGCAGAATGTTTTGAAGAAAAAAATTCAATTCTCTCCACAATTGTTTTTACTGGGTATAGTTAAGGGTTTTACATCGGGTGAAACAAAACTGATATTGTATATGATAACAGTAGCAAGATTGTTGATAGGTAAATATTGGAAAAATGAAGCTTTGCCCACTATTGAGGAATTGACTTTGAAGATGGCCAGTTTTGCAGAGATGGCGAAGATTTCAGCATACTTAAAAGATTGTTCACAAGAGACTTATGAATGGGAATGGAAAAGGTGGATAGAATATGTTCAGAACAAATATCAAACTAGAAAGTATCAAATAGCTTTTATTTGAAAATAATGTATTAGAAATATTTTAATGTAATGAGGGTAAAAAGAAAAACTATAAAGGGGAGGGAGGGGTTCAAGTTTTTACATAAGTTTTATATTAAGGGGTTTTTTTGTTTGTTTTGTTTTTTTTTATCTTTCTTTACCAGATATGAGTATATTATAGGGAAGTCTGGGGGGAGGGGAGGGTTAGGGAGGGTTAGGGAGGTTGGGAAGTTTGGGGTGGGTGGTGGTGGGGGGGGAAAAGGGGTGAAAATGTAATTGTAAAACTTTTGCAATAAAAAAAAACAAAAAAAACAAAAGCATTTGGTAGTATACCATGAGATGTTTAATTTTATTTTTTTTAATGGAAAACATGCCGTTGAATCCTGACAATATGACAATATGATTAAGATCAAGGAGAAATCCAAGGGATTGCCCATCCCTGACCTACAGGTTAGGGGGAACTAATTAAAGAAATCCCATGATACTATATGCAATATTAGAAAAAAGCAAATGCCCTATAACAAAATATATCAAAGTAAGATATATAAATATTTTTTTAAAAAATAAAATATTATCTCCCACAATTATAAGCTAGTGTGACATAGATTCTACTACTGCAGTTTAAAACTCACTAATATCTTTGACATTAACAACAAAGCAAAGAAGGGTTAACAATAAATATAAGACCCTGATCCACTTAGCAGAAGGATGGGTTAAGAAGGCAATACATCTGCAGCTATGATGCAAAATGTTAAGGGTAAGCTCACAGCACGATGGCACCATAGAGAGGCGAGTGCCTAACAATTATCAGCAGATAGATTTTTTTTTGTAAGGCGGGTTGCTTGTCATATTCAAGGCAACTATCTGTCAAGCATACATGGTGTGGAGGTAAGAGTTTTGGACTGAGTTTGGGGAGAGCCAGTTTCAAATCCTCATTTGATCTAGCAGCTTGATGGATGATTCTGTACAGGATAATTACTATATATATAATTTTTTATTGTTAAACAAAAATAAAACATAAAAACATCATCATTCCAGACAGTATATTGATCAATTTGTATCCTTCTGTGCTCCCTCCTCTCTTCAAAATATCACTATACATCCCAAGGTTATTTTCATATAAAAAGAAAAGAAATTCACTTAATTATCTCAGCATCCACATATTTCATGTTTATCTCCATTTTTTATTGTCCATCCATTGATAAAATAAATCCCATATCAAATAATATTGTTTATCTTCCTGCTCTCTTATTTCAAATGTCAATTTACTCATTTCAGCATAGTCCATCATTTTCTTAATAATTTCTTCATCAGTAGGTGTCCTTTCTCCTTTTCAATTTTTTGCAAATACAATTCTAGCTGCTGTTAAAAGGTTCACAATTAAATACTGCAATTCTTTATTATATATCTCTGGTAAGATCCCTAATAAAAATATCTCTGGTTTAAAATCAATATGTCTCTTAGTCATTTTTTCCAACCACGTGTGTATCTTGGTCCAATATCTCTTTGCATCTCCGCATGTCCACCACATGTGGTAATAGGATCCTGGAGTCTGATGACACTTCCAACACTTCTCTGATTTATTCTGGAACATTCTGGCTATCCTCATTGGGGGTAAATGCCACCTGTAAAACATCTTATACAAATTCTCCTTATAAGTTGTAGACATTGTCATTTTATAATTATGTGACCACAATTTTTGCCATTTCTCTAAATCAATACCATAACCAAAATTTTTCCCCCACGCTATCATTGTTTCTTTAACTTGTTCTTCTTCCAGTTTTACTTCTAACAAATATCCATACAACTTTTTAATTATATGATCATCAGAGCCCATTAAGATCTTATCTAAATTAGTCAAGACATTATAAAAGCCTTCTTGTTTGAGATCTTCTCGATATCTAGAAAATATTTGCATATATGAAAACCAATCCATTTTATATCCCTGATCTTCTAATTCCTGCTTTAATTTAAGTTCACCCTTTTCATCCAACAATTCACTATACCTAATAATTTGTTCCCTTTTAAGTATTACTGGATATGAAAAAGCTTCAGTTATAGATATCCAGGTTGGAATCTTCAAATAATGATATTTTTTTACCTTCTCCCAATTCAACTTCACATATTTTTACCTTCTCCCAAAGCTTCACATATCTGATGTCTTCTAAAATACTCTTGTATTTTTGTGTCTTTGTACCATAAAAAGGCGTGCCACCCCATCAACAAATCATGTCCCTCCAAATTCAATAATCTAGAATTTGTCAAAGTTATCCATTCTTTAGTCCACATTAAACTTACTGCTTGATAATACAATTCAAAATTAGCCAAACCAAAACCACCCTTGGCTTTAGCATCTTGTAATAGGTTTAATTTTATTCTCGCCTTTTTTCCTTGCAAAATATATTTCAATATCATTTTGTTTAAATCTACAAAAAATTCCTTACCCAACTTGATTGGAATTATCTGAAATAGGTATAAAATTCTAGGCAGAATATTCATCTTAATAATTGAGATCCTGCCAATCAAAGATAACTGCAAATTACCCCATTTCACCAAGTCTTGTCCTATCTGTTGTTTAAGCTTATTATAGTTATTTTCTTTAAGTGCACTGCACCTTGGTGTTAAATATATCCCCAAATATTTTATTTTGTTTGTGACCTGCATTTTTGAAACCTCCATCAATTCTTCTTTTTGCTTTTTCAACATATTTCTAGTCATTATCTTCATTTTATCTTTATTAATTTTCAAGCCAGCTACTTTGCCAAATTCTCCAACAGTTTCTATCGATTTATTTATTGTTGTTAATGGTTCTTCAATAATAAAGACCAGATCATCTGCAAAGGCTTGAAGTTTATATTCTTCTTTTCAAATTTTCATGCCTTTTATCTCTTTTTCTTCTCTGATGCGTCTATTAAAACTTCTAAAGTCAATATAAACAACAATGGGGACAGCGGGCATCCTTGTTTAGTGCCTTTTTCTATTTCAATGGGATCAGTCAGTTCTCCATTTATCATTACTTTTGCTGTCTGTTTAAAATAAATAGCTTCAATTGCCCGTATAAATTTCCTACCAAAGTCCATCTTTTCCATTTGGAGTATCATAAATCACCAATTAACATTGTCAAAAGCTTTTTGTGCATCTAAAAATACCAAAGCCATCTGTTTTTCAGGATGTGCTTCATAATACTCTAAAGTATCCAAAATTATTCTTATATTATCTCTAATTTGCCTTTTTGGTAGGAATCCATTTTGATCTGCATGTATAAAATTTTTCAAATATCTCTTAAGTCTCTCCATTAATATTGAAGCAAATCAAATCAAAAACTACAGGCCTATATCCTTGCTAAATTCAGACTGTACAGGATAATTACTATCTCTCAGCCCAACCTACTTATAGAGATGTTATGAGAGTAACACAAATGGAGACCTTCCAAGAAAGTTTTGAGCTTTGGATAAAAAAAAAAAAAACATAAAATGTGGTTCAATGCTTGCAATGAACTTTATTTATTTGCTTTTTCAAATATATCCTTTTATAATGTGTTGTTCTAAACATTAGAATATGTTGTTCTAAAATATGTTCTTGGAATAATTTATTCTCGAAGAAAGACAAGATTAAGGAAAAACTAAAAGCCCAGTTCAAGAAATAATAGTACCTAATAGATAAACAAGAATTCAAAGCAGAGGGCAATGGAATAAGGACAAGGAGCTAATTAACCATCAAGGTCTTCCTTTTAATGTGAATTTCAATCAAAAGATTTCATTGCAGAAATATTCCTATTTGCAGAAATTGTATTGAATCAGCTCAAATGTATATTGCTATCTAATATATTTATTCAAAATCAGAAAAGAAGTTTTAACTCTCAAATAATGTGAATATTAATGTTTAATGAAAGGGACCACAATCTTTTCAGCATGACTAAAAATAGCAAACTAAAACTGAGCTATGACTGTTTTCTGAACAATTTTCATTGTTATTACAGCCCTCCTGCCAGTTCAGTCAGTTCACTCAAGTTGCAAACCCTCTCTGTGGGGGCCAATGACTCGCCCTCAATAGTCAGTGTGTCAGCACTTCAACCTGCATTTACTCTAGTGCTGACATAAGAAGGAGAAGTGAAGGCGTCTGGAAAGGGACAGATGACTTTTCACCTACTTATTTTCCCTGGAGATAATGTCTCCAAGGAGATAAGATGGGAGGGGTGAATTCCTTTGAGCTGGAATAGATTAGGGGTAGAATGACTTGGAAGATGGCCAATGAGTGCAGGGGAGTGGGGAACGGAAAGGGAGGGTTTTGGGGCTGGAAGTCTGTGTTGGCTTCGTTTGGTTAGGATGTCGTGCTCAATAAAGTTTTTTCTTCAAAGATTTTGTTTGAAATGCATTTTATTCAAGACGACCTTGAAACTTGACACAGTGATGGCACCAACTGACTATATCGGGATGCCGGAAACCACAGCCACTCGGTCTTGGATGGGTTGAGCCTGAGTCTGTTTTTTCCCATCCAGATCTGCATGGCTCCAGGCACAGGGACATCACTTCAAGGGCATCATTGGGGTGGCCCGGGTGGAGATGTACAGCCGAGTGTCATCAGCGTACTGATGGTACTTCACCCCAAAACCACAGATGATCTCACCCAGGGGCTTTACATAAATGTTGAACAGAAGGGGTGAGAGGACCGACCCCTGTGGGACCCCACATATAAGGCACCTCGGGGTCGACCTCTGTCCCCCTGCCAACACAGACTGCGACTGGTCGGAGAGAAAGGAGGAGAACCACCGCAACACAGGGCCCCCCACCCCCAACTCTTCCAACCGGTGCAGCATGATACCATGGTCAATGGTATCAAAAGCCTCTGAGAGGTCTAACAGGACCAGGACAGAGGAACAATCTCTGTCCTGAGCCCTCCAGAGATCATCAACCAATGCGACCAATGCCGTTTCCATGCTGTATCCAGGCCTGAAGCCCGACTGGAATGGATCCAGATAAACTGTTTCATCCAGGTGCTGGGGAAGCTGTCGTGTGACCACACTCTCAACAACCTTCACCACAAAGTGAAGGTTGGAGACCGGACAATAGTTAGCTAACACTGCCGGGTCCAGGGAAGGCTTCTTGAGGAGAGGCCTCACCACCTCCTCTTTCAAGGCGGCGGCAAAGTCACCCTCACTCAACAAAGAATTTATAATCCCCTGGAGCCGGCCTCGTGTCACCTCCCGAGAAGCCAGCACCAACCAGGAGGGACATGGGTCCAATAAACATATGGCCACATTCAGTCTACCCAGAATCCTGTCCACATCATTGGGAGTCACAGGGTCAAACTCTTCCCAGATAACATTCTCAAGACCTGCCTCCACCATCCCCCCTGAATCTACCCAGTCAGAGTCTAAGTCTTCCCAAATCTGAGTGATTTTGTCATACAGATACTGTACAAAATCCTCGGCTCTACCCTCCAGGGGGTCCTCCCACGCTCCCTGATGGAGCAAGGAGCAGATCACCCTAAACAGAGAGGCCGGGCGATTATCTGATGATGCAATAAGAGCGGCGAAATAATTACATTTTGCCACTTTTATCGCCACTAGGTAAGTCTTAATATGAGATCTTACCAGTGTTCAGTCAGATTCAGAAAAGCTGGCCCTCCAACTGCTCTCCAGGCGTCTTTTCCGGCGCTTCATTTCCCTCAGCTCCTCAGTAAACCAAGGAGCCAGATGAGACTGGCACTGGGGCAGTGGCCACAAAGGAATGACCTGATCCAAAGCTCCAGTGGCCGCCCTATCCCAGGCAGCCATTAAGTCTCCAGCCGCGGCGTGAGCCAGAGCCTCAGGGAATGGCCCAGGCTCTGTCTGGAACCTATCAGGCTCCATTAGGTGCCTGGGGTGGAACCATCTCATCTGTTCCACCTCCCTGCGGTGGGGTGTGGCAGTTTGAAGGTCAAGGCAAAGGAGGGAGTGATCCGACCATGACAAGGGCTCAATCGCTATATCCCCTATCTCGAGATCACTCAGCCACTGTCCAGAGAAAAAAACCAGGTCCAGTGTGTTTCCCCCCATGTGAGTAGGGCCATGAACTAGCTGGGTCAGGTCCATAGCCGTCATGGAAGCCATGAACTCCCAAGCCACCTCAGACGTCTCACCTACGGATGGCAAGTTAAAATCCCCCATGACCATAAGCCTGGGGGTATCAACTGCCACTGCGGCTATAACATTGAGTAGCTTGGGCAGGGCTGCCGCCATGGCAGCCCTGCCCGAGAGTTGTGGCCCGATCTCGGGTGACACCACCATTGGCTGTGAGGGATCGGGTTTGGTTGTCCACCAGGCACCTTCTGTCAGACCGGCCGGTCAAGAAGCTAGACCACTGATACCTTGGTCCATTCCCTGTGGAAGCGGTTATTAACCCAATCACCTATCACCTGACCTTGCTATGCTTGATGCGTGTCCACGCAGTCTTTCATAGATCCTTCCTTGTCCCAGAATGACTAGCCTGTCCGCTCCACCAACCTGACCGTCCCCAACCAATGCCATGAGATGGAAATGAACTACCCAAGTACGAGGTCGCCAGCATTCGGGACTCCTGGTGGCTAAAAGGATGGTTCCAGTATCTCATTGAGTGGAAGGGATATGGACCAGAGGACTTCACCTGGGAGGATGCAACCTTCGTGCATGCACCTATCTTGGTAAAAGCCTTCCATGATCAATTCCCGTCATGGACGCATCTGAATCATCAGACCTGGGGGAACGACCCTGCGGTGAGGGATAGTGTTGTGGTTCGCCAGCAGCCTGTGGACTTGGCAGCGGAGTCGGACAGCAATGAAGCTGAGGAAGAACATGGGCCAGTCTTGGAGGCTGGGGAAGGCCCGGATGAGGGCTCTGTATCGGAGGCAGAGATGAGGCTAGGGCCATTGGGGAGTGATGTGCAGACTCTGGAGCCTCCAGAGGCTAACAGTAGAGAGGCAGAGGAACAGGAGAAGCCTGTTCCTAGTGCACATATGAGAACAGCTGCCAGAAGGCAAAAGCAGCTAAAGCAAAGAGGACAACTCGGAAGTAGGGCCAAGAGATGATTGGCCCCTCCCGTGAGGCTTAAAAGACCAACAAAAGCACTTGGGCTCTTTGTCGGAAAACAACGTTGATAGTATTGCTGCACTTATCTCTTGTCGGTGTCTTCTGCTTTTGAACTTTTGCCGAGAGAAGCCTTTGGCAGTTTGCCTAATTATACCAGGGTTGGTGATTAGACTAAAGAATTTGTGTTATGAAGAGTTTGTTTTAATTTAGTTTGGACTATGCTGAGAATGAGTTAATTCACAGCTGTTCTAATAAAGTCTGTTTGTTTTGGAACTGCTTGTGTCGATTACTACTTACTTGGGCCTGGGTCACAACAGAAGCATCCCTTCCCTGCTCACAAGGAACACCTGGGTAAGGATGATTTAACTGGACTTTTGGGGAAGGTGAGTTTATTGGCCACACCTGTTTGTTTGATGTGCAACTTCATGAATACTGCCTTGTGAACCTTGGATTGTATTTCTTGGCTCTGAACTTCGGACTTCAGTTGTGGACTTTGGACTTGGCTCCCTGACTTCAGATTCTCGGACTGTACTTTGGTTTCTGCAACAGTTCTTGTTTTGGTTTCTGCAACCCTGAACTTTTGTTTCGGACTTGGTACTTGTGGGTATTGTTACTTTCCTCTTTGCTTCATAGGATAGCTAGGACTTAGTTTGTGGAACTATTGAAGTTGGACTGAGGGGCAATTGAGGGCAGGGGCAGAACAGGACTTAACAGTGGCTTAGACCTGTGTTGCTTAATCTTGGCAACTTTAAGATGTGTAAATTTCAACTCTTTACACTTAAACTTACCAAGATTGAACAAGGCTGGCTTAGACAGTTTTTCTTTATATGCATATAAATATAGCAATAATAGGAGGAATAATACAGTATTACTGCTAGGTCAGTTTACATAAAACAAGCTTCATCTCTGATGCATTAATGTCACAGCTGCTTAGCTAGTGGCCCCACAGAAAAGATTACACACCCACACAACTGGATTTATATAACAAACTGAACCAGAAATTAGCCGTATACATTTTAATTTTAATCTAATGGCTTGCATAACCCAGGAAATAGGCTAATTCATACCACCACTTCTGAGCAGCTCAACTCCCTATTCAGAAGAAGAAACAACAACAACAAAAAGATGATTCTTTGTGAGACTGATTTCACCAATCTGCAATATGTATATGTTGCTTTGCAGCTGCTGCCCTCTATTTCCAGCAGCAGATGTGCAACTTTCCCCATGAGTGGTAGGACTTGATTTCCGGTGGTGACGTCAGCATGCATGGAGTGAGAGAACGGGGCTCCATTCTTGTAGCTCCAATATTCCCAGCCAGGAAGCCAAATTAGACACTATTGATCCCAGAGAGATTGATAGAAAAAAGAGGAATCTTCAAGGACCTTGGGGGGGGGGGGAAGCAATTGTCCCGAAGGTTCAGGAGAAACCTCTTAATTCCAGTGGGGAAAAAACCAGCCATTTTGGCTGCCCCAAAGTGCTGACAGCCGAGGAGTAGGGAGCGAAAATTGAATCAACAGATCTCAACGGTACGAGAAGAAACTTAAAAAAAAAGTGAGGTACAACTATATCATGGAAGGGAAGAGCAGAGAGATCGAGGCTCCAAAATCAGCGGCAGATTTGCAGCCAGATAAATGCAGTGACAAAAAGGGAGAGGAGAGGAAGAAGGAACTTTGATAGGTAGTGACTGCGCAAAAGGTGAGAGAGCAGGTGAGAGGAGGAAGAAAACTCCAATGGATATATTTTGAGGCTTGAGAGAGGTGTTGACTATAAAATAAACAGATTTTCTAGAAGACGGTGCATTGGACCAGGACTGTGAGACTGACGGAAGGCTTTAAAGATCAGAAAAGAGATAACGAGTGGCAGAATTGGAGTGGTGATTGGAGAAGTGGTGGTTCTAATGGAAATATAGACAGAGCAGAGTTGGAAAATAACGAACTTGGAACTTTTTATCTAAAATTGTTGAAATTGATATTTGGACATTTTTGGAGAGTGGCAGTAAAAACTATATTTGAAGAGAGTTGAAGTGGAGGCTAAGCGGCAGAGAAAGGAGGGGGGAAAAGGACTGAACAGATGACTGAGCAGAGAATGATGCAAGACTGAGAGAGGATTGTATGGAAGAAGAATATCAAAATATATATACATACCAACAGATTAATGCCAGTTATTCAAGAGGTGATTCATCATGATCAAGCAGGATTTATAGAAGGCAGATACATGAAGGATAATATGAGGCAAATTATAGATTTACTGGAATATCTTGAGAAGAATAAACAGATCTCTGCAGTGCTGGTGTTTTTGGATGCAGAGAAGGCCTTTGATCGAGTGAATTGGAATTTTCTATTAAAGACTTTAAGAAAGATAGACTTTGGGAATCAGTTCGTACAGGCGGTTTCAGCAATTTATCAAGAGCAAACAGCACAAATTATTATTAATGGAAGCTTAACTACAAACTTCAGCATAGAAAAAGGTATAAGACAAGGTTGTCCATTATCCCCGTTGTTGTTTATCTTAACTCTAGAAGTCTTGTTGAACACAATACGGGACTCGAGCACCTTGAATGGAATAGTTATAAGGCAAGAGGATTACAGAACAAGGGCATTTGCAAATGACCTGGTTGTTACCCTAACACGGCCGATGGAATCAATAGTCCAGATGAAAGACATTATAGAAGAATATGGTATGGTATCAGGATTTAGACTGAATCAAAAAAAAAAACCAAGATGATAGTTAAAAATATGACAGAAGATCAAAAGAAGAAACTTGAAAGGAAGGCAGGCTTTGAAATAGTATCAAAGGTGAGATATCTAGGAGTTCAAGTTGCAGATTCAAATATAAAACTGTTCCAAAATAATTATGAGGTGTTGTGGCGAAAAGTACAAAAGGATATGGAAACATGGAAAAAGCTGCAGCTGTCCTTACTTGGAAGAATAGCAGCAGTGAAGATGAATGTTCTACCTAGATTTTTATTTTTGTTTCAAATGATTCCGGTGCTTAAAAGTGATAAACAGCTGATGGAATGGCAAAAAGGAGTGAATAAGTTTGTTTGGAATGAGAAAAAGCCAAGAGTTAAATTGAAAATTATGCAAGATGTTTGTGAAAGGGGTGGTCTTAAACTTCCAAACCTACGACTGTACTATGAAGCAGCAGCGTTGACACAAGCAAGTGATTGATTTGGAAAGACAAAGACTGGAATATTGAATATAGAGAGTTATGATCTTGAATTTGGTTGGCATGCATATTTATTCTATGAAAGTAAAGTGGATAAAGTTTTCAACAGCCATATGCTTAGAAACTCCTTGATGAGAGTATGGAAGAAGCACTGGCTCAAATGGGATTACAAAATACCGTTGTGGTTGGATCTTGGTCACATTATACGGAATATAAATATAAAGTCACTCCGGGGTTTTTTATACAAAGAAGTACTTTTTAATGATGGGGGCAGATGGCAATTAAAGACATTGAATACACTGTTGGAAGAAGGGATTAATTTAACTTGGTTACAGTATAATCAACTTCAACTGAGATGGAGAGAAGATCAAAAAACTGGTTTAATGTCACATGAAGAAGAATTGGTTAGACAGATAAAAGAGAAAGGCCCAATGCATATCAAGAGGATTTATAATGTTTTGTTAGAAAGAGACTCAGAAAATGAATTGGTTAAAGATTGCATGATAAAATGGGCACAAAATTTTGCAGAACCAGTTATGATGGAAACGTGGGAAAAAATATGGGTTCAGAATGTTAAATTTACACAGTCACAGAATTTGAGGGAAAATTTTTATAAAATGTTTTATAGGTGGCATTTAGAGCCTAAGAAATTGTCATGCATGTATCCTAATGTTCAACCAAAATGTTGGAGATGTGACTGTTTAGATGCTACATATTATCATATATGGTGGACTTGCAAGAAAGTGAAGGCTTTTTGGATAAAAATTTGGTGGGTTATGCAAAATGTTCTCAAGAAAAAACTCAAATTTTCTCCTCAATTGTTTTTATTGGGTATAGTTAAGGGTTTTTCAATGGGAGAAACAAAATTGATATTGTATATGGTGGCAGTAGCTAGGTTACTGATTGGTCAATATTGGAAAAGGGATGTTTTGCCTACTATTGAAGAATGGACTTTGAAGGTGGCCAGTTTTGCAGAAATGGTGAAGATATCAGCATACTTAAAAGACCGGACTCAAGAGACTTATGTATGGGAGTGGAAGAAATGGATAGATTATGTGCAGAATAAATACCAAACTAGGAAGTACCAGATAGCTTTTAGTTGAATGTTGTGTAGAAATGTATAGTATATAGGGGGTAGAATAGTTTAATGTTATGTAGAAATGTATAGTACACAGGGGGGAGAATAGAAGGACGGTAAAGTATGATATGATATAAAATGATTTGGATTTGGATTTCACCTTGGGGAAGTCATGGGAGGAGGGGAGGGTTAGGGAGGGTTAGGGAGGGAAAGGGGGGGGGGGTAAATGGGAAAATTTGTATTTGTAAAACTTTTTCAATAATATATATATATATACATAAACCAAGTGATCAAAGATATTTGACTATTCTAATTAGAATTAATTATTAGTAATTGTTGATTATTAATTGGTAATTAGTGGTTAATGATTGAGATTGGATTATTGATGTTGAATATTAACATTCATGCACAGGAGTAGAACTTCTCCTGTGCATGCTCGAAGATGGCGACCCGGCTCTAGGCTCTCTGCAGTTGAGATGGGGTATCCTGGCTTGTGAGGAGCTCCGGGGGTTGTTTTGACCATCTATGACCCCCTGCCCAGCAAGCGCTGCCTGTGGCCAGCTGGTTGAGAGTTTTTGTGCTCTCTAAGGTGCCAATAACAGCATGGCACCGACGCCATGGGTCTATGGGTGGCGGTGCTGGCAGTGGAGGCAACGAAATGGCCGGTTTTCATGTCAAGATGCCCGGCAGCACGATGGCTGGGGCAGCGGCTGCGGTGGAGGCGCTGGCAATGTTGCGGACTGCATTCCCCCCCCCCACGTCGGAGCAGTGGAGTTGGACATTGGGGGGAAGGAAGTGGGCATCAAAGGAGGTGAGGACAAATTGAAGACGTGGCTGTTGGTAGTGCCCGCGATGATGCCAGCACCTCCGCAGACGCCGTTGCAACAGCCAGCTGCTGGGATGGCTGGAGTCATGTAGCTGAGAAAGGACATGAGGTGGGAGCCTCCATTGCTGAATCTTTAAATCTTGGGAACTTCGGGCCGCCATAGGGCCTTGGGATAACTCCCAAATTTTAGCTCCTATGGTGAGGCCTCCTTTATAATCATCTTGGGGGGCTAAGACTGGGCATGGATAGGGTGGTTGGAAGACTTGGGGGGGTTAATGAGGGTTGAGAGGCTGTCAGAGTGGTTACTGCATAGCCTCGGACAACCCTTCCCCCCCTAGCTGGCCCATTATTAGGCCCTATGACCAACATGCTTGCCCTGCCGGTTTCTGTTCGATGGAGGTGGTCCCGACCTGTTTTCCATCTATCTGCTTACTATCCATCTGTACGCTGCCTGTATGAACATTGTGGACAGCTTATTCCCTTCCAGAGATTTTGGACCTGGCTCTGTTTGTTATCCAGCATGCTGGCTGCATGGAAAATGGCAGCTTATGGGAGGATGAACAGACCCAGTTTCTATCATTGTTTCACCACCAATGGGATGTACCATCTTCCCCATGGCCAGTTGACCAACCACCGTGAGAGGCTGGTTGGAGGATTACCCCCAAGCTGGTTGGAACATTGGACTCCGCCACTGCCGTGAGAGGACAGTGGAGACTCTCCCGTTTATGATCAACCTGCCTTGTCTTCCAGGACATTTTGGACTATCATAGTGGAGCCCTTGGCCATACCTTATCACTACCTCAGAGCTTCAGATGTACTTAAGGTTACAGCTTCTTGCACTGTGAGACTCCCCCCTCTCTCAAGCCTGGCCCTCCACGTTATCGACAGCCTACCTCAATGACGGGTTTTGGAACCCAGAAAGGTGGCATGCGGCGAAGAGGGGGTTGAGGGTTTTTTTATGTAAATTTTTGGTTAAAATTTTAAGGGGTCCCGGGGAGGGAGGGTAGGATTTGAACTAGGGTTGTGAATTTGGGGGATAACCCACCAAGGGTTGATGCGTGGTGGTGGGGGATCCAGGGGTAATGGGGGGGGTTGAGCTTGTCCAGATTGTGTTTTTACCATCAGTACTGTGAGTGGGAGCGGTAGATATGATGGGAGCAGGGGGCCATATCATGTTAAGGGAGCACGCACCCGCTGTCTTCGAGCGGTAGGGCACTCCGGCCCCCAAGGCTCCACTCGTTCTCCAGGTTGCACAGACCCTCAGGGCCCAGGCCTTCAACTGATGTTGTGCAATGCCAGGTCTGTAGTAAATAAAGCCCCCCTCATTTGTGATCTTGTTCAGGAGGGGGGAGCGGACCTGGCGGATATTACTGAGACCTGGTTGGACCTGGAGGGAGGGGTCCCTCTGGCAGAAATGTGCCCACCAGGCTTCCATGCATTCCATCAGCCGAGGTCACTGGGGGGGGAGTAGTGGTTATTATTAGAGAAGGCCTTAGGCCGAGGGAGGCCACTGTTCCTCAGATGGCCGGCTGTGAGTCCCTCCTTGTGAAGTGGGGTCATGGGGTTCAGATGGGTTTGCTGATCACGTAACTGGCTCCCTGCCACATGGCAGCAGCCCTGCCCGAGCTACTCAATGTTATCGCCGCGGTGGCGATTGATACCCCCAGACTTATGGTCATGGGGGATTTTAACCTGCTGTCCATGGGTGAGGTGTCTGAGGTGGCTCAGGAGTTCATGGCTTCAATGATGGCTATGGACCTGACCCAGCTAATTCATGGCCCTACGCACACAGGGGGAAACACACTGGACTTGATTTTTGTCTCTGGACAGTGGCTGAGTGATTTCGAGATACGAGATATAGTCATCGAGCCCTTGTCATAGTCAGATCACTCTCTCCTTCGCCTTGACCTTCAAACTGCTGCACCCCGCCGCAGGGAGGCGGAACTGATAAGATGGTACCGCCTCAGGCGCCTGATGGAACTTGACAGGTTCCAGATGGAGCTTGGGCCAATCCCCGAGGTTCTGGCTCACGCCTCGACTGGAGACCTAGTGGCCGTCTAGGACAGGGTGGCCACTGGAGCTCTGGATCGAGTCGTGCCTTTGCGGCCTCTGACCCGGCGACGATCTCACCTGGCTCCTTGGTTCACCGAGGAGCTGAGGGAGATGAAGTGCCAGAAAAGACGCCTAGAGAGTAGTTGGAGGGCCAGTCTTTCTGAATCTGACTGGACACTGGTAAGATCTCATATTAAGAATTATCTAGTGGTGATAAAAGTGGCAAAATGTACTCATTTTGCTGCTCTTATTGCATCATCAGATAATCGCCCGGCCGCCCTGTTTAGGGTGACCCACTCCCTGATCAACTAGGAAATGCGGGAGGACCCTTTGGAGGGAAGAGCCGAGGATTTTGTTCAGTATCTGTATGACAAAATCACTCAGATTCGGGAAGATCTGGACTCCGACCGGATAGATCCAGCGAGGGTGACGGAGGCAGGTCTTGAGAATGTTATCTGGTATGAGTTTGATCCTGTGACCCCTGATGACATGGACAGGATTCTGGGTAGACTGAATGTGACCACGTTTGTTGGACCCGTGTCCCTCCTGGTTAGTGCTGGCTTCCCGGGAGGTTACACGAGGCTGACTTCAGAGGATTATAAATGTTTCATTGGGCGAGAGTGTCTTCCCTGCCACCCTGAAGGAGGCAGTGGTGAGGCCTCTCCTCAAGAAGCCTTCCCTGGACCTGGCAGTATTGGCTAATTATCGTCCAGTCTCTAACCTTCACTTCGTGGCGAAGGTTGTTGAGAGTGTGGTTGCACAACAGCTTCCCCAGTACCTGGATGAAACGACGTATCTGGATCCGTTCCAGTTGGGCTTCAGGCCTGGGTACAGCATGGAAACGGCATTGGTCGTATTGGTTGATGATCTCTGGAGGGCTAGGGACAGGGGTTGCTCCTCTGTCCTGGTCCTGTTAGATCTCTCAACGGCTTTTGATACCATCAACCATGGTATCATGCTGCACCGGTTGGAAGACTTGGGGGTGGGAGGCACCATACTACAGTGGTTCTCCTCCTTTCTCTCTGACCGGTCGCAGTCTGTGTTGACAGGGGGGCAGAGGTTGACCCCGAGGCCCCTCATATGTGGGGTGCCACAAGGATCGGTCCTCTCGCCCCTTTTGTTCAACATTTATGTAAAGCTGCTGGGCGAGATCATCCATGGTTTCAGGGTGAAATACCACCACTACGCTGATGACACCCAGCTGTACATCTCCATCCCGGACCACCCCAATGATGCCCTTGAAGTGATGTCCCGGTGCCTGGAGGCCGTACAGATCTGGATGGGGAGAAACAGGCTCAGGCTCAACCCATCCAAGACCGAGTGGCTGTGGTTTCCGACGTCCCAATATAGTCAGCTGGTGCCATAGCTGACTATTGGGGGCGAATCATTGGCCTCCACAGAAGGGGCTCACAACTTGGGCGTCTTCCTAGATTCACGGCTGTCTTTAGAAGAGCACTTGATGGCCGTGACCGGGAGGATTTTTCATCAAGTTCACCTGATCCACCAGTTGTGTCCCTTTCTAGATCGGGACTCCCTATGCACAGTCACTCATGCCCTCATCACCTCCTGTCTGGACTACTGTAATACTCTCTACATGGGGCTCCCCTTGAGGAGCACTCAGAGGCTCCAACTGGCGCAGAGTGTGGCTGCGCGGGTGGTTATGGGAGCGACGTGGCGTTCCCATGTAACACCTCTCCTGCGCGAGCTGCACTGGCTCCCGGTAGTCTTCCAGGTGCACTTCAAGGTTTTGGTTATCACCTTTAGAACACTCCATGGCTTAGGACCTGGTTATTTACGTGACCACCTGCTACCACCAATAGCCTCCCACCGGCCAGTATGCTCCCATAGAGAGGGGCTCCTCCAGGTGCCGTTGGCCAAACAATGTCGACTGGCAGCCCCTAGGGGGAAAGCCTTCTCTGTGGGGGCACCTACGATCTGGAACGAGCTCCCCCCGGAGATACGGAGGATCCCGGATCTGCGCACCTTCCGTCGCGCACACAAGACTTTCTTATTTCATCAAGCTGGCCTGGACTAAATCTTTTCCCCTTTTAAATGCAAATTTTAATTTGTTTTTAAATTATTGGGTATTTTAAATTTGTCTCAGCCAAATTATTTAATTTGTTTTTATTCTATTTTAAATTTTTGTATTTATGTGTTTTATTCTGTGGCTTTTCACCGCCCTGAGTCCTTTGGGAGTTGGGCAGTATATAAATCCAATAAAACAAACAAACAAACAAACCTTAAGTAACTGCTAATTATATCTATCTATCTTCATAGTTGATTACATATATAGCACTAACTATACTGTTAACAAATTAATGAATTTTTAGAGTTTTAAATTTTTTCCCCTCATTTTCCTCATTTTTTTCTTTTTCATAAATGTATATATGTGTTAAAATTTATAGAGTCCTAAATAAGTACATAGAGGGACATAGAATATATATAGTAAAATACTGTATATAGCCTTGTAGAGTGATAAACATATTTATACAGCCATAGTCATAATATCATAAATATAGATTGACATTTAAGGAATTGCACTATATAGGTTAAATTTAAAAACTATTTAAGTGACCCTTATAGGTAACAAATTTAAGGATATTAAAAGTAAGTTATTGTATGAAAATTTGGAAGAACTTGCAGCAAATAGTAAAAATGACAAGCACAGGCACAACAACGATAACCAAAATAAATAAGAAAACAACCTCAAATCAGGCATCTCTTACAGCGTCCCCAGCACAGCAAAGGTCAATAGAAAGCATGCTGGGAGCAGATAAAGAAAAGACAGGCTCCATTTCCAGTATACAAAATATTCAATCAGTGTTGGCAATGATCCAGGTGGCAATGAACAAGACACAAGAATCCATTGTGAATAATCATGAGGAAACAAAAAGAAATCACGAGGACCTTAAAACTGATGTGGGAGAAATAAAAGACAATATTAAAAAAATGGACGATAAAATAGAAAAAGATCCAACAGAACTATCTCTCGGAATGAGCAAAGGATCCAAAAAGTGGAATCAAAAATGGAACAAACAGATAAGAAAATAGAAACGTTGGAACAAAAACAGATGTCAACCAGAAGAGAACTAGAAGAATCGATTGTGCATCTGGAAATGGAGAAGGCATCATTTTATCTTAGGTTCCAGAATACTACGGAAAATAAGGATGAAAACCTAAGAATGATAATGGCGGAAATCCTGGCAGAAACAACACAAAGAGATAAGGAGGATATATGAAGGGACATTGATGAGATCTATAGAGTGCACACAAATTATGCAAGTAGGCACAAATTGCCAAAGGAAGTGCATGTTAGATTTACTAAAAAAAAAAAAAAGAAAAGAAAAAGAAAGAAATTTATTAAAAAATTAGAGATGAGGCTATATTATATAATAGAAAGGAGATAATAACACTCAAACAAATTCCAAGACGAGTAAGAGACCAGAGAAAAAATTACAATTTTCTAACATCACAATAAAACAAATATAAAGTCATGTTTTGATGGCTGATACTGGAGGGCATCCTAATCTCTTGGCAAGAGAAGAAATTTAAGATAGATACCTTGGAAAAGGCCCAGGAATTTTTTGAACATCATTTTGCCTTGGAGGAAGATCAAGAAGGCAAGGAGGAATAGGAGAGTAAAAGCCAGGAAGAATATGGTATGGAAGAAACTGAAGGAGAACAAGAGGAAAAGAGAAGATTGGAAAGAGAACAAATAGAGAGAGGGGGAGCGAGGGAAAAAACACAAATAGTAACAAGAAATACAAGAAGACTAAGGACAACGAACAAATAAGAACAAAGATGGAGCAAGAAATAAAAATGATTTCAATAAACATAAACAGTTTAAATGCACCAGCCAAAAGAATGCAAACATTTACAAAGTTACAAAGATTGGAGATGGATATCATAAATTTGCAAGAAGTACACATTAAGAAACAACACAGAAAGATGTTAGAGAACCCAAGACTAGGAAATCTATATACTTCATTAGCAGAATAAAAAAAGCGAGGAATAGCAATTTATATCAAAAAACATTTGAAAACAAAACAAATACACACAAATGAGGATGGAAGGATCTTAATGACTGAAATACAAACAGAACAAAAAACAATATTATTGATTTCAATTTATGCACCAAATAATAACCAAAATGAATTCTATAAAAAGATACATGACAAAGTAAAAGAATTAGAATACGAAAACATCTGCATAATAGGTGACTTCAATGCAATTACGGACATGAAAAAAGACTACCAGAGTAATATGAACAATAAAACCAAGAAAAAGACACTTCCAGATATGTTTAAAGAGATGATACAGGAACTATGTCTTCAGGATACATGGAGGGAGGTAAATAAAGAGAAAAAACAATACACATTCTATTCTAGTCCACACCAATCATGGTCTAGAATAGACATGGCATAGATGATGACAGAGCTTAGAAAAGAGGTAGAAGAAGTGAAAATAATGACAAATATGTGGGCAGATCATAATCCAGTAAAAGTAATATGGAAAGGACAACGGACAAGAAAAAGATGGATGATGAATAAAGAAATATTAAAAGACAAAGAATACATTCAGATGATTGAAAAAGAAATGAACATGTTTTTCAGGATAAACACAAAAAGGAAACTTCTCTTCAAAATTTATGGGACACGGCAAAAGCATACATAAGAGGTCTAACAATTGCATATATGGTGAAGAAAAATAAAAACAAACAACAAGAATGAGACAACCCATTAAAAGATCTTAAAGAATGCGAATCTGACCTACAGAAGGATCCTCAAAATAAAATGACCAAAGGAAAAATATATTTTATAAAACATAAAATTAATTTGACCACACAAATAGAGATAGCATGGAAAATTAAGTCAGCAAAGCAAAACTATTTTGAATGTGCAAATAAAACAGGACACTGGTTGGCGTATAAATTGAAAAAAGAAAAAGAAAAGAACGATACACCAATTACAAGATGAGAAAAGAGAGATGCATTATAGAAAGGAGGATAAAAAACTATAGCAAAATTTTTTTTCAAAAGTTATATGAGCAAGAGGAGATATTCAAAGAAGACATTAAACAATATTTAAATATATCAGATTGAAAGGAAATAGAAGAGACACACAGGGAAATATTGAATAGGCCAATTAGTATGATTGAATTAATAGAGGCAAGGAAAAAACAGAAAAATAATAAAACTCCAGTCCAGATGGCATCCCAGCAGAATTTTATAAGTCTTGTCAACAAGTACTAGATGAAATTTTACTCGAAACATTTAATGATGCACTTTTGAAGGCCAAAATACCCAATTCTTGGATGGAAACCATTGTCACTGTTATTCCAAAAGAGGAGACAGACCAATCACAAATCAAAAATTATAGATCAATATCATTACATAATGTAGATTACAAATTATTCACATTGATTATTGCGGAAAGACTAAAAAAAGTAATAAACAAATATATCCATTCTGATCAGAATGGCTTTCTGCCAAAAAGACATATAAAAAATAATATGAGAATAATAATTGATGTATTGGAATACTACGAAGCAAATCCGGATATACAAATGGCACTAATATTCTTGGATGCACAAAAGGCCTTCGACAATTTAAATTGGAAATTTCTTACTTTACAATTGGAAAATATGAAATTTGGCGATAAATTTGTAAATATGATAAAGAAAATATACTCATCTCAAACAGCAAAAATAACAATAAATGGAGATTTGACTGAACAATTTATAATAACAAAAGGAGTGAGACAGGGATGCCCTTTATCCCTTTTATTGTTCATACTATCTTTAGAAATACTGTTAAATGAAATTAGAAGAAACAAGGAAATAAAAGGACTGAAAGTTAAAAAAGAGGAATATAAACTTCAAGCCTTTGCTGATGACTTGGTCTTCATCATAGAGCAACCAATATTGATAAGACCCAAATTGTTACCACGGATAGAAGGATATGGGAAGGTAGCAGGACTCAAAATTAACAGGCAAAAAACAAAGGCATTAATGAAGAATCTCACAAAACAACAAGAGAAAGAACTAGAAGACAAAATGGGTATACAAATGACAAAAAAAGTAAAATATCTAGGAATATGGCTAACAAACAAAGGATCATTGATTAGAGAAGACAATTACAACAAATTAACAAGACAGATAAAGAAAGATTTAGAAATTTGGAGCAAACTACAGTTATCATTTCTTGGGAAGATAGCCTCAATCAAAATGAATGTGCTACCAAGAATGTTATTTTTATTTTAAGTGATTCCGCTAAAATTGGTGAAGATTTTTTTTAAAGATTTTAACAAACTTATAGCAAATTACATTTGGCAGGGGAAGAAAGCATTTACAAAACACGAGAGAGAGAGGAGAATTAGCACTCCCAGACTGGGAAACATATTACAGAACAACTTCATTGATATGGATTAAAGATTGGATGGAACTAAAAAACAAAAGAATATTGTCATTAGAGGGGTATGATCTACAAAAAGGATGGCATGCTTTCTTGTGGGAGGGAAAAAGTAGACAGCACAGATATTTTCAAAGACATTTGATCAGGGAAGCATTTCTACAGACATGGCAGGGGATAAAAAAGAAACATTATGACAAAATTCCGGAATGGCTATCTGCTATGGAGGCACAAATCTACTCAAATGCTCTAGATAGTGACAAAATGAAAATTTACAAAGATTTGCTGAATAATCAAGAGGAATTAAGAATAAGACAGGAATTGAAAGGATTGGGTACAGACATTGATTGTGGCCTATATGCAAATAAAATCTAGATACAGGATAGATTTGGCACAATTTGGATTTCAAAAGGGAACAGGAATTAGATAAAATTCTTCATGGAACAGAGGATAAATTGATTAAAAAACCCTATAATTATTTATTAAGATACAAATTGGAAGAAGAGGTAGTTAAAGAAAATATGATAATTTGAGCGAAAAATTTTGGGTACAATATTGAATTAGATAAATGGGAGAAATTATGGAATATAAACTACAAACTAACAATGTCTGTACCCTATAAAGAAAATATGTATAAAATATTTTATAGGTGGCATCTCCCACCTGCCAGATTGGCAAAGATGTTTCCAAATACTTCCCTGCTTTGTTAGAAATGTAAACATGAAAAAGGAACTTATTATCACACATGTGGTGGTCTTGCCAAAAGGCAAAACAATTTTGGCAAACAATTAAAATACAAATAGAAGAAATTATAAATCAACAAATAGAAATGAGGCCAGAAACTTTCTTACTGGAATAATTACCGGGTCATTATGAAAAAGAAATAAAATACTTAATTATTCACATATTGACTGCAGCACAAATAGTTTTCGCCCCAAACTGGAAAAACAATGACATACCATCAGAAGACAAGGTGATTAGAAAAATTATGAAGTGTGCAGAAATGGATAAGCTCACAAAGGAGATACAAGAAAAAGATGAAACAGAATGCTACTTAGTCTGGGAGAAATGGTATAAATGGTTGGAGGAGAAAGGGGGAAAAGAGGGGGGACAAAAGAAAACTAAACAATGGTTTAATTAGGTGGAGAAATATGGAAACAAATGGGAAGATATAAATTGTGGAAAGGAAACTAGGTACCTGTTTATGTTAAATGTAAATAAAATATTTAGATTAAGAGAATATATATATATATATATATGATATACTAGCAATATATGTATAAAAGATAGATTAAGATAAGAAAGAGAAAATGTATAAATATAGATTACTGATGTGAAGATGTTGAAAAGAAGATGATGTAAATATCTGTTTTTCTTTGTTTTTTGTTTTTTGTTTGTTTGTTTTTTAAAAAATGTTCAATAAAAATTATTTAAAATAAATAAATAAAATAATATAAAAACATTAGTATAAGTATCCTGTGCCAGTTTCAAAATGTAATCATGTTTATGAGCCCATAATATAGCTCAGTTTATTTATGGTTCAGCTTCAGTGTACCTAAAGTTTCAGTAAAACTACTGAAAAACTAATTTTGCTCTTAAAACACTTGGAAAAGCTATGACTCCATCAAAATGTGAATTAGAATGTCTGCCTTACCTCATCTTCCATCTCCTAGATTTCATTTCAGTTCATTAGTAAGGCTTGTATGGGCAAAGTTAGCATGCTGGCTTCACATTTTTTAAGACTAGTATTCCGGCAAACATAGCATGATAGGCATGGGTGTGGAATTAGTGTTCAAACTATTTTATTCTTATCTTTTGTATAGTGGGAGCAAGATCTCCCCCCGCTTTTTTTTTTTCATTTTAAACTTCAGAAACTAAGGCAGTTTACTGTTTGACATTCTTTATTCTTGTTTGGAAATTGGCAGGGAGGACTATCATGTATTAATCTAAAACATTCTGAAGATTTGGGGAGTAAACATAATAGCAGTGTGAAATAGATCTTAAAGAAGAATTAGGCAACCTGAAGTATTGTATTGTATTTCAGTTGACTTCTAGAGGGCAGCAAAATATTTTCTATAGGATTTTGAAGATCCATCTAGTGCAGGGGTGAAATCTAATTTTTTTTGCCACTGGTTCTGTGGGCGTGGCTTGGGGGGCATGGCTTGGTGGTGGTCATGTGACTGGGTGGGCGTGGCCATTTTTTTTTACTTTTTAAAGCATTTTTAAATAGTAAAAAATGCTTTAAAAAGTAAAAAAGAAAGTTTCCGATGATCAGCACCTGACCAGCCTGACCCCCCCTTGCCAAGCCAGATCCAACGCCTCCTAGCCCCAAAGTTTGCAAGCCTTTCTACCTCGGCCATCCAGTCTGGGAGATGACAGAGGGGGAAGAGAGAGAGAAATAAATTGCTCGGCTGCTCCCCCTTTTCACTCACCCTGAGCTTTCTGTTGCAGATTTTCACACCTTGCTTCATGCGCCCGGGATTGTCACCCTCATCTTCTTCTTCCTCCTCTCCAAGTGGAAAAATGCTCCTGGCATTTTTCCATTTGTAAGGAAACTTTCATACCTTGTGAAGGCAAGTCTGGCTTCCTGCACTAAAAATCTCACCAGTACCGCTGTGTGCGTGGCGTGTGTGTGTGTGTGTGTGTGTGTGTGTGTGTGTGTGTGTGTATGCCGGGCATGGGCTGCTGCGAAGACCAGGAGCAAAGACACACACACAGAGAGAGGCTTTAAAAGACCTTTGAATGAAGGTGGGGGTGGATTGGAGGGGTCATTTCCCTCCCCCTCCCTGCCTCCGCACCAACATTCAGTGCTGCAACACACACAGAGAGGCTTTAAAAGACCTTTTGAATGACTTGAGGCTCCTTCAGGTTGGCCTCCAAAGAAAAGAGGAATGAAGGTGGGGGTGGATTGAAGGGGTGAATTCCCCAACTCTGGTTCAGCTGGCTGGGGATGGGATGGCAGACACAGGCTGCTGCGAAAGACCAGGAGCAAAAAGACACACACACACACACAAGCTGCATGCACAGCAGTACTGGTGAGGTTTTTAGTGAGCAGCACAGGAAGCCAGACTTCACTGGAGGAAAGCTTCACTTTAAGGAAAGCTTCCTTAAAAAGGAAAAAACATCAGGAGCAAGCAAGCGCTTCTTTTTGCACTTACTCCTGGTGGTTTTTCATTTGGAGAGGAGGAGGAGGAAAAAGAAGACAAGGGCGACAATCCTGGGCGTGTGAAACAAGGCATGAAAATCTGCAGCAGGAAGCTTGGGGTGAGTGAAAAGGGGGAGCAGCCAAGTACTTTGTTTCTCTGGAACTGGTAGAAAAAAATGCTTAAAAAGTTAAAAAAAAAAAGTTCCCATGATCGTTGGAACTTTTAAAAAAACTTTTAAAGCATTTTTTTACTACCGGTTCTCTGGAAGTAAAAGCAGGAAGTAATGATGACTGGGCGGGTGGGTGGAGCCTCAGGTTGCCATCGCTACCGGTTCTCCGAACCACCAGCCATCATTGCTACCTACTCGCCTGAGCCGGTCCGAACCGGGAGCATTTCACCCCTGATCTAGTGGCTATCAAGATATCTGAAATACAGTCAGGTCCAGAAATATTGGGACATCGACACAATTCTAACATCTTTGGCTCTATACACCACCACAATGGAGTTGGAATGAAACAAACACAATGTGTGTTAACTGCAGACTGTCAGCTTTAATTTGAGGGTATGTACATCCAACTTAGGTGAACGGTGTAGGACTTACATCAGTTTGCATATGTGCCTCCCACTTGTTAAGGGACCAAAAGTAATGGGACAGAATAATAATCATAAATCAAACTTTCCCTTCTTAATACTTGGTTGCAAATCCTTTGCAGTCAATCACAGCCTGAAGTCTGGAACGCATAGACATCACCAGACGCTGGGTTTCATCCCTGGTGATGCTCTGCCAGGCCTCTACTGCAACTGTCTTCAGTTCCTGCTTGTTCTTGGGGCATTTTCCCTTCAGTTTTGTCTTCAGCAAGTGAAATGCATGCTCAATGGGATTCAGGTCAGGTGATTGACTTGGCCATTGCATAACATCCCACTTCTGTCCCTTCAAAAACTCTTTGGTTGCTTTTGCAGTATGCTTTGGGTCATTGTCCATCTGCACTGTGAAGCGCCGTCCAATGAGTTCTGCAGCATTTGGCTGAATGTGAGCAGATAATATTGCCCGAAACACTTCAGAATTCATCCTGCTGCTTTTGTCAGCAGTCACATCATCAATAAATACAAGAGAACCAGTTCCATTGGCAGCCATACATGCCCATGCCATGACACTACCACCACCATGCTTCACTGATGAGGTGGTATGCTTAGGATCATGAGCAATTCCTTTCCTTCTCCATACTCTTCTCTTCCCATCACTCTCGTACAAGTTGATCTTGGTCTCATCTGTCCATAGGATCTTGTTCCAGAACTGTGAAGGCTTTGTTAGATGTTGTTTGGCAAACTCTAATCTGGCCTTCCTGTTTTTGAGGCTCACCAATGGTTTACATCTTGTGGTGAACCCTCTGTATTCACTCTGGTGAAGTCTTCTCTTGATTGTTGACTTCGACACACATACACCTACCTCCTGAAGAGTGTTCTTGATCTGGCCAACTGTTGTGAAGGGTGTTTTCTTCACCAGGGAAAGAATTCTTCGGTCATCCACCACACTTGTTTTCCGTGGTCTCCCAGGTCTTTTGGTGTTGCTGAGCTCACCGGTGCATTCCTTCTTTTTGAGAATGTTTCAAACAGTTGTTTTGGCCACGCCTAATGTTCTTGCTATCTCTCTGATGGGTTTGTTTTGTTTCTTCAGCCTAATGATGGCTTGCTTCACTGATAGTGACAGCTCTTTGGATCTCATCTTGAGAGTTGACAGCAACAGATTCCAAATGCAAATAGCACACTTGAAATGAACTCTGGGCCTTTTATCTGCACATTGTAATTGGGGTAATGAGGGAATATCACACACCTGGCCATGGAACAGCTGAGAAGCCAATTGTCCCATTACTTTTGGTCCCTTAACAAGTGGGAGGTACATATACAAACTGCTGTAAATCCTACACCGTTCACCTGAGTTGGATGTACATACCCTCAAATTAAAGCTGACAGTCTGCAGTTAATGCACATTGTGTTTGTTTCATTCCAACTCCATTGTGGTGGTGTATAGAGCCAAAGATGTTAGAATTGTGTCGATGTCCCAATATTTCTGGACCTGACTGTATGCTTCCCCTAATTTGTACTGCAAGGACACCTGCATATAGATTTCAGTGGCCTGGTAAGGCTGTTGTGGTGCTGGCATAAATCAGCAAAAGGAGAGAGAAGGAGCTAGAGAGCTCAATTTCAGCAGTCTATCACATGGGCTGATTAGCTGATGTGGGGCAGAATTGTTGTGGGGCAGATACAGACTGCATTTCCTTCGTCTAGTTTCATTGGAGATTCAAAGAGTCAATGGATGAGTCCTAGAGAGATGGAATCTTCATCAAGTCCCATGATGGGAAGAAGGGAGATGGCTGGCTATACTCAGAGGGTTAGAGTCTTTGGTGAAATCCTGGTCTCTGGGGAATAGCTGGGCAAAAGGCAACAGTGGAAAAAGAGACAATGATCAGCTGAGATATCCAAAGAAAGGAGACAAAAGGCACCAAGCACCCTCGTCTGTAAATCCAGCACATCCCTTCCTTTTGATAATCTGGGGAAGAAGGAAGATCAAAATGGGAGGAGGTTAAGCATTTAGGAGAAGTGGCTACTGGAGTTTCTAAGAGGAAATCCAACATCAGAAAGAAGCCAGGAAATTGTTGTAAATATATCTACCTATTCTAAATAGCTTTGCTGTTCATAATAAAGAAGCATAAAATCCACCGCTGTCTTGTGTTATATATGTAAATATCAAGTGAAGCCAAGGATGTAGGCTTCAATCAGGTCCAGGTTTAGCTGGACATTTGCATGCCCACTGCTGGTTGATGGATTCAAATGGGGCCTGACACTGATTGGTAGATTCAAACGGAGGGAAAAGTAAACTGTTGTCAGTGGCTGAATCGGTCGGACAGCTCCCTTTAAAAGGGAGTGCTGCCGGCTAAGCCTTTGCAGAAGTCACTTACTTAAATAAAGAGCTGAAGTTACTGTCTGTTATCCTGCCTCTTCATTGCCTCCCATGATCTAACACTGGTGACGAAGGTGGGATTGAAGAGGACGAAGGACTCAGGCTGAACAGAAGGAGCAACACGTGGCATCCACCATTATCCAGCAGCTAAACCACTGCATCAATTCTAGGATGACTTCTAATGCTCCACCAGCTCCATTCAATCCGGCTAAGGAAACATGGAAGAAATACATGCTTCAATTCCATTGTTTCCTGAAAGTCAACGACCTGCTAAGACTCTCGGACAACAGAAAAAGGGCACTTTTCCTGAGCTACTGTGGACCCGAAGTCCTCAACATGGCCGAAGCCATTTCAGAACCTGCTGACCTGCAGACCATGCCATGGCTGACATTGCAAGAAGCACTCTGGGCTCACTATGCCCCTCTCCGTTGGTTTACAAGCATGAGTTTTACCATTGGAACCAAGAGGAAGGTGAGACTATCAATCAATATGTTGCAGCCCTAAGGAAGACTCTGGCATGCTGTGAATTCAGCAATATAGAGGAGGCCATGATGGATAGATGGTTTTCAGACTCAGAGACCTGCAATTGCAAAGGCGATTACTATCCAGGCTGAACCTCACATTCAAAATCGGTTTAGAAGAAGAACGGGCAGCTGAAGCCACAGATTGAATGGCAGCGGCAATCCAGAAGACGGAAAGCACTAACAGGCAGCTGAAAACCACCAGTGCGAACCAGGAGCACTGGGAAACTGATGACTCTACTGATTATGACGAGGACATACATTGGATGCAGTCTGAGAAGAGACTCCCAAGAACCGAGACAAGGGATTGACCACAGATGTGGGCAGGCTGTGGAGAGAATCATCCCAGATCTACTTGCAGGTTCCAGGACACCATTTGCCAGAGGTGCGAAAGGAAAGATCACATTGCCAGAGGATGTCGAGCCAGCCAGCCAGCCATGTACAGACCTCGACAGACCATGTGGCAGACTGAAAACCCAGACAGACCCAGGAGAACACAGTTCCAAAGGAGCAGCCGCCAAAAAGAAAGAACCGGAGTCACCAAGGAAGCCCATCAGACAACTATCAGCCATTCCAGCGGCAACAAAGGAAAAAAGTCCATGTTGAGGTATGCATCGAAAGACACCCATGCAAGATGGAAGTGGACATGGGATCATACCTGACCATCGTATCCTGGCAAACAATCAAGGAAGCAGTCCCTGGGGTGAGAAAGACACTGCTAAAACCCCAAAGGATGATCTTAAAAGACTACCAAGGGAACCAGATTCCTGTGTTGGGAAGCAGCTCTTTCCAAATCAGCTTCAAAGAATTCTCCGGCCAGTTGCAGTTGACCATCGTGGACCTACCGAGCCTGCTGGGGTTGGAGGGTTTAAGGCCCTGAGCCTGGGCGTGATGGGCATCCATGCCATCCACAACGTAGACATCGAGGACTTAATGAAAGAGTTCACAGAGGTGTTTGATGGGACTTTGGGCAAGTACATGGGGAAACCCATATCTCTTAATCTTGACCCCAATGTAGCTCCTATTAGAATGATGCCTAAGAGGGTTCCCCTTGCTCTCCAGCCCAAGATGGACAAGCTAATTGTGCAAAGGATCTTAGAGCCCATAGACCACGCTAAATGGGAGACCCCGATAGTCACCCTCCCATGAAACAAGATGGGTCTGTCCGAGTCTGCGCTGATTGTAAATGTACCCTTAAGCCCTTCAACAACACACATACCTAGTCCCAGTGGTTCAACATCTGTTACACTCGCTGGAACCAGGGAAAATTTTTGCAAAGCTTCATTTCGCACAAGCATATCAGCAGCTGCCCGTAGATGATGCAGAAGCAGAAACAATTGTAACTCACTGCAGGGCATTCAAATGCCACCGATTACAATTTGGGGTAAGCATGGTCGCCAGGCTATTCCAAAGTATAATGGAACACTTGTTGCAAGGCATTCCTGGACTAGTTCCATACTTCAATGATATCCTCATATCAGGGGACAGCAAAGAAGAATTATTATGGAGGGTAAGGGAAACCTTAAGGCGATTTAAAGAAACTGGGTTGAAGGTAAATAAGGAAAAATGTAAAATAGCCATGCCTAAGGTTGAGTTCTTAGGATATCTCATTTTTTTATAAAGTTTTTATTTTTATTTTTCATAAACACATTTACATGTACAGTCATTTCCATCATTTTTCATTCATCTTTTCTTTTAACTTTCATTTTTCATTTTTACTTTTTTGGGGCTGCTCTTTTACCCTTTACCTTTACTCCAACCTTTCTTCTTCTCCTCCCCTTCTCTTCCTTCATGTTTCTCCTCCTACTTCCTTCATTCTTCCTCTCCTTCTCTTTCGTACTTCCCCTTCTCTTCCCCCACTCCTCTCTTCTTCCTCCCTTCTAACCTTCTCCTCTCCTCCTCTTTCCCCTCTTTCTTCTTCCTCTCCTTTTCCCTTTCTTCTTTCTCCTATTCTCTTCTCTTCGCTCCTCTCCTCTCCTCTCTTCTTCCTTCCTCTCTCTCTACTCCTTCCCCTCTCTCCTGTTGTTTCCCTTTTCAGTTCAATCTAAAGTGGTATTCGAGCAGCCCCGACTTCCTAATTATCTTTATTCTCATTTCAATTTCTTATTCAATTATTATTTATTTTTATTTCATCATTTGCATACATTTTTATAATATCTCACTTTTTTCCCTTTTACCCCCCTTCCCCTTTCTCCTTTTACTTGGCATCATCTCGGTATTTATTTTTCTAATTGTTTTCTCCCATCTATTCTCTATCTGTTTTATCTCTATGTCCTTATTCATGTTTCTTTTCTAAACAATCATAAAATTTATCCCATGTCTTGAAATACATTGGCTCCTCTTTATCTTTTATTCTTAATGTTAATCTATTCATTTCTGCACATTCTAAAATTTTCTTTATAATTTCTCCTTCCAACAGGATTTTATCTGCTTTCCAGTTTTGTGCAAATACAATTCTAGCCACTGTTATTATATGAATAATCAAATATGTATCTTCTTTACTATAATTCTCTGGTAAAATTCCCAATAAGAATATCTCTTGTCCCGTAGAGACGGTGATTGTGGAGGGCAAGTCCTGTTGATCCCGGGGACATCACAAAGTCCCTTGTTGATCCAGGAGAAGGCCTTTTTGCTGGTGGTAGGCCTTTTTGCCATTAAGCTGCTGAAGTTGGGACAGCTCCGGAATGGAAGAGATCGGAGAAAGTGTATCGGCTTGGTGAGAGAACTTTTTAATAGACTATTTGAGAGAACACCCTGAGATTAAATGAAAGAAAATTAAATTGAGGACAGAAGGAATTAAGTGGTGGAATTAAGACAGAGTCAAAGGTAGTTTTTCCTATTTTCAACTTATTTTTGCTGGTGGAAGCTTATACGCTTTAATTTGGACTGGACTGGATTGAACTGGAGATTTCCAATTTATTTACTAAAATATTTAATTTTTGGTGTCTATTTAATACAATTTACGCAGGTTTTGCTTGTTGCTTATCTTTTTCTTATCTTTTCTTTTCTCTGTCTATTTTTATTGTATTGTGTATTGAATATAACAAGGGAGAGTGGAGGAAATAAGTAACACTGCATGTAGTGGATTGGAAATATTGTTTCCAATTTTTTTTTTCTTGGTTTAAGTAACAACTGTGCTACATTTCAAGGACTCTGAACCTATTCAAAGATAAGATAGTGAGAAGAACATCAAAACTGCTTGCAGGATTGTTCATTCAGGTGTTCTTCTGGGAAGCTAACAGAGGCAGAAGTTTGAGAGTGAAAGAAGAAAGTTACAGTGACTCTGGGAAGAGAGCTGTAAATGTTATTTGAGATCTAACAAAATAATTTTTGGGGCTTTATCCAGTTGTGACTTCAATCCAGATAGAAACTCTCTCTTTTTCTCTTTTTCTTTTTCTTTTCTTTTTTTGCTGTTGCTTCTCCACTATTCCCTTTGTTTAATTATTTTTAGTTGGACTGTGACCTATGGGAGTGCTGTTAACTTTTTATAAATACAGAGAATTTTTAGTGCTCTCTTTGTTGCTGCTCTTTTTTATTTTTGGTTTTCCTCCCCCCCACTTTTTTTTTTGATTGGAGATCGTTAAGGTGGTCAATATCCCTTTATTTAATTGGATTAAGACATACAAAAGTCTGAAGATTTTTTCTTTTTTCTTTCCCTCTATTTCCTTTTTTATATTTGTTCTTTTTTCTTTTTTTGGCTTTCCTTTTCCTATGGTTATTTGGAGTAATATTTTTCCTATGCAAAAGTGGATTAAGATATAGAAGAACCTGAAGAATTATAATTTGTTTGAATTGTTGGCGACTATTCCACAGAAATGAGTAGAAAAACAACAGCCATTAGTGCTTCTACATCGACTCCTTCTTCTTCACCATTAGGAGGACAAAGATCAATACAGACAATGTTACAACAGGATAAGGAAAAGGAATGAGAGAAGGAAAAGGAAGCGACATTGCAGATGATTTGGCAAGGAATTCAAAATATACAAACAAGAGTAGAGAATATTGAACAAAGAACAGAGAAAACAGATGAGAAGGTGGAGAACATACATCAAATGATGAAGAAATATGAGGCTAGACTCCAGAAAATTGAGGAAAAGGAAGAACAAAGAGACAAGTAGATTAGACTAGGTGGAACGAGACAAGAGTGGAATGTTGGGATGGGAGATGGACAGATCAGAATTCTACCTCAGATTTCAAAACATAGAAGAAGAAAAGGGAGAAAATTTAGCAGAAAAATGATAGAAATTCTAGCAGAAGCATTAGAAATTACTAAAGAAAAGAAGATGGATGGCATAGATGAGGTATTTCGAGTCTATACAAGATATGCAATGAGAAATAAGCTACCAAGAGAAGTGCATATAAGATTCACTAAGAAATCAATTAAAATGCAAATACTGCAGATTACAAAAGAGAAAACATTGAAATACAAGGGCAAGGAAATTGTGGTTCTGAAGCAAATACTGAGAAGAGTGAGGGAGATGAGAAGAGAATATCAATTTCTGACAAAAGTACTGCTTCAGAAGGGTGTGAACTATAGATGGCTGATACCAGAAGGTCTGGTGTTTACATGGCAATTGCAAAGATATAAAATAGATTCAATTGATAAAGCCAAGGCATTTTATGCTGAATACCTTAGAGAGAAAGAAGTGGAGATAAGAAGGGAAGAGTCACTGATTGAACTTCAAGAGGAAGGCTTAACAACGGTTGGAGAGGAAGAAGGCTCAGTAAGGGGCATTGTAGAATATAAAGAACAATGTGAACTGAGATCCACTAAATTCTTCATATAAAATAAATCAATAAATCCTTCATATAAAATATGAATATGGAAGAGAAAAAAATGATCACAATGAATATAAATGCACTTAATTTAGCTATCAAAAGAAGAAAGGTATTTCACAAATTAGAGAAATTAAAGTTGGATATAATTTGTTTACAAGAAGTGCATATTAAAAAAACAACATGAACAAATGTTATACAGCCAAAATTAGGAAAATTATTTACTTCATTGTCACAATGTAAGAAGAGAGGAGTTGTTTTATACATTAGAAATACAATATCAGCGGAGAAAATTCATACAGATGATGAGGGAAGAATTTTAATGGTGGAAATAATAGATAACAACAGGAAAATACTTTTAATAGCAATATATGCTCCAAACAACAATCAAGAAGATTTTTATAGAAAATTACATATGAAAATAATTGAACTGGACTATGTTAATATTTGCATGATGGTAGACTTCAATGGTGTAGTAGATGAGAAAATCGACTATAATACACAGAAGGCAATAAAGCAAAGTAGAAAAATTCTGCCAAAATCCTTTTTTAAGATGATAGAGGAAACAAATCTAAAAGATGCATGGAGAGAAAGAAATGCAAAAAATAGATAATATACTTTTTATTCCAACAGGCATTTATCATGGTCTAGAATAGATATGATATGGATGACAATGGAATTGACTTCTAATATAGAAGAAATTGATATAGAAGCAAATATCTGGGCAGACCACAATCCAATGACAGTGAGATGGAAAGGACAAAGGAGAAGGTCTAGATGGACTCTAAATAATACAGTATTAAAAGAAAAGGATTTTGTACAGAATATGGAGAAAGAATTGACTTTCTTTTTTAAAGAAAATAGAAAAGATGATACATCAATGCAAAATCTTTGGAACACAATGAAAGTTTATGCCAGAGGTCCGATAATTGACTATACAAGAAAAAGAAATGTTAAGAAAAGGCAAATTTATAAAACATTAGAGGATGACTATAAGAAATTTGAAAAAGAATTACAGAAATTCCCACAAAAAAAGGACATTAAAATAAAAATGGACACAATTAAACATAAAATGGGATTAACAGAAAAAGAAGATTTAGCACAAAAAATCAGAAGTGCTAAACAGAATTATTTTGAAGATGCTAATAAACCAGGTAGATGGTTAGCATATAAACTGAAAAAAAGAGAGAGAATCAAGGAAAATAACACAGCTAGTGGATGACCAAGGACAAATTAGATTTGGGAATGAAGAGAAGAAAAATATCATACACGATTATTATAAAAAACTATATGAAAAAGAAAATATAGAGGAGGAAAGTGTTAAAAGATATTTGCAGAAGGCGAATTTACCCCAGATTTCTAAAGACACTGAAATGATGCTAGAAGGAAACATAATGATGATGGAATTAACTGAAGCACTTAAAAAACAAAAGAATGGGAAGGCACCAGGCCCAGATGGACTGCCAGCGGAATACTATAAGACTTTATAGGAATCATTGAATCTTCCATTGCTAGAAGTTATGAATGAAGTAATGTCAAAGATGAAAATACCCCAATCATGGTCAGAAGCATATATATATATCACACTTGTCCCAAAGGAGGATACTGATCCACAACAAATCAAGAATTATAGGCCTATATCCCTGCTAAATTTAGACTATAAAATCTTCACTTCAATACTGGCAGAAATACTTAAAATATATTTAAATAATTTTATACACTCTGATCAAAATGGGTTTCTGCCAAAAAGGCAGATTAGAGACAATTTGAGGATAATTCTGGACACTTTGGAATACTATGAGGCACATCCAGAGAAGCAAATGGCTTTGATATTTCTAGATGCACAGAAAGCCTTTGACAATGTGAATTGGCGATTTATGCTATCACAGCTGAAACAGATGGGCTTTGGGAGAAAATTTATCAAAGCCATAGAAGCCATATACCATAAACAAACAGCAAAAGTAATGATAAATGGAGAACTGACAGAGTCTGCTGAAATACAAAAAGGAACAAGACAAGTTTGTCCACTGTCACCACTGTTGTTCATGTTAACATTAGAAGTGCTAAACAGAAATATTAGAGACGAAAAAGATATAAAAGGAATGAAAATTCAGAAAGAAGAATATAAACTTCAAGCATTCGCAGATGACCTGGTGTTTATTCTTGAAGATCCATTTGAATCAATAAATATATTGATAGATAAGATAGGAGAATTTGGAAAGGTAGCAGGCTTGAAAATAAATAAATATAAAATGAAGATTTTGACAAAAAATATATTAAAAAAACAAAAAGAAGAATTGGCGGAAGTATCGAAGATGCAGGTCACAAACAAGGTTAAGTATTTGGGGATATATCTGACAGCAAGATGCAGTACACTCAAGGAGAATAACTATAATAAACTCAAACAAAGATAGTGACAGATTGGCTAAATTGGAGAATTTGCAATTATCATTGATAGGGAGGATATCAACTATTAAGATCAATATACTGCCTAGAATTCTATATTTGTTCCAGACAATTCCAATTAGGTTGGGAAAAGATTATTTTGAAGATCTGAACAAAATAGTGTTAAAATATATTTGGCAGGGTAAAAAGGATAAAATTAAAACTGTTGCAAGATGCTAGAATAAGAGGAGGTTTCGGTTTGCCAGATTGGGAACTATACTACCAAGCAACTAATCTGATGTGGATTAAAGAATGGATAATGTTAAAAAATACTAGATTGTTGACTTTAGAAGGACATGACTTGTTGTTTGGCTTGCCTGCTTTTTTATGGTACAAGGGAACAAAAACACAGAGCTACTTTAGAAGACATTTTATACAAGAGTTCTTGCTATTAAATTGGGAGAACAACATTATTTAAAAATTCCAGTCTGGTTATCTATTATTGAAGCATTTTCATATTCAATAACATTTAGAAAGGAACAAATGATTAGATATAGTGAATTATTGAATGAAAAGGGTGAACTTAAATTGAAGCAAGAATTTGAAGAACAGGATATAAAGATGAATTGGTTTTTGTATATGCAAATACATTCTACATATGACAGAGATTGTAAAACAGAAGGTTTTTATAATAACTTGACTAATTTAGATAAAATTTTAACAGGTACCGATGACAATGTAATTAAAAAATTGTATGGATATTTATTAGAGGTTAAACTGGAAGAAGAACAAGTTAAAGAAACAATGATTGCTTGGGGGAAAAATTTTGGACATGGAATTGATTTAGAGAAATGGCAAAAACTGTGGTCCCAAATAAAATGACAATGTCAACTGCATATAAAGAAAATTTGTATAAGATATTTTACAGGTGGCATCTACCCCCGACGAGAATAGCAGAATGTTCAAGAATAAATCTGAAAAGTGTTGGAAATGTCATCAGATACTGGGCTCATACTACCATATGTGGTGGATGTGTGTAGAAGCCAAAAGATACTGGACTAAAATCCACACATGGTTGGAAAAAATGACAAAAAACCACACAGACTTTAAACCAGAGATTTTTTTATTAGGGATTGTGTCAGAAATATACAATAGAGAATTGAGATATTTGATTGTGAATGTATTAACAGCGGCTAGAATTGTGTTTGTTAAAAACTGGAAAAATAAGAAAATACCAACGCAAGATGAAGTTATTAAGAAAATTATGGAATGTGCTGAAATGAGCAAATTGACATTTGAAATTAGAGAACAAGAAGATAAACAATATTATAAGATATGGGATTTATTTTATCAATGGCTAGAGAATAAAACATGAAAATGAAATAGGTACAAGATCATTATAATATAAGAACGGTAGAAAATAAAATACAAAGTTGTATGACTATTGTTAATTTAGGATGAAAAAATGAATGTTATAATATATATATTTGAAAATAATTTTTATGAAAAGAGGGGAAAGCCATAGTTAAATAATTAATGAAGATTATACTACAAAGATATTCATTTGAATGGTAATATGAGAAATTAGATAATTAGTAAGTGAGGAATAAAGAATATAGTGAGGAAGCATAAAAGACTTGTAACCGACCGACACACTGTTTGCAATTGTATGGATAATGGATTTATGTTTTATGTTTGGTTTTAAAAAATAAAATTTCTTTCAAAAAAAAAAGAATATCTCTGGTTTTAACTCTATATGTTACTGCAACATTCTCTCTAACCATGTTTATTTTTTCATCCAATATTGTTTTGCTTTTTTACACAACCACCACATATGATAGTATGATCCCGGTAACTGGTGACATTTCCAGCACTTAGCTGATTTATCTTTAAATATCTTAGCTAATCTTTCTGGTGGCATATGCCATTTATAAAATATCTTATACAGGTTTTCTTTATAGACTGTTGCCATTGTTAATTTACAATTTCTTTCCCAAAGTTGTTGCCATTTGTCCAATTCTATGGTGTATCCAAAATTCTCTGCTCATGCTATCATTGTTTCTTTTACTTCTTCATCTTCTAGTCCAATACACAATAAATAATTATGTAATTTCTTAATCATTTTCTCATCTGTTCCTGTCAATATTTCATCCAGTTCTGATTTCCCCAAGTTAAAGCCTTATTGTCTACGATCTGCTTCATATCTTGATTGTATTTTCAGTCTTGTATACCAATCTATCTCAATCCCTTGACTCTCTAGTTCTTGTTTTTGTTTCAGTTCTCTCCGATCTGTCAATATCTAACAATATTCCCCATGTTCACAGTATGTCACCGCTTCTATTGTAGAAAGCCACATTGGAATATTCAAATAATGTTTTTCTTTCACTCTCTCCCACATTAATAGCAAACCATTTCTTACACAATGTCTTTGGAAATATCCATGTATCCTTTGTTTCCCATACCATAAAAAGGCATGCCAATCCAGTTGTAAATCATGACCCTCCAATGTCAATAGTCTTCTATTCTTTAATAAAATCCATTCTTTAATCCATGTTAATGCTGCCGCTTGATAATACAATTCCCAATTCGGAAGGCCAAACCCACCTCTAATTCTTGCATCTTGTAGCATTTTTATGTTAATCCTTGCTCTCTTTCCTTGCCACACATATTTCCACATTATTTTCTTCAACTCTTCAAAATATTTTTTCTCCAGTTTTATTGGTATAGTTTGAAATAGAAATAATATTTTTGATAATATATTCATTTTTATTAATTCTATTCTTCCCATTAGTGATAATGGCAAGTTTCTCCATTTCTCCAGATCTATTTCAATTTGTTTTTTCAGTTTGTAATAATTGTCTTCCTTAAGCATTGCACATCTTGATGTCAGATAGATGCCCAAATATTTCACTTTCTTCACAATTTGAATGTCCAGTTTCTCCAACATCTCCTTCTTTTGCTTTTCTCTCATATTTTTAACTAATATTTTTGTCTTATCTTTATTGATTTTCAGACCTGCTACTTTCCCATATTCTTCTATTTGTTCTAACAGTTTTGGCGCTGTCTTTCTTTTTTTTTTTAATTTTAAAAAACAAAACTTTATTCATTCTTAAAAACATTTAAAACATACAAAAGCTTGATTAAGTTAAAAGTTAACTTAATCAAGAAACGCTTGATTGGTGCTGTCTTTCTATTGGGTCTTCCATGATAAACACCAAATCTTCCACAAATGCTTGTAGTTTGTATTCTTCTTCTTTTTTTAATTTTTAAACTTTTATTAATTTAAGAAACCACATAATACATTTATAAATGCAAGTAAAACAATTTACAACAAGCATCATCTTAATAACATCTACCTATAATATCTGAATTGTTACAATATCAATATCCTATATTCTTCAATATACAATATTTCTCTCACCTTATATAATGATATTATTTTATTGATATCTCGTGTCTCTTTCTTAAATTTCATTTGATGTAAAAATTTATTTTACTCTATTGATATCTTTTCTTTTATTTAATTTTTCTTTCTTTCTTCTTCTCTTTTTTTTTTCACTTCCCTCTAACCATTTATACCATTTTTGCCAGACCAGATAATATTCAGATTCTTCCTTTCCTTGGATCTCCTTGGTAAGTTTATCCATCTCAGCGCATTCCATAATTTTGGATATTAATTTCTCTTGAGTCGGGACCTCTTCTTGTTTCCAATTTTGTGCGTATATAATTCTTACCGCAGTCAGAATGTGTGTTATTAAATATATTATTTCTTTTTCATATTTGCTTGTAGGTATTCCTAATAAATAAGTTTCTGGTTTTAATGGCACCTTTTGAGTTATTATTTGTTCCAGTTGCATTTTTATATTGTTCCAGAATTTTTTAGCTTTGGGACATGGCCACCATATATGATAGTATGTCCCTTTATGCGCTTTACATTTCCAACAGAGTGGAGATGTGCCGGGAAACATTTTAGAAATTCGCACCGGTGGTAGATGCCACCTATAGAACAATTTATAAGGATTTTCTTTGTATGGTACAGATAATGTTAATTTATTAATACTTTTCCACAATTTTTCCCACTTATTTAATTCTATTGCATACCCAAAATTCGTCGCCCATGTGATCATATTCTCTTTAACTACTTCCTCTGCTAGTTTATATTCCAATAGAAAATTATAAATTTTGGTTATTAATTTCTCATTGGGGCCTAATAAAATTTTATCCAACTGATTTGGTTCCATTTGAATTCCAGTTTTTTCCATATCAGATTTATATCTGGATTTTAATTGCAAATATGACCACCACTCTATTTCCACATTTTGCATTCTCAATTCTTCTCTTGTTTTTAGTTTTCCTTCTTCATTTAAGATGTCCTTATATGTTTTTAATTTATTTGTATCTATTGTATTTGGATAAATATGTGCTTCCATTATGGAAGTCCACCTAGGAATCCTATCATAGTGATATTTTCTGATTTCATTCCATATTTTAAGCAAATTATCTCTTACAATATGTCTGCGAAATTGTTCTTGTTTTGTAATTTTCTCTCCCCAAAGATATGCATGCAATCCTCTTGTTAAGTCAAAACCTTCCAATATTAATGTTCTTATGTTTTTGACTTCGATCCAATCTTTTATCCATATTAACGCTGAGGCTTTGTAATAACTCTGCCAGTCAGGGAGTCCCATTCCCCCCCTCTCTCTTTTGACTTGTAGAAGTTTTAATTTGATTCTTGCTTTTTTTCCCTGCCAAATAAATTTTAATATCATTCTGTCTAAATCTTTAAAATATGTTCTTCTTGGGTTTACTGGTATTACCCTAAATAAGTATAACACTCTTGGCAGAATATTCATTTTAATGGTAGCAATTTTGCCTAAAAGAGACAATTGGAGTTTTGCCCATCTTTCCAAATCCTTTTCTATTTGTTTAGCCAATTTAATATAATTGTCTTCCTTCAACGTTGATATTTTGTTTGTAATCCATATTCCTAAGTATTTAACTTTCTTTGCTGTTTGTATCTCTAATATATTTTCCAATTCTTCTTCTTGATACTTGTTAAGATTCTTTGTTAAAATTTTAGTTTTTTGTTTATTAATTTTCAATCCCACTACTTCTCCATATTGTTGTACTTTTATCATTAATTTTGGTCCAGATTGTATGGGTTTATCTAAAATGAATACTATATCATCCACAAAGGCTTGCAGTTTATATTCTTGATTTTTTATTTTTAGTCCAGTTATTTCTGTATCTTTCCTGATTTCTTCTAGTAATATTTCCAATGTTAATATAAACAATATAGGAGATAATGGGCATCCTTGTCTCACTCCTTTCTTTATATCAAATTGTTCAGTTGTATCTCCATTAATTTGTATTTTTGCTGTTTGGGTGTTGTATATCTTTTTAATCATTTTTATAAATCTTTCTCCAAATTTCATTTTTTCTAATTGTGCTAATAGAAATGTCCTGTTGAGATTATCAAACGCTTTTTGCGCATCTAGGAAAATTAGAGCTAACTGGTTTTCTGATCTTTGCTCATAGAATTCCAGAGTGTCAATAATTGTTCTTGTATTGTTATGAATTTGTCTTCCAGGAATAAAACCATTTTGATCAGGATGTATATAGTATTTGACTAGGTTTTTCAATCTCTGCGTTATAATTGATGTGAATAGTTTATAATCTACGTTGAGAAGAGAAATTGGTCTATAATTTTTAATTTTCGTGGGATCCGAATCTTGTTTTGGTATTAATGTGATTATTGTTTTATTCCATGACTTCGGAATTTCAGCTTCCATTAATGCATCATTGAAAACTTGTATTAATATATCATCTAATGGTTGTTGGAATGTCTTATAAAACTCTGCCGGTATACCATCTGTTCCCAGTGTCTTGTTATTTTTTTTGTTTCTTCCTCGCTTCTATTAATTCTAACATTGAGATTGGTCTGTTCAATAATTCTATATGTTCTTCTTCTAATTCTTGAATCTTTATTTTATTTAAATATTCTATGATATTTTCTTCTCTAATCTCTTCCTTTGCGTATAAGTTTTTGAAAAATTCCTTTGCAATTCGTTTTTTGTCTTCAATATTCTGGTATAAACAACCATCTACATCTTTTAACTGTATTATAATATTCCTCTGTTTTTCTATTTTCAATTTATATGCTAACCACCATCCAGTTTTGTTTGCATGTTCAAATTGGTTTTGTTTAGCAATTTTTATTTTTCTTGCTATTTCTGTTGTTGTGATCAAATTTAACTTAAGCCTTGTTAAATATATTTTCTCCTTAATTTCTTGGTTATATGGCTGTTTCTGTAGATCTAATTCATATTGATTATTTATTTATTTATTTATTTATTTATTAAATTTCTATACCGCCCTTCTCCAAATAGGACTCAGGGCGGTGCACAGCCTAAGTAAAAACAGAGCATACAAAATTTAAAAAACAGTATTAAAATAATTAAATATTTTGGCTGTAAATTAAAACAACCCAATTTAAAATCAATTTAAAATTTAGCTCAAGCCAGCCCAGCTAGTTGAAATAAATAGGTTTTCAGGGCCCGACGAAAAATCCGGAGGTCTGTTATTATACGTAACTCTGGGGGAAGGTTGTTCCAGAGGGTGGGCGCCGTCACAGAGAAGGCACTCCCCCTGGGGGTCGCCAGCCGACATTGTCTGGCGGACGGCACCCTGAGGAGGCCCACTCTGTGCGAGCGTACTGGCTGGTGGGAGGCTATTGGTGGCAGAAGGCGGTCTCGTAAGTACCCCAGCCCTAAGCCATGGAGCGCTTTAAAGGTGGTCACCAACACCTTGAAGCACACCCGGAAGACCACTGGGAGCCAGTGCAGCTCGCGCAGGAGAGGTGTCACATGGGAGCGCCTCGTCGCCCCCATAATCCCCCGCGCGGCCGCGTTCTGGACCAGCAAGAGCCTCCGGGTGCTCCTCAAGGGGAGCCCCATGTAGAGAGCATTGCAATAGTCCAGGCAGAAAGTGACTAGTGCCTGAGTGACTGTGCGTAGAGAGTCCCGATCTAGAAAGGGGCGCAACTGGCGTATCAGGCGAACCTGATAAAAAGCCTCCCTGGCCACAGCCATCAAATGATCTTCTAGAGACAGCCGTGCATCCAGGAGGACGCCCAAGTTGCGAGCCCTCTCCGTGGGGCGAGTGATTCACCCCCAATAGCCAGTGATGGCGTCAGCTGGCTATATCGGGACGCTGGAAGCTACAGCCACTCGGTCTTGGAGGGGTTGAGTCGGAGCCTGTTTCTCCCCATCCAGGCCCGCACGGCCTCCAGGCACTGGGACATCACTTCAAGGGCATCGTTGGGGTGGCCTGGGGTGGAGATGTACAGCTGGGTGTCATCAGCGTACTGATGGAACTCCACCCCGAAGCCACGGATGATCTCACCCAGCGGCTTTACATAAATGTTGAACAGAAGGGGCGAGAGGACTGACCCTTGTGGCACCCCACAAGCAAGGTGCCTCGGGGTCGACCGCTGCCCCCCCGTCAACACAGATTGCGACCGGTCAGAGAGGTAGGAGGAGAACCACCGCAGAACGGTGCCCTCCACCCCCAACCCCGCCAACCGGTGCAACATGATACCATGGTCGATGGTATCAAAAGCCGCTGAGAGGTCTAACAGGACCAGGATAGAGGAGCAACCCCTATCCTGAGCCCTCCAGAGATCATCCACCAACACGACCAATGCCGTTTCCGTGCTGTGCCCAGGCCGGAAGCCGGACTGGAGCGGGTCTAGATAGACAGCTTCATCCAGGTACCGGGGAAGCTGTTGCGCCACCACACTCTCAACAACCTTCGCAACGAAGCGAAGGTTGGAGACTGGACGATAGTTAGCCAAAACAGCCGGATCCAGAGAGGGCTTCTTGAGGAGGGGCCTCACAACCGCTTCTTTCAAAGCGGCCAGCAGGAGCCCCTCACTCAAAGAAGCGTTAACAATCTTCTGGAGCCAGCCTCGTGTCACCTCCCGGGAAGCCAGTACCAACCAGGAGGGACACGGGTCCAATAAACATGTGGTCGCGTTCAGCCGTCCCAGGACCCTGTCCATGTCCTCGGGAGCCACAGGATCGAACTCCCCCCAGATAACACTCTCAAGACCTGCCTCAGTCATCCCGTCCGGACATACCCAGTCAGAGGCCAGCCCTTCCCGAATCTGAGCGATTTTGTCATCCCGCGCTTCCAGATGGAGGAGGGAGCGGGTCACCCTAAACAGGGCGGCCGGGCGATTATCTGATGATGCGATAAGAGCGGCAAAATAGCTAGATTTCGCCGCTTTTATCGCCACTAGGTAGGTCTTAATATGAGACCTCGCCAGTGTTCGGTCGGATTCGGAGCGGCTGGTCCTCCAACTACTCTCCAGGCGTCTTTTCCAGCTCTTCATCTCCCTAAGCTCCTCGGAGAACCAAGGAGCTAGGTGAGTTCGGTGCCGGGTCAGAGGCCGCAAAGGCACGACACGGTCCAAGGCCCCGGCAGCCGCACTATCCCAGGCGGCCACCAGGTCCTCAGCCGAGTCATGAGCCAGAGTCTCAGGAAATGGCCCAAGCTCCATCTGGAACCTATCAGGGTCCATCAGGCGCCTGGGGTGGAACCACCTGGTCGGTCCCGCCTCCCTGCGGCGGGGTGCAGCAGTTAGAAAGTCCAGTCGAAGGAGCGAGTGGTCAGACATGACAAGGGTTCGATGACTATATCCCCTGTATCAAGGCCACTCGACCACTGACCAGAGACAAAAACTAAGTCCAGAGTGTGTCCACCCGTGTGAGTGGGGTCATGAATTAACTGAGTAAGGTCCATGGCCGTCATGGAAGCCATGAACTCCCGAGCCACCTCAGACGTTTCACCAACAGATGGCAGGTTGAAATCCCCCATGACTAGAAGTCTGGGGGTACCAACCGCCACCTCAGCTATGACATTGAGCAGCTCGAGCAGGGCCGTTGCCACGTGGCAGGGAGACAGGTACGTGATCAACAAGCCCATCTGTATTCCACGACCCCACCTCACAAAAAGGGACTCACATCCGGCTATCTGTGAAACAGTGGTCTCCCTCGGATCAAGACTTTCCTTTATAATAACCGCCACCCCCCCACCCCTGCCCTGAGCTCTCGGCTGATGGAATGCTCGGAAACCTGGTGGGCACATATCCATGAGGGGAACCCCCCCCCTCATGGCCCAACCAGGTCTCCGTAATACCTGCCAGGTCTGCTCCCCCCTCCTGAATAAGATCGCAAATGAGGGGGGCTTTATTTACCACGGACCTGGCATTGCACGACAGCAGCCGAAGGCTCGGGCCCTGAGAGTCTGAACGCCTGGGATACGAGAAGGGCTAGGGGGACCGGGGTGCACCACCGCTCGAAGATAGCGAGTGCACGCCCCCACCACATGATGCGGCCCCCTGCTCCCGCTATATCTGCCCCTCCCACTCAACACATTGATGGAAAAGCCCTCAACAGAATGGACTCTAATGTCCCCCTTACCCCCGGAATCCGCACCCTCCGTGGCCCCACTAACAGCTGGGTGGGACCCCTCCCCCCGTGGGTTAACCCCCAAACCCACACAACCCTCCCACCCCTTAAAATCCCTTAAAAATCTATCAAAAAGTTTCCCTAAAAAACCCCTCAATCCCCTTTTTGCAGCATGCCACCTCTCAGGGTGCCAAAGCCCATCATAAAGGTAGGCCCTTGATAAAGTGGAGGGCCACACCTGCGAGAGGGGGGAGTCTCGCAGAATAAGAAGTTCTGTTGGCGAATACATCTAATCAATCAGTTAATTAATTAATCTGGGGGAAGTCCACGGCCTATGATGTAATATTGTCTGTAAATTTTGTTTTATTTGTTGTTTGTTTTTATTTTTTTGTGCAGTATAGGCAATTGTTAAGCCTCTGATATATGCCTTGGTTGTGTCCCATAGATTTTGTAGACTGGTGTGCTCTTTAACATTAATTTGTAGAAATATTTTCAATTCTTTTTGGATCATATCCACATATTGTTTGTCATTTATAATATCTCTATCCATCATCCATCTTTTACGCTTTTGGTGTCCCTTCCATGTTATTTTAATGGGGCTATGATCAGCCCATGTGTTCATTGTAATTTCTATTTGTTTAATGTCTGCTATAAGCTCTGCCGTCATCCAAGCCATGTCAATTCTGGACCACGATTGATGTGGATTTGAATAGAATGTGTATTGTTGTTTATTATAATTGAGTTCCCTCCAGGCATCTTGTAATTGAAATTCTTCTACTATATCATAAAATGTTTCTGGAAGTGTTTCTGGAAGTTTTTCCAATTATGCATATGTTTTGGTATTCCAGTTCCTTAATTTTGTTGTGCATCTTTTTAAAATAATCAATCTAGGTTCCATTTGGTGCATAAAGTGATACTAGTAATATCTTCTTCTTTTCTGTTTCAATTTCAACCATCAACGTCCTACCCTCCTCATCTGCAAATAATTGCTTTGATTGTATATGATTCCGGATGCACATTGCTATACCTCTCTTTTTTTGTTCTGTTAGTGCCGTATAAAGTTTTCCTAATCGTTTGTTCTCTAATAAACTGCGCTGTTGTTTTTTAATATGAACTTCTTGTAATGTTATAATATCTATCTTCAATTTTTGTAAATTTCTAAAAATACGTGATCTCTTTGATGGAATGTTTAGTCCATTTATGTTAATCGATATCAATTTTAAATCTTTCTCCATTTCAAATTTCTATTTTCTTGATGTTCTTATTTTCCTAGTGTTTTTTTCTGTAATTTGTATTTTATCCCTTGCTCCCTCTCTTTCCATTCTTTCTTTCTCCCCTCTTTTTCTTCCTTCTTGCTGTATTTTTCTCAGTTTGTCCTCCTGATTTGCAATTTCTTGCTGTGTTTCAGATTCTTGTTCTTCCTCAGGAAAAAAATTCCTATCAAAAAATTGCTGTGCTTTCTCTAGTGTATCAAGTTTATATTTTTTATCTTGCCATGAAACAAGCAGTCCCTCTGGTGTTAACCACCGGAACATTATTTTATGTTTGTGTAATTCTGTTGTCAGAAAGTTATAATTTTTCCTTGTTTCTCTTATTCTTCTTGGTATTTGTTTTAATGTAATTATTTTTTTTCCCTTATATATAATTGGTTTTTCTCTCATTTTTTTGTATATTTCCTCTTTCACCAACTTCCTTGCAAATCTAATGTGAACCTGTTTTGGTAACTTGTTTCTTCGGGCGTAATTTGTGAATTCTCTATAGATTTCATCAATTTCCTTATTAATTTCTTCTTTATTCTTTAACGTTGCTTCAGCCAGAATTCCCACCATTACATCTCTCAAATCTTCTTCTCTGTTTTCCACTATATTTTGAAATCTTAGGTAAAATAACGCCTTTTCCATTTCTAAAAATGAAATTGAATCTTCCAGTTCTTTGTTTATTATTGTTTGATCACATTCTGACTCTTCTATCTTTTTTTCTACTTTGCCCATCTTATCTTCAATATTTTGGATCCATTGTTCATTTTTAGCAATATTTTGTTGAATTTTCTCCATCTTATTATCCATTTTTTTTAGATTATCCTTAATTTCACCTATGTCCATTTTCAAATCCTCATGGTTTTTCCTACTTTCTTGATGATTATCAGCAATTGATTCTTGTGTTTTGTTCATACTCTCTTGTATCATTGCTAATATTGAGTGAATGTTTTTGATGTTAATTGATTGAGGAGATTTCTCTTTTTCTGGAAGTAACATTGTGTCTATTGTTTTCTGTTGTGCTGATGACGTAATAGACATTGCTTGGTTGGCTATTGCCTTTTTACCTGGTTTTGTCATTATTAATGAGCCAATAGTTGTCATCTTAATTTTCTAATTTAATAGTTCCCAAATTTTCATGCACTTTCTATAGTATATAGTAAGATTTTCCTTCTGATAATTACAGAAGCCAATATCACTTATTTAGTTTTCAAATACAGTCAAATTTCTGTAAATCAAACTATAATATCATTATATGAGGGATTAATTAAATGTAAATGAGGAGCAGGGATAAAATATGATATCTCAGCAAGTCATATTTCAGTTTCTAAATTAAATATTCTATTTAAATATATTATTAATTCTATTAAATTCTATTAAATCTTTAGTTATATCTCTAATAAATTTTATCAATTTTAATATATTTATTCTTATTTAAATCAATATATATCAATATTAATAATCAATTTTCAATTCATTCTTTTAACACCATATCAATTTTTAAATTAATATTAAATTGTGTCACATAAAAAACTATTAGAATAGGAAATAAGATAAAACAGAAATAAGAAAAAACAGATATGCTATGTGTTATATTATTATATCTATTCAAAACTTATATATTTCAACTTTTCTTACTTATATTAGAAAGTATATATTAAACATTTAAATTTAAGTAATCCTAAACCTTATGCTATTTGGACTATAATATTATATACTATATTCTATATTAAAACATTAAGTATTACATAAATAAACAAATAAATAGATAAAAGTACTTAAAAGTACTTAAAATATTATTAAAATAATTCAAATAAATTAAGTCTCTCAAACAATAAAATAAATTTCTTTCGTTGTATTAGGTTCCAGAATTGAAGTCTTTGCAATCCTCACTTGGTTTTGTGTCTTTTCAGTCGTCTAGTTTGTAATTGTTTCCAAAGTCCTTCAATTTGCCTTCTAAAAATATTTTAAACACCTCTTCCAGAGCCTCAAAGTTTTTTATTTATTTGCAAGTTAATACTCTAATATAGTTACAGTATCTGTTCACTGAAGCTCTGCCACCATTACAAAGTTTTTAAATCCCTCACAGTCACTCCCGAAACTAGATACTGTTTCTTCTTTGTCTCTTCTTTATTGTCTCTGCACCACCTCCGTTTCTTTTTTTAAAATAAGTCCAACACTTGGATCTGTATTCCTTTCCCCAAATGAATAATCTTTGTCTATTTCCCAATTTCTGTCTGGTAAATCTATAACTATGTGTTTTATTTCCAATCCACACCTCTCCATTGCGTTTCCTCAAAATCGCCTCAGTTCCGTTGCCTGTCAGTTTCGCCCCCTCACACTTCAATTAGCCTCTTTAACTCACTCTGTTATACTTTCACTCCGTTTCTTCTTAACAATTCTGCTTTGCCGATCAGTTTCTCTTTTAGTATGTATCCGTTGTTTTAAATATTTAAAATGTTTCAGAATAAGAGTAATTAGTTATTCTTATTGATGCTGTTTTCTCGATCCTCGCTTCCCTTTTTTTTTAAGCAACCATCAGCGTTCTGGCCAACCGACAAGAGGTTGGTTTTTTTCCGGGCTGAATTAAGGGACTTTCCTTGAACCTTCGGGGCAATTTTTGATACCTCCGAGGTCCTCAGGATTTTCTCTTTAATCTATTGACCTCTTCGTGGTCAATAGAGCTAAAAAATTCAGCTTTCAGACTGAAAATTGGGACCTAGGGAACAGAGCGCTGTCCTCTCAGTTCCTATCACACTGACGTCGCCAACGGAAGTCCCAATCAACCTTGATTTATAAATCACTACTGGAAATAGTGGTGGAATCCAAGTATGGCAGACTTTTCTTTGTGACATTAATCCTATTTCTACTCTAGAAGAAATAAAAAGTATTTTATATGTAGGTTTTAATGCTATTTTAATTTTTTCCCAATGGAGTCACATGAAAAACAGTGTGTAAATTGGAAACTGCAGTTATATCCACAGTCCTCTAGGAAAATAATCTCAGTACATTATTAGAAAATTGTTTCTGATAAAATGAGCATAGGGTCATTTCTGTGCAATCTTTTATTGCCACTTTTTAAAATTGCCATTTTAATTACATAAAAATGAGAAACAGACTAAAACATAAAGTTCAATTCTTTTTGACAAAAACATTGGACAGAAATAACTTGCAGATAGCAAAAGAAAAAGTACATGAAGTTTTCAGGTTTTATACTACTCACAGTCTATCTTTGTGAAAGAAGATACTCCTTAAGAGACAAGGTTAACAGCAAAGAAAAGAAAAGGATAAAAATATTCCCTTTTATCTATTGCTGTCAACAGAGGTGGAGAGATCTGACAACCAAAGGAATTTTTGACACAGGTAATGTCCATTTGTATACAAACTTTAGCAAGTTTAAGTTTTATTACATTTTATTAAAATGTATAATCTATAATCTAATCCGCAAATACTTGTAGTTTGTATTCTTCTTTTTTAATTCTCATTCCTTTTATTTCCTTTTCGTGCCTCACTTTTCTATTTAAAATCTCTAATGTTAATATAAATAATAATGGAGATAAATGGCATCTTTGTCTTGTTCCTTTTCTAAGATGTATTTTCTCTGTCATTTTACCATTTACCATCACCTTTGCTGCTTGGTCTCTCTCTACATAGTTTGGATCATATTTATAAATCTATCTCCAACATTCATCATTTTCAACTGTTTTATCATAAATTGCCAATTCACATTATCAAACGCCTTTTGTACATCTAAAAATAACAACGCTATTTTTTCTCTGACTGTAATTCATAATATTCTAATGTGTTTAACATAGTTCGCATATTGTCTCTAATTTGTCTTTTTGGTAAGAAGTCATTTTGATCCAAATGTATAAACTCATTTAGTAATTTTTTTAATCTTTCAGCCATGATTGATGCAAAAATCTTATAATCCGCATTTAATAAAGATATCAGTCTTTATTTTAGCTTTAAGTAATAGTTCATAATAATAGTTGAATACTTGCAGCATCACATTGCTTAGTACATCTTGTAGGGTTTTATATACCTCTGCTGGTAATCCATCTGGGCCTTGTGTCTTCCCATTTTTCTGTCTCTTAATTCTCTCTATTAATTCCATCATAGATATTCTTTCTTCTAATAATTTTTTGAACTTTTCTGGGATTCTAGGCAGTTCTGTTTTCTTCAAATATTGTTCTATCTTATCTTCCTCTACTGTTTCTTGTTGATACAATCCATTATAGTATTTCTCAATTATCCTCTTCTTTTTCTCACTTCTATAACATATCTTTCCATCTTGATCTATTAATTGACTTATTAATTTCTTTTCTATATTCTCCTCTCAGCACTTCTCCAGGGTAGGTACAAGAGAAAACTAATAGCAGAATGGGTATGCATATGTAGAAAAGGAGAAGTCGAAGATATCTAACATGTTTTATTGTACTGTGAGTTATACAGAGTATGTAGGTCAATATATATTCTCCCTTTACTAGAGAGATTGCCAGGGAGGACAGATGACTTTTATGTAGGCTTTCTCCTCCGAGACTCAAATTCAGCTACTACATGGGCAGTGGCAAAATTCTGTGTCACTGCAATGTCCAGAAGAAAAAAACTGGTTCCCAAGAACAACCCAAGAAAAAGATTTTAAATGAGATTGATGAAGCATTTAGAGTATATACAAGATATGCAAAGAGGAATAAATTACCAAGAGAAGTACATGTAAGATTTTCAAAGAAGGCGGTGAAAGGAGAGATATTACAAGCAGCAAGAATCACACCATTGAAATATAAAGGTAAAGAAGTTGTGGTTTTATGACAAATACCTAGAAGAGTTGGGATCTGAGGAGAGAATATCAATTTTTAACAAAAATTTTAATATTCGAAGGAGTGAGTTTCAGATGGTTAATACCTGAAGGAATCATTGTGACATGGCAAGAACAAAGACATAGACTTGATTCTATTGAAAAAGCAAAGCTGTTTTATCAACAATTCTGTGGACTGTTAGAGGAAGATCAGGGTGCAGTAGGCGAGGCAAAACAGAGAGATCAGGAGAAAGATAAAGAGGAAAAAACAAAAGAAGAGAGGAGGCAAGAGCTAAAGACCCAATGGAACAAAGAGAGACAAGGGCAATGAAATCAAAAATGAGTAACAAGTAAATCATGGAAGAAGAAATAAGAGCAATATCATTGAATGTAAATGGACTAAATGTGGTGATAAAAAGGAATAGAACCTTAAGTAAACTGAACAGTTTGAAAATGGACATTATATGTTTACAAGAAGTACATATTAGAAGACAACATATGAAATTGTTATAATATCCAAAACTAGGAGTTTTATTTACATCATTGATACAACAGAGTAAAAGAGATATGGTACTGTATATCAAAGAAAAATTAAAACCAAAACCGTGTTTTGTAGATGATGAAGGTAGGATTTTGATGGTGGAAATAAAAATCAGTTCAAAACAAATATTATTCATTGCAGTATATGCACCAATGAAAAGCAAGAAGAATTTTATCAAAAACTACACAAAAAATATTAGAATTGGATTATGAATATGTATGTATAATGGGTGATTTTAATGCCATAGTAGATGTAGACTTGGATTATAAAACAATGAAGGCTAATAAAAAGTCTAGAAGAATACTGCCGAGAACCTTTTTTACACTGATGGAAGAATTGTGTATTCAAGATGTATGGAGACAAAAGCACTTGAAAGAAAAGCAATATACTTTTTATTCAAATAGACACTTATCATGGTCGAGGTTAGACATGATATGAATGTCAACAGAGCTTATGGATAGTATACAAGAAGCAAATATTGATTCAGACATTTGGGTGGACCATAACCCAATGATATGGAATGGAAAGGTCAAAAGAAAAGGACAAGATGGACTTTAAATGCAACAATATTAAATGAAAAAGAATTTCAACAGTTTATGGAAAAAGAATTAGAATTTTTCTTTAAAATAAATTTAAAAAAAGGACATATCACTTCAGATGGTATGGGATACTATGAAAGCTTATATTAGAGGTCTGGCAATAACATATTTGGGGAAAAAAAATAAAAAGAAAAGACAAAAACAGGTAAGATTGGAAGAGGAGTATAAGAAACTAGAAAAAGACTTCCAAAAAGATGCACAAAATAAAAAAAATTAAGAAGTTGATGGAAGTGAAAAAACATGAAATAAATATAAATGAACAGGAACAATTAGCAAACAAATTAAGAGCAAGTAAACATTTTTTTTTGAAAATGCAAATAAACCAGGAAGGTGGTTGGCATATAAATTGAAAAAAGAAAAGGAGAAAAAGATGATAAAATACTTACAAGATGAAGAGGGGAAAATATGTTACAGAAACGATGAAAAGAAGAGGATAATTTAAGAATACTATAAAAAACTCGACTCTCAAGAAAAAAATTCAGAGGAAGACATATTAAAATATTTGGAAAAGTCAGACTTACCGAAAATAACAAATCAATATAAAGGAATGTTAGAATATGAATAACAATGATGGAACTAACAGAAGCAATAAAAAGACAAAAAAATGGGAAAGCACCTGGATCGGATGGCCTACCAGCAGAGTTATATAAAATGTTACAAGAAGTGATGAGCAATGTAATGCTGGAATTATTTAATGAACTTTTAATGAATGCAAAAATGCCAGATTCATGGAGGGATGCCTATGTGACACTTATTCCCAAAGAAGATACAAATCTACAACTAATAAAAAACTATAGATGAATCCTCAGCTGAATCCTCCAAAAATGGTCATAAATCTACAGTTATAGATTTAAGGCGGAATACCTGCCCATCTGAAAACAATTCATTATTGAAGCAAAGGCAGAGGCACACTCTGGTATGGAGACAATAATTTGGTCCTTAACACAAATAAGACCAAGGAGCTTATAGTGGACAATAGAAGGAATAGATCAGACAATTGCAGGGAATGGACTTTGGGGAGAGATTTATAAATACAGTGAAAACAATTTACGACAACCAATCTGCTAAAATAATGATGAATGGAGAAATGACAGAGAATGTTGGAATTATGAAGGATACTAGACAAGGATGTCCCCTATCACCATCATTGTTTATTCTGACTCTAGAAGTATTGAATAGAAACATTAGGCGAGATAAAGAGATAAAGGAATGAATGGAAATTAAAAAAGAGAAATATAAACTGCAAGCATTTGCGGATGTATTTATCTTGGAGGAACCACAAGTTACAGGACCAAAATTATTAGCTCAAATAGAGAACTATGGAAAAGTGTCTGGACTGAAAATAAATAAAGAAAAAACAAAAATCTTGCTGAAAAATATTACAGAAAAACAAAAAAGAGAGATAGAAGAGACATTAGACATACAAGTAGTGAAAAAAATTAAATACTTAAGAATATATTTGACTTCAAGGTATGCAATGATCAAAGAACACAATTATTATAGATTTAAAGAACAAATTGAGAAAGACTTGGAGAAATGGAAGAATCTTCAATTGTCACTTATGGAAAGGATAGCAATTATAAAGATGAATATATTACCAAGATTATTATTTCTATTTCAGACAATACCGATAAAAATTGAAAAGACTTATTTTCAATATCTAAATATGATAAAGGAAGAACAAGTTAAAGAAACAATGATAGCCTGGACAAAAAACTTTGGATAGGCAATTGAATTGGATAAATGGCAACAATTATGGGAAAGAAATTATGAATTAACAATGTCCACTGCATATAAGGAAAATCAATATAAAAGGTTTTATAGATGGCATATGACCCCGGAGAAACTGGCAAAAATGTTTAAAGATAAATCAGCTAAATGTTGGAAATATCACCAGTTACCAGGTTCATATTATCATATGTGGTGGACATGACCTGAAGCGAAAAACTATTGGAATAAAATTAAGTTATGGATGGAGGAAATGATACAACAACATATAGACTTAAAACCAGAGCTATTCCTATTGGGTATTTTACCAGAGAAAACCAGTAAAGATAATATACATTTGATTATACATGTAATAACAGCAGCAAGGATTGTTTATGCACAAAAGTGGAAAGCGGAGAATATACCTTCGGAGGGAGAAGTAATTAAAAAAATCTTAGATTATGCAGAAATGAATAGATTAACTATGATGATAAAGGAAAGAGAAGATACAGAATATTTTAAGATATGGAATAAATTTTGCTATTGGTTAGAAAAGAGACAGAAATAAGTTTTTAAAAGAGATTGAAAAAAATTGGTTGTAATTAGAATAATATATTAGTGGAAAATCTTTGTAATGGATTTGGTGAGATTGAAAACAGAAGAGGTAGAGAAGAGAAGAAACTTTTGAAGATAACACCTCCCTGTAGAGGTCACATGGAAGAAATGAATGATGCACTAAATGTTTCTTTGTCTTAAACAATGTGCGATATTTTTGCAATCAGGGTTTTTTCCTATGTTGAAAGATGTTAAAATGGCCATGGTGGGATGAAATCTCTATTCATCACTTTCAGACCTGTCAGAAATTTTATGTTGTTTCTTCTGTGACTTATGGGAGACTGGGATAGCACTATTTCGGCCTTTTTAGGCCTCTTCAGCCAGACACACCCATATTTTGTGACTCCTCCCTGTAGAGGTCAAATATTTATTTCTTTTGATTCATAGGTATATAAATGTGCGATATTTTTGCAATCAGGGTTTTTTCCTATGTTGAAAGATGTTAAAATGGCCATGGTGGGATGAAATCTCTATTCATCACTTTCAGACCTGTCAGAAATTTTATGTTGTTTCTTCTGTGACTTATGGGAGACTGGGATAGCACTATTTCGGCTTTTTAGGCCTCTTCAGCCAGACACACCCATATTTTGTGACTCCTCCCTGTAGAGGTCAAATATTTATTTCTTTTGATTCATAGGTATAAATGTGCGATATTTTTGCAATCAGGGTTTTTTCCTATGTTGAAAGATGTTAAAATGGCCATGGTGGGATGAAATCTCTATTCATCACTTTCAGACCTGTCAGAAATTTTATGTTGTTTCTTCTGTGACTTATGGGAGACTGGGATAGCACTATTTCGGCCTTTTTAGGCCTCTTCAGCCAGACACACCCATATTTTGTGACTCCTCCCTGTAGAGGTCAAATATTTATTTCTTTTGATTCATAGGTATAAATGTGCGATATTTTTGCAATCAGGTTTTTTCCTATGTTGAAAGATGTTAAAATGGCCATGGTGGGATGAAAATCTTATTCATCACTTTCAGATGTCAGAAATTTTATGTTGTTTCTTCTGTGACTTATGGGAGACTGGGATAGCACTATTTCGGCCTTTTTAGGCCTCTTCAGCCAGACACACCCATATTTTGTGACTCCTCCCTGTAGAGGTCAAATATTTATTTCTTTTGATTCATAGGTATAAATGTGCGATATTTTTGCAATCGGGGTTTTTTCCTATGTTGAAAGATGTTAAAATGGCCATGGTGGGATGAAATCTCTATTCATCACTTTCAGACCTGTCAGAAATTTTATGTTGTTTCTTCTGTGACTTATGGGAGACTGGGATAGCACTATTTCGGCCTTTTTAGGCCTCTTCAGCCAGACACACCCATATTTTGTGACTCCTCCCTGTAGAGGTCAAATATTTATTTCTTTTGATTCATAGGTATAAATGTGCGATATTTTTGCAATCGGGGTTTTTTCCTATGTTGAAAGATGTTAAAATGGCCATGGTGGGATGAAATCTCTATTCATCACTTTCAGACCTGTCAGAAATTTTATGTTGTTTCTTCTGTGACTTATGGGAGACTGGGATAGCACTATTTCGGCCTTTTTAGGCCTCCTCAGCCAGACACACCATATTTTGTGACTCCTCCCTGTAGAGGTCAAATATTTATTTCTTTTGATTCATAGGTATAAATGTGCGATATTTTTGCAATCAGGGTTTTTTCCTATGTTGAAAGATGTTAAAATGGCCATGGTGGGATGAAATCTCTATTCATCACTTTCAGACCTGTCAGAAATTTTATGTTGTTTCTTCTGTGACTTATGGGAGACTGGGATAGCACTATTTCGGCTTTTTAGGCCTCTTCAGCAGACACACCCATATTTTGTGACTCCTCCCTGTAGAGGTCAAATATTTATTTCTTTGATTCATAGGTATAAATGTGCGATATTTTTGCAATCAGGGTTTTTTCCTATGTTGAAAGATGTTAAAATGGCCATGGTGGGATGAAATCTCTATTCATCACTTTCAGACCTGTCAGAAATTTTATGTTGTTTCTTCTGTGACTTATGGGAGACTGGGATAGCACTATTTTGGCCTTTTTAGGCCTCTTCAGCCAGACACACCCATATTTTGTGACTCCTCCCTGTAGAGGTCAAATATTTATTTCTTTTGATTCATAGGTATAAATGTGCGATATTTTTGCAATCAGGGTTTTTTCCTATGTTGAAAGATGTTAAAATGGCCATGGTGGGATGAAATCTCTATTCATCACTTTCAGACCTGTCAGAAATTTTATGTTGTTTCTTCTGTGACTTATGGGAGACTGGGATAGCACTATTTCGGCCTTTTTAGGCCTCTTCAGCCAGACACACCCATATTTTGTGACTCCTCCCTGTAGAGGTCAAATATTTATTTCTTTTGATTCATAGGTATAAATGTGCGATATATATATATGAAGAAAAAAAAACTGGTTACAGAATTATAGATGTCAACTGGTGCCAATTTTTTGGAGATATCTATAACAATTATTGGAAAAATACATTTACTCACATACTTATCGGCTCTCCACTCATGTAATTTAGGGAGTGACCCTAACTGTTTGAGATAATGTATTTTCATAACAGGGATGTTATTATTCATGATTAATGTCAGTATTATTTTTAATTTATTGTATGTCTATTGCTGGTCTATGACCGTAATAAAGTTTTTATTCCAATGTTTGCTTACAGCTAAAATTGTAAACTCAATCTATAAATTTTTATCAACTGTCATAAATAAGATTGACTGCCTGAAAGAATCTTTTGCAAAGTTTGTTAGGAGCCACCTAAATACTGCAGAAGAACTTGGGAGGACAACCACGGATAGATATGGGATGGCTAATTCAGAAAATGAAACTAGAGAAGGCCCTTGTCTTCCTTCCAAAAATGTGAACACTCATAAAGAAAACAATGAGGTAAAGGCCTAAGAATTACCAATATAAGTACAGTCTGCAGACTAACCAGGTTACGTTGCAAATTTATGACAACAGAATGAAAGGAGGGTGTTGGAGTGATAGAGAAGCTGTTAGGCTGTCCCTGAGCCAGCTGCTCTGCTGTAAATTCACTCTGATAAATCTACTATACACAAGGTGGCTGCCAGCGAGAAGGCAATGTATGAGAATTCTCCTATCATTCAAGCAGGCCACAATTCCCTCTATGCTCTTTAGAATGAAGCCCTTTCTGAACCCCTTTTCAATATTTCCAATACGGGTCTTTTGCTCAGACAAAATGTGCCCACTCCTGAAACAGCATCACCAAGAGGGAACTGTTGCTTTAAATCCAGGCTACAACAGCCCTCATACTACTAAACCTGAAGCTGCTACAGCTGAATTGATTCTGAGAAGGCAAAAGAGTGATATACAAACTGTGTTACCACAGCTGCAGAAACTACTGAGGATGTGCCAGAAGAAATGCTGATTGACCTATTCAATGCATTGTCTGAACCTGAGCAAGTTAATATAATTCAAAGATTGGATAATCTAAAAGATGCTCTGACAACAACTCAATCTATAGCAAAGCCTCTATTTAATTTGGCTCCACTAATCACTCAGCCTTGTGACAATACATTTAACCAACAATCTGCCTTTACCTCAATAGTAAAGAAAGGTTGTGTCACATAGGCTGACAGTGGGGTAACTGCACTGACTGACCCAGACTCTGAGAAACAGCTGAAAGACAAAGAGCTTCATCACACAATGACCTCTAAACCGACAAGCACTAAGGATATAATTCAGCTTCCATCCTCATTTGACTTAGAAGTTCCCACAACATCTTCTCACAAGATGAATCCTCAGCTGAATCCTCCAAAAATGGTCATAAATCTACAGTTATAGATTTAAGCCAGAATACCTGCCCATCTGAAAACAATTCATTATTGAAGCAAAGGCAGAGGCACACTCTGGTATGGAGACAATAATTTGGTCCTTAACACAAATAAGACCAAGGAGCTTATAGTGGACAATAGAAGGAATAGATCAGACATCCAGCCCTTGCTTATCAATGGAGACCAAGTGGAGCAAGTGGCCAGCTTTAAGTTTCTGCATGTTATCATAAAAGAGGACCTGACCTAGCTGACAGGGCACTATCAGCCTCATGCTGCTTGCTTGTTTTCGACTGCCATTGTAATGAGAGGGGGGAGGTATTGATGGTATTTGGGAGGGGGGAAATGAGCTGGTGAAGGTGTCTCGAAAAAAGGAGAGAAATTCTCGCTGACTTTTTAGCTGTAGAGAGAACTGATAACTGCCAAAGTCAACCTTTCTGGCATACCAGATAGATGGGGCTGCCTAAAGAAGTACCCTACATGACACCTTGGGGAGATGTAGATTGGACATTTGCCTTGGGACTGTGGGGGAGAGGGATTTGGGGGATGCTTTCAATATGTAATTTTCATGCCTATTGCCTCAGACTTTGCTTTTCTTTCGCTGCATTCAATTCATATTCATTAAAAGTACCTTTTTCTACAAACATGGAGTTGGGGTTTTTCTTTCTTGAGCTTTGAATGGAGGCAAGCCTGACATTAAGCAAAGTCTGCTTTAAGAGCCATCCCAGAGAAAACTTTACTGTGGGGGCTGAGCCAAGAATGTCTGATCAAGACAGCAACCAAGAGGACATGGGAGCTGCTGGGTCCATCCCTCCCTTATCCAAGCGAGGTGGGGAAGTTTCGGATTGGATGTCTGAATTACAGGTTGAAGAAAAGCCAGCCAGAGCTAAGTGGTCACTGGGCATGGGGAGGATGGATCCTTCAGAGGAAATCCCCTCAGGGGTGACAATTACCAGATGCTGGCGGGGAGAGGCAGTTTGGCAGGAAGAAGACAGAGAAGATCTCCTGCTGACTCAAGCCATGCAACTCCTGAAAGAGGCTTTTGAAAATCAGAAAGCCTGTGAAAGGTATACATTGCTGGCCCGGAGAGAGACTGAACACCTGGGGGGGTGGGGGGGGAGCAGAGGCTGCAGCGAGTTCAGGAGAGATTCTCAGGATTCAGCCAGAGAAAGAACAAACTGCTGGGGCTCAAGCTGTGGTTGCAGCCCAGGACCCCCCTGTGGGTGGGCCAGGAACAGGGAGGCATCGAATTCCAAAGATTCCTCCACTTAACATAAAATATGGAGGGGACCCCAAGGGATTGGCATTCTTCCTGTCGCAAGTGTGGAACCACATGGAGGAATATGAGGAGGATTTCCCATCGGATGCTGCCCATGTGAGATGCATCACCATTGCCCTGGAAGTGATGGCTGCTGACTGGTGGGTGGGCCTCCATGATGAGAATTCTCTCCTGCTGAGGAATTATGACCAGTTCATGATAGAACTCAGAGGGCACTTTGAGGACCCCCTAGCTGAGCAGAAGGCCAGAATCAGGATGAAGTCGATAAATCAAGGGCGGAGATTGGTGGCTGAATACACCCAGGAGTTTATGAGCTGGTGCACCACATGAGGGGGTGGTCCCAGGAAGCCCTGATGGAATGTTATAAGGATGGCCTCAATGAGGATGTCTACAGGGCATGCTGCTCCTGTGGGGGCCCCCGAGACATGCAACACTGGTACTTGATGGCAGCCAATGTGGAAATTGATCTGATCAGGGATCGCTACCGGGGGGGGCATGTCTGGAACAAGCCATCCCCTGCCCCCCAGAAAGAAGGACCTAGAGTGTCCAAAGGAGGGTAAGCAATGAAGCCGAAATGCACAGCATGGACAAACTGGGGCTGAAACTAAAAACCCTGAAAGTGCCCATTGCATTTTGCCAGTTGGATGGGTCAGTAGCAGGGGGGCCGAGCCCACTTTGTGACCAAACCGATTGAAATGTGGATGGGGGACCACCGAGAGGTCTTGAGTTTTATCATGGCTCCGGGCATGGAATGACCCCTTTTGCTTGGACTGCCTTGGCTACGGAAATGGAACCCCCAGGTGAACTGGAGGATGGGGTGGTTACACATCCCCTCTGCCCCCCCCCCCACGGGGGAAGGAAGGGGGCAAACCTTTTTGCACGGCCAAAGCTGCAAAGGAGTGGGCAGCAGTGGTGAGTGAACATATTGCGGGGGAGGAGAAAATCTCTAAAGAATATTGGGACCTCGGGGGGGGGGGTTCAGTGAGAAGGTGTCAGACAGGCTCACACTCCATTGACCAATTGACTGTGGCATAGAGATCCTCCCAGGTGTGAAGCTCTCTAAGCCAAAGATCTATTCTATGACCCCACGCAAGCTGGAGGAGCTGAGGAACTTTATTGATAAAAACCTAAAACAGGGCTTCATCCAAACGGCAAGGCCGCGAGAGGCCGCCCCGGTCTTGTTTCGGGAGAAGAAAGATGTCTCTCTTCACTTGTGTGTCGACTATAAGAACCTGAACATGATTTGCGTGAAAAATGTCTACCCACTACCCCTTATAAAAGTTATGCTAGCTCACCTGGCAAAGGAAAAGATCTTCATTAAACTGGATTTGAGAGACACTTCTACAGGGTCCGGATTAAGGAGGAGAATGAGTGGAAAACTGCTTTCAATTGCCTCTTGGGTTGTTTTCAATTTAGGGTGCTCCCCTTTGGGCTACAGGGCCCCCCAGCAGTGTTCATGCAATTAATCAATGATGTGTTACATGAGCATTTTTACAAGGGGGTCCTGGTCTACCTCGATGTCATTCTTATCTACATGGAGACATGGACAAACACGTGAAACTGGTGCGGTCTGTTCTGAAAAAACTCAGAGCGGTTAAACTGTACACTAAATTGTCGAAATGTGAATTTCATCAGAGTAAGATTGACTATTTCGGTTACCACATATCTCATGAGGGGATAGAGATGGATCCGGAGAAAATCCAGGTGGTCCTGGAGTGGGCACACACACACACACACACACACACACACCCACAAGCAGCTACAAAGCTTCTTAGGCTTTGCTAACTTCTATCGGCAGTTTATTCCAACATTTGCCCAGATTGCCTTGCCCATTACCAACCTCCTGAAAACAAAGGGGGAAGCCAGGCCAAAGCCCAGTAGGCCACTCGAATGGACCATGGAATGTCAGGCAGCTTTTGAGAAACTAAAGCAATTGTTTGCCGCTGAGCCTGTCCTGAAGCACCCTGACATGGAGGCCTCTTTTGTCATCCAGGCTGATGCAAGTGATGTAGCTGTTGGAGCGGTGTTACTTCAAGCAAATGCTGATGGGTCTCTACAACCCTGTGCTTACACCTCCCACAAACTGTCTGAGACTGAACGGAGATGGGCAATTTGGGAGAAGGAAGCTTTTGCTGTCCGCTGGGCCTTGCTAACTTGGACCTTGCTAACCCATTTCCTTGAAGGGGCAAAACACCCTTTTGAGGTGTGGACAGACCATAAAAATTTAGAAGCCCTAAAAACCCCTCGGAAATTGTCGGCAAAACAGGTCCAGTGGGCACAGCACTTCAATCACTTTAATTTCTCCTTGCAATACCTACCAGGAGGAAAGAACTTTATGGCCGGTGCCCTCTCACGACTGCCTCAGTACAATGATGCACGTCTAGAGGTGGTCTGTCCGGTTATCCCTTCGAAGCAGTTGGCAGCTCCTGTTGTTACCAGAGCCCAGATGACAGAACCAGACCTACCCACTAGTTTAAGGGAGTACTTAAAAGAAGTGCTACAAACTGATGACTAGTTCACCTCTCACAGCAACAAATGTACTGTTTGTGATGGTCTTCCATGGGTGAGGGCCAAGTTCTATGTCCCGGCCAGTTTGATCCGGGGCAGTGCTACAACAGTCCCATGATGCCAAAGTGGCCAGACATTTTGGGTTTCTTAAGACTCTACACTTGGTCAAAAGACAATTTTGGTGGCCTTCCCTAAAGAAGGCTAACGAGGTATATGTCGCTAGCTGTCCGGTATGTGCTTTGGCAAAGAGGCCGCCAGGAAGACACCCTGGGTTACTCCAGACAGGGGCTAGACTGGGGGCTCCGTGGAAGGAGATATCCATGGATTTCATTGTCGAACTACCCGAAAGTAACGGAAATACAGTCATTTGGGTGATTATGGACATGTTCTCCAAAGAAGTGCACTTTGTACTCTGTTCAAAAATTCCCTCAGCGAGAACATTGGCTAAATTGTTTATTCAACATGTTTATAGATTACACAGGGTTCCAGAACGAATTATTTCTTTTTTCTTTTTTCTTTTTTTCTTTTTTTTTTTGATTTTTTTTGATTTTTTTAAAACAAAACATAAAACAAATCCATCATCCATTACAAATACAAACAGTGTGTCAGTCGGTTACAAATCTTTTGTGCTTCATCCCCCTACTCCAAATTTACTAATTATCTAATTTCTCATATTGTCAAACAAATCAACATCCTCATTTGTCATTTATTTAACTATTGCATTATTACTTCAAAAAAATTATTTTCAAATATTATATTTATAACATTCATTTCATATTTCATTCCCATGTTTTATTATCTAGCCATTGATAAAATAAATCCCATATCTTGTAATATTGTTTATCTTCTTGTTCTCTAATCTCAAATGTCAATTTACTCATTTCAGCACATTCCATGATTTTCTTAACAATTTCACCTTGCGTTGGTATTTTCTCATTTTTCCAGTTTTTAGCAAATACAATTCTAGCAGCTGTTAAAACATTAACAATCAAATATCTCATTTCTCTATTGTATGTTTCTGGTACAAACCCTAATAAAAAAATCTCTGGCTTAAAGTCTATGTGTTTTTTTGTCATTTTTTCCAACCATGTGTGGATTTTAGTCCAATATCTTTTCATCTCTACACATGTCTACCACATATGGTAGTATGAGCCCGGTATCTGATGGCATTTCCAACACTTCTCAGATTTGTTCTTGAACATTCTCACTATTCTTGTCGGGGGTAGATGCCACCTGTAAAACATTTATACAAATTTTCCTTGTATGCTGTTGACATTGTCATTTTATAATTTTGCATCCACAATTTTTGCAATTTCTCTAGATCAATACCATAACCAAAATTCCCCCCCCATGCAATCATTATTTCTTTCACTTGTTCTTCTTCCAGTCTTACCTCTAATAGGTAACCATACAATTTTTTAATTACATAGTCATCAGAACCTATTAAAATTTTATCTAAGTTAGTCAAATTACTATAAAAACCTTCTGTCTTAGAATCTTTATAATATCTAGAATGTATTTGCATAAACGAAAACCAGTCCATTTTTATATCCTGTTCTTCTAGTTCTGGCTTCAATTTAACTTCACCCTTTTCATTCAATATTTTACTATATCTAACCATTTGTTTCTTTCTAAATGTTATTGAATATTCGAATTCTTCAATAGTAGATAACCAGACTGGAATTTTTAAATAACGTTGTCTTTTAATCTTCTCCCAATTTAATAGCAAAGACTCTCGAATAACATGTCTTCTAAAATACCCCTGTGTTTTTGTGCCCTTGTACCATAAAAAAGCATGCCAGCCCAACAAGAAGTCATGTCCTTCTAAAGTCAACAACCTGGTATTTCTTAACATTACCCATTCTTTAATCCACATCAAATTAGTTGCTTGATAATATAGTTCCCAATCCGGCAAACCAAAACCTCCTCTTATTCTAGCATCTTGCAGCAATTTTAATTTTATCCTCACCTTTTTACCCTGCCAAATATATTTTAACACTATTTTATTCAATTCTTCAAAATAATCTTTTCCTAACCTAACTGGAATTGTCTGGAACAAATATAAAATTCTAGGCAATATATTCATTTTAATAGTTGATATCCTCCTTATCAATGATAATTGCAAATTCTCCCATTTAGCCAAATCTGTCACTATCTGTTGTTTAAGTTTGTTGTAATTATTCTCCTTGAGTGTACTGCATCTTGCTGTCAAATATATCCCCAAATACTTAACCTTGTTCGTGACCTGCATCTTCGATATTTCCGCCAATTCTTCTTTTTGTTTTTTTAATATATTTTTTGTCAAAATCTTCATTTTATCTTTATTTATTTTCAAACCTGCTACATTTTCAAATTCTCCTATTTTATCTATCAGTTTATTTATTGATTCAAATGGATCTTCCAGAATAAACACCAGGTCATCAGCAAATGCTTGCAATTTATATTCTTTTTTTTATTGAAAAAGTTTTAAAAATACAAGTTTTTTCCCCCTTCCCCCCACTTTCCCTCCCTAACCCCCACTTTCCCTCCCCTCCCCACATGGCTTCCCCAGAATGAAATCCAATTATACATTTCTTCCTGACATTCTAGTATACGATCCCCTGTAAACTATACATTTCTAGACAACATTCATCTAAAAATTATCTAATACTTCTTAGTTTAGTATTTATTCTATACATAATCTATCCACTCCCTTACATAAATCTCTTGTGTCTGGTCTTTTATATATGTTGATAACTTCACCATTTCTACAAGACTAGCCAGCTTCAGAGTTCATTCTTCAATAACATCCATTTTGCAACATAACCTAATCTATCCTAATATACCCTATCATTTTTATCTCACCCACTTTCCCGCAAGTCCGCAATATATAATTATTTATAAAATCTAAACAATCACATCAGATCCTTCTTTCAACAAAGTATTTAGTGTCTTTAGTTGCCATCTGCCCACATCATTAAAAAATACTTTTATGTATAAAACCCCCCCGAGTGACTTTGTCAGATCCCTAAAAGTGATACTGCCATTCAAGTGAAGGAAGGGGGGACTTGGATTTGATTTACTAGCATGGCCTGTGTCATCAGATATTTTACAACCTATATCCTGGCGCCAAGGAAGCTGGAGATTCCCTTTACCTGCAGGAATTTGTATGATAGCCATGTGGGTTGTCTCACTTTAAAGGGAAGTGGTGGGAATGCATGTTTGTTCGGGTTCCCAAAGGAAATAGTAAAAAAAAACATCTTCACACTTGTGTATTGGCTAAAATCTGCATTCTGACTTAAAGGGAGGGGTCTCTACCAACTTTAATCCTACTGCTTTGCCTAAGGGCATTCAGATTGTGCTTTAGCTGGATGGTTTTCACTTCTGCTTAATAAAAGAATCCTTTTGAACAACTACGTTTCAAGAGTTCGTACTTTCTTAAGTTGGAAGGAGAGGCGATCCTTACAGAAAGCACAATCTGCAAAACGGTCAACCCAGAGAAGCAATCTTTGCTCTACTGAGGGGACCTTGCAAACCATGTCTGAACAAAGCAGAGAGCTGGGAGAAACCGATTGCTGGGGAGAGACAGCAACCGCCACCCAGTCAGATGCCTGTCTCGTGCAACCCATCGGAGAGGATGAGGTAACCCTGGAGAATCCTGAAAAGCCCCGCTGGTCAATTGGCATTGTGAAGAAAGATGGCTGGGATGAGAGAACCAGAGGAGTCACCCTCAACCGTGGCAACCGAAAACCAGAGTGGAAACTGGAACTAGAAGCCCTTACTGACCAGGGAGGGGGGGGCTGATCGAAGCACCCCTGAAGGAGGACTATCTGAAGAGGCATATAACCCAATTGGTGATGGAGACTTTGGAAAATCTTAACATCCGAAGGGAGCCAGGACAACAACCAAAGAGCACTGAAAGGGCAGCAGTCATGGATGATGCCAGGGGAGGCACCCCCGTCCTGGAGGCCACCTATCGAGCAGATGGTGCAGCAGCTGCGGGAGGAGACCCAGCAAACCTTCCCCCCCAGGCAGCATGCACACCGGCGCCCATTCCCAACCAACCCCGGGCTCCTCAGCTGGAAAGAGAAACTCCCCCTCTTGGGGTGAAGTTTGATGGGAATCCGCAACAATTAGGATTCTTTGTGGCACATGTGCTCACCTACATGCAAGAGTATGGGCGTGATTTCCAAACCCAAGGCTCCCGAGTGTGAGTTGTGACCCTAGCCCTAGAGGGTGCCGCAGCCAGATGGATGGTGACCCTACATAATGCCAATGCACCAGAACTGCGGAATTTTGACCATTTCATGATGGCCCTGCGACGTCGGTTCGAGGACCCACTGGCAGATCGCAAAGCACGTGACCGCATTAAGGTGGTGAGGCAGGGGCAACGGCCAGTAGCAGAGTATACTGAAGAATTCCGGGACCTCCCGTATCGTGTGCACTGGCCGGAAGATATTTTGGTGAGCTGTTTCAAGGACGGACTGAGTGATGATCTATACAATGCCTGCGTGGCCCGAGGGGCACCGAATGACCTACATGAATGGTATGTCACCGCCGAAGAAGCTGAGATCGATATGGCCAGAAACCAGTATCGAGCGGGGCGAGCATGGAAGAAATCCTCACCCCAATGGAAGCAAGAGCCCCACAAACCACAAACCGCATTCTCCCTGCTATCTTCAGCCTGTTTCAAGTGTGGAAAAGAAGGGCACCGAGCTGCAGAGTGTCGTTCGCAAACACCCGCCCAGAACCACCCACCGGGGGAGGGTCCTGGAAAACCAGGTCGGCGTGGGAAGGAGACTGCCCTGAGGAGCAGGGAGACCATAGAAGTCCCATCCCCTCCCCTCTTTGGGGAAGAAACCCTGGCATCTGAACAGGAGGAATCACACTCGTTCGGAAGTGATCCAGATGATGAGCCACTGGTAAGCAAACCAATTAAACCGCTTACCCTCCCCTTAAGACTATTTATCCCAAACCAGAACAGGGAGATAAGTATCCCCACCCTAGTAGATTCGGGGTGCACCCGTTGTTTGATCAGCCCAACCTTAGTAGGGAAGCTAGGGATTAACGTAAGAAAGCTGAAAACCCCTATTGCTTTCTGCCAACTAGATGGGTCAATAGCAGGAGGGGAGCCAGCTACTTTGGCCACCGTGCCTCTACATATAGGCATTGGAAGCCATGAGGAAAGGCTTACCTTTATAGTGGCACCTGGCATGGAATGGCCATTGGTTCTGGGCCCTGCGTGGCTAAAAAGATGGAACCCACAAATCAATTGGAAACAAGGCATCATAAAATTTCAGAGGAAGGTGACTTTTGCTGAGTATCCACATAAAGGACTTGAGGGGGCAGAGAATAGAGAAACAGCCATGCCTGGTCATGCCACACCAACTGAGGGCATACCCATAGAATACAAGGATTTAGCTGAGGTTTTTAGCGAAAAAGCCTCAGATGAGCTCCCCACCCCCACCGTGCCACTGACTGTGCAATAGAAATCTTACCCGGTGCGAAACTCCCTAAACCCAAGATGTACAGCATGTTACCGAGGGAGTTGGAAGAGCTGAGAACATTCATTGAGAAAAACCTAGCAAGGGGTTTCATCGAGCCAGCCCGACCAAAAATTGCAGCCCCAGTGTTGTTTAGAGAGAAAAAAGATGGTTCAAAATGCTTATGTGTTGACTATTGAAACCTTAATACTATCAGTGTGCAGAACGTGTATCCTCTCCCCCTTATGAAAGATATGTTAGCACACCTCGCTAAAGGAAAAAATTTTTTCAAAGCTGGACTTAAGGGAGGCTTACTACCGTGTCAGAATTAAGGAAGGGGATGAGTGGAAAATGGCATTTAACACCCCCCTCGGCTGCTACCAATTCAAGGTGCTCCCCTTTGGGTTACAAGGAGCCCCTGCAGTGTTTATGCAGTTAATAAATGAAGTGCTGCATCAGCATTTATATAAGGGGGTTCTGGTCTATTTGGACGACATTTTAATCTATACCGAGACCAAAGCAGAACATGTAAAACTAGTCAGGGCAGTTTTAAACAAACTCCGCGCTGCCAAACTTTATGCCAAATTTTCCAAATGTGAATTCCATCAAGAGAAGATTGACTATTTGGGATACTGCATTTCACACCAGGGGGTTGAGATGGATCCTCTAAAAGTGCAGGCTGTACTTGATTGGGACCCTCCACACACATGTAAACAGTTACAGAGCTTCCTGAGGTTTGCCAACTTTTACTGCCAGTTTATCCCTGCGTTCGCTCAAATTGCCCTCCCCATCACCAAGCTCTTAAAAACAAAGGGGGAGGAGAACCCTAAACCAAAGCAACCATTGAACTGGACTATGGAATGCCAGGCAGCATTTGAAAAACTTAAATGGCTGTTCTCAGCAGAACCAATTCTACAACACCCGGACGTGGAGAAACCATTTGTCATACAAGCAGATGCCAGCGATGTGGCAATAGGAGCGGTCCTGCTTCAGAAGAATGAGCAAGACCAACTACAACCCTGTGCTTACACATCCAAAAAGTTGAATGAGACTGAGCAAAGGTGGGCTATTTGGGAGAAAGAGGCGTATGCAGTTCGTTGGGCATTGTTAACCTGGCGGCACTTCCTAGAAGGCAGTAAGACCCTTTTGAAGTCTGGACTGATCATAAAAATCTAGAAGCCCTAAAGACCCCAAGGAAACTCTCCCCAAAACAAATACAATGGGCTCTGTACTTTAAATGGTTTGATTTTACTCTAAAATACCTCCCGGGGGGGGGGGAAACTTTCTGGCGAATGCGCTATCCAGAAAACTGCAATACATTCGTGCAAGGTCAGACGTAATCAAACCTATAGTACAAAACAGTCAACTAGCTGCCAAAATAGTCACCAGATCCCAGGAAAAACAAGAAACAGTGACAGACAATGACATCACCCAAAATTTTAAACAAGCATTAGCCACTGATGAATGGTTTTTGAACAACAAATCCAGCTGTCTGATGAAAGAAGACTTGGCTTGGGTGGGGTGGGGGGGGGAAGTTGTATATCCCTGCAAGCCAAAGACTATGCTTAATGGTACGGTGCCATGACTCCAAATTAGCTGGACATTTTGGGTTTGTGAAAACTTTACACCTGATTAAAAGACAATTTTGGTGGCCATCACTAAAAAAGGACATAGAAAGCTATGTAGCTAGCTGCCCCATTTGTGCAGCAGCAAAAAGACGCCAGGGGAAATCCCCAGGTCTATTGCAGAAGGTAGCTGAACCTGCAGCGCCTTGGAGAGAGATTGCTATGGATTTCATCGTGGAATTGCCAAACAGTGAGGGAAATACTGTTATTTGGGTTGTGACAGACCTATTTTCAAAACAGGCACATTTTATACCCTGCCAAAAGATCCCAACTGCTAAAAGTTTAGCCAAACTATTCCTAATACACATTTATCGACTTCATGGGGCTCCACAAAGGATCATCTCCGACAGAGGGGCTCAATTCACCTCCAACTTTTGGAGGGCGTTTTTGGGCTTATTTGATACTGGCCAGGGGTTGAGCACATCTTTTCATCCATGTACTAATGGTAATTCTGAAATTTTGAACTCGGTACTAGAACAATATTTAAGATGTTTCATTAATTTTCAACAGGATAACTGGATCGAACTTTTGCCTTTTGCTGAAGTTGCGTTTAATAATGCTGTCCATTCAAGCACTGGTTTTACCCCTTTTAGAGTAGCAACAGGCCAGGATTTCAGCCCCATGCCTGAACTACCCATAGAAGAACCCACCATCCCCTCACTTAAGGAGTGGATGGATAATTTGCAAAACACGTGGCCAGTGGTTAGACTAGCTTTAAAGGAAGCTAGAGAAGCTTTTAAGATTCAAGCTGACAAGAAAAGGATGGAACCCAAACCTTTTCATATTGGAGACAGAGTATACTTATCTACAAAATTCTTGAAATCATTACAACCATCAAAGAAACTAGGGCCAAAGTTCATTGGACCTTTCCCCATCACTAGAATCATCAATCCAGTAGCAGTTGAACTACTTCTTCCAAAGACACTCAGGCAGATCCACCCAGTATTCATATCAGTTTACTCAAACGAGAAGTAATCTCATCCCTCAGACCACCTGCATCTACACCACCTGTTCCCATCATGATTGAAGGTGAACAACACTTTGAAATCAAGGAAATCCTTGATTCTAGGATCCACAGAGGGAAAGTCCAATACTTAGTTGCTTGGAAACTTTTACCATCAGCACACAATGAATGGGTTGCTAAACACCACGTTAGGGCTCCAATCTTACTGAGAAAATTTCACTCCCAATACCCTAACAAACCTTGTTGATCTACTATCATGAAATCTTGTGTATATTTGTTTTTGTTTTTTTACAGGTGGACCCTTTTGTTTTCTAAGGAGGGTAGCATGTCAGATCCCTAAAAGTGATACTGCCATTCAAGTGAAGGAAGGGGGGACTTGGATTTGATTTACTAGCATGGCCTGTGTCATCAGATATTTTACAACCTATATCCTGGCGCCAAGGAAGCCTGAGATTCCCTTTACCTGCAGGAATTTATATGATAGCCATGTGGGTTGTCTCACTTTAAAGGGAAGTGGTGGGAATGCATGTTTGTTCGGGTTCCCAAAGGAAATAGTAAAGAAAACATCTTCACACTTGTGTATTGGCTGAAATCTGCATTCTGACCTAAAGGGAGGGGTCTCTACCACTTTAATCCTACTGCTTTGCCTAAGGGCATTCAGATTGTGCTTTAGCAGATGGTTTTCACTTCTGCTTAATAAAAGAATCCTTTTGAACAACTACGTTTCAAGAGTTCATACTTTCTTAAGTTGGAAGGAGAGGCGATCCTTACAGACTTTATATTTATATTCCATATAATATCTTCGCAAAGTCTTCCATCTAGATTATTAATTCCATCAGTCATGTTAGGGTAACAACCAGATCAACTGCAAATGCCCTTGTTCCATAGTCCTCTTGCCTCATAATTATTCCCTTCAACGTACACATAGTCCATCTTTCTTAAGATCTATAATAGAAAGTTCCAATTCACTCAATTACTGGCCTTCTCCACATGCTTAAACACCAGCACTGCAGGGATCTGTTTATTCTTCTCAAGATAGTCCACTAAACCTATAATTTGCCTCACATTATCTTTCATATATCTACCTTCTATAAATCCTACATAAACATGAATCGATTCTTAGATAACTGGCATTGATATGTTGGATAATAGATTTACAAAAAAAAAATTATAATCCATATTCAAAAAAAATTTGGTCTAAAACTTTCTAGTGGAACCTGCTTTTTTTTTTTCTTGCCTTGTGGTGGCTTGAAGCTCTCCTGTCGTTGCTTTTCTGGAATTTGTTTATGTGCTGTTCGAGTTGTATGCTGATCTTTAACTGTGCAAGACATTAGATCAAGATCCACAGCCGCTTCTCTTATGTTTTTAAGTGGTCCAGCTAAAACCTTTAAAGGATAATCCAAAGAGCCCCTTGTATTTCCTTGTTTTTCCATTGGCTCCACCCCCATCTGCTTCCACTGGACTTTGTTCTTTTGTTCAATTTGCTTTTCTTTATCTCCCTCCTGTATTCCTGACACTGACAATATACGTGGAGATGTTGGGCCAATTTTAAAAACATTGCGATAAAACTCTTCCGTTTTTTCAACAGTGTTTAATTGATATCTTTCTCCTTGATACGTCAATCTTATGCCAACTGGGACATCCCATCTGTATGGAATCTGTTGTTTCTTTAGTTCAATCACCAAAAAACCGAAATCTTTTCTGTCTTTTAACATCTTAGGCGGCAACTCTTTATAAATCCCTATCTGCCTTCCATCCACTTGTAGAGTAGAAACAAAAGACTTTTGCAAGATGTCATTTCTTATTCTTATTCTTTTATCTGTAAAATATATCACTACATCTCTGGGCAATTGCCTTTGTCTTGCTACCCAAGAATTCACTCTGTGAATCTTATCAATTTTGGATAAAACCTCTTCAGAGCTGACCTCTAACATCACAGCCAAAGCATCAGCACAGATCCTTCTCAAATCTGTGTTATTTTCCTTTATCCCCCTCAGTCTTACAGCAAATTCCATAAATTTGAATTGCATCATTGTAACTTCATTTTCAATCCTTTGCATTTTATTATCCACATTATAGATCTTATAATCAGCTTCCTTCATTTTAGACTCTACTTCTAAGTTGGTTTCTTCAATTCTTTTATCAATCTGAAGAATTATTTCTGAGAAGCCAGTCAGAACTGTCAAAAAATCTCGCTTCATTTTATCATACCTTTCTTGCACCAGTTTCTTAGTTTCCTGTTGAAATTTCTCAAACTTCTGGTCCATAAGCACAATAATAAATTCCTTGAAGTCTTTAAAATCAGTGCTTAAAAACTGCTCTTGTAACTTATAAGTAGGGGAACCCCTCCCATACAGCTTTGTTTTCTGGCATTAAAGCCATTCTGCCACGCAGACAGACTCTTTTTTAAGGAGGAAATCTTCTCTCCCTTCTCACCAGCACAAAATCCTCTCAGAATTAATCAAGTCTCTAAGGGAGATAGAGCATAAAAACAGTTTGGAAAAAAAAAACTTTTTCCTTCTCCTCTAACCAGCGCTGTTATTTTAGATACTTTATAGCATACTGAAGCATTCAAGCAAATCCACTTTTGCTTTCAGCTCTTTTTTTTTTTTCCTTTCAAACAGCTAAAGCCGGACGCCATTTTAAACCTTCATTCTTTCTTCAATCTTAAATCCAATCACAGGGGTAATATATATACTTGAAGTTTTAGATTCCAAATCCGGATTTCACTCTGTTTATTTTCCTTTAACTTTCACTAATTACGCTGGTCGTGCCGTCTTGCTCTGCAATAAGCAGAGTTCCCCCGTCGTCCGGAGCCTCGGCGAGCTGGATAGGGAGCCTCATCCTGCTTCCTCCCCAGAGGCAAAAAAAAAACAAATTGAGGACCCAGTTGTGGGGGCAATAAGCTGACTTTGTATAAATATACAAAAAGGATGAAGGGTATTGCTGAGCACATTGTAAGCCGCCCTGAGTCTCTGGAGAAGGGCGGCATATAAATCAAATTAAAAAAATTTAAATAAATTGCAGGCGTCCGGTTCTGGTCGTCGTCGCCGCAGACGGTCTTTTATGACCGCCAGCCCCTCCGCCCGTAAAGAGCCACCCTCACAGCTGAGAGGAGGCTTGAAAAAACTCCGCTTCTTTGAAGAAGCGTGAGGAGAGCCGGCGAGAGCAGGTAGAGCCCCTGCGAAATCCCCAGAGTGTTTTTTTTTTTGCCTCTGGGGAGGAAGCAGGATGAGGCTCCCTATCCGGGCCTGGCGCCTTCCCAAACTACTGTTTTTTAAGTGCTTCAGTCAATTCCATCATCGTTATGTTTCTTTCTAGCATCATCTCAGTATTTTTAGAAATCTGGGGTAAGTTCACCTTGTGTAAATATTGTTTATATTTACAAATATTTACAAATATTGTAAATATTTCCTCCGCTATATTTTCTTTTTCATATAACTTTTTATAATAATCTTGTATAATATTTTTCTTTTCTTCATTTGTCCTTGTTCATCTACTAATTGTGTTATTTTCCTTGATTCTCTCTCTTTCTTCAATTTATACGCTAGCCTCTACCTGGTTTATTGGTGTCTTCAAAATAGTTTTGTTTGGCACTTCTAATTTTTTGCGCTAAATCTTCCTTTTCTATTAATCCCATTTTATGTTTAATTGTGTCCATTTTCATTTTAATATCTTTTTTTGTGGGAATTTATGTAGTTCTTTTTCAAATTCCTTGTAATCATCCTCTAATGTTTTATAAACTTGCCTTTTCTTAATATTTCTTTTCCTTGTATAATCAATTATCAGGCCTCTGGCATAAGCTTTCATAGTATCCCATAGATTTTGCATTGATGTATCCTCTTTTCTATTTTCTTTGAAAAAGAAAGCCAATTCTTTCTCCATTTTCTGTACAAAATCCTTTTCTTTTAATACTGTAGTATTTAAAGTCCATCTAAATCTTCTCCTTTGTCCTTTCCATCTCACTGTCATTGGATTATGGTCTGCCCAAGTATTGGCTTCTATGTCAATTTCTTCTATATTAGAAGTCAATTCCATTGTCATCCATATCATATCTATTCTAGATCATGATAAATGTCTGTTAGAATAAAGAGTATATTGTCTATTTTTTACATTTCTTTCTCTCCATACATCTTTTGAATTTATTTCCTCTATCATCTTAAAGATTTTGGCAAAATTTTTCTACTTTGTTTTGTTGCCTTCTGTGTGTTATAGTCCATTTTCCCATCTACTATGCCATTAAAATCTCCCATCATGCAAATATTTTCATAGTCCAGTTCAATTAGTTTCATATGTAATTTTCTATAGAAATCTTCTTGATTGTCATTTGGAGGATATATTGCTATTAAGAGTATTTTCCTGTTATTATCTATCATTTCCACCATCAAAATTCTTTCCTCTTCATCTGCATAAATTTTTTTCTGCTGGTATTGTGTCTCTAATATATAAAACCACTCCTCTTTTCTTACATTGTGGCAATAAAGCAAATAATTTCCCAAATTTGGCGGTACCAACATTTGTTCATGTTGTTTTTTGATATGTACTTCTTGTAGACAAATTATATCCAACCTTAATTTCTCTAATTTATGAAATACCTTTCTTCTTTTAGTTGCTATATTAAGTCCATTTATGTTCATTGTAATCAATGTTTTCTCTTTCATATTCATACTTTATATGAAGGGTTTGTTGCTCTAGTAGATCTTGGTTCACATTGTTCTTTATATTCTACAATGCCCCCTACTGCACCTTCTTCCTTTTCAATCATTGCTAGACATTCCTCTTGTAGTTAGACCAATAAGTCTTCCCTTCTTAACTCTACTTCTTCTCTATAAGATATTCAGCATAAAATGCTTTGGCTTTATCAATTGAGTCTATTTTAAATCTTTGCAATTGCCATGTAAACTCCAGGCCTTCTGGTATTAGCCATCTGTAGTTCACACCTTTCTAGAGCAATATTTTCATCAGAAATTGATATTCTCATCTCCCTCACTCTTCTCAGTATTTGTTTCAGAACCACAATTTCCTTGCCCTTGTATTTCAATGTTTTCTCTTTTGTAATCTGCAATATTTGCGTTTTAATTGATTTCTTGGTGAATCTTATATGAACTAATCTTGGTAGTTTATTTCTCATTGCATATAATAACAATAACAATAACAATAATCATCATCTTCATAATAATAATTTTATTTATATACCGCCCTCCTCCCGAAAGACTCGGGGCGGTGTACAGCCAATTAAAAACATAAATATACAATATCATAGTTAAAATTAATTAAAATCATTAAATAGTTTTGGCCGAATTTTAAAACCAAAATTTAAAACCCAATTTAGAATCATTCAATTAGACAGCCCCGCCTGTCGGAACAGTAGGCTCTTGAGGGCACAGCGAAAGACCCAGAGATCAGAGATGTTACAAATATCCAGGGGCAATTCATTCCAAAGGGCAGGAGCTCCGATAGAGAAGGCTCTCCTCCTGGGTGTCACCAGCCAGCACAACTTGGCCGACAGCACCCTAAGGAGTCCCTATCTGTGGGAGCGAACTGGTCGGTGGGAGGCTGTTGGTGGCAGAAGGCAGTCCCCTAGATATCCTGGTCCTATGCCATGGAGCACTTTAAAGGCGGTAACCAACACCTTGAATTGCACTCAGAAGACCACTGGGAGCCACTGCAGCTCACGTAGGAGAGGTGTTACATGGAAGTAACAAGGTGCACCCATAACCACCCACATGGCCACATTCTGGACCAGTTGGAGTCTCCAGGTGCTCTTCAAGGGGAGCCCCATGTAGAGAGCATTACAATAGTCCAGACGGGAGGTGACGAGGGTGTGAGTGACTGTGTGCAAGGCATCCCGGTCCAGAAAGGGACACAACTGGTGAATCAGGCGAACCTGATAAAAAGCCCCCCTGGCTATGGCCATCATGTGCTCTTCTAAAGACAGCCGTGAGTCCAGGAGGATGCCCAGATTATGAGCCCTCTGTGTAGGGGCAGAGATTCACCCCCAATAGTCAGCGATGGCACCAGCTGACTATATCAGGATGCCAGAAGCCACAGCCACTCAGTCTTGGAAGGGTTGATCTTGAGCCTATTTCTCCCCATCCAGACCCGCCCAGCCTCCAGGCAGCGGGACATCACATCAAGGGCATCATTGGGGTGGTTTGGGGTGGAGATGTACAGCTGGGTGTCATCAGCGTACTGGTGGACTCTCACCCCAAAACCATGGATGATCTCACCCAGCAGCTTCACATAAATGTTGAATAGAAGGGGCAAGAGGATTGATCCCTGCAGCACCCCCCAAGCAAGACACCTTGAGGTCGACCTCTGCCCCCCTGTCAACACAAACTGCGAGCGGTCAGAGAGGTAGGAGGAGAACACCGTAACATGGTGCCTCCAATTCCTAATCCCCTCAACTGCTGCAGCATGATACCATGGTCGATGGTATCAAAGCCACTGAGAGATCTAATAGGACCAGGACAGAGGAGCAACCACTGTCCCGAGCTCTCCAGAGATCATCAACCAACGTGACCAATGCCATTTCTGTGCTGTACCCCTGCCTGAAGCCCGACTGGTATGGGTCCAGATAGACTGCTTCATCCAGGTACTGGGGTAGCTGTTGTGCCACCACACTCTTGACAACCTTTGCCACAAAACGAAGGTTGGAGACCGGACGATAATTTACTAATACAGCCGGGTCCAGGGATGGCTTCTTGAGGAGGGGCCTCACCACCGCCTCTTTCAAGGTGGCAGGAAAGGCACCCTCACTCAAGGAAGCATTTATAATCCCCTGGAGCCAGCCTCGTGTAACCTCCTGGGAGGCCAGTACCAACCAGGAGGGACACGGGTCCAATAAACATGTGGCAGCACTAAGCCTACCCAGAATCCTGTCCACGTCCTCGGGAGTCACTGGGGTCAAACTCTTCCCAGATAATATTCTCAAGACTCACCTCCGTCTCCCTCCCTGGACTCATCCAGTCGGAGTCCAAGCCTTCCCGAATCTGAGCAACTTTATCATGCAGGAACTGCACAAAATCCTCAGCTCAACCCTGCAAGGGATCTTCCCGCACTCCCACCCGAAGGAGGGAGTGGGTCACCCTAAACAGAGCGGCTGGGCAGTTCTCTGCAAATGCGATAAGAGCGGAAAAATAGTTAGATTTTGCCACTTTTATAGCCACTAGGTAGGTCTTGATATAAGATCTCACCTGTGTCCGGTCAGATTCAGATTGGCTAGTCCTCCAAACACTCTCTAGGCGTCTTTTCTGACACTTCATCTCCCTCAGCTCCTCAGAGAACCAAGGAGCCGGTTGAGGTCGGCATCGGGTCAGAGGCCACAAAGGCACGATGCAGTCCAAAGCCCCTGCGGCCGCACTATCCCAGGCGGCCACTAGGTCTTCAGTCGAGTCATGTGCCAGGGTCTCTGGAAACGGCCCAAGCTCCATCTGGAACCTTTTGGGATCCATCAGGCACCTGGGACGGAACCATCTAGTCGGTTCCATCTCCCTGCAGTGGGAGGAAGCGGCTTGAAAGTCTAAGTGAAGGAGCGAATAATCTGACCATGACAAGGGTTTAATGTCTAGGTCCCCTCTACCAAGATCATTCAGCCACTGACCAGAGATGAAAATCAAATCCAGAGTGTGTCCCCCTGTGTGAGTGGGGCCTTGCACTAATTGGGTCAGGTCCATGGCCATCATGGAAGCCATGAACTCCCGAGCCACCTCTGATGTCTCACCAACGGATGGCAGGTTGAAGTCCCCCATAACAATAAGTCTGGGGGTATCAACTGCCACCCCGGCTATCATGTCGAGTAGCTCAGGCAGGGTCGCTGCCACATGGCAGGGAGCCAAGTACATAGTCAGCAAACCCATCTGCACCCCACAACCCCACTTCACAAAAACGGACTCACATCTGGCTATCTGAGGAACAGTGGCCTCAAGTATATCTTGTATATACTTGAAATATCCTATCTATGCCATCCATCATCTTTTCTTTAGTAATTTCTAATGCTTCTGCTAAAATTTCTATCCTTTTTTCTGCCAAATTTTCGCCCTTTTCTTCTACATTTTGAAATCTTAAATAGAATTCTGAGTTTTCCATCTCCCATCCTATTCCACTCTTATCACGTTCAACCTCATCTAATCTGCTATCCATATCTCTAATTTTTTGTCTCTTTGTTCTTCCTTTTCTTCAATTTTTTGAAATCTGTCCTCATATTTCTTCATCATTTGTTGTATGTTCTCCACTTTTTCATCTGTTTTTCCTGTTCTTTGTTCAATCTTTTCTGCTCTCTGTTCGATGTTCACTATTTTTGATTGTATGTCTTGTATTCCTTGCAAAATCATCTGCATTGTCACATCCTTTTCCTTCTCACATTCCCTCTCCTTTTCCTGTTGCAACATCATCTGTATTGATTGTTGTCCTCCCGATTATGAAGAAGAGGGAGTCAATGCAGAAGAACTAATAGCTGCTGCCTACTCATGACTATAAAATAGTTACAAACTGTTCAAACAATCAAAGAATCTTCAGGTTCTTCTATACCTTAATCCATTTTTATAGAGAACAAATATTATCCCAAATAACAATGAGCAAAGGGAAGATCCAAAGAAAGCAAAATCTTCAGGCTCTTGTGTGCCCTAATCCAATTGAAACGAAAGATAAAAACCAAATTAGCAATCTCCAATCAAAAAAATAAAAAAGATAAAATGAAAAAAAACACCAAAAATAATTTCTTCAGGCTCTTGTATGCCTTATTACAATTAAACAAAGGGATATTAAAAGCATTAATAATCTCCCATCAAAAAGGGGGAGGGGAGGAGAAAAAAGGAGAAAAAGAAAGCAGAAGAAAAATATATATCAAAAATTTAAGAATCTTAAAAGTCTTCTAAAAGCAAACACAATCCAATTGAAAATAATTAAAAGAGGGAGAAGTGGAATAATAAAAAAAATAATATCCCCCCCCCAAAAAAAGAAAATAAAAATTCTTCTAAAAGAAGAATCCACAACAGTGTAGTATCCAAAAGTTCTTTTGTAAGTCTCATGAAGTTTTATAGCTCTCTTTCCAGAGTCACTGCAATTTTCTTCTTTTAAGTCTCAGCCGCTTGTCAATAATAGTTTCCCAGAAATGCACTTGAATAAACAATCCTGTAAACAGTCTTTGATGCACTTCTATCTTATCTATGAGCAAGCTCAGAGTCCTTGAAATGTAACACAGTTACTACTTTCTCTTTGCCAATAAAAAAGATACAATGTTTCAATCCACTAGATGGCAGTATTTTTTCTTTTCTTTTTTTTTTTGCAAAAAGTTTTTTATTTTTTAAACAAAAACAACATAAAAACATCATCCTTCCAAACAATTACAGACAGTATTTCGATCAGTTAAAATCATTTCGTGCTCTCAAAATTTTCAAAATCTCATTATATGACAAATGTTCTTTCCTCTAACAAAAAACAAATGTTTAAACATTTTATCCAAATTTCATTTCATATATAATATTTCATCTCCATGCTTTATTATCTATCCATTGATAAAATAAATCCCATATCAAATAATATTGTTTATTTTCCTGTTCTCTTATTTCAAATGTCAATCTACTCATTTCAGCACAATCCAACATTTTCTTAATAATTTCTTCATCAGTAATTATCTTCTCTCCTGTCCAATTTTTTGCAAATACAATTCTAGCCACTGTTAAAATATTCACAATTAAATATTGCAATTCTTTATTAAATGTCTCTGGTAAGATCCCTAATAAAAATGTATCTGGTTTAAAATCAATATGTCTCTTTATCATTTTTTCCAACCACGTGTGTATCTTAGTCCAAAATCTCCTTGCTTCTACGCATGTCCACCATATATGGTAATAAGATCCTGGGGTCCGATGACACTTCCAACACTTCTCCAATTTGTTCTTGAACATTCTGGCTATCCCCGTCAGGGGTAAATGCCACCTGTAAAACATCTTATACAAATTCTCCTTATATGCTGTAGACATTGTCATTTTATAATTATGTGACCACAATTTTTGCCATTTCTCTAAATCAATACCATAACCAAAAATTTTCCCCCATGCTATCATTGATTCTTTAACTTGTTCTTCTTCCAATTTTATTTCTAACAAATATCCATATAACTTTTTAATTACATGGTCATCAGAACTCAATATCTTATCTAAAATAGTCAAAACATTATAAAAGCCTTCTTGTTCGAGATCTTCATGATATCTAGAAAATATTTGCATATATGAAAACCAATCCATCTTAAATCCCTGATCTTCTAAGTCTTGTTTTAATTTAAGTTCACCCTTTTCATCCAATAATTCACTATATCTAACAATTTGATTTGTTATATCACTGGATATGAAAAAGCTTCAATTGTAGATACCCAGACTGGGATCTTCAAATAATGATATTTTTTAATCCTCTCCCAGTTCAAAAACACTGTTATTAACATCTGCTGCTTGCAATTACTGCAAGTTCAAATCTCACCAGGCTCAAGGTTGACTCAGCCTTCCATCCTTTCAAAGGTAGGTGAAATGAGGACCCAGATTGTGGGGGCAATAAGCTGACTTTGTATAAATATACAAAAGTATGAAGGCTATTGCTTAACGCTTTGTAAGCCACCCTGAGTCTCCGGAGAAGGGCAGCATATAAATTAAAGCAAAAAAAAAAAAAAAAAAAACCAAGGCTTCACGTATCTGATGTCTTCTAAAATATCCCTGTATTTTAGTTCCTTTGTACCATAAAAAGACATGCCACCCCATCAACAAATCATGTCCCTCCAAATTCAGTAATTTAGTGTTTTTCAATGTTACTCATTCTTTAATCCACATTAAACTAGCTGTTTGAATATAATTCAAAGTTAGGTAAACCAAAACCACCCCTCACTTTAGCATCTTGTAACAACTTAGCTTTTATTCTTGCCTTTTTCCCTTGCCAAATATATTTCAATATCATTTTATTCAAATCTGTAAAAAAATCCTTGTCCAACTTTATCGGAATCGTCCGAATAAATACAAAATCCTAGGCAAAATATTCATCTTAATAGTTGCAATTCTCCCAATTAAAGATAGTTGCAAGTTTCCCCATTTTTCCAAATCTTGTCCTATCTGTCGCTTAACCCTATTGTAATTATTTTCCTTAAGAGAGCTACAACTTGCTGTCAATTGTATCCCCAAATATTTTACCTTATTTGTGACCTGCATATTTGAAATCTCCATCAATACTTCTTTTTGCTTTTTCAACATATTTTTAGTCATTATCTTTGTCTTCTCTTTATTAATTTTCAAACCAGCTACTTCCCCAAACTTTCCAATGCTTTCTAACAATTTATTTATTGACATTAATGGTTCTTCAATAATAAAGACCAGGTCATCTGCAAAAGCTTGCAATTTATATTCTTCTTTCCGAATTTTCATACCTTTTATATCTCTTTTTCTTCTAATATTTCTATTTAAAACTTCCAATGTCAATATAAACAATAGTGGGAACAATGGACATCCTTGTATAGTGCCTTTTTCTATTTCAATAAAATCAGACAGTTCTTCATTTATCATGACCTTGGCCTTTTGTTTGGAGTATATAGCTTCAATTGCCTGAAGAAATTTCTTTCCAAAGCCCATCTCTTCCATTTGAAACATCATAAATCACCAATTCACATTATCAAAGGCTTTTTGTGCATCTAGAAATATCAAAGCCATCTGCTTTTCAGGATGAGCTTCATAATATTCTAAGGTATCCAAAATTATTCTTATATTGTCTCTAATTTGTCTTTTTGGCATGAATCCATTTTGATCAGAATGTATAAAGTTATTCAAATATCTCTTAAGCCTTTCTGCCAATATTGTAGCAAAGATTTTATAGTCCGCATTTAGCAGGGATATAGGTCTATAGTTTTTGATTAGTTGTGGGTCTGTCTCTTCTTTGTGAATCAATGTAATATAAGCCTCGGTCCATGTTTTGGGTATTTCTATTTTTGTCATTACTTCATTCATAACCTCCAGCATTGAGATCGATAAAGATTCTTGTAACATCCTATAATATTCAGCTGGCAGTCCATCTGGTCCTGGTGCCTTTCCATTTTTCTGTTTCTTAATTGCCTCAGTTAGTTCCATCATCATTATGTTTCCATCCAACAGCTCCTCAACATCTTTGGGAATTTGTGGTAGTTTTGCTTTTTGTAGATACCTTGCCACTTTATCCTCCTCTATTCTGTCTTTCTTGTACAGTTGTGTATAGTATTCCTGTATTATTTCCCACATCTCTTTATTTCCAGATCTACTCTGTCCTTGATGATCAATTAGTTGTATTATTTTTCTTGATTCTCTTTCTTTTTTCAATTTATATGCTAACCATCTGCCTGGTTTATTTGCATTTTCAAAATAATTCTGTTTGGCAGCTCTTATTTTTTGAGCTAATTCTTCCTTCTCCAGTAGATCCATTGTGTGCTTTATAATATCCATTTTAATTTTTACATCTTTCTTATATGGATCTTTCTGGAATTCCTTTTCAAATCTTTTATGATCATCTATCAATATTTTAAGGGTTTGTCTTTTCTTCACATTTCTTTTCCTTGTATAATCAATAATTAATCCTCTGGAAAAGGCCTTCATTGTATCACAACCATTTTGTGTCGATGTGTCTTTCTTGTTTTCCTTGAAGAAAAAATCCAGTTCTCGATTCATTTTCTGTATGAAGTCTTTCTCTTTTAATATTGTGTTATTAACACAATATTATTTAATATTGTGTTTAATGTCCATCTAGATCTACCTTTTCGCCCATTCCAAATAGCAATCACCGGGTTATGGTCTGCCCATAGGTTAGTATCTATTTTCACTTGTTCAATATTTAAAGTCAATTCCATTGTTGTCCATATCATATCTAATCTGGACCAAGATAAATGTCTATCAGAGTAGAAAGTATATTGTCTATTTTTTCCATTTCTCTCCCTCCATATGTCTTTCAAGTTTATTTCCTCTATCATTTTAAAGAAAGTCCTCGGCAATACCTTTCTACTATGTTTTGTTGTTTTGTGTGTTTTATAGTCCAATTTTTCATCCACAATTCCATTAAAATCTCCCATCATACAGACATTTTCATACTCCATTTCAATTATCTTATTATGTAGTTTTCTATAAAAGTCACATTGATTATTGTTAGGAGCATAGATTGCTACTAAAAGTAATTTTGTATTGTTGTCAATTATTTCCACCATAAAAATTCTACCTTCTGGTCGGCGTATTTCTGCTCTGCCATTAATACTTTTCTGATATACAAGGCAACTCCTCTTTTTTTACTTTGTGACAATGATAAAAAAGTTTTGCCAAGTTTGAATCAATAGTTGTTCCTGTTGTTTTTTAATACATAGTTCCTGTAAACAAATTATATCAAATTTTAATTTTTCTAATTTGTGAAATGTTATTCTTCTTTTACTGGCCGAATTAAATCCATTTACATTTATTGAAATTAATTTCCTTTCTTCCATATTCATAAATAGGTTTTGTTGCTCTAGTTGCTCTAGCTTCACGTTATTCTTTATATTCCATAACTCCGCCAACTTCTCCTTCTGTTGCTTCCAGCATTATCAATTCTTCTTCAGTGGAACTAATGTTGCTTGAGTTTCAACTTCCATATCTACTTCTTTCTCTTTAAGGACTTCCTCATAGAAGACTCTCACTTTGTCAATTGTATTTAATCTGTATCTTTGGAATTGCCATGTTAGGCCTACTCCTTCTGGTAACAGCCATCTGTAGTTAATCCCTTTTTGCAGCAAAACTTTGGTCAAAAATTGATATCCTCTTCTTAACTCTCTCTCTTTTCTTGGAATTTGTCTCAGAACTGTCACTTCTTTCCCTTTGTATTTCAAAGCCTTGTCACGAACAGCCTGAAGAATTTGTGTCTTAATGGATTTCTTAGTAAATCTTATATGTACTTCTCTTGGAAGCTTATTAATTACACATTGCATATCCAGTATACACTCAAAATATTTCATCAATTCCTTCCATCATCTTCTCTTTAGTGACTTCTAATGCCTCCGTTAGAGTTGTGTTCATGATCTCAGCTAGATTCTCCCCTTTTTCTTCCTCGACATTTTGAAATTTTAAGTAGAATTCTGCTTTATCCATTTCCCATCCAATTAACCCAGATGTTCCTTGTTCTACCTCTCCCAATCTGTTCTCAATTTCCTTCATTTTTTCTTCTTTTTGGCCTTCTCTTTCCTCCAATTTAACCAATCTTTCTTCATATTTTGACATTGTTTGTTGTATATTGACCACCTTTTCATCTGTTTGCAATAATTGGTGTTCCATCCTTTGGTGTTGCTATTCAATCCTTTTTTTGTTGCTGTTCCATTCTTTGACGTGTTTGTAGAATCGCTTGTGTCACTGGTTCTTTCTCTTTCTCTTGATGTAACATTGTCTGGATGGAACGTTGGCCTCCAGATGGTGATGAAGATGGTGTAGTCACTACAGCTCCCACCATCACTACTTTTCTACTCATTTTATTCAATCTTTAGCCAAACTCACTTTCAGGACAGGGAGGAATTTAGAAGATCCAGTTAGACAAAAGGGGGAGGGAGAAAGGAGAAAGAATAAAAAAAAAAAGTTCCTCAAGTTCTTCAGGTTCTTCTGAAACCCTAATTGAAAGGGATAAAACAAAACAAAAAAAATAGGAAAAGACAAAAATTTAATATCCTCTTCAAAAAAAAAAGGGAAAGGAAATATTAGGCAATAAATCTTCAGGCTCTTGGGTGCCTTAATCCAATATGAATGCATGGGGATCCAAAATCAAAAATAGGAAAAGGCAATAAGGATAAGGAAATTAAAAAAGAAAAAAGAGAGAGAAAAAAAGGGGGAAAAAAGAAAGGGAAAGAAAAAAATTAAATAGTCCTTCAAGTCCTTTTATATCTGGAGAGCCTACAGGAAGTGACTTTTCCTTTTGCCTCTTTCCAAGACACACGTCTCACTGGGCATATAATAATTACTCATAGCTTTCCAGTATATTCCCAGGCTTGTCAATTTAAAAGGAAGAGCACCTGTGTAAACAGCATTCAGTAGCTCTTCAATCTTATCAATCCAAACAGATTCTCTGTATTTGTTTTGGCTACAGTATTTCTTTCTTCTGCTACTTAAATAAGCATAGAAACAGAGTTTCTCTTCCAGTAGGTGGTAGTGCTGCACACTCCCCTAACTCTCCTCCTGTTCTTTAAAGAGAAAAAAAAATCTTTCTTTCTTTTAAAAATTAATCAAAAAGTTGCTGTGTCAAAAATAAGCCAAAACCGCATTCCAATCAAACAATTGAATGGTCTAGTGCCAGCAAAAAAGCATCCCAATACTGTTTTTTCCCCTTCTTTCAATCCAGTCTGGTTATCCAAAGTGAAAGTAAAAACAATTAAGCAATTTCAGGTCTTTTAAAGCACATACTTGGGTAAAATAAAATTAATCCACTTTAGATTCACTGCTTGTCTTCATTCATTCACCATCACCATCTCATTCCTGAATTAGGGTGTTTTTAGTATTATTTAAAAAGTGCATTTGTTTTATTAAGTTTAAAGCCGGCAACTTCTCCATACTTCTGTATTTCCTGTAGTAATTTTGGGCCAGTTTCTAATGGGTCTTCTGTTATTAGAGCCACATCATCTGCAAAGGCTTGTGTTTTAAAAATTTCTTTCCTAATCTTTAGTCCTTTGATTTCTTTGTTAGATCTAATCTTCCTAAGTAGCACTTCTAACGCCAAAATGAAAAGTAAAGGGGATAGGGGGCATCCCTGCCTTACTCCCTTTCGAATCTGGAATGTTCGAGTCTTGTCCCCATTTATTAGTATATTCGCCCTCTGTTTCTGATAAATATTCTCAATCATTTTCCTAAAATTTGCCCCGAATCCCATTAAATTAATTTGATTGATCATAAAGCTCCAATTCAGGTTGTCAAACGCCTTTTGGGTGTCCACAAACACTAGCGCCAACTGCTTTTCAGGATGTTCCTTATAACACTCTATAACGTTTATTACTGTTCTCAAATTGTCCCTGATTTGTCTCCCTGGAAGGAATCCATTCTGGTCTTTGTGGATCCAAAGGTTTTAAATTTTTTTCACCCTCTCCGCTATTATACTCATAAACAATTTATAATCTGAATTTAGTAAGGAGATGGGTCTATAATTTGCAATTTGTTTCCGATCGGCACCTTCTTTCAATATGAGTGTGAAATACGCTTCCCTCCATGTGTCCGGGATTCTTGTACCAACCAAGACCTCATTAAAAATTTCTAATAATTCTAATTGCAATGTTTCATCAAATTTTATATAAATTTCCCCTGGGAATACATCTGGACCTGGGGTTTTATTCTTTTTAATTTTGGTAAGAGCAGTTTTGAGTTCCTCTATTGTAATTTTGTTATTCAACATTTCCCTCTCTTCTTCTGTTATGTGAGGTAGAAGTTGTCACAGCCTTTGCAGTCTATGGCTGCCACTCCGCTACTGAAAAAGGGCTTTCCTGGATCAACAAGGGACTTAGCAATGTCCCTGGGATCCTCAGGATGTGCCCTCCACTGCCACAGTCAAAACGAGACTGTGGGGTCCAACTTGGACCGTCCAGCAGTGGAGTTTTTGGCGGAGTTTCTGGAGCACCAAAAACCCCACTTGTCTTGCTACGATGCCAACTTCCAGTCCAGATGGCAGTATTTCTTTCTTTTTTTTTATTGAAAAGTTTTATAAAAAAAAAAAAATACAAAAAAAATTTCCCCCCCGTTCCCCCACCCTTTCCCCCCCTTCATCCCCCACCCTTTCCCCTCCTTCATCCCCCCTCCCCCCACGACTTCCCAGAGCAAAATACAAGATATTTCATTTAATCAAACATAAACTAGATTAATCTACTTATCCTCAAAGTACTACCTCCCCCACTGAAACCTTAACTCCACAACAGATAACCAAATACTTCTAATACTAACATTCATTCATAAGCTATTTGATATTTTCTTGTCTGATACTTATTTTGAATATAATCAATCCATCTTCTCCATTCCGATACGTATCATTCTTGCATGTGGTCCTTCAAGTACGCCGAGATTTTCGCCATTTCTGCTAGGTTTGTTACTTTCAATATCCACTCTTCAATAGTAGGCAAAGAGTCCTTCTTCCAATATTGAGCTACCAGCAGCCTAGCTGCTGATATTAAGTTCAAAATCAATTTAGTCTCTGAAACTGTACAGTCCGTAATTATACCCAATAGAAATAATTGAGAAGTAAATTTCAACCTTCTTTTCAAAATTTTCTGCATCTCCCACCAAATTTTTATCCAAAATGCCTTGATTTTCTTACAAGTCCACCATATATGATAATAGGTTGCATCATTACATTCACATCTCCAACATTTTGCTTGCAAATTCGAGTACATACATGATAATTTCTTAGGATCTAAGTACCATCTATAAAACATTTTATAAAAATTCTCTCTCAAATTTTGTGCTTGCGTAAATTTAACATTTCTGACCCAAATCTTTTCCCACGTTTCCATCATCACTGGTTCCTGAAAGTTTTGTGCCCATTTTATCATACAATCCTTAACCAATTCAGTTTCTAAGTCTATTTCCAGTAATGCATTATACAACCTTTTAATATGCATCTGACTTTGATCTCTAATCTGTTTCATCAAATTTTCCTCATTTTGCATAACCAAAATTTTTTGATCCTCCCTCCATCTAGCTTGAAGCTGACCATACTGAAACCAAGTATAAATTATCCCTTCTTCTTTTAATTCATCTAGAGATTTCAATTGCAACTTGCCCCTTTCCAAAAGAAGAAGCTCTTTATAAGTAATCACCTCTATGTTTTTGCTCTGTACTTACATTTTCTATTGCATGTCTGGGGTTTGCCCATATAGGTATCTTATAGTTCAGCTTATATTGATACTTTTTCCAAACCCTCAACAATGCATTTCTAAGTATAGGACCCTTAAACACTTTATCCACTTTTTTTCATACAACAAATAAGCATGCCATCCATATAACAAATCATAACCTTCTATGTTTAACATTCTTTCTTCAGTTAAGTTAAAGCAGTCACTAATTTGTGATAAAGCTGCAGCTTCATAATACAATCTTAAATTAGGCATTTTAAGACCTCCTCTCTCACGTATATCCTGTATAATTTTCAGTTTCACTCTTGGTTTCTTCCCAACCCAAATAAAAGTATTAACCCCTTTCTGCCATTCCAACAGATTTCCATCTTTTTAAAGCACTTGTATCATTTGAAACAAAAATAAAAACCTAGGTAATACATTCATTTTTATTGCTGCTATCCTTCCCAGTAGTGATAGTTGTAACTTTTTCCATTTTTCCATTTCTTTCTGTACTTTTTGCCAAAGTATTTCATAGTTATTTTTATACAATTTCATATTTGAGGCTGCAATATATACTCCTAGATACTTAACCTTTTTAACTACTTCAAACCCCGTTATCCTCCCTAACTCTTCTCTTTGAGTTATAGATAAATTTTTAGTTATCATCTTTGTCTTGTGTAGATTTACTTTGAATCCAGATACTTTACCATATTCAGCTACTATATCCAACATATAGGGAGCCACTTCTATAGGTTGGGATAAAGTAAGAACCAGGTCGTCTGCAAACGCTCTTAATCTATAATCCTGCTGTCTAATTACTATTCCTTTTATTTTGTCAGAATCACGTAGCTTATTCAACAAGACTTCTAAAGTTAAAATAAACAGCAATGGCGACAATGGACAACCCTGCCTCGTACCTTTCTCAATTTTAAACACATCTGTTAAACCTCCATTAATTATTATTTGTGCTGTTTGTTCCTGATATATTGCTTTAATTGAGTGTATGAAATACTCCCCAAAGTGCATTTTTTCTATTATTTTAAACAAAAATTGCCAGTTCAGTCGATCAAATGCTTTCTCTGCATCCACGAATATAAACGCTGCAGGGACCTGATTATTTTTCTCCAAATATTCCAATAAGTTTATAATTTGCCTAACATTATATTTCATCTGTCTCCCTTTTATAAAATCTGATTGATCATTGTGAATAATTTGTTGCATAACTGGCATTAGTCTATTCGATAGTATCTTAGCAAAAATTTTGTAATCCGTGTTCAAAAGTGAAATTGGCCTAAAATTTTCAGGTTTGATACAGTTTTGATTTTCCTTCGGAATCAATGAAACAAAGGCCGTTCTCCAAGAGGGTGGAACTCCTCCCCCTGCTTGAATTTTACAAAATAAAGTTCTAAGTGGCTCTACCATTTCAAGCTGTAAGTTCTTATAATAAACAGCTGTTAGTCCATCTGTTCCTGGAGCTTTCCCTATTTTTAACTGCTTAATTGCCGCAACAATCTCCTCAGAAGTTATTGGTTGATTCAATCCTTCCCTCTGTTCTAACGTTAGTTCCAAAATATTCCCTTCCTTTAGATATCTATCTATATCTATACCTTGTATTGAGTCACTAGCATATAGCTTTGTATAAAATTCAAAAAAAGCCTTTTTAATCAAATTCTGTTGATAAACTTCCTTACCTCTATATTCTATCTTACTAATGACTCGTGCTTTCTGTTTTTTCCTCAACATGTAGGCCAACCACCTACCTGGTTTATTGGAATTACAAAATGTATTATGTTTAGCATATTGTAAACTAGTTGCCACCTGATCAGCCATTAACATATTGAATTGCCCTCGTAGTATGTTTATTGTTTCTTTTACTTTCTTATCACCTGGATTAGATATCAGTAATTGTTCTTTCTTTTTTATTTCTTCCTCTATCTCTTTACGCTACTTCTGTTGTTTTAGTCTGTATTTATTATTCATATGTATTAAGATGCCCCTCATATAAGCCTTACTAGCATCCCAGACCATTTCCATAGGAGTACCCTATTTCATGTTAATAACAAAAAATTCTCTCATTTGTTTTTTAAGCTCCTTTACATTTTCTTCATATCTAAATAAATTTTCAGTCAACCTCCAAGACCTCTTTTCTCCCCTCTCCTGTTCAAATTCAATCCAGACCAGACTATGATCAGTTAAAGTTCCTTTCTCCCCTCTCCTGTTCAAATTCAATCCAGACTGGACTATGATCAGTTAAAGTTCTTGGACATATCTTCACCTTCTTCACCCTGGAAATAAAATCATTTGTGATTAGTATAAAATCAATCCTGGAGAAAGATTGATGTCTATCAGAAAAAAAAGTAAAATCTTTTTCCTCCAGGTTACGTTTATTTTATTTATTTTTTATTTTTATTTTATTTTGAATTTGTATACCGCCCTTCTCCCTGAGGACTCAGGGCGGTGAACAGCCAAGTAAAAACATCAAGTACAAATATTAAAATACAGTTAAAATATACATATATAAATTTGGCCCCATTAATTAAAAACAATAAACAAAACACTTAAAAACACTTAAAAAAATTAGGCCAGCCTGGCTTGCTGGAAAAGGAAGGTTTTAAGGGCACGACGGAAGGCACTGAGGTCTTGGATTCTCCTTATCTCTGGAGGCAATTGATTCCAGAGGGTAGGTGCCCCCACAGAGAAGGCTCTCCCCCTGGGGGTCACCAGCCTGCACTGTTTGGCTGATGGCACCCCGAGGAGGCCCTCTCTGTGGGAGCGCACGGGTCGATGGGAGATCGTCGGTGGCAGCAGGCGGTCTCGAAGATAGCTAGGCCCTATGCCATGGAGCGCTTTAAAGGTGATAACCAACACCTTGAAGCACACCCGGAAGACCACTGGGAACCAGTGCAGCTCGCGCAGGAGTGGTGTTACATGGGAGCGCCAGGCTGCTCCCGTCACTACCCGCGCTGCTGCATTCTGGACCAGTTGGAGCCTCCGGGTGCTCCTCAAGGGGAGCCCCATGTAGAGACTGTTGCAGTAGTCAAGGCGAGAGGTGACGAGGGCATGAGTGACTATGCACAGGGAATCCCGATCAAGAAAGGGCCGCAACTGGCGGATCAGGTGAACCTGACAAAACGTCCCCCTGGTTACAGCCATCAGATGTTCCTCCAAGGACAGCTGCCTATCCAGGAGGACTCCCAGATTGCGAGCCCTCTCTGTGGAGGCCAACGACTCGCCCCCAATAGTCAGTGATGGAGTCAACTGGGATGCTGGAAGCCACAGCCACTCAGTCTTGGAAGGGTTGAGCCTGAGCCTGTTCCTCCCCATCCAGATCCACACAGCCTCCAGGCACTGGGACATCACTTCAAGGGCATCGTTGGGGTGGCCTGGGGTGGAGATGTACAGCTGGGTGTCATCAGCGTACTGGTGGTATCTCACCCCAAAGCCACGGATGATCTCGCCCAGCGGCTTCACATAAATGTTGAACAGGAGGGGCGAGAGGACCGACCCCTGAGGCACTCCACATATAAGAGGCCTTGAGGTCGACCTCTGCCCCCCTGCCAACACGAACTGCGACCGGTCGGAGAGAAAGGAGGAGAACCACCGTAATACAGTGCTCCCCATCCCCAACTCTTCCAACCGGTGCAGCATGATACCATGGTCGATGGTATCAAAAGCCGCTGAGAGGTCTAACAGGACCAGAACAGAGTTCTCTCCAGATATCTCTCAATTCTATATCTTCCATCATATCAAAAAAAGATTTAGGTAGTTTTGCACATGCTGAAGTCTTTGATAAGCTTTTTTAATCTTTCTGCATATCAATTACTCCATTCCAATCACCCATTAGTATAAAAGATTTATAGTCCCACTGTATTATTTTAGTATGTAAAAATTTATAAAACTTGTCTTGTTGCTGGTTAGGGGCATATATTCCAATAAGAAGCATTTTTTCAGACTGTGTCAGTAATTCAATTGCAATATATCTTCCTTGATCATCTGCCTCAATTAGATTAGCTGATAGTCCTTTCCTTACATATATAACTAGTCCATTTTTCTTCTCTGGCGCCGATGCCACAAAATTTGTACCTAATCTTGAATTTATCAAATATTTTTGGTCTGATAATCTAATATGTGTTTCTTGTAAGCAAATAACATCATTGTTAAATTATTTCAGGTAGTGAAATACTTTCTTTCTTTTTTGTGGTGAGTTTAGGCCATTAACATTCCAAGATAGGAATTTAGTTGCCATCTTTAGCCTTTCGAAGCCTTGTAAACATCAGCTGAAGCTCCTCCTCCACCTTACTCTTCGGCCTAGCTCCCCCCACTGCTTCTGTTTTTTGTACTTCTTGAGATGAATCTTGAAATTGCTGCCTTTTTTGATTGTTGTTGTTGCAATTTATAAGTTGATCGGGTCAGTCGTTGTGCTTTCAGCTCTCCCTTCTTAAGTGGTTCCAAAGTTGGGGGTAAACCCCCAAGATCCAAATCTTCTTCCATAATAATTCCTCCAGCTGCAACTTCAGCGTAGGTTTATATCTGTTTTCCATCTTTTTCTTGTTGTAACATCTCCATTTTCTTCCTTTCCCCCCTCTGGTGAGGGAGGGTATCCAGCCTGTAACACATTTACATAAAAATCTTTTGCCTTCCAAACTGTGTTTAACCGGTATCTTTCTCCTTTATAAGTCACTATTAAACCAATTGGAATGTCCCATCTATATGCCACCTGTTGATTTCTCAACTCGTTTACCAGAAAACCAAAGTCTTTCCTGCTTCTCAACATCTTTGGAGGAATCTCTTTCAAAACCACTATCTCTTGCCCAGCCACCTGAACTTTATTCTTGTAAGAAGCTTGTAAAATTTCATTTCTGATCCTCCTAGTTGTAAAGTAAATCACCACATCTCATGGCAGCTGTCTTTGTTTTGCCAACCAGGAATTAACCCTGTAAATTTTATCAATTTGAATTGCCACATGTTCTGGTCTTTCTTTAATTATCTCAGCCATAGCATCAGCACAAATGTCTTTTAAATTTTCTTTACTATTTTCCTTCAGGCCTCTCAGTTTCAAAGCAAACTCCATAGATCTGTATTGTAACATTACCAATTCATCACCCACTTTCTCTGTTCTGGTCATAACATCACCCATTTTAGGAGACAGTGATCTCGGAGGACTGAAATCTCCCATCGTATCATCGCGATGTCAGCTCCGCCCTCCTAGAATGAATTATTTCTGATAGAGGGGTTCAATTCACCTCCCACTTTTGGAGGGAATTCCTGAGGTTGTTAGGCTCTGTCCATGTCCATGGCTCTGTCCAAAGGTTAAGCTCCGCCCACCATCCTCAGACTAATGGGGCTTGTGAAAGGACTAATTCGGTGTTGGAACAATACCTCAGATGTTATGTGAATTACCAGCAGGATAACTGGGCAGATTTACTACAGAGGTGGCTTATAATAATTCCATACACAGCAGTACTGGGCGTACACTATTCAAAGTGGTGTCAGGTCAGGACTTTGTTCCTATCCCGGAGTTACCACAGGATAAGCCTCAAATTCCATCCTTGGTACTGTAAGGATCGCCTCTCCTTCCAACTTAAGAAAGTACGAACTCTTGAAATGTAGTTGTTCAAAAGAATTCTTTTATTAAGCAGAAGTGAAAACTAAAGCACAATCTGAATGCCCTTAGGCAAAGCAGTAGGATTAAAGTGGTAGAGACCCCTCCTTTAAGTCAGAATGCAGATTTCAGCCAATACACAAGTGTGAAGATGTTTTCTTTACTATTTCCTTTGAGAACCCGAACAAACATGCATTCCCACCACTACCTTTTAAAGTGAGACAACCCATATGGCTATCATAAAAATTCCTGCAGGTAAAGGGAATCTCAGGCTTCCTTGGCGCCAGGATATAGGTTGTGAAATATCTGATGACACAGGCCATGCTAGTAAATTGAATCCAAGTCCCCCCCCTTCCTCCACTTGAATGGCAGTATCACTTTTAGGGATCTGACAGGTAGATTGGATTGAACAGCTACAGGTTACCTGGCCTGTAGAACATAAGGCATTAGACCAGGTTCATAGAGCCCATAAGAAGCAGGCGGATAAGAAACGGGCTATGCCAAGGGATTACCAAATTGGTGATAGGGTTTTCCTCTCCACTAAGTACTTACAAACTATCCAAAAGTCAAAAAAAAACTTGGGCCTCAATACATTGGACCATTTCCCATTGTGAGAATCATAAACCCAGTCACCGTACAATTGGAGCTACCCAAAACTCTCTGGAGAATCCACTCGGTGTTCCATGTAAGACTGCTAAAACCTGTACATGCCTCCTCGATTTGTCCGGATTCGACCCCCCTCGTCCGGTTCCACTTCTCATTGAAAGGGAGCCACATTTTGAGGTAAAAGAAATCCTTGATTCCAGGAAACATAGGGGTACGGTACAGTACTTGATGGCCTGGAAACATTTCCCTTCCTCTCAATTGGAATGGGTGAATGAGTGAGATGTTAGAGCTCCTAAACTTTTACAAAAATCTCACAGTAAATACCCTGATAAGCCTTAACAAGTTGGGATTTATTCGTATTATATGTATATTGGATATTCTATCATTTCATTCTACTCTGTCTATTTCCATTTGTTTTTTTTAGGACCAATGTCTCTTCTGCAGGAGGGTCAAATGTCAGCCTCATGCTGCTTGCTTGCTTTCAGCTGCCATTGTAAGTGGAGGGGGAAGGTATTGATGGTATTTGGGAGGGGGGAAGTGAGCTGGTGGAGATGTCTCGAAAGTTTTGCTGACTTTTTAGCAGTTCAGAGAAAACTGATAATTGCCAAAGTCAACTGTTCTGGCATACCAGGTAGATGGGACTGTTTAAAGAAGTACCCCACATGAGGGCTTCCAATGACGTCATTGCAATGGAAGGCTGGACAAAATGAAAGTTCTATACCCAGCTTTCAGTTTTCTACAAATGGCAGCTTTATTTAGCCATTGCAAGCTGCAGAGAGGTTTGCGAAGGAGAGGGGATACCGAGGTGTGTATGGAGGTTGCATCTTCCACACACTGAAGAATTCCCCCCAGGGTGCCTTTGTAGGAAGAGGATGGCAAATGGTTGCTCCGAAGCAGTGACTGATTTTTTTGGAAAGGGAAGCCAACCTGTCACAGTGTAAACTATTGGATTGAGATTGCTGTGCTGAGTGAGTGGGAGTGAAGAGAATGATATTAGCCTCTTTGAACTGTTTTGGCCAAGTGAAAGTGAGCGGCTGGAGCAGAGACTGGCCATTTCCCAGGATGAGGGCATTCTCTGTGGTCGCAGCGACCCTCTGGAATGGGTTTACCCACTGGGTTCTGGACAGCCCCTGACCTCTGCACCTTCCGTGCTGACCTAAAGACATGGCTCTTTCAGCAAATTCCCTGATCTGCTGTGCATTTTAATTTGGGGGATTTGGGGTTTTTAAATCGGATTTTAACATTTTAATTCTATTAATTGTTGGGTTGTTTTATTCTGTGAGCTGCCCTGAGTCCCTCGCCCCTTCCTTATTTATGATAATAAATAAATAAATAAATAAATAAATAAATAAATAAATAAATAAATAAATAAATTTCTGACTTTTGTGGTGTGGAGCCAGCTGTTTTTTTTTTTTCCCCTTTTGGAACAGCGGCGATGGAGTGATTGGAGTTAGCTGTGGATATTTCCTTTTGGTTTTTATTTGGGTTTCTGGAAACATTCCCTTTATGTGTTAAAGATTGTAGACGTTTGGTGATCATTTGGCTGCTTCCTATTTGAGGCTCACTTGAGATTTCTCTGTTTAGAACTTCTGGTGCATGCTGGACTGAGGGATATATAGTGACTTGACATTTTTCCCTTTCGCTTTCTGATCGTTATTGTTGGAGCTGTCTACAATTGGAAGTGCTCTTTCTCCACCTTGTGGCTGAAGCTGGTACAGCAGTGAAGAGAAAATCTGACTCTGAAATTCTGAATTACTGAGAAAGTGAATTAACTGGCTTGTGATATCTGGATATTGCTGTTCTTGTTATCAGTTAGGAAATGGGTATTATAGTGTTCTACTGTAATTGTGTATTATTAATACTGCTGTATTAGGGTGTATCAATTACTTAAGATTAGGAATTACTGAATGAATGATCAGTTACTTATTTCTCATTAGATAATTAATAATTAACTTTGCTGTCATTGATAATAGGTGATTATTGAGGTAAAGGACAAATAGTTTTTAAGGGTTATAGCCTATGCTGATTTGGAAGAAATTCTGGCATGATATAGAAATGTCCACAACATCCACAGTTACTAAAGTGAATAAGAAGATCCTATCCTTCTCTGCATCTGCATCTCCAAGTTTATCTCCATTAGCTTCAACAAGATCTGCTGAAGACATGTCATCGGTGGAAAGTCTCCCTCTATGCAGGCTCTTCAGGCTATGCTCCAGACCATCCAAGTTTCGATGTCCAAGAATCAGGAAACAATGTTTAGGAATTTTGAAGACTTGAGAGCAGATGTTAAGAGTGAGATGGAGGAGTCAGAGAAGAGGCTAAACAAATGTGTGAGAAGCTTGGAGAACTGCAACAGGCAATAACCAAACAGGAGGAAAGGATGCAGGAGGTGGAGTCAAGGACAGAAAGGTGTGAACAATGGATAGATGGATGGGGAAAAAAAACTAAGTGATGGCAAATAGGGAGCTTTTTTTATTTTTAAAAAAATTTGATTTATATGCCGCCCTTCTCCGGGGACTCAGGGCGGCTTACAATGCATTAAGCAATAGCCTTCATACTTTTGTATATTTATACAAAGTCAGCTTATTGCCTCCACAAACTGGGTCCTCAATTTACCTACCTTAAAAAGGATGGAAGGCTGAGTCAACCTTGAGCCTGGTGAGATTCGAACTTACAGTAATTGCAGACAGCTGGTGTTAATCACAATGCTATCAGTCTGCTGAGCTACCAGGCCCTTTCAGGCCCATCTTCAGCTTGAAGATGAAATCATCTTTCTCGAAATGGAAAGATCCTAATTTTTCCTTAGGTTCCAGAATGTGGCAGAAGATAAGGGAGAGAGACTAGACAAGATCGTGGGGGAAATGGTAGCAGGAGCCCTGGAAATAGACAGAGCCTCAGTACAATGTGATATCGATGAAGTATTCAGGGTGTTCACTAGTTATGCGAAGAGGCACAATCTCCCCCATGAAGTTCATGTGCGTTTTAATAAGAAGACCTTATGTGAGGATTTTTTCCGATGAAAATAAAAAGGAAGACACTTCAATATACAATACTTGGGATACAGCCAAAGCAGTGATGAGGGGATTAGTGATTAAATATTTGGCTGGTAAACATAAGGCTCAAAGAAAGCAGAGAGAAGCCTTCCTGAGCAGCTTACAAAAAGCTGAAGAGGCAATGCAAAGGGGTCAGGAAACTGGAAATTGGATAGAAGAGAGGCATTTCTGGCAACATCAAATTAGACTGTTGGATCAGGAAGAACTAGCCAATAAAATAAAATGGACAAAGCAAAATCACTTTGAGAATGCCAACAAGCCAGGGAGGTGCTTAGCCTATTGTTTAAGAAAGGAGAGAGAAAATAGAAGAACAGAGGGGTTAAAGGATCAGGGTGGAAGGTTGCATGTTAATTTGGAAGGCAAGAGAAGGGTGTGCAAGAATTTTTTATTCAGCTGTATAAAAGGGTGAAGAAGGGGAGCAAGACATTTGGACATATTTGGAGAGCACAGACTTGCCAAAAATCACTGGGACAATGAAACAATTGCTTACCGCAGAAATTACTGAGGGTGAGGTAGAATTGATTATGGGAAAACAAGTGAATAGGAAGACACCAGGGATGGATGGATTACCTGTAGAAGTATACAAGATGGGTTTTGAGGTGCTGGGTAAGCACATGGTGGAACTATTTAATGAGGTGATGAAAGACTCCCAAATACTGGCATCTTAGTCAGAGGCCTATATATTATTCTACCAAAGGAAGGCACTGATTTGACACTTATTAAAAACTACAGACTGATTTCATTGTTTAATTCGGACTATAAAATATTTACGGCACTTCTAGGCGTGAGACTTGGATGTTTTCTTAACCAATTTATTCACCCAGATCAGAATGGATTCCTGCCCAATCGACAGCTACGTGATAATATGAGAATGGTGATGAACATTTTAAGGTACTATGAAAATTGTCTGGATAAACAATTATCCTTGATTTTTGTCAATGCCCAAAAGGCGTTCGACAGAGTGAGTTGGGATTTCATGATTTCATGATTTCCAAAATGAAATATATAGATTTCGGTGAGAGGTTTATGGGAGCAGTGCAAGCAATCTATCATGAACAGACAGCAAAAGTATTAATCAATGGGGAGGAAACAGAGAAGATTTGGATTGGTAGGGGTACACGGCAGGGTTGTCCACTCTTTCCACTATTATTTGTGCTAACACTAGAACCATTGCTTAGGGAGGTTAGGAGGAATACAGAAATAAGACGAATGAGGGTTAGGCACGAGGAGGTGAAAGTTCAGGCTTATGCGGATGATCTAGTTTTCATACTGGAGGATCCATCAGAATCAGGACCAAAGCTATTACAGGTACTTAGGGATTTTGGGAGAGTAGCGGGATTATTAATTAATGAGGAAAAAATGAAAATATTAGTTAAGAATATGACTCAGAGGCAGAGATGTCAGTTGGAGGGACTCCTGGGGATGCAGACAACTAATAAAATAAAATACTTGGGAATTTGGTTAACACCAAGGTGTTCTTCGGTAAAGGAGGATAATTATGTTCCCCTTTATAATCAGACAGTCAGAGATTGGGAGAGGTGGAAAAATTTACAGCTATTCTTATGGGAAAGATACCTGCCATCAAAATGTACGTCCTCCCCAAATGGTTCCAAATGGTTTTTGTTCCAAACTGCCCAGGTAAGTCTGGATAGGGAATTCTTCAACACCTTGAACAGAGTTATTTCTAAATTTATTTGGCAAAGTAAAAAATAAAGGATTAAGTTTAGGATGATGCAGGAGCCTAGACATAGAGGGGGATTTGGACTCCCAAATTGGGAGCTTTACCATCAGGCAGCCATTCTGATATGGGTGAAGGACTGGATCGCCCTGAAAAGGAGGCGGCTATTGGCGGCAGAAGGCCACGGCCTTCAACACGGTTGGCACCATTTTTTATGGCCAGGACAGTCAACCTGACTGAGGTATTTTCGCAATCATTATTTATGTAAGACCCCAGGGGATACCTGGGAAAGACTCAGGAGAAAGTTGTACCTGAAGATACCATGTTGGATTTCGACTCAGGAGGCCCTGGTATACCCGACATTATATAAAGGAGAGAAGGTCTTAACCTATGAAGACATTTTGGATACTCAGGGCAGATTGAAGACATGGGAACAATTGAGGTCGGAGGGGTGTAATATAGACTGCTGGGCCTACACCCAAAATACACTCAAGGTGGAAGAAAGATCAGGAGAGTGAAGGGATATATCATGGGAAACAAAAATTGGATAAAATATTATTAGGTAATGACAGGAAAGTTTTATCAAGATGCTATTCTTACCTATTATCATTGAACATGGGGGAGGAAGTGGTTAAAGACTCCATGATTGCCTGGGGGCGAAATATGGGTTATTCATTGGATTTTCAAAAATGGGAGGAGATTTGGCTTAAAAATTTAAAATTAACTATGGCATCCTCTTATAAAGAGAATATTTATAAGATGGTTTATAGATGGCACCTACCTCCAGCAAGATTAGCTAAAATGTTCCCAGGGACATCTCCACAGTGCTGGAAATGTGTGCATAACAATGGAACCTACTTCCACCAATGGTGGACATGTCCGCTGGCAGCTAAATAGTGGATGAAAATACGATGATGGTGGCTTAACATCTCCACCATCCCTCCAGCCTCCAGCCCCCCTTACCTGCCTACTTGTACAGCCTCCATCCATCTTCCAGCCAGTCTTCAGTAGCTGAAGCCCGAGTGGCTTGTAGCAGACCTGCCGGGCTGGAAGTGGAAAGCATCCACTGGCTGCATCCATCTCATCAGTGAGCAACTGAGCCTGCCTGCCTACCTGTCTGCCTGCCTTGTAACATCAATTGGGTAAGTGGCTGGGTTTTTTTTCTTTATCCTTTTAAAAAAATGATTGTAATAATGTTATTTTTTGGAAATGTTATTCTTTTTAGGAAATGTTTCTTTTTGGGGGGGGAAATTATTCTTTTTAGGAAATGTTTTTTTGGAAAAATAGTCGCATAAAATTTAGTAAATTTTAGTAAATTTTTTAGTAAAAGCTCCTTTCATATGTTCAGATTTATGCAAGCTTTGTGAGATTTTGTGTGTAAGTGTGATAACTGTTTTTTGAGGTTGTATAATTTTTGTGAGGTGGTTGCTTCTTGCAGCAACCACATTTTATTTGACTCAATAGCTGCTTTCATACCTTCAGCTTTGTGCAGCTTTGTGAGCTCCTGCAGCTTGATGGGTTTCTGATGTGTTTCTGATAGCACTGGATGTCCTTTTCCTGTTTACCTGGGTTAATCTTGGTCCCAGGTCTTTTGTCTTTCCTATCCTGGGGGTTAATTCTGCCATGAAAGAGGAAATGGGGAGTTCCAAGAGAGTAATTTTTGGCCTGATTCCCCTTATCTTAATGACTGAATTTAAGATGGTGCATTTGCCTGGGGTTTTTTTAAAGGGGGAAGGGCTGGCTTGAATTTCTTGGCACTGTTTGCTCAGGTTTCTGGTGCAGTGAGGTATCTGGCACTGTCCTTTTGGGATGTACTATACTTCTGTTGGAAGAAATATCCTTCTGGGTTCAGCTCCAAGTGGGGAAAAAGACACTGGAAACAGGGAGACTGCTTGGAAAGATGGTTTAATGGTGGACAGGGTCACATGGCTTGAGTTCCTGAACAGAAAAAAGGGGTGAGATAAAGCGAGTCCCTGGGTTTTTATGCTCTCCCTGGCTGTGAATTTCCTGGGGCCTCGAAAAAGTATCCTGATTGGTTGTCAGAATCCCAGAGGGTGGGGGTTTTAGCTAGCCTTGGTGGCTGATGTAATCTTCCCAGGTGCCATGTGGTGAGTTATTGTCCTAGATGGGTCCCATTGTGTTAATTTCTGTTGCTATTGTGTTGCAGATGATGGTCCATTGACAAAGATTGAGTTTCTTCCTCTGGCCCTTTGACAAAAGGGGGAAGGCAGGAAGGTGGGAGCTGCTTGGTCTTTAAAACATGCTTCTCCATTTCTCATGCAGGGAAACATAATATTCTGTCTTTTAAATATTTCCTAAAATATTTCATTCTTCCAGGAAAGGGGTGGGTACTAACTTCCTACTCTTCCCACAATGCCTTGATGACAGTTTTTATTCCAGTGGCTTTCTGTTCTGACCGAGAGAACAAGCAGGATGCATAACACAATTCTTTATTTAACAACCAGTCAACTTCTAAATGCACATAACAGAATGAACGGATGACCAGCTGACAGCTGCTTAAATAGCAGTCTGTCAGTTGGAAGAAACCAATAGGAGAATTGAGTTTTTTCCGCGACAAGCCTGCTCGCATTTTAACCAATTAGAGCAGGGTGGCAACAGTGACGTCAATGGGTCGGACATAACTCCGAGGACTTAACACCCCTTCCCACCCGAATGGCACATGCGTAGTCCTCTAGGTAAGCCGGACAATGCCGACTCCGCCCTGATCTTCTCAGTTCAGGTGGGGCCGCCGTAGGAGGCAGAGTTGGAGTGACACTCTCCGGAACTTCAAGAGCCGGTGCTGTGGTCGAAGCCGGAACCCTTGAGGACATCGATGCATCAAGTGAGTGTGCCGCCGAGGACGAGATGGGTGTAGTTGAACCATTGGGAACAGACATAACTGGTGGAGGATTTGGAGTGTTAGCGTCACCCGGTGAAGGTGCATCCAGCCCCGGCAATGGATAGGCCGCGTCCGGAGTTCTTCACCATAGTTGGTTTATGTGTCGCCGCCACACTCGTCCGTCAGTAAGTTGAATCCTGTAAAAGTATGGTCCGGTTAGTTGGATAACAACTCCAGGGCACCATTTTACATTGGAACTAAAGTTTTGGGCAAATACAGGATCCCCGACAGTGAAGGCCCGGACCGGGTAGTTTGTGTTCTGTAATCTGTCAGGCACGTACTCGGGGTGCAGCTGATCCGGTGTTGTCTGTAGCCTCCGTCCCATGAGCAGCTCAGGTGGGCTAGCCTTGGTGACTGGGCAGGGCGTAGTGTGTTGTGCCAGCAAGTACTGACAGATGTTGTGGTGTCAATTGGATGCATCTTTGGCCGATCTCACGGCCCTTTCCGCCAGGCCATTAGCGGCCAGATGGTAAGGAGCTGTGGTGGTGTGGCGAATGCCAAGCTTAGCCAAGAACAACTGGAAGGGTGCCGCGGTGAACTGGGGGCCATTATCTATTACTAGGGTGTCCAGCAGCCCATGGGTCATGGAGAGCCCCTCTAGGACGCGGATCACTGCCTCGGTGGTCGTGGTGGTCATTAGGGTCAGGTCTATCCATTTAGAGTAGGCGTCTACTGTGATCAGGAAGTTCCATCCCCGCAATGGGCCGGCAAAATCTAAATGGACATGCACCCAGGGCACTCTACAGGCCTCCCAGTCACAGATGGGCATCGCCGGGGGAGCCGGCTGGGACAGCTGACACGGAACACAGACCGCCACTCAGTTTTCAATCTCGTGGTCCATGTCGGGCCACCATATATAGCCGCGGCCCAGGGCTTTCATATGGGCAATGCCAGGATGGGCCTCATGGAGGTGCGCAAGAACCTGGGCCCACAGCGGGGGAGGAACTACCACCCTGCCACCCCAGAGGAGGCACCCCTTGAGTACAGACAATTCATGCTGCCTCCAGAAGAAAGGCACAAACTCAGGCTGAACCGGCCCTTTTGGCCAGCCCCTGTGCACACAGTCGATCACACGAGCGATGACAGGGTTGCTAGAGGACAAGACTCTAACGTCCGAAGCAGACGAGGGGAACTGCTGTTCCTCAACCAAAAGGACAGGTGCAGTAGGGCAGCGTCCCGAACCGGAACTGGCAAAGGACAGCAGCTAAGGGCATCTGCGTGCCCAATAGCCGAGCCCGGCCGATAGTGCAGTTCATAGGAGTAGGCAGACAAAAACTCGGCCCATCGAGACATGCGGGGGGAAAGGATCAACGGCGTGCGGCGGTCGCCAGCCAGTAAGCCCAGAAGGGGCTTAGGGTCAGTGACTAAATGGAAGAAATGCCCATAGACATAGTCATGGAAACGTTTCACTCCAGCGACAGCCGCTAAAGCCTCCCATTCCAATTGACTATAGTTCCTTCCGGGGCTGAGAGCGTGCGGGAATAAAAGGCAATGGGGGCTTCAGTGCCATTTGGAAATATGTGACTCAAGATCACCTCCACGCCCCCACACCCACGGGGAGGGGTCACAAGTCAGGGAGAGGGGAAGGTCGGTATCATATTGGACGAGGACAGATCGTGATGTCAGGGCGTCTTTGACAGCCTGGAAGGAGACAGCAGCTGCTGGACTCCAATGCCAAGGCATGTTGGAATCCAGGAGCTGATGCAAAGCTCGGCCATTGAGGCCTTATGGGGAATGAAAATGGCGTAAAAATTGAGCAGGCCCAAGAAGGCCTTATTCGTCGGGATGGGAGCGTCCCTAATAGCGGCCACCTTAGATGGGGTGGGATGTATTCCCCAGGCATCAATCAGGAACCCAAGAAACTCAACTTGTGGAACCCCAATGGTGCATTTCTCCCTCTTAAGCCTAAGCCCAGCAGAGCGCAGGCGCGATAAGATGACTTGCAACTTGGAGGCTAGATCCGAGTTGTTAGAGGCAGAAACGAATATGTCATCAAAATATGGCACCACCCCAGGGATGCCTTGCAAGAGACTTTCCATCAGGCTCTGAAAGATCCCCAGGGTGACGCAGACTCCAAATTGGAGCCGGGTGCATTTAAATGCACTGCGGTGCATGACGATGGTTTGAGCCATAGCCGTAGCTTCATCGACCGGAAGCTGCTGGTAGGCTTGCAATAAATCTAATTTGGCGAATATTTGCCCATGGCCGAGGGAGTGAAGTAAGTGTTGGACGACAGGGACCGGGTAAGGGTTGGCCTGCAACGCCCTATTGAGGGTGCACTTGTAATCAGCGCAAATTCTAATAGACCCATCCCTCTTAAGGGGAATCACTATCGGGGTCTCCCAATTGGAATGATCAACGGGCACCAATATTCCTTGAGCCACCAGCTTATCTAATTCCCTATCAACCTGTGGCCAGAAAGCTAGTGGCACCCTTTGAGATTTTAGGTGGATTGGTGCCACCTGGGGGTCCAAATTGAAAGAGATTGTGCACCCTGTATATTTACCAAGGCCGTCAGCAAACATATCAGGGAACTCACGCGCCAACACGGCTGTAACGTCAGGAGCAATTGAATGGACACCGGAGATGTTGAGATTCAGTGCGGCAAACCAATCGAGCCCTAGGAGGCTCAGAAGGTCAGCCTTCACTACGATCAAAGGCAACTTTCTGGAAAATGCCTCATAAGACACATGGAAAGTGTCACAGCCAATAGTTGGAATGGCCCGTCCCTGGTAATCTTTGAGAGACATGGGACAGGGTTTGAGGCACCGTTTAGATGCATGGGGCAGCAGTCAGGAGAGCGTTGACCATGAAATCAGGGACCTGGAAGACCCGGTATCGACCTCCATCCAGCAGGCAGCGCTTTCCAAGGCGATGGTGAGGTAGATCTTGTTAACTGATGTTGTGGAAGTGGCATGGCTCACTGCGATGTCACAGGGTTCCTCAACACGGGATACCTCATAGTAGTCATTGCGGCGTGCCACCTTCCTGCCTGGGTGATGGGTCCACGGGTTGTTGGATGGAGCCATGGCGGCGGGAAGAGCCGCTTTACAGACCCATGACAGGTGGCCTCGCTTGCCGCAACGGCGGCAGATGGCAGTTTTAAAGCGACAGTCTGCCCTATTATGGTTGCCGCCGCAACACAGGCAATTGCCAAAGGGGGATTTGGCCGTAGGCGGTCCCCTCTTTCGCTGGTTCGTCTTAAGTCGACTAACTGCCCCGTCCTCCTCAGATGACTCATCGGTGTCAGAAACTTCACAGTGGATGGAGGAGGGGTTCCCGGCAGCCGCGGTGCTGGTCTGAAAGCATTGGATTTCAGCGACTGACTGGTCGGACATTTCCGCTGTCCTAGCCTCATCCAGGGCTGTTTGAAGGGTGATGTCCGAATGGGCCAGCAATCGCCGTTGGAGCTTTAAATCTCTCATGCCACACACTAACTGGTCCAGCAGCATTTCGTCCAGCTCACAGAACTCACAGTGCAGGGCGGCTGACCGTAGGGAAGCCATATAATCATTGACAGATTCACCTTCCTTCTGTGCCCTTTGCCAAAAGGTGTGGCGCCGCACGATGCAGGAAGGTGCCGGGGAGTTATGTTTTTTCAGTTTATCAAGCAACGTCTCCCACGGCACATCGAAAACCAGTTGTGGAGCTGCCAGGGCCCTGGCAGTTCCGAAAATGTTGCTCCCACATGAGCTAAAGAAGTAGCCCCATTTCCATGCACTTGACAGTCCTGTCAGGTCGTTCGCTTGGAGGAAACACTCAAACCTCTCTATATACATGTCCCAAGTCTCTGACGCTGGCACAAATGGGGCGAATGCTGGCAAGAAGGTGGACATAGTCAAAGAGATGCTGGGGTTGTGATCTTGTAAGTGACCTTCCGTCGCTCGTAGCTTAAGGCGCCTTTAGCTGAGGTGGCTCAGCTCTGTGATCACGGCGCCACAGCTGACGCCTCAGGACGATCCCACCTTTGTCGCCAATTGTTCTGACTGAGAGAACAGGCAGAGGCTCGGCTTTGCATAACACAACTCTTTATTTAACAACCAGTCAACTTCTTAATGCACATAACAGAATGAATGGATGACCGGCTGACAGCTGCTAAAATAGCAGTCTGTCAGTCAGAAGAAACCAATAGGAGAACTGACTTTTTCCTGCGACGAGCCTGCTCGTGTCTTAACCAATTAGAGCAGGGCGGCAACAGTGATGTCAATGGGTCGGACGTAACTCCGAGTTCTTAACACTTTCTTTCCTGTCCTAAGGGTTAGGGAAAAGAATGGTTTTATCTGCAGACTTTTGGGGGACAACTGTTGTTAGTGTAAGGATTGCCTCTGCTTCCAACTTAAGAAAATACGAACTCTTGAAATGTGGTGGTTCAAAAGGATTCTTTTATTAAGCAGAAGTGACAGCCATCCAACTAAAGCAAGATCTGAATATCCTTAGGCAAAGCAGTAGGATTAAAGTTGGTAGAGACCCCTCCCTTTAAGTCAGAATGCAGATTTTAGCCAATACACAAGTGTGAAGATGTTTTTTTTACTATTTCCTTTGGAAACCCGAACAAACACGCATTCCCACCACTTCCCTTTAAAGTGAGACAACCCACATGGCTATCATAAAAATTCCTGCAGATAAAGGAGATCTCAGGGTTCTTTGGTGCCAGGATATAGGTTGTAAAGTATATGTTGACACAGACGATGCTAGAGAATAGAATTCAAGTGTCCCCCCCTCCTCCAACTGAATGGCAGTATCACTTTTAGGGATTTGATATGCTATCCTCCTTAGAAAGCAAAAGGGTCCACCTGAAAAAAAACAAAATATACATAAGATTTCATGATAGTATATTAACAAGGTTTGTTAGGATATTGAGAGTGAAATTTTCTCAGTAAGATTGGAGGCCTAACGTGGTGTTTAGTGACCCATTCATTGTGTGCTGATGGTAAATGTTTCCAAGCAACTAAGTATTGGATTTTCCCTCTGTGGATCCTAGAATCAAGGATTTCCTTGATTTCAAAGCGTTGTTCACCTTCAATCATGATGGGAACGGGTGGTGCCTGAGCGTCTTTGGAAGGAGTAGTTCAACTCCTACTGGATTGATGATTCTAGTGGTGGGGAAAGGTCCAATGAACTTTGGCCCTAGTTTTTTTGATGGTTGTAATGATTTCAGGAATTTTGTAGATAAGTAGTATCTACAAAATAGATACTCTGTAGACAGTATACTCTGTCTCCAACATGAAAAGGTTTGGGTTCCATCCTTTTCTTGTCAGCTTGAATTTTAAAAGCTTCTCTAGCTTCCTTTAAAGCTAGTCTAACCACTGGCCACATGTTTTGCAAATTATCCATCCACTCCTTAAGTGAGGGTAATGGTGGATTCTTCTGTGGGTAGTTCAGGCATGGGGCTGAAATCCTGGCTTGTTGCTACTCTAAAAGGAGTAAAACCAGTGCTTGAATGGACAGCATTATTAAACGCAACTTCAGCAAAAGGCAAAGTTCGGTCCAGTTATCCTGTTGAAAATTAATGAAACATCTTAAATATTGTTCTAATACCGAGTTCAAAATTTCAGAATTACCATTAGTATAAGGATGAAAGGATGTGCTCAACCCCTGGCCAGTACCAAGTAAACCCAAAAATGCCCTCCAAAAGTTGGAGGTGAATTGAACCCCTCTGTCGGAGATGATCCTTTGTGGAGCCCCATGAAGTCGATAAATGTGTATTAGGAATAATTTGGCTAAACTTTTAACAGTTGGGATCTTTTGGCAAGGTATAAAATGTGCCTGTTTTGAAAATAGGTCTGTCACAACCCAAATAACAGTATTTCCCTCACTGTTTGGCAATTCCACGATGAAATCCATAGCAATCTCTCTCCAAGGCACTGAAGGTTCAGCTACCTTCTGCAATAGACCTGGGGATTTCCCCCGATGTCTTTTTGCTGCTGCACAAATGGGGCAGCTAGCTACATAGCTTTCTATGTCCTTTTTAAGCGATGGCCACCAAAATTGTCTTTTAATCAGGTGTAAAGTTTTCACAAACCCAAAATGTCCAGCTAATTTGGCACCTTACCATTAAGCATAGTCTTTAGCTGGCAGAAACATACAACTTCCCCCCCACCCCACCCAAGCCAAGTGTTCTTTCATCAGACAGCTGGATTTGTTGTTCAAAAACCATTCATCAGTGGCCAATGCTTGTTTAAAATTTTGGGTGGTGTCATTGCCCATCAATGTCTCTTGTTTTGCCTGGGATCTGGTGACTATTTTGGCAGCTAGTTGATTGTTTTGTACTATGGGTTTGATTACGTCTGGCTTTGCACTATTGTATTGCGGTTTTCTGGATAGCGCATCCCCCAGAAAGTTCCCCCCCCATATTTTAGAGTAAAATCAAACCGTTTAAAGTACTGAGCCCATCGTACTTGTTTTGGGGAGAGTTTCCTTGGGGTCTTTAGGGCTTCTAGATTTTTATGATCAGTCCAGATTTCAAAAGGAGTCTTACTACCTTCTAGGAAGTGCCTCCAGCACAATGCCCAACAAACTGCATAAGCCTCTTTCTCCCAAATGGCCCACCTTTGCTCAGTCTCATTCAACTTTTTGGATGTGTAAGCTACAGGGTTGTAGTTGGTCTTGCTCATTCTTCTGAAGCAGGACCACTCCTATTGCCACATCACTGGCATCCGCTTGTATGACAAATGGTTTCTCCGTGTCTGGGTGTTTTAGAATTGGTTCTGCCGAGAACAGCCATTTAAGTTTTTCAAATGCCACTTGGCATTCCATAGTCCAGTTCAATGGCTGCTTTGGTTTAGGATTGTCGTCCCCCCTTTGTTTTTAAGAGCTTGGTAATTGGGAGGGCAATCTGAGCAAAAGCAGGGATAAGCTGGCGGTAAAAGTTGGCAAAACCCAGGAAGCTCTGTAACTGTTTACGCGTACATGGAGGGTTCCAATCAAGTACAGCCTGCACTTTTAGAGGATCCATCTCAACCCCCTGGTGTGAAATGTGGTACCCCAAATAGTCAATCTTCTCTTGATGGAATTCACATTTGAAAAGTTTAGCATAAAGTTTGGCAGAGCAGAGTTTGTTTAAAACCACCCTGACTAGTTTTACATGTTCTGCTTTGGTCTCAGTATAGATTAAAATGTCATCCAAGTAGACCAGGCCCCCTTATATAAATGCTGATGCAGCATTTCATTTATTAACTGCATAAACACTGAAGGGGCTCCTTGTAACCCAAAGGGGAGCACCTTGAATTGGTAGCAGCCAAGGGGGGTGTTAAATGTTATTTTCCACTCATCCCTCTCCTTAGTTCTGATATGATAGTAAGCCTCCCTTAAGTCCAGCTTTGAAAATTTTTCCCTTTAACAAGGTGTGTAAGCATGTCTTTCATAAGGGGGAGGGGATACATGTTCTCCACACTGATCGCATTCAGGGTATGAAAATCAACACATAGGCATTTTGAGCCATCTTTTTTTTCTCTAAATAGCACTGGAGCTGCGATTTTTGGTTGGGCTGGCTGGATGAAACCCCTTGCTAGGCTTTCTCAATAAATGTTCTCAGCTCTTCCAACTCCCTTGCTGACATGCTGTATATCTTGGGTTTAGGGAGTTTTGCGCTGGGCAAGATTTCTATTGCACAGTCAGTGGCGCGATGGTGGTGGTGGGGAGTTCATCTGAGGCTTTTTTGCTAAAAACCTCAGCTGAATCCTTGTATTCTATGGGTATGCCCTCAGTTGGCATGACCAGGCATGGCTGTTTCTCGATTTTCTGCCCCCTCAGTTCCTTTATGTGGATTCTCAACAAAAGTCACCTTCCTCTGGAAGTTTATGATGCCTTGTTTCCAATTGATATTTGGGTTCCATTTTTTCAGCCATGCAAGGCCCAGAACCAATGGCCATTTCATGCCAGGTGCCACTATAAATGTAAGCCTTTCCTCGTGGTTTCTGATGCCTATATGTAGTGGCTCAGTGGCAAAAGAAGCTGGCTCCCCTCCTGCTATTGACCCATCTAGTTGGCAGAAAGCAATGGGGGTTTTCAGCTTTCTTACGTTAATCCCTAACTTCCCTACTAAGGTTGGGCTGATCAAACAACGGGTGCACCCTGAATCCACTAGGGTGGGGATACTTATCTCCCTGTCCTGGTTTGAGATAAATAGTCTTAAGAGGTTTAATTGGTTTGCTTACCAGTGGTTCATCATCTGAATCACTTCCTAATGAGTGTGATTCCTCCTGTTCAAATGCCAGGGTTTCCTCCCCAAAGAGGGAGGGGATGGGATTTCTACGGTCTCCCAGCTCCTCAGAGCAGTCTCCTTCCCATGCCGACAGGGCCCTCCCTGGTGGGTGGTTCTGGGCGGGTGTTTGCGAAGACACTCTGCAGCTCGGTGCCCCTCTTTTCCACACTTGAAACAGGCTGAAGATCTCGGAGAGAATGCAGTTTGTGGTTTGGGGGGCTCTTGCTCCCATTGGGGTGAGGATTTCTTCCATGCTCGCCCCGCTCGATACTGATTTCTGGCCATATCGATCTCAGCTTCTTCGGCAATGACATACCATTCATGTAGGTGATTTGGTGTACCTCGGGCCACATAGGCATTGTATAGATCATCACTCAGCCCGTCCTTGAAACAGCTCACCAAAATATCTTCCGGCCAGTGCACACAACATGCGAGGTCCCAGAATTCTTCAGTATACTCTGCTACTGGCCATCGCCCCTGCCTCACCACCTTAATGCAGTCGCGTGCTTTGCGATCTGCCAGTGGGTCTTCAAACTGACATCACAGGGCCATCATGAAGCAGTCGAAATCCCGCAGTTCTGGTGCATTGGTGTTATGTAGGGTCACCATCCATCTGGTGCTTCACCCTCTAGGGCTAGGGTCACAACTTGCACTCGGGAGGCTTGGGTTTGGAAATCCCGCCCATACTCTTGCATGTAGGTTAGCACATGTGCCACAAAGAATCCTAGTTGTTGCGGATTCCCATCAAACTTCACCCCAAGGGGGGGAGTTTCTCTTTCCAGTTGTGGGACCCGGGGCTGATTGGGAATGGGCACCGGTGTGCATGCTGCCTGGGGGGGGGGAGAGTTTGCTGGGTCTTCTCCCACTGCTGCTGTGCCCTCTGCTCGATAGGCAGGCTCCAGAAGGGGGGTGCCTCCCGTGACCTCATCCATGACAGCTGCCCTTTCCACGCCCTTTGGTTGTTGTCCTGGCTCCCTTCGGATGTTGAGATTTTCCAAAGTTTCCATCACCCATTGGGTTATATACCTCTTCAGATAGTCCTCCCTCAAGGATGCTTCGGTCAGTCCCCCCTGGTCAGTAAGGGCTTCTAGTTCCAATTTCCACCCCGGTTTTGGGTTGCCACGGTTGAGGGTGACTCCTCTGGTTTCCTCATCCCAGCCATCTTTCTTCCCAATGCCAATTGACCAGTGGGGCTTTTCAGGATTCTCCAGGGTTACCTCATCCTCTCTGATGGGGTGCACAAAACAGACATCTGACTGGGTGGTGGTTGCTGTCTCTCCCCAGCAATCAGTTTCTCCCAGTTCTCTGCTTCGTTCAGACATGATTTGCAAGGTCCACTCAGTAGAGTGAAGATTGCTTCTCTGGGTTGACCATTTTGCAGATCTTGCTTTCTGTAAGGATCTCCTCTCCTTCCAACTTAAGAAAGTATGAACTCTTGAAATGTGGTGGTTCAAAAGGATTCTTTTATTAAGCAGAAGTGACAGCCATCCAACTAAAGCAAGATCTGAATACCCTTAGGCAAAGCAGTAGGATTAAAGTGGTAGAGATCCCTCCCTTTAAGTCAGAATGCAGATTTTAGCCAATACACAAGTATGAAGATGTTTTCTTTACTATTTCCTATGAGAACCCAAACAAACATGCATTCCCACCATTTACTTTAAAGTGAGACAACCCACATGGCTATCATAAAAATTCCTGCAGGTAAAGGAGATCTCAGGGTTCTTTGGCGCCAGAATATAGGTTGTAAAATATATGTTGACACAGATGATGCTAGGGAATCGAATTCAAGTGTCCCCCCTCCTCCAACTGAATGGCAGTATCACTTTTAGGGATCTGACAGTTAGTCTTTTGGTGTTTTCCTGGCACTGTCACAGGTTTTTTTTGGGGGGGGGGCAGGGGTTATCTACACATTAATCATAATCAAATACTAATACTACGTGCTCATCCATTTTAGTGAGCTTTCCTCACTAAAAGTGTTTTATACTTTTATATTTCTAACTTCTGTTTCTGTTAGTGAGACATTGATAAAACAAACCCCACGTAAAAAAATATTCGAAGCCTTCTCCTTGATTTAAATTTTTACTTTATTTATTTCTGCACATTCTAATATTGTTTTTATTCATTTTCATATCTTTGTTTTTTCGCTGTTGTGCAAACACAATTCTAGCAGCTGTTAACATGTGTAAAAATAAATATGTATTGTATTCCCTTTAAAATATGCAACAAAATATTTCTGGTTTTAAATCCATATCTTGCTTTACCATTGCTTCTAACCATGGTGGGATTCAATTTTTTAAACAACCAGTTCTGTGGGCGTGGCTTATTTGGGGGGCGTGGTTTGGTGGTCATGTGACCGGGAGGGCGTGGCTAGCTGGTCATAGAGACTACTCAGAGGATTGAAAAAAGTCATTTCTGACTGGTCCTCACACTTTTGACTGGTCCTCCCACTTATGACCAGTCATCATTTATGCCCGTTGCAGCATTCTTAACAACTGTGTTACTCATTTCACAACTGCTTCTCTTCACCACAGTGACAAAATAGGGCATAAAACTTAAAATGTGAGGACAGTCGTAAGTGCGAGGACCGGTTAAAAGTGTGAGGATTGGTCAAAAATAACATTTTCAGCCCTCTGAGTAGTCCCTGTGCATAGAGACTACCCAGAGGGCTGAAAAAAGTCATTTCTGACTGGTCCTCACACTTTTGACTGGTTCTCCCAGTTATGCCCGTTGCAGCATTCTTAACAACCATGTCACTCATTTCACAACTGCTTCTCTTCACAGTGACAAAATAGGGTGCAAAACATAAAATGTCAGAACAGTCGTAAGTATGAGGACATGTCCAAAGTGCGAGGACCTGTCAGAAATCACTTTTTTCAGCCCTCTGAGTAGTCCCTATATGACTACTACAGTGGAGTTCAGTTTAAGAGAGCAAGTGCGGGGGATCAACTTCGACCTTTTTCCAGGAACAGGAGAGTGTGCTTTCTCAACATGTCCAGAGTTTTCTTCTTCCCCTTTAGCCACCAAGAAGGAGGAGGGCATGCAGCTCTGCAAATTGCATTGGAGAATCGGGAGGAAAGCGCTGGAAAATGTAAGGCATGGAGGCAATGTTTTTGCAAAGCGGGTGCTTCTGCATGGACAGGCATAAGGCAAGGTGCTCGTCGCCCAGTCTGCCCCTTCTCCAGATTATCCAGGCTGAGGGCGGTCAACATTGCCTCCATGCCTTGCGTTTTCCGGTGTTTTTCTCCCCAATTCCCTAAAGCAATTCACAAAGCCACGCACCCTCCCCCTCTTTTTTTGCAGTCTCACTTTCTCTTCCCTCCTGGCCAGATCTGTCTCCCAGGCCAGGAGCAGAAGCTGACTGCCCTCAGCCTGGGTTGCCTGGAGAAGGGGCAAGCTGGGCGGCAAGCCACCTTGCCTTACACCTCTCACACAGAAGCACCCACTTCGCAAGAGCATTGCCTCCATCCATGGATCGGGTTTCTGGCATTTTCCTCCCCGATTCCCCAATGGAATTTGCAGAGCTGCATGCCCTCATGAAAATGTGGTGGCGGCAGTTTTCAGCCGTTTCCAAGCAGCACCCTAACCATTTCCGCCACCCATCTCCCAGCATGCAGAGACGAAAATGCAATGCTCATTTTTGGCAATGTGGGGATACCCACTGCCTGAAACCGCCAGAAAATGCAAATGCAACCTTCCAAGGATGGGGACCAGTGGGTGGGTGGGGCTACATTTGGACTATAAGACATACCCAGATTTTTACCCCCTTTCTGGGGGTAAAAAGGTGCATCTTATACTCCAAAAAATACAGTACATTGTTGGGTGAAAACAGAGATCCCTTCTGTTACCTTTAGTCCTCAGCTTACAACCACAATCGAGTCCAAAGCACAATATTGTTTCTTTTCTTTTGTAGTAGTGTTTAACAGGATGAAAAAGCAAAGTAGTATGACCTCGTTCTTCACCAAGAGACCAAGATTGGAACAATCAGATACAACAGAATTGGACCCAAAACCATCAGAAGCACCTGCACCACAAGCACCACTGCCACCACTTGAACGTGGAGAAAGCAGCAAATCAATCTCCTCAACTGAAAGTGTTTCCGATCTTCCAGACTGCTGGACATTTCAGCAATATAGCAACTTTCAAGAGAAGTATGATGGTTTGGAAATCACACACAAAAAGTTACGCTGTAAGTACTATGCGAAACATGATTTCGCATTCGAGAAAGGCATTCATGTTTCCAAAGAATGGAAACACTTCAAGATTGAGGTGTCAGGGACAAGTAAAGAGGTACAGCAAGCATCTCTTAGGAAAAAAAATGAAAGAACATTTTACATCAAAATCTCACACCATTTGCAGAAACAACCTCAAACAACGGGACCTGGATATGATCACAAAATCAGTATATAGGTCAATTGACAAACATTTATCTACTACTTGTAAAGTTTTTCTTTCAGTTTACAGTCTGGCACAAAGATGTAAACCATTTTCAGACATAGAAGGGGAGGTAGAATTGCTAACTACAGTTCGAATAGATCTGGGAGTAGGATTGCATTCATGGAGAAGTGCAGTGAAAATAGTTGCTTTCATTGCAAACAAAATTAAAACTGAAATGTTTAGTAGTATTATTGGGCAGAATCTAAAAATATGTTTGATAATTGATGAAGCCTCAATACTATCATGCAAACCAGTTGTGATAGTTTTTGTAAAAGTTGAAGATTCAGATAACCCAACAACAGTTTTTGTTGAGCTTGTGGAATTGGAAAAACAAGATGCAGAGACAATATGTTCTTCAGTGATGGGAAGTTTACATAAAGTTGGGTTTACTAAGAAATAGCTGCAAAAACATTTAATAGCATTTTGCTCTGATGGTGCCAGTGTTATGCTTGAGAGAAAATCTGGAGTGAGCACTATACTAGTGAAAGAGTTCCCAAACATCATAATATGGCACTGCTTGAACCATCACCTCCAACTGGTTCTAGATGACTCCATAAAGGACATCAAGCAACTGAACCATTTCAAGATATTCCTAGACAAGATACACACCACTTTCCACAATTCCTGTAAGAGCCAAACAGAACTGTTCAATATATCAGAACAACTTGGACTTGAAATTATAAAAATTGGAAGAGTTTTGGACCAAGATGGGCTGCCTGTAGTTTAAGGTCAACCATAAATGTATGGCGTGCTTATCCAGTGCTACATCAGTTTTTTCATGGAAATGAAAAATACCCAGGTATAGCTGCCCATCTTGAAAATATAAATTTTTTGACTGATTTGGCCTTGATGATTGATATTCTGAACGAGATTTCTCTTCTATCAAATGCACTACAAGGAAGAAATACGGATATCATAAGGGCCGAAAAATTTGTGCTGAGATCAATTAAAGCATTTTAAATGCTTAGATGGGGAAAGGGTCCATATGAAAAAAAGGTTGATGGAATGATTACTTCAGAAGCCTTCAAAAATATAAAATTTGTTCAAAATCATCAATTTGTCCAATTACCTCGGGAAAAACTTTTGGAAAGCATAATAATAAATTTGAGGAAAAGGTTAATGGATTGCAAACATTTAAAAACAGGTAACCAATTGCAAGATTCAAATAAATTACAATTTCTCATTTTTTTGGAGCCAAATTACTGGAATATTGAAGATGTAGTCGTTCTATGGCCAGAAGCTGAAGAACAATTGCTTGAATTTGGTGAAATTTTTAATTATGAAATTAATATGAATGATTACAGAGCTTTCACAGAAAATGTATTAAAAGATTCAAAGAACTATGCAATTCCTGACAATTAAAAAAGCTAAAGGTATTGTCAGAACAATTGCTGTGAGTTCAGCAGAGGCGGAAAGGGGATTTTCAAAAATGAACCTCATATGTTCAGAACAAAGAACTCTCCTAACTATTCCCAATATAAGTAATCTGATGACAATGAGTGTAATTGGCCTACCTGTAACACAATAGGACCCTATTCCTTCCGTCAGAAAATGGCTAAGAGCACAACATCGCACAGCCGATGATCCAAGAATAAAAAGCAAAAAAATTGCAACTGAGGAGACTGCCACTACCAAAGAAAGAACATTGTGGAAACATCTTAAAGCTAAAGACCAGTAACACAAGTAAGTACTTGTGTGTAGCTCTTTCAGTGTGTTATTCTTATGTAAGGTGTAAGTGCATGCAATTAAAAACTTCCTTTCTGTATCGCTTCTTTGTGCAGATCATTCATTAGAGCAAGGAAATCTGTGCCATGGAAGACAGACAACACTTTCATTGTTCTTCTGTAAGTACTTGTGTGTAGCTCTTTCAGTGTGTTTCTCTTATGTAAGGTGTAAGTAAATGCAATTAAAAACTTCCTTTCTTTATCCCTTCTTTGTGCAGGTCATTCATTAGAGCAAGGAAGTCTGTGCCGAGGAAGACAGACAACACTTTCATCATTCTTCTGTAAGTAATTGTGTGTAGCTCTTTCAGTGTGTTATTCTTATGTAAGGTGTAAGTGCATGCAATTAAAAACTTCACAGATCTCTTCTTTGTGCAGGTCATTCATTAGAACAAGGAAGTCTGTGCCATTGAATACAGACAATACTTTCATCGTTCTGTAAGTACTCGTGTAGCTCTTTTATTGTGTACTTATTTTATTCTTATGTAAATAAGTAAGTGCACAAAATAATAAACTACCTTTTTATAAATCTTCTTTTTGTAGGTCATTCATTAAGGCAAAGAATGCCTGCTGAGCCACATTACCAGGAAGCCATGCCCGCCAAGTCACATGACCAGGAAGCCACACCCGCTGAGTCACATGACCAGGAAGCCACACCTGCTGAGTCACATGACCAGGAAGCCATGCCTGCAGAGTCACATGACCAGGAAGCCACACCCACAAAATAAGCCAGGCCCACAGAACCAGTAGTAAAAAAATTTAGAACCCACCCCTGTGTCAGTCCTTATCTTCTGGTTATGCAATCTCTCAAGGTTATATGAATTCACAGTTTCCAGTTTCCACTTTCCTCTTCTGCCAGTAAATGGCAAAGTGGCTCTGCTACTCTCTCACTTTTATACAGTATGTTCAATTTTAAATTCCATAAAAATAAAATAATAACAGAAAAGTAAAAAAGCAAATCTACATGTCAAAATATTATAATCTTCAAAGCTTCTGTACTGTCCAAAAATATATTTGAGATACGCACTCCAGCTTTTAATTGCAAAATATTCTCTAGGAAGTTTCAAAAAGTTCTTCAGTTTAACTTCCTGTTCCAAGATGGCTCTAAAGCTCTCCTCACCGTTTCCCAGGAGAGGTGGAGAAGAAAAAACAATTCCACCTCCTCTTTTAAGCCCCACTTTCACCAACTATTCTCCAGGGGGGTTCTTCTCTCTGTTAATAGCACAAACTTTTTTCAAGAGTTCTGCTTTCTTGAGAAGACTGGCAAGGCAGGACGTTACATTAGGCAGGAAGTGCAAACTGATCAACCTGGAGAGGCAACAGCCCTACCAAGGGGATTGTGCATATGATGTCTACCCAGGGCAGCAATCAAGGAGATGCTGAATGCTGGGGAGAAATCTCCATAAAACCCCATCAGAAGGAGACCTTCAGTGCCTGGGCTGAAAAGAACATTGCCTCTAGTAGCTCTACAAAACTATGGTGGTCAATCACATCAGAAAGAAGGGAAACTGGGAAAGCAGAACCAAGGGAGTCACTTTCATCTGTGGGAGCCACCAGCAAGGCTGGAAGTGCTAGCTGGAGAATCTCTATGATGATGACAAACCAGAGGAAGCTCCAGGCTGATCCAACCAACTCCTGAAAAAAGCCATGAACCTTATGAGAGAAGCCATCCATGGCATGCGGATCCAAAGTGCCCCGGCTTGTGCTGCAGTTGAGGATGAAATGTGAGACGAAACTACTGGCAATTGGGGCAGTCCCCAACCCCTAGGATGTGTGCTGATGGTGCAGAAGCCATTGGCAAGTCCACCATCACCCTGGAAAATCTTTCCCAGATGGACAACTGTACAGGACATAACCCATGGCTTGGTGGGAGGAGGCTTCCCCCACTAGACCAAAATGCACCCCCCTGGGTGTCATTCGATGGAGACTCCCAAAAACTGGGATTATCCCTTGCGCACATGCTAACCTACATGCAGGAGTATGTGTGGGACCTCCTTACAGAAGAAGCCAAAGTCAGGGTCATCACTTTGGCCCTAGAAGGGGCAGCTGTGCACTAGATGGTGACCCTCCACAATGCAGATGTCCCAGAGCTTCAAAACTTTAACCATTTTATGACAACCCTAAGATGGAGATTTGAGGACATCCCAGCTGACCAAAAGGCCAGAGATTGCATTAGACACATCAGGCAAGGATACCAATTGGTGGTCGAGTACATTGAGGAATTCCATGACCTGGCTTGCCATGTGGATTGGTCAAAGGAAATACTGGTAAGCTGGTTCAACGATGGGCTCAATGATGACCTGTACCATACCTGCATAGCCCGTGGAGCCCCAGTCTGCCTGCATGACTGGTACATTTTGGCTGAGGAAGATGAAATCAACCATGCCTGGAACCAGTACGGTGTGAGTTGCACCTGGAGGAATTCCCCACCCAAATGGAGAAGGAAAATGGCCAAACCTCACTCTGCCCCACTACGCTCGATTGCCGGCTTCAACTGTAGAAAGGATGGCCATTGCGTGGCTTATTGTTGTGCAAAGGTTCCTGCCCAAAAGGGAGAAAGGTAAACTTCAGGAAGGCCCATAAAGCCACCAAGTGCCCCAGGGACACTGCTTTGAAGAGCCGCATGATCATGGAGTTCCCACCAGAGTCACCTCCAGTGCCAGGAACTCCAATCACTCTGGCAGAAGAACCTGATCACTTGGGGAGTGACTACAATGGCTCATTGTTAAGTGGGACTGTTGAACCCATTTTAATCACTAAAGAACTATTAATCCTACTAACGTGGAGAAAAGTAAGACTTAAAGCATTGTTGGACTTGGGGTGCATGAGGAACCTAATAAGCGCCACTTTAGTCAGAAGACCTGGGATCCAACTAAGGCCATTAAAAATTCCAGTGTCAGGGCTGCAGGGGTGAAATGCTCCTGATTCCGACCGGATTGCCCAATGGGTGGTTCAGAGAACTGGTAGGAAAAATCCCTTCTCCCCCCCATGCCCAGCTGAGCTGCATGATCATCAGAGGCTTTTTTTTAATTTTTAAAAGCATTTTTTAAACGCTTTACAACCTCTTTGGCAGAAAAAATGCTTTTAAAATTAAAAAAAAAGCCTCTGATGATCGCACGGCTCAGCTGGTATTGTCAGAGGCTTTTAAAAGCATTTTTCCTACAACCTCTTCGGCCGAAGAAAAATATGCTTTTAAAAGCCTCTGACGATCCCAGCTGAGTTGCCTGATTGTCAGAGGCTTTTAAAAGCATTTTTTTTACAACCTCTTCAACCGAAGAAAAAATATTTTTAAAAGAAAAAAAATCCTCTGATGATCAGACAACTCAGCTGGGATCGTCAGAGGCTTTTAAAAGAAAAAAAAGCCTCTGACGATCAGGCAACTCAGCTGGGATCATCAGAGGCTTTTAAAAGCCTTTTTTAACAACCTCTTTGGCCAAAGAGGTTGTAGAAAAAATGGTTTTAAAAGTTAAAAAAAAAGTTGGCCACGCCCACTCAGTCACATTAACACCCTCCCCCCCCACTAAGCCATGCCCACAGAACTGGTAGTAACAAATTTTACATTTCACCACTGCAGGGCTGCCTCTGTTCATTTCCTAGGAAAGAAAAATCCTTGGCTCCATAGATTTAAAGAAAGTACTTTACTTTCTCAAGTCCTCACCTAAATGCAAGAATATGGGTTGAATTTCCCAACCCAGGGGACATGAGTGTGAGTCGTTACCCTATCCCTAGAAGGGGTAGTGGCCAGGTGGGTGGTGAGCCTACACAACACCAACACTCTAGAGCTATATAACTTTAATCAATTCATGACAGCCCTGCACCACTGCTTTGAAGACCCCTTTGCCTATGCAAAGCCTGTGACCACATTAGAGTCATAAAACAGGGCCGCCATCTTGTAGTTGAACACACCGAAGAATTCCGGGACCTGGCCATTGCTTAACGTGTTGTAAGCTGCCCTGAGTCTCTGGAGAAAAGCAGCATATAAATTAAAGCAAAAAAATAAAATAAAATGAATCAACTGGCCAGAACATATCCTAGTTTGCTGGTTCAAAGATGGACTCAACGATGACCTGTACACTGCCTGCCTGCCTCATGGCGCCCCTAACCACCTGCATGAATGGTATCTGATGGCAGAGGAGGCAGAGATCGACATGACCTGAAGCCAGCACTGTATCAGCAGGGCTTGGAGAAGATCCCCACCCCAGGGGAAGCGAGAGCCATTCCAACCTCAAACCACCATGGCACCAAGGCCATCAGGTTGCTTTAAGTGTGGGAAGGAGGGGCACTGCACAGCAGAATGCCAATCAAAAACCCCAGCCAGAAAGCCTGATCACCCTTCAGGGGGCAAGCCTGAAAAAACCACCCCCAAGGAAAAGAAACCCCGCTGAGAAGCTGAGAAATCATGGAGTTCCATTCCCCTCCAAAATCAGAGGAAGAAACTCTGGTGCCCCGAGAGGACCTAAGCCAGTCTGAAAGTGATCCGGAAGATGACCCACTGATAAGCAACCCAATCGAACCACTCACCCTACCCCTGGCAGGAAGATTGGAAATTAACCTAAGGAAAATGAAAACCCCCATGACTTTTTGCCAGCTAGACGGAACTGTAGCAGGGGAGGGAGAGCCAGCCATTTTTGCTGTAGAACTATTGCAAATGAAGTTGGGGTATCATAGCGAGATCATCACGTTCATAGTAGCCCCAGGAATGGAATGGCCACTAGTCCTAGGGCTAACTTGGCTGCAGAAGTGGAACCCTAAAATAAACTGGAAGAGAGGAACTGTAAAATTCCAGGGGCATGTAACTTTCACGAACGTGAAAGAGGGAGGAAAGGAAAACAGAAAAATGGCAATGACCAGCTAACCTGCTGAACCCACTAACATCCCCAAATAATACCAGGATTTGGCTGAGGGGGCATCCAATGAAATTCCACCCCATTGCACCACAGACTGTGCCATTGAGATCCTACCAGGGGCTAAATTTCCAAAACTGAAAATGTACTGCATGTCCCCCAGAGAACTAGACAAAAACCTAAAAAGGGGTTTCATCGAACCCACCGGATCAAAAATAGCAGCCCCAATGTTATTCCGTGAAAACAAAGATGGCTCCTTATGCCTCTGTGTTGACTACTGTAACCTGAACATGATCAGTATGGAAAATATGTACCCACTCCCCCTCATGAAGGACACGCTGGTCCATATCTCTAAAGGAAAAATCTTTTCAAAGCTTGATTTATGAAAGGCATACTACCGCATCAGAATTAGGAAAGGGGATGAGTGGAAGACTGCTTTTAAAACCCCAGTGGGGTGCTACCAATTTAAAGAACTCCCTTTCAGATTACAAGGGGCCCCTGCCATGTTTATGCAACTAATTAACGAGGTGCTCCATGAACATTTATATAAAGGAATCTTGGTTTACCTTGGTGACATTCTAATTTACACCAAAACAAAAGCAGAACACATAAAACTAGTCTGAGCAGTTCTCGCAAAACTCCAAGCTGCCAAACTCTATGTAAAACTCTCTAAATGTGAGTTCCACCAAGAAAGAATTGACTACCTGGGATATAGAAAATCCCACAAGGGAATAGAGATGGATCCACAAAAAGTAAAAGCCGTCATGGATTGGGAGCTGCCCCAAACCCATAAACAACTACAAAATTTCCTTGGTTTTGCTAACTTTTACTGTCAATTCATTCCAGCCTTTGCAAAAATCGCCCTCTCCATTATGAACTTGCTAAAGATGAAAGGGATGGGGAACCAAAAACAAGGCAACCCTTTAACTGGACCATGGAATGCCAAGTGGCATTCAAAAAACTCAAACAACTATTCTCAACCCAGCCAATCCTAAAACACCCAGATCCAGAACAACCATTTGTCATCCAAGCAGATGCTAGTGATGTGGCAGTAGGAGCGGTCCTGACATCCCCTCCCTTAAGCAGTGGATAAACAACCTACAAACCACTTGGCCAGTGGTCAGACACCTCTACAAGATGCTAGAGCAGCTTTTAAAATTCAAGCTGACAAGAAATGCTGTGAATCCAAACCATTCAAGGTTGGGAACCATGTATATCTATCCACAAAGTTTCTACAATCCTTACAACCGTCTAAGATATTGGGACCAAAATTCATTCGCCCATTCCCCATCACCAGAATCATTAACCCTGTCATGGTAGAACTCCTCCTTCCTAAGACACTTAAGTAGGTTCACCCACTGTTTCACTGCAGCCTACTCAAGCCAGAGATCATTTCAAAAGTCAGACCCCCTTTGCCCACACCTCCAACCCTCATTATGGTGGAAGGAGAACAAAATTTTGAAATTAAAGATATCCTTGACTCCCACACTCACACCAGCTCCACATAGTGGCATGGAAACACCTACCATCCTCTCAGAACAAAAGGGTAGTCAAAAAAATGTAAAAGCCCCCACATTGTTAAGGAAATTCCACCTGAAATACCCTCACAAACCATCCTAAATCTTAATGTATTATATGTTTTATGTCTTTCTAGGTGGATTTTTCATTTTTCTGAGTAGGGCAATATGTCAGATCTGTGTATCTGCCATTCTTCGTGGAAGAAGGGGGAATTAGATTTGTCACATTTAGTTCTCTTTCCTATGTATCCTAAATATCCTATTTCCTGCCTGGTCCTCTTTGTATAAACTTTAACCTGATTTATAACCATTGCCTGGTGCCAGGAGTGCCAGGAGAATTCTCATCTCCTGGGAAATGAAAGGGTTTGCAAGATAGCATGAGAAGCTCTTCTTATCTGCTTCTCAGAGACCTGGTGCGATATCATCTTTACACCGGCAGATTGGTTGGAATCCACATCGGATGATGGGGAGGGGTTCCTAATTTCCTTTATTCTGAACTGCATGCCCTGAGGGACCTCAGAGCCTGCTTTGAATCTTGACTTCTTTCATCTCCTTTCAATAAAAGGATTCCTTTTGAAATACAAAGTTTTCAAGAGTTTGTACTTTCTTGGAAGGGGGAGGGGAGAGGCTGGTCCTTACATTCTTTGCTATTTTAGCAACTATCGGATTTTTTATTGTTATGATTATTTGATCACATAGCCATAAATAAATAAATCATTATAATCATTTTATTGTTACGATATTGTGGACATTCCTGTACTACATTCCTGAATTGCAATCTCAAAGAGCAAGTTACTCCAGGTCTATTATGCAGAGAGCAACAAGATTATCTACTTTAATCTACATTGAATTAGAACTCTGATTTCCCCACCTCCTCCATTTCCACTACTTAGTGGCTCAGCTTTCAGCTTTCAATATATATCACAAGCATTCATAGCAGATAAAGTGTTTTACAATTAAATGAGGTGCTACATAGTAGGGAGAATAGTGCTGATCATCAGTTATTGGTAGCTCTCTGCTACATTGCAAATGAATTGAGTCAGAGATGGCAATGGCATTCCAAATTGCTCAGACAAGGTTTATTTTATTATTTCTGTTTGGTTATGCTCTGACTCCCTTCCAGAATTGTACTTAATGCCCTCATCTGAAGTTGTTCAAATGGCATCCCATGGCATGGTGTGACAGTGAAAGGATACTGCCTTTGGAAGCTGCTAATGGTGCATGAAAAGAGGTTGTTCCACATCCAAATTTACTCCTTAAGTTTCCTCGATTTATAAGTTATTAGCAGACCATCCAAAATAGGTCTTGTTTTTCTTTAAATTGCCTCTTCTTACTTAAATTGTCTCCAGTTTTTTCCTCAGCCAGTAGGTGTCTCTAGTTCCCTATTATCCTAGTTGACAGTCAGTTTTTCTTCAAAATACCTGCATTTTCCGATTAATCTGCACTTTCGCTCACCAACTAAATTGTCTACTTAAATCAGCAATAATGGCAAGTTCCCCCTTTTTCCTCTCCCCTCATGCCACCAGTGATATCTATTGTGTTTTATTTATTTATTTATTTATTTTTGAATTTGTATACCGCCCTTCTCCCTGAGGACTCAGGGCGGTGAACAGCCAGATAAAAACACCAAATACAAATATTAAAACACATTTAAAAATATATATAGATTTGGCCCCGTGTTGAAATGATCTCTTTTTTTTTTGCCCCCACTTGCCGTTCACCACTTTACTACAGAGGAAATTTCCTCTTTCCTTGGGCCTCCTTCTGACTCTTCCCACTTTGCAATCCCCTGAGAAGATCTTCACCTCGGGTCACTCACAGAGGGCTGCCAAGATCACTTTCACCCAGATCCATCTCTCTGTTGTCCAGCTATTCCACCACTAATGTTGTCCAGCTTCCTGTTGTTGTTTCTTCTTGGCCACCATTATGGGCCACGTTTCTTCCCCCATTTGACTTCTCTGAGGCTTTCCTGCCATCTGCACTCTCAACTGCCTACAAGAGCTGTCTGCAGGGCACCCTTTTTTTCCTATTCCTCTCCAAGGAATCTGAGACTCCAAAGAATCCACCGATTGGATGGAAAGAGCTGTGTATTCAACTCTCTTAAATGGAGAGCCATTCTGCACAGCTTTCCCTCTTGACAGCTGGTCCCGCCCCAATCCAAAAAATTTAATGAAATAGTCATAGTGGAACACTTTTAAGAGGAAATCATCTCTCTAATTATTATTGTTTTTTCTATGCAATCTTTGGACTACTATTTTATTAGCTCCACCACCTACTGCATTAATTATTGATATTATTAAGTGATTTAATTATAGATTTTGTTATTAATTAATTGTTGACTAAGGGGAAGGTTTGCAAACTGTAGTTGGGGTAGGAAAGATCAAGAAAGGAAGTTAAAGAATAAATAAGAGCCATTTAAAAACATAAAATAGAGTTAAGTTAAGCAAAGTTAAGCATTGAGAATTAACTAGTTGAGAGAGTGATAGTTGAAGGGTCCTGGAGAAAACTAAGAGAAATATAAGGAAGTGGGGAAGTCAATTTAAAGCGGTATTAAAGATGACAAGTATCCCCAATCTGACAAGAATTGGTGCAGGAAGGAGACAAGGAGCTCAAACTACAACTATGGAACTAAGTCCAGCAGGGCAAAGATCTATTGAAGGAATACTACAGAGAGAGAGATCAAACTCATTCAAGGATCTACAACAGATGCTACAAACAATGCAGGAGGGTATGTTAAAAAACCATGAGGATTTGAAATGAGAGATAGGAGAAGTAAGGAGTGACACAGGAGAAATGAAAGAAAAGATGAGAAGACAATTTTGAATGCTTTCAGCAACAAATTCTAAAAAATGAACAAAAATTACAGAAGATGGAAGATAGAATGGGAAGGGAGGGAAAAAAGTGGAGGAGATGGAAGAAAAATTAATTCAAGCCAATAGAGATCTTGAACAGACAATAATCCAATTGGAAATAAATAAGGCCGCCCATTTTCTACGATTTCAGAATGTGAGGGAAGAAAAGAATGAGGACCTTCCAGAGATGATGGCGGAGCTATTGGCAGGAGCATTAGGAATTGGGAAGGAAGAAATGATTAATGAAATGGACGAAATTTAAGAATCCACACGAATTATGCCCATAGATATAATTTACCTAGAGAAGTGCATATTAGATTTATTAAAAAATCGATCTGTGATGAGATTCTTCATAGGACCAGTGAAGATCCACTAGAGAGTTATGAGGAAGACAGCTTGTGGTGCTTAAACAAGTCCCAAGAAGGGTAAGAGACTTAAGACGACCCTACCAAACGCTTACAGCAAACTAACACGGAAAAACGTAAATTTTTGGTGACTGACTCCAGAAGAAGGTTGAGATTCGACATGGTTGACAAAGTAGAAGAGTTTTATAGACAAAATTTTGGTAGTGAGGTTGAATTGGAGGAAAGAGGAAGAAGGGAAGAAGGAGAACTAGAGGACAGTCACCAAATAGGGGGGAATCCCAAATCAAGGAAAAAGAGAATGGGAAAGGAGAGAATGTGGACAATGGGAACGACAATGATGGTGGATGCAAGGAATATAAAGAAGTCAGACAAATGAGGGCAACAAGATCTAAGTATAAGTAGAGGTTTTCAAGGAGAATTAGCAATTCTATCATTAAATGTTAATGGGTTAAATTCTCCAGGGAAAAGGAAAAAAACTTCTTTAGTAAACTGTATAAGACAAATGTGGATTTAATAGTGTTGCAAGAAACACACATAAAAAAGCAGCATCAGTATCTATTAAAATGCTCTAAGTTAGGAAATATGTTCATATCTTCATCACAACATAAGAAAGAGGGAATTATAATGTATATAAAAGTGGGTATTTTGGCCAAACAAATGTAGAGATGAAGAGGGCAAAATATTGATAATAGAATTAACTGTGGATGGGAAAAAACTGATGTCAGTTGGAATATATGCGCCAAATGTGTTTAAACACATTAAAACAAACACAAAATAAAAAACACTTATATACATATCATTTTTCTGTTGTTAACAGCTCATTTAAGGTGATCCTTTCTTATTATTTACATATATTCTAACTTTATCTTAATCTACTTAAATAATCTAATTTCCTTTATATCGACTGCTCTTTACTTTGATCTTCAACACATTCAAGCAACATTATCACAAAAATAAACATTGAAGAATTATTTCACTTCCCCCTTTTTTCCTTTATTTCTTTTTTTCGTTTTTCCTTTTCTCTCACCAATCATACCATCTGTACCATACGCTATAATAATCTGTGTCCTCTCTTTCCTTAAATTCCTTTGTAAGCTTGTCCATCTCTGCACATTCGAGGATTTTTAAAATTAAGTCCTTTTCTGTTGGTAGGCATTCCTTCTTCCAGTTTTGTGCATATATTATACGAGCTGCTGTTAATATATGTAGTGTTAAATATTGTATTTCTTTTGTATAATTTTCTATTGGAATCCCTAGTAGAAATTGTTCTGGCTCTCCCTTTACTGGTTTCTGTATTATTTCCTCTAGAAGTTTTTTAACTTTGGCCCAGAATTGTTTTGCCACCAGACAAGTCCACCAGAGGTGATAGTATGTTCCATAGTTATTCTTGCATTTCCAACATTTTGATGAATTACCAGGGAACATCTTTGCTATTCTAGTTGGCGGAAGATGCCATCTATGAAACATTTTCATCTGGTTTTCCTTGTATGCTATTGATATTGTCAATTTCATATTTATTTTCCACATCCTTTCCCACTTCTCTAATTCTATCGTATGGTTAAAGTTTCTTGCCCATTTAATCATAGTGTCTTTCACTGTTTCCTCTTCCATTTTATACCTCAATAAAAATTTATATATTTTACTAATTAATTTTTGGTCCTTTCCATATATAATTTTGTCTAGTTCGTTTTGTTCCAATTGTATCTGATTGGTCTTTGTGTCCTCTGTATATTTTGATCTGATTTGCAAGTACGTCCACCATTTTACTTCCCTATTCAAATCTTGCTCTAATTCTTGTTTCATTTTTAGATTTCCCAATTCATTTAGTATATCCCTATACCTAATTATTTTAGTCCAATCTAGTAAATTTGGGTAGTTTAATGTTTCGTTGGGCAAAATCCAATCTGGTATTCTCGTATAATGTTGTTTTTTAACTGTGTTCCAAATTAATAACAGTGAGTTCCTAATTATATATCTCTTGAAATATCCATGTGATTTATGTTTTTCACCCCATAAAAATGCATGCCATCCTACCTGTAAGTCGTGACCCTCAATTATTAAGGTTCTTTTATTTCCCAACTCAATCCATTCCTTTATCCAGGTCAGGCATGCTGCTTGGTAATAAGTCTCCCAATCTGGAAGAGTTACTCCTCCTCTGTCTCTAGTATCTTGTAGAGTTTTTAATCTAATTCTGGGTTTTCTCCCTTGCCAAATGAACTTTGCAATCAATCTGTTTAATACATCAAAGAAACTTTTTTCTATTTTTATCAGTATAACCTGGAAGAGGAAGAGTATTTTGGGCAGGATATTCATTTTTTATTGCCGTTACTCTTCCCATCCATGAAATTTGAAGGTTCATCTGATTTTCCAAATCTTTCCCAATTTGCAGCATTAATTTATCATAATTATCTTTTTTGATTGAGGAACCTCTTGCTGTTAGCCAAATCCCTCAGTACTTTATTTTCCTTGTTGTCTGAATATCTGTAGTGTTCTCTAGTTCTATCTCTTGTTTTATTGTAAGATTTTTTGTTAGCAATTTAGATTTTTTTTTTTTGTTAATTTTTAGACCTGCCACTATGCCAAATTCCTCTATTTTTAAAATCAATTTGGGACCTGATTGTAGAGGTTCCTCGATTACAAAAACCAAATCATCTGCAAAGGCTTGCAATTTATACTCTTTGTTTTTTATCTTCAATTCCTTAATCTCTCGATCTTCCCTAATTTTTGTTAAGAGTGGCTCCAATGATAGAATAAAGAGAAGTGGGGAAAGTGGGCAACCTTGACTCATGCCTTTAGTAATCTCAAATTTATCCATTATATCCTGATTAATAATTACCCTTGCCGTTTGTTTTGAATAGATTTTTTCAATCATTTTTTCAAATTTTGATCCAAATTCCATCTTTTTAATTTGTTGTATCATAAATCTCCAATTCAAATTGTCAAAGGCCTTTTGGGCATCAAGGAAAACCAGTGAAACCTGTTTCTCTGGGTGGACTTCATAGAACTCTAAAATATCAATTATAATCCGTATATTATTTTTAATTTGTCAAAATTAAAATGGCAAAAAACCATTTTGGTCTGAGTGTATAAACTTATCTAGAATTGTCTTTAACATATATATTTTGTAGTTGGAATTTAGTAGCGAAATAGGTCTATAATTTTGTACTAATTGCTGATCTGAATCTTCCTTGTGTATAAGTGTGATTAATGCTTCTGTCCATGTTTTGGGTATGTTTGATTGTTGTAATGCTTCATTAAATATTTCCATCATTAATCCTCCTGTCTGTTTCTGTATTATCCTATATAGTTCAACTGGTATGCCATCTGGTCCAGGTGTTTTATTGCTTTTTTGCCTTTTTATTGCAAATCCAAGTTCTATGTCAGAGATTGGTCAGTTTATTATGTCTTTCTGTTCCTCCGTAAGCTTACACACACTTGTTTCCTCTAAATAGGTTTTAATTTCTGATTCTATTGTTTCTTCCTGTGTGTATAGTTTGGAGAAAAAAGTATGAATTATTCTTTTCTTATCTTCTTTTTTGTATTGGGTTTTTCCTTCCTCATTTTTCAAATATTGTATCATTCATTTATCCCTTTCCTTTTTTAATTTATAGGCTAACCATCTGCTTACTTTGTTTGCATGTTCAAAATAATTTTGTTTTGCCATCTTTATTTTCATAGCAATTTCTTTTGGGTTATCAAATTTAGTTTGTGTTTGACCATTCTCCAGTCCTCTTTTACTTTTTTGTTTTGAGGGTCTTTCTGTAGAATTCCTTCTAATTTTCTAATTTCTTCCTGTAATTTATTTTGTTGGGACTTTTTCTCTTTTCTTTTCTTTGCCATATATGCAATCATCAACCCTCTAATATATGCTTTTAGTGTGTCCCATAAATTTTGGGTCGACATATCTTCTTTCTTATTTACTTTTAGGAAGATCTCTAATTCTTTTTCTAAAAATTGCTTATATTCTTTCTCTTTACATATGGTTTGATTCAAGGTCCATCTCTTATATCTTTTCTGTCCTTTCCAATGAATAATTATCAGATTATGGTCAGCCCATTCATTTGTTCTTATATCTATTTTTTCTAACTCTAACTGTAGTTGTGTTGTCATCCAGGCCATATCTATCCTGGACCAGGATTGGTGCGGGTGAGAATAATATGTATATAGTTTTTCTTCTTTGTTGATTTCTCTCCATGTATCCCTTAAGCTTAGTTCTGATACCATGTTAAAAAATTCCTTAGGAAGTGTTTCCTTTTTTTTTCTTATTTTTCTTATTACTGTAATAATCTCTTTTACTGTCAACTATGGCATTATAGTCTCCTATCATACACACATTTTCTATCTCTTGTTCCAGTATTCTGTTATGTAATTTTTTGTAATATTCCTGTCGATTTTTATTTGGGGCACATACTACTACCAATAGGATTTGTTTATATTCCGTATCTAGTTTTATCATCAAAATTCTGCCCTCCTCATCTGCATAAAATAGTTCTGAATTTATTCTTTCTTTTACATAAACTGCGATTCCTCTTTTTTTCTGTTGTGATAGTGATACATGTAGTCTTCCTAATTTCTTATTTTCTAGTAATTTTTGAAATCCTGTTTTTATATGAACCTCCTGCAAGCAAATCACATCAGCATTTAATTTTTTTAATTTTGTAAATATTTGTGTTCTCTTTTTCTGTGCATTTAAACCATTGAGGTTCACGGAAAATAGAGATATTGCCTCTTCCATCTCCTACTGTGCCTGTTTCTTGGTGTTTCTGGTCTCCCTTTTTACTCTTCCTCTTCCTCTTCCTCTTGCTCTTTCTTTTTCTTCTTGTTCTCTTTTTTGGGTTTTCTTAAGTTCTTTCTCTCTTTCTATCTCTTCTTGCTGATCCTCCTCTTGACTTTTACTTTCTGATCCATCCTTACTTTCTTGCTCTTCTTCCAGGAAGTTTTTATAAAATTCTTGAGCTTTTTCTATCGAATCAACTTTATACTTCTTGTCCTGCCGTGTAATAAGAATTCCTTCAGGGATAATCCATCTAAACATTATTTTGTATTTAATAAGGTATGCTGTTAAGAAGTGATACTGTTGTCTTTGTTCTCGAATTCTTCATGGGATTTAGAATTATAATTTCTTTCCCTTTGTATGTAACCGTCTCTTCCCTTGATTTTTTGTAGATTTCATCTCTTATTATTTTTTTCATGAATCTTATATGCACTTCACGTGCTAGACGGTGCCTTCTTATATAATTATTGTGTACTCGGTAAATTTCAGCTATGGTGTCTCGTATTTCCAATTTATCTCTCTGTAATAATTCTGCTATTATTTCAATCATTTTCTCCCCCAAATCTTCCTCTTTCTCCTCCACAACATTCTGGAAGTGCAAGAAAAAGGAGGCTTTCTCCATTTCCAGGAGGATGATCGAGTCTGATAGTTCTTTGTCCAATTGCAGTGTCTTCTAATTTATAATCTAGTTGGTCTACCTTGGTTTCTATTTTTTTAACTTTTTGCTCATTTTCTGCACTTGTTTGTTATATATTTTCCATCTGTTCCTTCATATTTTTAAAATCTTCTCCTATTTCACTTTTAATTTCTTGATGGCCTCTTCTTGATTTTCTGCCATTCTTTCTTGCAACTTCATTAACGTCTCTTGAATTGTTTGGAGCATAATTTGCATGCTATTCATTGTCGGCTCTGTTTTATCTTTTTCCTTTCCTAACATGTTTTCAATTGACCGTTGAGTTACTGGGGAAGCCATAGAAGTTAAATTAGAGGTTGGTTTTTTCCAGTTTTTGTCACTGTTGTTGTGATTGAAATTGTTAAGTTTCTTGTAAAGTTCTTCCACAAAATCATATACGTGTGTTCTTCTATTTAACTCGAGACACTCTTCTAATTTATTTTAATTATTTTTAATTTACTTATTATTATTACAAACTTAATTTAAATTATTCCTCCCTTATTTACTTGTTCTGCTAAAGATCTATTAACAGTATTCAGATTCCAAATCTATTTGTCAGTATATCTATATACTTCTATTTGTGTAAGTATTTTATTGTAAAGGTTGTAACTTTATTTTTTGTTTATATCAATATTTATGTTCTGAGTTGACTTTCTTTGCCTTTTGCTACTGATTCTTATATATCAAATGCTTCAATTTATTCACCACTACTCAAGTAAATTTTTACCATTCAAATACTCTTTAACAACCTTTTCCACCCCCTTCCCCCCAAAAAAACCTAAATTGTTAATTTGTTAGATATTATAATCTTTTTTTCAAATGATTTCACTGTAATTATTGTATAATATCAAATAATATCAAAAATACAAATAGACATTTCTTCCCCCTTACTTCTTATTGGGATCTATTTTTTTCCCCCAAATTAAAGTCAAAGTAATCTTAACAGTATCTTCTATATTTTCCCTTTTTCAAATATTATCCACCAAACAATATTCTACCCATCTTCAATTACAGATTTGATCAATGCATTAAATATAATAAATTTCAACCAGTCTTTCCTTTGGAATTCTTCTTTCCACTCCTTATTGCATCAGATCATTTCTTTCCCCCATTTCCGCTTAGTCCCTTCAATTCTTGGACACAGTCTCTACATCTTTCCCACTCCTTCTTTATCCTATGTCCTTTTTTATTATTATTTTTTCTTTAGTCCACTCTGTCCACTCTTTCTTCTTTTTATTATTTATAAATCCCCAATTATCCACAGATCCGTCTATAAAATTCTTTCCAAAATACCTCCTCCTCAATCCACCAAGTCTGTCAAGTCCACCAATTAAAGGAAACTGGAAAGGAGAAAAGAAAGCTTTTTAAACTGTAGTTCCACGGTTTGTAATTTAGTTTTTCCCTCATGATCAAATTGTACTCCTTTTTTTTCCCCCTTTCTCCACAGTAAGTTCAGGTCCAAGTGTTAGTTTGTATCTTCTCTGTTGATTACTCCTTCTGCTGCTTGTTATTTTGCTGCCTCTGTTTGATCATCTCGAATTGAGCGCTCTCCTTCCTGATCGCCGCTCTCTTTGCTCTCTGCGTCTCTCTCCCTCGCAATTTTCCTTTATTAGAGTTCTCACTTTCTTGCATCCAAATCCTTCGTGACCACCAATGCTGATAACACTCTTTGTTTCCTCGCTACGTGGCCACCATTGCTATTGATCTGCCCTGAAGACAGATTTTTTTCTGCCGGATTTAAGGGGTCTGGCTTTAATTCTCCTGGGCGCTAGCATCTCGCCCAGATCTCAAAGCCTTCCCCTTTAGTTTTCCAAACCCTCAAGGTCTGGAAATGCCCTTGAAGGGCTCCTTTTCAGGAATTAATTGGGCTTTCAGGAGCTATAACTCACACCCTCATCCACTCTGCTCAGACGTCACCGCCGGAAATCACCAAAAACTATTTTATAAGAAACTGGATAACATGATTAGAAACCTAGAATGTGGTAATTTGTGTATAATTTGTGATTTCAATGTGATTGTAGATAGAGAATTAGACTATAGAAATGACAAACGAAAGAAAAGTGTTAGAAGAATATTACCTAATTCATTTTTCAAGATGATGGAAGAATTAAGCATAAAGGATTGTTGGAGAGAAAGAAATGGGGATAAGAAACAATATACTTATTATTCAGGTAGACATCAATCTTGGTCTCGAATTGATATCAAGTTTGGGCATTGACAGATTTGAATCTGGGAATTGAGGAAGTTAATATTGACATAAATTTGTGGGCAGATCACAATCCCATTAAAATTAAATGGAAGGGGCAAAAAAAGACAAGGAGGCGGGCCCTAAAAAAAGCAATCTTGAATCAAAATGAATTTAAATTAAAGATGGATGATAAAAATGAGTTTGTTTTTTCAAAGTAATAAAAAAGAGGATACAAACAATCAGAACCTATGGGACACGGCAAAAGCTTTTATGAGGGGTATCGCAATATCATACATAGCCAAAGACAACAAACAAAAAAGACAACAGCAAAAAAATTTAGAGGAAGGTCTTAGCAAACTGGAAAAAGAGCTTCAGAAAGAACCCATAAAACAGGAATTAAAACAACAAATAAACACAATTAAACACAAATTAAATATCATTGAAAAGGAAAATATGGCACAACAAATTAAAAGCATTAAACAAATTTTTTTTGAGAATGCAAATAAGCTGGGAAGATGGCTGGTTTTGTCATATATATAGAAGCCTCATATAAAAGAACAATAAGAATTAACATACACACTCCCTCCACCCACCTTCCCCTTAAACCACTCCTTACCTTTGGTTCCGCCCCTTCAGTATAAAAGGGGCATCTCACGTTGTTCCAGTCGCTCTTCCTGAGGTAACCTGTAAATAGAAAAGATCATATCAGCTAATAAAGACTTTGGCTTTGATAAACAACGAGGCTACGTTTCTTATTGAGTCTGATCCTCGAAATTAGTCACAATATGGTAGTAGAGGATGGTTGGATGACTCAATAAGAAAATAAACATGTCAAAGAAGAGACCAAATACCAGGGCACACATCAAAGAGATGAAGGCACATCGATCCCTAATTAACAAATTCTCGATGGAAACTGCAGAGGAATTTGAAGACCCCATGACAGACGAAGAGAGAGTGATCAGTGAACAAAGTGACCAAGAGATGGATACACAAAGAAATAACAGCCTGAGACTGGACATTATGAAACTGCTAAGAATACAAGGAGATGATGAAAGCATCATTGCCTCCAAAACCTCATACAAGACCAAGAGGCAGCGAGAGGAGGCCACGATCCCACCCTAGAAGCTACGGACCATGAATCAGTAAGCGATCTGCCCCAAGCCGACATGCTAGCAGATACAGAAACTGACGATTCTGTGCAAAACTTTAAATGGCAGCCATCTTTAGTCAGCCAGCCCGCCAAAATGCCCAAACAACGACCAACCAGCGGCCATGATTCAAAATGGCCGGCGTGGGAAATTCATTTCCCCAACGAAAATAAGAAAAACAAAAACTATTGGGATGACGGACCCAATTCAGATGCTGAAATATCCCCAGACAACCAGCAAATTGAGGGGGCCATGGAAACACTCATCGCTGCCTTCGGCCCTAACCTAAAAATATCTATGGGATCCCAAAAGGTATCAAAAGAGAATAATCAAAAGGAAAAACAATGGCAAGCCGATCACTCAGGAGATACAATTACTGCCGCCGACACAACAAGAACAACACCATCCCAAATACCGAGATTGCAAACATCGGAACCCAGAGGCTGGTGCAAATACTCACCAACTCCACAGACATATCCAAGGGCCCGGGATCTTCATCCGGATAACAGCATGGCGAGAGGACAGCCTCCGACTCACCGATGGACCCCCAGGGTCGAGTCAGAGGCCTGCATGCCTGAGAGAGACCACTACGAGGAAGCTGCAGCTACAGGATCCTTCTCCGGCGACTTCAAAGCAGAAATGAACATCGCGCATGTGCAGTCTTTCCTAGGAGAAAATAGAGACAGCAAAATGCAGAAAGAACCTTTTAAGCTGTTTGCGAGTATCCCTATGCCATTTTGTGACTATCAGAACATTCAGCACCATGGACAGCCACCTGCTGTAAATAACACACATAACAATGCAGGAAATTTACCAAATGATTTTCCGAAATTAAGAATGGATGGTGCTAACCTGTTGGAGTGGAGCCAGCAGCTCCAAGTTATTTTCTTAAAAGAAAATTTATTATTCTTTATTAACAACCCCCCAAAGAAACCATGGACATTAGAAACAGACTGTTTACATCATAGGGCCTTTTACTTGTTAATCTCAAGCATCTTACCCACTATCTATCATAGCATCAAACACCATTTAACTGTGTCAGAAATTATACAATGTATGTTTAGGCTTTTTTATAGTGAAAGTGTGGCAACCACAACCAGAATTTCAAAAGATTTCTTTTCTGCCAGAATTAGGCCAGGAACCTCCATAAGTGAACATTTTTTAATGTTAAACGCCAGAAGAACTGAATTACACCTAAGGGGAGAAGCCATATCTGATCAAACCATGAAAAGTGTAATAATCAACTCTCTAGATCCCTCTTGGGACAATTTCATCACACACTTAGATACTCTCAGCGTAGGTCACCTATCCTTAGAAAGCCTTTCAAACAAACTTATAGCTGAGGACAATCTAAGAAAGAGTCGCATTAACACATTTATGGAACACAAGTCAACCAAAAAAGTATTTTTTCAAGATAGGCACCATGAAACAACTGAATGTTATTTTTGTGGGTCTAGGGGACATTATAAGAGAGATTGCCCCAGAAACTCTAGAGAAAAATACAGACATTCATCAAGAGACAGGTATAAATGTAGGGATTCCCCCAATCCCAGACATACAAGAGGAAGCAGGGACAACTCCAGGGACAGTAGATCTGGATCACTATATGGGATAGAGGAACTCACAAAATTAACCAATCAGGAGAGAGAAGACAATCTATGGCTCATAGACTCTGGAGCCAACAACCACACTACTTATAACAGACAACTTCTGTCATCATTCTAATAAAAGTAGTGAATCAAAACGAAGTACAAGTGACAGGGAAAGGAGACATAATATTGCCAGGAATAGGAAAAATAGAGAGGGTATTATTAGTCCCAGAAATACCACACAATATTCTTGGTGCTTTTAAACTTAGCAAAGACTCAAACATAAAGATAACATTCACAAGAGGGAAGGTATTCTTGAGTAAGGGCAAAGAAAATATAAATAGGATCATAATCAAAGGAGGGTTACCCTACTTATTCACAAGTAAACACTATCCAATTAGTGTAAATGCAAACATGGAGACAGACACTGTCATTGAAACTAAGAAAAATAAAGCTATCAAATCAGATGAGACAGAGACAAGAGATGATGATAGGGATGCATCAGAGAGAGACATAATTAACAATGGAAAACCACTAATAAGCAAACCCCTACACAATGATTGTGCACACATGCTTCATTGAAAACTAGGGCATGCCAGCTTCCCTGTAATTCAGAAAATGAGTAACTTCGCTGAAGGTGTTAAAATAAAAGATTGCGAAAACTATCTTGAATGCTCAGTATGCAAATGTTCAAAATTAAAAACTAAACCTAGACCAAAGAAAGCATCCTGAACCACCACACATACTGTATATTCAACCTAGTACACATGGATTTGGTGGGACCCCTAAAACCGTCTATGAAGTATAAAAAAAGATTTTTTCTTACCATCGTAGATGATTATAGTCGATACGGCTTCATGTATACTCTAAGACACAAAAGCGAAGCTTTTCAAAAATTCAAGGAATTCTACAAGCGAGTAGAAATTCAACATAACATACAATTGAAACAAATAATGACTGATAGGGGATCAGAATTTTTGTCAAGGGAGTTCACTCACTGGCTCAGATCTAAGGGCGTGCTACACTACACTTCATCTCCATTCTCAGCCTTCCAAAATGGCGTCGTAGAACAATGAAATTCCACCTTACAAACCATGATAAGATGTGCACTGGAGGATGCAGGGATAGGTAAACACTTCTGGTTTGAGGCCTTAGTATATTCTAATTACACACTCAATAGAACCTGGTCCAGCGTCATAAATAAAACACCCTATGAACTAATGTATAATAAGAAGCCAAAAATATCACACCTACATGTCTTCGGAGTCACTGCGGATGTCCACATTCCAAAACAATTACAACACAAAGGGGATAAAATATCTAGAAGATTAAGGTTCATGGGCTATGAACCAGGTACCAAAGGGTATAGATTCATAGACAGTAATAACAGATTTGTGGTATCTAGAACAGCCGTGTTCCATGAACAAGCAAACTGGTCTAAAATACACCTCAATAAGATATACCCTAAACAAATAATAAGATACAATACACAAGATCATAATAAACAGGACACACAAAACACCACAAAAGAAAAAGGACCTAAAAATACACAGCAAAAAAACACTAACAAAGAATGGAAGGGTGAACATCCAAAAATAAGAGTGGATTCACTCACTCAAAAGAAAGCCAAACACTTACATGACAATAATTCCACATCAGATAGGCCAGTCAGAGTCAATAGAAATCAAATGCCCAAAAGATTTGAAAACTACATAATGCATGTACATTCTAACCCAATCACACCAAATTCATACGAAGAAGTAATGAGACTTCCCCCTGAAGAAAGGTTAAAGTGGGAACTAGCTATGTCAAAGGAAATGGAAAGCCTTAAAGAGTTAAATGTATTCACCCCCACCAAAGTGCCAAAAGATAAAACCACAATAGGGACTAGATGGATTTTTAAAATCAAAAATCTAGAGAAAGGTAAAACATTATACAAAGCACGGTTAGTAGCACAAGGATTCGCTCAAAAGTATCCAGAAGATTATACTGATACATATTCACCAACAGTGAGGGCAGAAAGTGTTCAAACTGCTTTAGTAATGGCTTCAATACTAGACCTAGAAGTATATCAATATGACATCCAAACAGCATACTTACACGCAAAATTAGAGAAAGAAATTTACGTAAGAGCACCACACAGTAAGGACACGAACAAGGGTGACACATGGCTACTCAATAAAAGCTTATATGGTTTAAAACAGTCAGGAAAATGCTGGTATGAATGCTTAGTTAAGGTACTCGAATCAATAGGATTTACAGCAACTCCAGCAGACAACTGTTTATTTATCAAAAGAGAAGGAGATTTACCAGAGTATGTATTAATATATGTGGATGACATTCTATATATTGGAAAACACAAAGAAAAACTAGATGCCTTTACCAGCGAATTAGGAAAACAATTCTCATTGAAATCATTAGGAAAAATAAATAAATACTTGGGAGTACAAATCACTCGAACATCCAAAGGATTCTGTCTATCACAAAAAGAAAAAAGTATAGAACTATTACACAAGTGCAATATGTCTGATGCCAAACAATGTGACGTTCCCATGCAACCAGATTTTTTGAAAAACATGCATAACATATCACCCGAATTCAAAGATTACACACTCTACAGATCTACCATTGGATCTCTCCTATACATAGCAAATTGGACTAGACCCGACATAGCTTTGCCATTTAATTTATTGTCAAGACATGTAAGTAAACCAACAGCATATCACTGGGAAGCAGTGAAAAAGGTACTAAGATATCTAAAATACAGCTCTGACACTTGTTTATACTTAGAACCAAACAAACTTAATGAAATCACGCTCACATGTTACGCAGATGCCGATTGGGCTGGAGATATTAAGAGCAGGAAGAGTACATCAGGGTATATATTTTTTATTAATGAAGGTCCTGTACATTGGTACACAGGGAAACAGAACTTAGTCACAACCTCAACTACAGAAGCAGAATATATATGTCTTTCAAAGGCTGCCAATAATCTCATCTGGTTTGAAGATCTACTCACAAGTATTTGGACAAGACCATCACAACCTATAATCATACATGAGGACAATAAAGCCGCAATTGAAATATCAAAGGCAGAAGCTATAGGACAAAGATCAAGACACATAGACATAAAACATAAACACGTAAGGCAGTTATCAAAAACAGGATTCATCAAAATAGTACATTGTGACACAAAAGAACAAATAGCATACATTTTAACGAAACCTCTGTCAGGTAAACAACATGCTTATTTGGTGTCTAAGTTGTGCATTCGCATGTAAATTTTTGAACAAAAGATAAATTCAACTCCTACATATTCGGCATCCAGAGGGGGATTTGTCATATATATAGATGCCTCATATAAAAGAACAACAAGAATTAACATACACACTCCCTCCACCCACCTTCCCCTTAAACCTCTCCTTACCTTTGGTTCCGCCCCTTCAGTATAAAAGATAGGATAGGGTGGCTGCCGGGGCTTTGGACTGGGTCGTGCCTTTGCGGCCTCTGACCCGGCACCGAACTCACTTAGCTCCTTGGTTTTCTGAGGAGCTGAGGGAGATGAAGCGCCGGAAAAGACGCCTAGAGAGTGGTTGGAGGGCCAGTCGTTCCGAGTCTGACTTGACACTGGTAAGGTCTCATATTAAGACCTACCTAGTGGCGATAAAAGTGGCGAAATCTAGCTATTTTGCCGCTCTTATCGCGTCATCAGATAACCGCCCAGCCACCCTGTTTAGGGTGACCCGCTCCCTCCTCCATCTGGGAGCGTGGGAGGACCCCTTGCAGGGCCGAGCTGAGGATTTTGTACAGTATCTGGATGATAAAATAACTCAGATTCGGGAAGACTTGGCCGCCGACTGGGTTAGTTCAGATGAGATGACTGAGGCAGGCCTTGAGAGTGTTATCTGGGAGGAGTTCGATCCTGTGGCTCCCGAGGACGTGGACAGGATCTTGGGACGACTGAACGCAACCACATGTTTATTGGACCCGTGTCCCTCCTGGTTGGTGCTGGCTTCCCGGGAGATTACACAAGGCTGGCTCCAGGGGATTATTAACGCTTCTTTGAGCGAGGGTGTCCTGCCGGCCGCCTTGAAAGAGGCGGTGGTGAGGCTTCTCCTCAAGAAGCCATCCCTGGATCCGGCTATTTTGGCTAACTATCGTCCAGTCTCCAACCTTCGCTTTATTGCGAAGGTTGTTGAGAGTGTGGTGGCGCGACAGCTCCCCCAGTACCTGGATGAAGCTGTCTATCTGGATCCGCTCCAGTCCGGCTTCAGACCTGGGTACAGCACGGAAACGGCATTGGTCGCGTTGGTGGATGATCTCTGGAGGGCCCGGGATAGGGGTTATTCCTCTATCCTGGTCCTATTAGACCTCTCAGCGGCTTTTGATACCATCGACCATGGTATCATGTTGCGCCGGCTAGAGGGACTGGGAGTGGGGGGCACTGTTCTGCGGTGGTTCTCCTCCTATCTCTCTGACCGGTCGCAATCTGTGTTGACAGGGGGGCAGCGGTCGACCCAAAGGCACCTTGTTTGTGGGGTGCCGCAAGGGTCGGTCCTCTCGCCCCTCCTGTTCAACATTTATGTGAAGCCGCTGGGTGAGATCATCCGTGGTTTTGGGGTGGAGTTCCATCAGTACGCTGATGATACTCAGCTGTACATTTCCACCCCAGACCATCCCAATGATGCCTTGGAAGTGATGTCCCAGTGCCTGGAGGCCGTGCGGGTCTGGATGGGGAGAAACAGGCTTCGACTCAACCCTTCCAAGACCGAGTGGCTGTGGCTGCCGGCGTCCCGGTATAGCCAGCTGACGCCATCGCTGGTTATTGGGGGCGAATCATTGGCCCCCACGGAGAGGGCCCACAACTTGGGTGTCCTCCTGGATGCACGGCTGTCCTTAGAAGGGCATATGACAGCTGTGGCCAGGGGGGCTTTTTGTCAGGTTCGCCTGATATGCCAGTTGCACCCCTTTCTGGACCGGGACTCCCTACGCACGGTCACTCAAGCATTCGTCACTTCTCGTCTGGACTATTGTAACGCTCTCTAGATGGGGCTCCCCTTGGGGTGCACCCGGAGGCTCCAACTGGTGCAGAATGCGGCTGCGCGGGGGATTATGGGAGCGACGGGGCGCTCCCATGTGACTCCTCTCCTGCGCGAGCTGCATTGGCTTCCGGTGGACTTCCGGGTGCGCTTCAAGGTGTTGGTGATCACCTTTAAAGCGCTCCATGGCTTAGGGCCAGGGTACTTACGGGACCGCCTTCTGCCACCAATAGCCTCCCACCGGCCGGTTCGCTCCCACAGAGAGGGCCTCCTCAGGGTGCCGTTGGCCAGACAATGCCGGCTGACGACCCCCAGGAGGAGAGCCTTCTCTGTGGTGGCACCTACCCTATGGAACAATCTACCCCCAGAGATACGAGTGATCTCCGACCTCCGGATTTTTCGTCGGGCCCTAAAAACTCATTTTTTTCAGCTAGCCGGTCTGTCCTGATTTTAGGGTTAGTTTTAAAATTTTAATATTTATTTTAATTGACAAGTTTTAAATTATGGGCCAAATTTATAAATTATTTTAAGTTTATTTTTAACTGTGATGTTTGTATAGATGTTTTTTATCTGGCTGTTCACCGCCCTGAGTCCGAAAGGAGAAGGGCGGTATAGAAATTCGAATAAATGAAATGAAATGAAATGAAAAGGGGTATCTCATGTTGTTCCAGTCGCTCTTCCTGAGGTAACCTGTAAATAGAAAAGATCATATCAGCTAATAAAGACTTTGGCTTTGATAAACAACGAGTCTACGTTTTTTATTGAGTCTGATCCTCAAAATTAGTCACAGGTTTATAGATTAAGTAAACAGAAAGAAAAAAACCAGATTAGTAAATTACATAATGAAGAAGGAGAGTTAATTTATCAAAATGAGGTGAAGAGGAAGGTAGCATATGAGTTTTTAAAAAATCTATATGAGGATAAGGAGAAGATAGAAGAAGGTAAGAATTCCCCAGAATCTCGGAGGAAGGTAAAAATTTATTAAATAATGAGATAACAGCATGGGAGATATCTGAGGCAACCAAAAAACAAAAAAGTAACAAAGCACCAGGCCCAAATGGTCTACCTTCAGAAATTTATAAAAATCACCAGGAATTATTAAGCCCGCTGTTATTAGAGGTGTATAATGATGTACTTAATGAAGCTAAGATACCTGAATCGTGGAAAGAAGCAACAACCACATTGATTCCCAAGGAAAATTCCGATTTGACTTATATTAAAAATTATAGGCCGATATCCCTACTAAATTCGGATTATAAAATCTTTATGACAATTATGGCAGACAGACTAAAGAAAATTTTAGAGAATTTCATTCATGCTGATCAAAACAGTTTTCTTCCTGGATGGCATATAAGGAACAATATCAAGATTATCTTGGATACGATAGAATACTATGAAGTTAACAATGAAAAACAAATGAAGTTGATATTTATTGACACGCAAAAAGCATTCAATAACGTTAAATGGTACTTCATATTAGAACAATTAAAATATATGGATTTCGGGGGAAATTTTATAAGATGTTTAAAACAATCTACTCCAGACAAGAAGCCAGAGTGGTGATAAACGGGGAAATGACAAAGAACTTTTTAATCCAAAAAGGCACAAGGCAAGGTTGTCCATTATCACCACTGCTTTTTTATTTTATCACTAGAGGCTTTAATTAGAACAATTTGAGAAGACAAAGAAATCAAAGGTTTAAAAGTAAGAAAAGAAAGTTTTAAGGTACAACCTCAGTGCTCCAGAAACCGTCTGTCCGAAGCTGGGTAAAGCACAACACACACATGGAATTGGCTAATACAACCCAGGGTTTAATCTCGGTTAACATGATGTTCTTACAGAAAACGCTGGCGCTGTGACTTCAACTCAAAGACGGAGTTAGCTGGCTGTTCAGTTGCTGCGTTTTTATAGGCGTTGTAAATGAGTTATAGCTGTAGCATCTTTGAATATACCTCCAGCTCCCGCCCCTCCCATTTGAAGGCTGAGAATGCCGGTGGATGATGTCATCAGCTGTCATCGCCGCTTTTGCTTCAGATTGCCTGGGTTCCCCCCCCACCTTGGTTTCCTCTTTCCTATACCGTCCATCACCTATCACCATCAATGTGTTTCCTATACGTGCACCCCCCTCCACCATGCTCCGTTGCTGAATCCAGATGTATTCTTGAACACCCCTTCCCTGCATGGGTAAGGTTCTTGCCATCAGGTTCATCATGTTGATGACGTGTGTGTCGAGGAGATTTGCTGCTCGACATGCTGCCCCCCCTAACAGGTTTCCTCCTGCAGGGGTGAGAACAAAGACATTGATTATTTGTTACCTGCCGCATTTCCTGGTTTGTCTGGGTGCTTTCTATGAAATTGTTTTAACAATCGTGGAGCGTTTAGGTCCTCTCAACGTACCCATGACGCATCTATATCAGGATATCCTTTCCATCTCACTAAATATCTAAGTGTTCCATGCCTTATTTTTGAATCAAGTATTGTTTCCACCTCATACGTATTACCTGTTATAGATCCTGGACAATTAGCTATTATCCGTATGTTATTTGCTGGATTAAGGAGGCTACTATGGAATACAGAGTGTATTCGACTTAACAAAGGTGATAGTTTTAACTTTACTGTTACTGGGTTTATTTTTTTAATAATAGTGAAAGGGCCTATATACTTCGGACCCAGTTTCCTACTTGGTATTCGCAGTTTAATATATTTGGTAGACAAATATACTCTATCTCCCACCCAGAAGGGTGGGCTATCATGTCTCCTTTTATCAGCATATTTTTTATATTCTTTGAATGTCTTGGTTAAAGCAATTTTTATGTGTGGCCAGTTTCTATTTATTTTTTCTATCTAATCAGGGGGTTTGTATTGGTTCGATACTTGGCTATCTAGTTCGGGAATAGCAGGAAATTCTTTACTCGATACAACTTGGAAAGGTGTGTACCCTGTACTACTGTGTATAGTATTATATGCTGCTTCCGCAAACGAAAGAAGGTCGACCTAATCATTTTGCTGGTATGAGATGTATAATTGTAAATATCTTTCTATCATAGCATTGGCCCGTTCAACTGCCCCATTAGTGCTCAGGTGAAAGGTGGAACTAAGTCCCTGATTGGTACCTATCCGTTGCAAAAATGCTCTCCAAAAGCGAGCAGTGAATTGGGGTCCCCTATCTGATATGATTCTTTTGGGTGCACCATGTATGCGGTACACATGTTGTACAAATAGTTTTGCTAGACGCCTCGCTGAAGGTAAGCATGGTACAAAATGTGCCTGTTTTGAAAACACATCAAGTATGGTCCATATAACCATACACCCATCACTCTTTGGTAGTTCGACAATAAAGTCCATTGGTACCTCATCCCATGGATGCTGTGGATATGCTACCTCTTGGAGAAGACCGAAGGGTTTACCTGGGGCCGGTTTAGTTTGTGCACAAATGGGACAACCCCATACATATGCTTCTATTTGAGACCGCATCTTTGGCCACCAAAATTGCTGATGTGCCAGATGCAATGTTTTTACAAAGCCAAAGTGCCCTGCAGTTTTCACATCGTGACACTGCTTTAGCACTTTATCCCTTAGAGCGGAAGGGATATATATTTTATCTCCTCTCCAAGCGTGTCCTCCCCTATGTGTTATTAATGTTTGATGATTTGTAAGCCAACTATCGGTTGACAATTCTTGCTTTAATTCATCTATCCATGGAGACTTCCCAAGACCACGATCTCTTAACTGATGTCCAATTTGTCGGGGGTGGGGTATTAGAGCTTGTGTTATATTATCTCTTTTACTCTCGTATTGAGGCATAAGGGATAGGGCGTCAGCCAAATAATTCTTTCCCCCTGGCACTACCTTCAACCTAAATGTAAAACGACAAAAATACTGTGCCCATCTGATTTGTTTTGGTGACAATCTACAGGGAGTATGGAGGGCTTCCAAGTTTTTATGATTGGTCCAGACTTCGGACTGTATGTTAGTGCCCTCTAGAAGATGTCTCCAGATCTGGAGTGCCCATTTGATGGCGTAAGCCTCCTTTTCCCATACAGTCCAATTCCGTTCTGTGTTGAACGGATGAAGCACCCCCTAGTTATCTTTCTGTAATAATACTGCTCCTACCACTATGTCACAGGCATCGGCCTGCAACACAAATGGCTGTGATGTGTCAGGATGTTTCAGGATAGGTTCTCGGGCGAATAAGGATTTTAACTGTTCGAATGCTATTTGACAGGCCTGTGTCCATTCTATGATCTGCTTTGGGTTTGGTTTTCCTGATTTAGAATGTTTGGTTTGCAAAAGATCAGTCAGGGGTAAAGCTATTTGGGCAAAAGATGGAATAAATTGCCTGTAAAAATTGGCAAAGCCCAGAAAGCTTTGTAACTGCTTGCGGGTTCTCAGTGCTTGCCACTCCAACACTGCTCTAACCTTGTTGGGATCCATTTCTATACCTTTACCTGTAATCCTAAAGCCCAAATAATCGATTTCTGTTTTGTGAAACTTGTATTTTGACAGTTTCACAAACAGTCGAGCCCTCAATAATTTAGTCAGGACTTGTCTTACTAGGTGTATGTGTTCCTCCATCGTATTAGAATAAATTAAGATATCATCTAAATAAATAAGAACACCCCGATACAAATGGTCATGGAGCACTTCGTTGATAAGCTGCATAAAAACAGCAGGGGCGCCCTGCAGACTGAACGGCATCACCTGAAACATATAACTGCCAAGAGGACAGTTAAAGGTGGTCTTCCACTCATCACCTTCATGGATACGGACCCTGTAATATGCCTCTCTTAGGTCTAGTTTGGTAAAAATCTTACCAGTTGCTAAGGCCGCCATCAAATCGGTCATGAGTGGTAACGGATATAGCGGCTCCATGCAAACAGCATCCAATTTTCTAAAATCAACGCATAATCGCAACCCACCATCTTTCTTTTCCTTGAATAATACTGGTGCCACCATATGAGACCTACTGGGTTTAATAAACCCTCTGGCGAGGTTTTTATCAATATAGCTTCTTAATTCTTTCAGTTCATGAGGGGCCATCAAATACATCTGTGGTTTTGGAAGCCTGGCACCCGGTTTTAATTCTATGGCATAGTCAGTGTTGTGATGAGGTGGAAGGGACTCACTCCTTCTCACTGAATACTTGCACCAAATCCCTGTATATATCCGGAACCCCTACTGGAAGTGGCAGAGGCATTTCCTTCCCAACCGCTCCGTGAGTACTCTCCAAGGGTTCACGACCCACTGCAATCCTTACTTTACGATACCCATCCTCCCACCAAATAGTGGGTTTCCATTTATCCAGCCAGGAAAGTCCCAAAATGAGGGGCTCAATCATGGCCCCAATCACTACAAACCGTATTAATTCCCAATGTTGTCTGAATTCAAGTCGTACTGGTTCAGTGACATGGTTGGCTGGCTGTCCTCCTAGTAATGAGCCATCCATTTGTTCAAACACTATGGGCTTTCGCAACTGAACAATACGAAGACCCAGGTTATCTGCTATCGACTGCCTTAACAAACAACGTGTACACCCGGTGTCTATTAATGCTCCCTGTTGTACCTCCTTACCCGTTTGGGTATTTTTAACATCATCGGAATTATGAAAGGACATATGGGAGCACATACCATAGGGTTTTGTGCCTCCTCTTCTTCCTCTGCAGCTTCCATCTGGGTTGGTAATCGAGCTGGTCCGGAACGGTAACCGCCTCCCTCACATACCTCCGGCTCAATGCCCGGCGATTGGGCCGCTATTCGAGACCTCTCCTGGGTCACTTGTGCTTGTGGCTTTGGTCGTCTCCCTGGCACTGCTGCTTGTGGGGTTGACACCCAAATGGGGGGAAGGGGACAGTCCACTGCTCGATGACCTTCCTGGTCACATCGAAAACATCAAAATGTGCATTGTTGATTGATTGCTGGTCTGATATTTGTTGGTATGTAGAGTCTACCCACCCCCCGCCCTGCTGATGTCCTGTCCGGCAGTCTACGGGGTTGACTTGGCTTTTCCACGTTGGGACGAAACTCTTTCAAGCTGATGTCAAGCACTACTGCAGACCTATACCATTCCGCTAAGCTGGTCCCCAATCCTCGGTACACACAGGCTTGCCGTAATTTCCTATTGAGGCCCATGTGGAACTGATGTACTAACATGCGTTTGGGCCAGCCTCTCAATTGTCCAGCTATTTTGCGGAACTCCTGTATGTAGTCTTTCGCTGCATGACCCCTTTGTCTCAACGACATCAACTCCCCCTCGGTAGCAGCCTGGGTACAGGCATCATCTTCAAACCATCTACGAAGGTCCTCCAAGAAAGGCCCAAGGTCAGCTAACTCCCTAGCGTGTTTATTATGCAAGCCAGCCACCCAGTCTGCTGCTTCACCGTCAAGACCGTAGTAACAGCTACTACTCTTGCCCATTGAGAGGGGTAAAAATGCCCATAGGTGTCCATATGACTTATCACTTGACTGAGGAAAAAGAGCTAAACGTTCAGAGTTCCCATCAAAAGTAGCTTGCAACCGGGGTGGGGCCCATGGTAGCTGCAGCGGCCACATGCCTGGCATCCACATTGGTCCTTGATCTCTGCCTCGAATGGTTCCATCACCATCATGGGCTCTCCTACCCATTCCGGTCCGGGACCTACATGTTGGGTCCCCCTCCCTCTCACATTGGATTTGTCCCTGAGGGTGAGCCCCACTTCTCATTGCTCTCCCCAGTGAAGATGTTGATTCAGGGTTTACAGACTCCTCTCCCCTGATGTGATATCTTGCCTGGTCTAATCTCAATTTGGGGCTAGCGAGACAGAATCTGGTTTCAGAAGGGCCTCCCATCGATGAACCACTTCCCACTCCTTGCCATGCCCCTTTGTCTGCTCCAGGTGCCCATGGTTGCCAGGAGGGAGTGTCTCTAAAACTAGCTTCTCTGAATCTATCCCTTAATCTATCCATCATGGTAGCTCCAGGACCAGCAGAATAGCTCCAATCTCCCTCCTCTTCATCTCCCCACTGTCTCTCCCTCCAGGCTTGACACTGCACCCACAATGGGGGAGGGGTTGGTGCTCATAAACCCTGCTTCCCAAGAAAGGCGGAGCTGTGCCACCAATGTTCAGAGGAGGTGGGAGCATTTTCTCTTCCCAAAGAGTCCTGGGCCCCTTTCTTCTCTTCTGCTTGAACCACTCGCTGTTTAGGGCGAACTACTGGCAATCACACTCCACCGTCCCTTCTGCACCTTCCTCTGTCTCCTCAGCCCCCTCCAGCACCTCCAAATCTGGCATAGATGCTCCATCCGTTGCCCCTTCTGCCATCGCTCCTATCAGCTGCCTGCCGTCGTTCCGCCCCAACGGAGTGTCACTGCGTTATTTTATTTACCAGCTGAGCTCATTATTTCTGGACTATCAGACTTTCCGTACCTTGCCAAGAATTGTTATCAAAAGTTACTACGCATGTCCGCATTCTTTCACATTCCTTCACACACTCTTTCCTTTGTTCTCATGCCAGGAGTGCCGGTTGCTGTGAAAAGCAACTGGCCCGATTTACTTTCAAAATGTAACCATTATCTTTTCTTAGTTAGTGAGGTGTTTTATTTTCTTTATAACAAATAAATGAGTTTTATTATTCTTCACATTTCTTTTCAGAATATTGCAACAAGGAGGAGCCACGATCCATCCTCTAATTAACCAGGGTGATTTGTCCCAGAGCCAAACATGTGATTAATCAATGCCCTGACATGGAGAGCAAAGAAATCATGAGAAACTCTGTCTTTCTCTCAGTGTTCCAGGAACCGTCTGTCCAAAGCTGGGTAAAGCACAATACACACACGGAATTGGCTAATACAACCCAGGGTTTAATCTCGGTTAAAACAATGTTCTTACAGAAAACGCTGACGCCGTGACTTCAGCTCAAAGATGGAGTTAGCTGGCTGCTCAGTTGCTGCATTTCTACAGGTGTTGTAAATGACTTAAAGCTGTAGCATCTTTGAATATACCGCCAGCTCCCGCCCCTTCCATTCGAAGGCTGAGAATGCCAGTGGATGATGTCATCAGCTGTTGTCACTGCTTTTGCTTCAGATTGCCTGGGTTTCCCCCCCCTTGGTTTCCTCTTTCCTATACTGTCCATCACCTATCACCATCAATGTGTTTCCTATACGCGCACCCCCCCTCCACCGTGCTCCGTTGCTGAATCCGGATGTATTCTTTTTTTTTTTTTTAAATAATCTTTATTTACATTTTTCATTAAAAACAAAAGACAACACACCATATAAATAACATACAGGACAACACAACAAAAAACAAGCATACCTATAAGTAGGTATGTATTCTTGAACACCCCTTCGCTGCATGGGTAAGGTTCTTGCCATCAGGTTCATCACGTTGGTGACATGTGTGTCAAGGAGATTTGCTACTTGACATACAGGCGTTTGTGGACGACCTTGCATTTATTATTGAAGAACCTGTACAATCTGGTCTTAGACTGATGGAAGTGCTGGAGGACTATGGGGAAGTAGCAGGCCTGAAAATAAACAAGGATAAAACAAAAATGATAGTTAAAAATATGACTGAAGAGCAAAAAAAAAAAAAAAAGAAGAAGTGGAGGGAAAGATAAATATTCAGACTATGAAAAAAATAAGATATTTGGGAATTCAATTGACAGTGAGATGCATCATACTTAAAGAAGACAACTATGACAAATTAATGGCGCAAGTTAGGTCTGATTTGGAAAAATGGGGAAAATTACAGCTATCTCTAATGGGCAGGATAGCCACCATCAAAATGAATGTTCTTCCGAAAATGTTTTTATTCCAATGCATATCAATTTGGCTCAAAAAAGTTTTTTTACAAATTTGGACAGATTCATTTCAAAATTCATATGGCAAGGGAAATGACCGAGAATTAGATTCAAATTATTACAAGATGCTAGAGAAAGAGGAAGATTTGGCCTACCAGACTGGACAAAGTATTATCAGGCAGTGGCATTGGTTTGGCTAAGTGAGTGGATGTATCTTAAAAACACAAGACTATTGGCACTAGACTTACAGACAGGGTGGCATGCTATTCTATGGGATGAAAAACTTTTAGTCCATCAGTACTTCCGGAGGCATTATATTAGGAAAGCACTATTGGATATTTGGAAAAAAAACAAAAAGAAATAATTATATGAAATTCTTAATTGGGTGTCAACATTAGAAATGTACACACATCCAAATTTGACAAAACGAGGGGAAGCTGTCACCAATAAAGATATTTTGAATGAGAAAGGAGAATTAAAAGCAAGAAATACTTTAAAGGAAGAAGGAATCGAATTGGAATGGTGGGCATATCTCCAAATTCAACCTAAATTTAGTAAAGATAAAAAGGAATGGGGCATAAAGCAAGAATCATCAGAATTAGATAAAAATTTATTTAGCAGGGAAGGCAAGACCATAAGTAAACTATATCGATATTTATTAAAACAAGATATAATTGAGGAACAAGTGAAAGAAACGATGATAATTTGGTGTAAATATTTTGGGCACAATATTGATTTGGACAATTGGGAAAGTTTATGGGGAAAAAATTTAAAAATCACACTAGCAACTTCCTTCAAGGAAAACCTCTATAAGATGTTCTATAGGTGGCACTTCCCCCCCCCACAAGATTAGCACGAATAAATAAGGGGAAATCCTCGATATGCTGAAAGTGTGGAGAGACAGTTGGGAATTACTACTCCATGTGGTGGGAATGCCCAAAGGCACAAAAAATTTGGAATTTACCAAAGAATTGGCTGGAAGAAATTTTGTCAACAAATATAGAAGTCAAACCGGAATTTTTCTTACTGGGAATTATAGAAAGAAAATATAAGAAAGATACAAATTATTTATTACTGCATATACTCACAGCGGCACAAATAGCCTTTGCTCAAAAATGGAAAGAGAAAGATATTCCAACTGAAGAGGAAATATTACTGAAGTTCTTTCACTGCGCAGAAATGGAGAGACTCACTTTGGAACTCAAGGATAAAAGTGAAACTAAGTACTACAAAATCTGGGAACAATTTTATTTATTTATTTATTTTTTATTGAAAAAGTTTTACAATTACATTTTCTCCCCATTTCCCCCCCTCCCTCCCTAACCTCCCTAACACTCCCTAACCCTCCCTAACCCTCCCCTCCCCCACTGACTTCCTCAGAATATAATCCAAATCAAAATCCCCTTTTTATAAAACTTGAACCCATCCACCCCCTATATATTTTTCACATCTTCACAAAAATTCTATTATTCTATCCCTATATAATACTTTCAATTAAAAGCTATCTGGTATTTCCTAGTTTGATATTTATTCTGCACATAGTCTATCCACTTTTTCCACTCCCATAGATAAGTCTCTTGTGAACGATCTTTTAAATATGCTGAAATCTTCGCCATCTCTGCAAAACTGGCCATCTTCAAAGTCCATTCTTCAATAGTAGGCATAACTTCATTTTTCCAGTATTGCCCTATCAATAATCTTGCTGCTGTTATCATATACAATATCAACTTTGTTTCACCCAATGTAAAGCCCTTAACTATACCCAACAGAAACAATTGTGGAGAAAACTGAATTTTTTTCTTCAAAACATTCTGCATAACCCACCAAATTTTAACCCAAAAGGCCTTCACTTTCTTACAAGTCCACCACATATAGAGCCTTGATAGTACAGTGGTTTAGTGCACCCTGTCATTAACACAGCTGCCTGCAATTTCTGCTGGTTCGAATCTCTCCAAGGCTCAAGGTTGACTCAGCCTTCCATCCTTTCTAAGGTAGGTGAAATGAGGACCCAGTTTGTGGGGGCAATAAGCTGACTTTGTATAAAATATACAAAAGAATGAAGGCTATTGCTTAACGCATTGTAAGCCGCCCTGAGTCTCCGGAGAAGGGCGGCATATAAATCAAATTTAAAAAAATATATGATAATATGTGGCGTCTAAGCAATCACATCTCCAACATTTTGGTTGAACATTAGGGTACATACATGACAGTTTCTTAGGATCTAAATGCCATCTATAAAACATTTTATAAAAATTTTCCCTCAAATTCTGCGACTGAGTAAATTTAACATTCTGAACCCATATTTTTTCCCATGTTTCCAACATCACTGTTTCTGCAAAATTTTGTGCCCACTTTATCATACAGTCTTTAACCAATTCAGTTTCTGAATCCCTTTCTAACAAAACATTATATACCCTTTTAATATGCATTGGACCTTTCTCTTTTATATGTCTAACCAATTCCTCCTCATACATCATTATACCAGTTTTTTGGTCCTCTTTCCACCTCAGTTGAAGTTGATTATACTGTAACCAAGTTAAATTAGTTCCTTCTTCCAACAGTGTTTCTAAAGTCTTCAGTTGCCATCTACCCGCATCTGCAAAAAGAACTTCTTTATATAACAACCCCCCCGAGTGACATTATATTTGTATTCCACATGATATGACCAAGATCCAACCACAACGGTATTTTGTAATCCCATTTGAATCAGTGCTTCTTCCAAACTCTCATCAAGGAATCTCTAAGTATATGGCTTTTAAATTTTTTGTCCACTTTATTCTCATAAAATAAATAAGCATGCCAATCAAATTCAAGATCAAAACTTTCTATATTCAGTATTCCAGTCTTTTTCCTTCCAAACCAATCACTTGCTTGCGTCAAAGCTGCTGCTTCATAATATAATTGTAGGTTTGGAAGTTTAAGGCCTCCCCTTTCTGGAACATCTTGCATAATTTTCAGTTTCACTCTCGGCTTTTTCTCGTTCCAAACAAACTTATTCAATCCTCTTTGCCATTCTTTCAATTGTTTATCACTTTTAAGCACCGGAATCATTTGAAACAAAAAAAGAAATCTTGGCAAAATATTCATCTTAACTGCTGCTATTCTTCCAAGTAAAGACAGCTGCAGTTTTTTCCAAGTCTCCATATCTTTCTGTACGTCTCACCACAACACCTCATAATTATTTTGAAACAGTTTCATATTTGATTCTGCAACATGAACTCCTAGATATTTGACCTGTGGTACTATCTCAAAACCTGCCTTGCTTTCAAGTTCGTGTTTTCGATCTTGTGTCATATTTTTAACTATCATCTTAGTTTTTTTCTGGTTCAATCTAAATCCTGATACTGTACCATAATCTTTTGTAATGTCTTTCATCTGGATTATTGATTCCATCGGCTGTGTTAGGGTAACAACCAGATCATCTGCAAATGCCCTTATTCTGTAATCCCCTTGCCTTATCACTATTCCTTTCAAGGTGCTCGAGTCCCGTATTGTATTCAACAAGACTTCTAATGTTAAGATAAATAACAATGGGGATAACAGACAACCTTGTCTTGTTCCTTTTTCAATATTAAAATCTGTTGTCAAGCTTCCATTAATAATAATCTGTGCCTTTTGTTCTTGATAATTGCTGAAACCGCCTGTATAAATTGATCCCCAAAGTCCATCTTTTTAAAAGTCTTTAATAGAAAATTCCAATCCACTCTATCAAAGGCCTTCTCCGCATCCAAGAAGACCAGCACTGCAGGGATCTCTTTATTCTTCTCAAGATATTCCAGTAAATCTATGACTTGCCTTACATTGTCCTTCATGTATCTGCCTTCTATAAATCCCGCTTGGTCACAATGAATCACCTCTTGAATAACTGGCATCAACCTGTTGGCTAATACTTTTGCAAATATTTTATAGTCATTATTCAGAAGAGATATTGGTCTAAAATTCTCAGGTTTTTTAGGACCTATTTGCTCTTTCGGTATCAATGAAATATAAGCTGTTTTCCATGATGGGGGTATTTTAACCCCTTGTTGTATATTACAAAATAAATCTTTAAGATGCTCAATCATTTCTGCTTGTAAAGTTTTATAGTACACCGCAGTTAAACCATCCGTCCCAGGAGCTTTAGCTGTTTTCAATTGTTTAATTGTGGCAATAATCTCCTCGGCTGTTATAGGATAATTCATTCTCTCCTTTTGTTGATTGGTAATTTTTGTAACTCTTTTATTTTCTAGATATTTTTCTATAAGTCCATTCTGTGTGTCATCTTTGGTATATAATTTGGTATAATAATCTACAAAAACATCTTTAATTAATTTTTGTTGAGAGATTTCCTTCCCTCCAATGTCAATACTATCAATAATCTGTGTACTCTGCTTCTTCCTTAGTATATAAGCCAACCATCTGCCCGGTTTGTTAGCGTTGCAGAATGTGTTATGTTTTGCAAATTGTAAATTTGTTGCTGTTTGTTCTGCCATAAGCATTTGAAATTGATCTTTCAGAAGTTTTATAGCTTCTCATATTCTTTCATCTGTTGGATTTTTTATAAGTAACTGTTCTTTATTCTTTATTTCTGCTTCCATTTCAGATCTTTTCTTTTGTCTATTCAATTTGTGTTTAGAGTTCATATGAATGAGTACCCCTCTCATATACGCTTTACTCGCATCCCACACGATTTCAATAGGGGTACCCTTATTCAAATTCATTTCAAAAAATTCTTTCATCTGCTTTTTGAGTTCTATTATATTTTTTTCATATCTAAACAGATTTTCATTTAATCTCCATGATCTTCTCTCACTCTTTCCCATCTCAATTTCTATCCATACCGGGCTATGGTCGGTTAAAGTCCTTGGAAAAATCTTTGTTCTTTTTGTTTTTACAAGTAAATCGGTTGATAGTAAAATAAAATCAATCCTAGAGAAAGACCTATGTTTATCTGAAAAGAAAGTAAAGTCCAATTCTTTTGGATTATGTATTCTCCAAATATCTTTTAATTCCAAATCTTCTTTCATATCAAAAAAAGTCTGTGGTAGTTTAATCCTTGACTTCGCCGAACTCTTTTTATCTATTTTTGAATCAATTACTCCATTCCAATCTCCCATAATTAAAATAGATCTATAGTCCCATTACAATATTTTAGAATGCAAAGTTTTATAAAAATTATCCTGTTGTTGATTAGGAGCATAAATTCCAATCACTAGAGTTGGGCCACTTGGTGTGTGCAGTTCAATTGCTATAAACCTACCACCTTCATCCGCTTCTATAATTTTAGCTGACAGTCTTTTATTTATATAAATAACCACACCATTCTTTTTTTCCAGACTTGAGGCTATAAAATGTATTCCTAATCTTGAATTTATCAGATATTTTTGATCTTGTGTTCTAACATGAGTTTCTTGTAAACAGATTATAACATTGTTGAATTGTCTCAGGTATGTAAATAATTTCTTCCTTTTCTGTGGTGAATTTAATCCATTCACATTCCAAGATAAAAACTTAATCGTCATGTACACTTTTTTGAAGCGATGAGCACAGTTGCCGAAGATTTTCTGAGTCAGTAGTCTTCGGCTTTGCTCCCCCCATGGCTTCACATTCTAGTAAATTGCTCTTGGCTCCTTTCTTATATTGTTGTGGCTTGGGCCTTTCCTGTTGTTGTTTTTCTTTGAGTTGCTTAGAAATTGCTCGAGTTACATGCTGATCTTTAGCTTCAGCCATCCGGGCTAGGTCCAAAGCCACATTTCTTGTAGTCTTAGGTGGTTCAATCACAATTTTCGAAGGAAGGTCTAGCAGGGGCTCCTCCAGAAAACCTCCTGTAGCTCCCTGCATTTCCATTACCTCTGGTTCCACCTGCTTAAGCTGCTCTTCCATCTCTTGCTGGAGTTGCTTCTCCTTATCACTCTCCTTTATCTCCAACACAGTAGATGTATGTGGGGATGGTGAACTCTCTTTAAAAACATTAGAATAAAATTGTTCCGCCTTCTCAACAGTGTTTAATCGGTATCTTTCTCCATTATACCTCAAGATTATGCCAGTTGGAGCATCCCAACGAAATGGAATTTGTTGTTGTTTTAATTCATTCACTAGAAATCCAAAATCTTTTCTATCTTTTAACATCTTAGGTGGTAGCTCTTTATAAACTCCAATCTGCGTTCCCTCCACTTGCACAGCAGAGAGAAAAGACTTTTGCAAAATATCATTTCTCATTCTTCTGTCTGTGAAATATATCACCACATCTCTAGGCAATTGTCTTTGTCTGGCCACCCACGAATTCACTCTGTAAATTTTATCAATTTTGCAAAAAATCTATTCAGGGCTAATCTTTAACAACACAGCAAGAGCATCAGAACAAATCTGTCTCAAATCTTGTCTATCGTTCTCTTTTATGCCTCTCAGCCTTATGGCAAATTCCATGGACCTGAACTGCATCATTGTAATTTCATTTTCAAATCTCTGCATTTTATTATCAGCATCAAAGATTTTATAGTCAGTCTCCTTCATTTTGGCATCCATTTCTAATTTAAATTCTTCCACCTTAGCATCCGTTTTAATAATTGCTTCTGATAATCCAGTCACCACAGTCATTAATTTTTGGGTCACCTTATCATACTTTTCTTGCACCACCTCTTTAATTTCTTTAATCTCCTGCTTAATTTCCTGTTGTGACTCTTTGAATTTCTCATCCAAAACCTGAGTAATAAAATCCTTTAAGCTTTCGAGATCAGTCTCTTTTTTCTGGCTCTGCTGGCTGGGAGGCTGCTGTTTAGGTTTACATGTGGGGGATCCCCCCCCCCTGCCGCCTTCCCTTCCTGTTTGGTCTGCTTAGAAGCCATCCTGCCACGTAAGCTGGCTTTTCCAAAAAAAGAAATCCTTTTTCCCTTTCCTCCACCACAAAGTCCTCTAAAAAATTCCCCCAGGTTTAATCAAAATAAGGGTGAAGTTGAAGCAAAATCAGGCTTATTTTAAAAAGGATTTTCTTTTCTTTTCCTCCACTTATTACAGACAATGCAACTTTGTAACTAGTTGAAATCCACTCTCGCTTTCAGCTCTTTAACGCTGAAGCCGGGCGCCATTTTCAAGAGACTTTCACTCATTCGCTCTTCCGTTTTAGAATAAATCACAGGGCTAGTAATACTTGCAGTTTTTGAGGCTCAAGTTGTTGTTCCACCCTGGTAATTTGAATTGCTTTCTTTTCAGTAAAAAAAGGGTTGCTCCTGGCGCCTTGTTCTGCTTAGGCAGACTCGTCCCATGCTGTCCGGAGTCTCGGCGAGCTGAAAGGGAGCCGCGCCTGTTTCCTCCCCAGAAGCAAACGATAGCTATCTGGGGGCTCACAGGGGCTCAACCTGCTTCTCACCCACTCTCTTCCATTAATCCTGCAGGATTCTGGAACTTCCGAGCCGCTTTTCTTAATCAAAGTGGCTCTACAGGCAGCGGGGCTGGCGGTCCAAAAATGGGACCGTCTTTCGGCATCAGGAAGCAAACCGGAAGTCGGAACAATTTTATGATTGGATAGATAACGAGAAGGTAGCCAAGACAAATGTATAGTGTTAGAACAGAAATATAGATGTTATTATAGATAAATGTATGTTTAAGAACTATATCTTTATATGAGTACTAATATTATTGTAAAGTGACGGAAAATGTTTGGAACCAATGATGTCATATCTGTGTCCAATGTTTTTTAAAAATTTTGTATTATTAATAAAAAAAATTAAAAAGAAAAAAAGAAAAGAGGTTGTTCCAAAATAATAAAAACAATGGGGAAAAGTCTTTGTGTTTGACCATACTTTGCTGTCATATATTAAAGAGAAACAAATCTTGGGTTTCAATTGCATTAATATTTGTCAAGCATATATAAAACTATAAGAATGAAGAATTTTAGAATACAAAAATAGAAAATAACAGTCTTTTTCACCAACAGCCATATCTTGTTTTGTATTATTATTTATTATTATTATTTATTGAATTTGTATACCGCTCTACTCCCGAAAGATTCAGGGCGGTGAACAGCCAAATAAAATACATATAATACAAATTTTAAAAAACCATTAAAATACAATTAAATAATTGGCCCGGAAAACGAAATTTAAAACACCCCAAATTCATAAGACAAATTTAAAATTTAAGAATTTTTAAATTTTTAAAATTTTTTAAAAAGTTTAAAAGAGAGGTTAGGCCAGGCTGGCCTGCTGGAAAAGAAATGTTTTGATGGCACAGTGGAAAGTGTACAGGTCCGGGATCCTTCGTATCTCCGGGGAGAGATCCTTCCAGATGGCGGGTGCCCCCACAGAGAAGGCTCTCCCCCTGGGGGCCGCCAGTTGACATTGTTTGGCCGATGGCACCCTGAGGAGCCCCTCCCTATGGGAGCGTACTGGTCAGTGAGAAGCTACTGGTGGCAGAAGGCAGTCTTGTAAATACCCTGGTCCTAAGCCATGGAGTGCTCTAAAGGTGGTAACCAAAACCTTGAAGCGCACCCGGAAGACAGTGCAGCTCTCACAGGAAGGGGAGCCAGTGCAGCTCGCACAGGAAGGGGGTCACATGGGAACACCCCGTCGCTCCCATAACCACCCGCGCGGCCGCATTCTGGACCAGCTGGAGCCTTCGGGTGCTCCTCAAGGGGAGCCCCATGTAGAGAGCATTGCAGTAGTCCAGGTGAGAAGTGACAAGGGCATGAGTGACTGTATTTAACGAGTCCCGATCCAGAAAGGGACGCAACTGGTGAATCAGGCAAACCTGATAAAACGCCCTTCCGGCCACAGCCGTCAAGTGCTCTTCTAAAGACAGCTGTGAGTCAAGGAGGACCCCCAAGTTGTGAGCCCTCTCCGTGGGGGCCAATGCCTCGCCCCCAATAGTCAGTGATGGCACCAACTGACTATATCGGGATGTCAGAAACCACAGCCACTCGGTCTTGGATCGTTTGAGCCTGAGTCTTCCTCCCCATCCAGATCCGTACAGCCTCCAGGCACAGGGACATCACTTCAAGGGCATCATTGGGGTGGTCCTGGGTGGAGATGTACAGCTGGGTGTCATCAGCGTACTGGTGGAACTTCACCCAAAACCACGGATGATCTCACCAGCGGCTTCATCTAAATGTTGAACAGAAGGGGCAAGAGGACTGACCCTTGTGGCACCCCACATACAAGGGGCCTCGGGGTTGATCTCTGACCCCCTGCCAACACTGACTGCGACCGGTCGGAGAGGAAGGAGGAGAATCACCGCAACACAGTGCCTCCCACCCCTAGCTCTTTCAGCCGGTGCAGCATGATACCATGGTCGATGGTATCAAAAGCTGTTGAGAGGTTTAATAGGACCAGGACAGAGGAGCAACCCCTGTCCCGAGCCCTCCTGAGATCATCAACCAATGCGACCAATGCTGTTTCCGTGCTGTACCCAGGCCTGAAACCCAACTGGAATGGATCCAGATAAGCCGATTCATCCAGGTACTGAGGGAGCTGTCGTGCTACCACACTCTCAACAACCTTCACAACAAAGCAAAGGTTGGAGACTGGACGGTAATTTGCCAATACTGCTGGGTCCAGGGAAGGCTTCTTGAGGAGAGGTCTCACCACCACCTCTTTCAAGGCGGCGGGAAAGACACCCTCACTCAGAGGAGCATTTATAATCCCCTGGAGCCAGCCTCGTGTAACCTCCTGAGAGGCCAGCACCAACCAGGAGGGACACGGGTCCAATAAACATGTGGCAGCATTCAGTCTACTCAGTATCCTGTCCACATCTTTGGGAGTCACAGAATCAAACTCTTCCCAGATAATATTCTCAAGACCTGCCTCCATTCTCCCCCCTGAATCTACCCCATCAGAGTCCAGATATTCCTGAATCTGAGCGATTTTATCATACAGATACTGTACAAAGTCCTCGGCTCTACCCTCCAAGGAGTCCTCCCGTACTTCCTGAAGGAGCAGGGAGTGGGTCACCCTAAACAGGGCAGCCAGGCGGTTATCTGATGATGCAATAAGAGTGGAAAAATAGTTACATTTCGCTGCTTTTATCACCACAAGGTAAGTCTTAATATGAGACCTTACCAGTGTTCGGTCAGATTCAGACCAGCTGGCCCTCCAACCGCTCTCCAGGTGTCTTTTCCAGTGCTTCATCTCCCTCAGCTCCTCAGTGAACCAAGGAGCCAAGCAAGATCGGCACCGAGTCAGAGGCTGCAAAGGCACAACCCGATCCAAAGCTCCAGCGGCCGCCCTATCCCAGGCGGCCACCAGGTCTTCAGTTGAGCTGTGAGCCAGAGCCTCAGGAAATGGCCCAAGCTCTGTCTGGAACCAATCTGGGTCCATCAGGCTCCTGGGGCAGAACCACTTCATCGGTTCCGCCTCCCTGCGGCGGGGTGTAGCGGTTCGAAGGTATGGTTTAGTTCCTTTAAATAGTAAGTTAACTTGTAATTTATTTTATAAATTGATGATACCAGCCTATACCCCAGTTATAGATCTGAATGGTGTAATGTTTCTCTAAATATAGCCTATCATACTACCTGAGAATTAGCAATTTTTCAATAAGAATTAGGAATTTTCATTGGAAGCTTCTCTCATGAGCAAAAGCAGATTTCATGGCCAAAGGATTAGCTGCTTTTCCGGGGGGTGGGGGGGCTGAAGGCCATAATAAACACATAATAAATATAGGAACTAGTAAGGACATATAATTGGTAGGACTGGAATTGGTAGGACTAGAATGTTTCCTTTTATTTTTAAACAATATTAAAGAGTCTCTGCTTCTAAACTACATTCAGTCTATTTTAAGGCTTACATGTGGTTATATTACAATATTTCTGTATTCTAGGTCAAAATGGTGGGAAAGCTCCATGGCTTTTTGTATTAGTGGTCACAAGAAATTTTCGAGGAAACACAAATAAAATGTATTGGTGCTATGGTGTTTGTTCATCTGTTCAAGAAACCCTAACTCCTGGGTCTTGTCTACACTTCAAATGAGCTGCCCACATCCAGGACTGATCTTGCCTATTGTTTTGATTTCTAATACAGAAGACCAAGTATCTAATAGGTGGTGTGTGGTGGTGCAATTATTAGAACACAGTATTGCAGGCTAACTCTGTTCACAACTACCAGGAGTTCGATTCCTTTGACCTTACTGGCTCAAGGTTAACTCAGTCTTCTGAGGTCAGTAAATTATTTTGTTTGTTGGGGACAATATGCTGACTCTGTAAACTGCTTAGAGAGGGCTTTAAAGCACTATGAAGCAGTATATAAGTCTAAGTGCTATTGCCAAATCCTATTGCAGTGATGGCGAACCTTTTCGGCACTGAGTGCCCAAACCAGAATGCTTACACAGGCACGCATGCATGCATGCACCAGAAACCAGAAGAGCAGCTGGTGATGTCATGTGTACCCACAGAAAGGGCTCTGTGTGTCACCTCTGGCACGCTTGGCATAGTTCGCCATCATGGTCCTATTGCTACTGGAAACACATGTCTTGTTACAAAGGACAATCCTTTATTTCAGAGAGCTGCCTTTAGATTTATTTAATTTATTTTTTTCCCTTAGTTTTGTTCTTGAATTTTCCTTTATAAAGCAAAGCTGTTAATTCTTTTAATTCTTAGGAACATCTTTCAGATTTGTTCTTATATCATTTTTTCAAAAATATGGTTGTTGTACATAGGTGAGAAAATAAAAGGATCCATGGTGACACAGTGGTTAGAATGCAGTACTGCAGGCTAAATCACTGCTCACTCCAAAAGCTCGATTCTGAGAGGTTCAAAGTTGACTCCATCAACGACGTCGGAAAGATTCCATCTTTCCGACGTCGGTAAAATGAGGACCTAGATTGTTGCGGGCTGACTCTGTAAACCTCGTAGAGAGGGCTGTAAAGTACTGTGAAGCTGTATGTAAGTCAAAGTTGCTATTGCTATGTTGCTGTAATATTATTGTAGTCCCATATTTGGAACTTTGTGGCTGCCATAATGTTTTTACTAGTTACTAGGCTTACTTTTAATACTTACATGCCAATACCCCATAAAATGATAAAAAAAAATACCACTGTATCTGGTCTGTTATTAGTCTAACAAAGCAGTTTATCAATCAATTTGAGAAGTATTTGTTTTCTATGTACTGTGTATTTAGAACAGAACTATGATAAAATGGAATCCTGTAATGTTGAAAGTTAAAACTAGAAAATATTTGTTTAATTTGTTTATAATTTTTGTTTGTTTGTTTCAAGTTTTTTACTTTATTTTATATATACATATCAATGCATGAACAGTGTGGTATCTGGGTGTCATACATTCTAATACCAATAAAACTAGTAAAATTAATCATAGTTATTACATTCAACCAATTTATATATTTCTAATAATAATACACATTTATATTAAGTTATAGTCTATCATTATTTAATTATTCCATGTTTTAATATATTGCTCTAATGCCACTCACCATACTTTTTGATCATACTGCCATTCAATTTCTAAGCTTTCCTCTTGTTACTGCTTTTATTTTATTATGTAAAAATGTATACACTAATATTCCCCCTTTCTCTTATTTCAATCTCTATTCTAACTTTTAATCACCCTTTTATTAAAAGACGTTTTCTTTCTTTCCAGTATCTTTCACCCACTTTGGTGCTTTGAATTCTGTTCATTTTTAACTTACCTCCCATATTACACTCTTTACATCTATTTGTATTAAGATACAATCAATCATTATTTAATTATTCAATGTTTCAATACACAATTCTAATACCAATCACAATATTATTTAGGCATACAAAATTATTCTAATCTGTCAGAATATTCATGACTAGGAAGACATGGTAACAAGGTCAGTCAATGAATAGGCATAGCAACTAAATCAGCCAATTGAGAGCTGAGACAGACTGGAGCCAGGCAGTGTCTTAGTCTACAGCTTCTGAGTCTATAAAGAGAAACTGAAACCAGTGTTTGTGCACTTGTCTGCTGATCTGAGCTGAAATGAAACTGTGAATCTGCTGTTGGTATTGTAAATTTACTTCATGTATTATTGTGAATATAAAGAAGTTAATGAATCCTGCTGCATCAGTTTATCTGTGTATGTTTCTGGATTTGATTTTTGTAAGAAAGTCTGACAGATTATGGGCCCAGAGCACACAGAAAGACTGAATCGTAATTAAGCTGAGGGACAGCCTGTGTTCTAAGCAGAAGAGAACAAAGCTGTGGAAGCTTGCAGGATGGCTGCTGTTGAAGTTAAGGAAAGCTCTCTGCCTCATTTGGAAAAAAAGAACTATATTATTTGAGCTGCAAAGATGGAATGTTTCCTGAAGGCAAAGGAGCTGTGGGAAATGACACAGGTGCCATTTACAGCTGCAGATCAGAGGCATCATGATAAAGCAATGGCTTATATCATATTGAGTTTAGAAGATGAATATTTTATCAATGTAACTTATTTAAAGACTGCAAAGGAGGTCTGGCTGAAATTAAGAAATGTGCATGTGAGTGTGTCTGCATGCAATATTGTTCAGTTATCAAGACAATTATACAAAGCCTGTTTGCAATCAGGAGGATCTGTGGAACAGCATTTTGTACAAATGCAAACTTTGTTTGTGAGTTAGAACAGCATGGGATGCAGATCCCTGAGTCCCAAAAGATGCTGCTAGGGTTAAACAGTCTTGATGAAACTTGGGACATTGTTTCTGCAATATTTGAGTGCAAATCAGAACCGAAATTGTGTTAGGAGCCTTTAAAGCCTGTTTGATTGCTGAGGAGAACAAATGGCATTATAGAAAAAGGTACAAGGAGAAATTCCTGAGGTGGAGGCCCAAGAAGCAGAGAGAGAAGAACAGAAAATTCCACAGGCTAGCTATCTGCAGAGACCCTAGCAACAGACAAGATGTCTCCAAAGAGATAAATAGCAGCAGAAGATATCAGATTACAACCCAGCAAAGACTTTGCAAGCAGAAAGAATAAGCAACAACAGATGTGTTTCAGTTGTGGTGAAAGAACACATTTAAAGAAGGATTGTTTGCAAAGAAAAAATTATTTGCAAGACAGGAACTGTTTGCAAGGAATATTGCAAGATGGACAGGTTGCTGTTGCAAAAGTTGGCTATTACAATAGCAGAGACAAATGGCTGATTGACAGTGATGCAAGTCAAACAATTGTTAACAATTCTAAATTGTTTTATAGAATGGATTCAGTTGCGGGAAATGCAGTAGCCTTTGCAAATGGCCAGAAGGCTAAAGTCATTAGAAGAGGCAGTGTGCAAATTCCACATCTGGAAATGAGGTTTAATGATATATTATGTGTGCCTGAAATGGAGCATAATTTGCTGAGTGTCTCTAGTTTAGACAAGCAAGGATTTGAGACCACATTTGCAAATGGGAGGTATCTCATAAAGAGAAATGGGAATTTATGTGCATAGGGCATGCATAAGCTTCATAGAAAGAAGATATAAACAACAGGTATGTCAGCTGCAAACTGACAAAGATTCAGAATTCATGTCAACAAGTTTTCAATAGTGGTTGGGACAGTTAAAAATAAAGCACAGATGCACAAATCCATACACAGCAACTGGGAATGGTGTTGTGGAGAGATGAAATGGAGTCTTATAAACCATGAAGGACTCACTGCTGGAGGATTCTGGTCTGATCAGGTCATATTGGGGTGAAGCAGTGGTGAAATGTAAAATTTGTTACTACCAGTTCTGTGGGTGGTGAGTAATGTGACTGAGTGAGCGTGGGCAACTTTTATTTTTAACTTTTAAAACCATTTTTTTCTACAACCTCTTCAGCCAAAGAGGTTGTTTAAAAAATGCTTTTAAAAGCCTCTGATGATCCCAGCTGAGTTGTCTGATCATCAGAGGCTTTTTTTCTTTTAAAAACATTTTTTCTACAACCTCTTCAGCTGAAGAGGTTGTAAAAAATGCTTTTAAAAGCCTCTGATGATCAGGCAACTCAACTGGGATTTTAAAAATGCTTTTAAAAGCCTCTGACAATTCCAGCTGAGCCACACGATCATCAGAGGCTTTTTGTTTACTTTTAAAATCATTTTTTCAGCCAAAGGGTTGTAGAAAAATGCCTTAATTTTTTTTAAAAAAAGCCTCTGATGATTGCGCAGCTCAACTGGGCATGGGGGGGGAGGCAGGGATTTTTGCTACCAGTTCTCTGAACCATCTGCAGCCATTGCTACCGGATCAGGTGATCCAGTCCAAACCGGGAGCATTTCACCCCTGGGGTGAACCCATGTTGACTGCTAACTATTTAACTAATAGGCTGTGGAGTTCCTCCATTAATGATACTTCATATGCAGTGCTATATGGGAGAACCCCATCTCTAGCACATTTAAGAGTTTTTGGAAATAATGTGTGGGTGCATATTCCAAAAGCAGTTAGAAGAAAAGGACAACCAAAGGCTAGAAAGCTCAGGTTTATGGGATATGGGCTATCATATCAGAAGGCTATCGCTTTAGCAGTGGAAGCAAAATAATAGTGATTTCCAGGTCTGCTAGTTTTGCAGAGCAAAATTGGAACAGAATTTATGCAAATTTATGATATGATCCACAGAGATGGTGATTGACTTAGTGACGGTAATTCACTTAGTGATGGTAACTCACTTAGTGATGGTGTCAGCATTCAGGGAGGAGAAGCTGAAAAAGATATGAAGTAAGAGAGGGTTAAAGAACAGGAGCAGTCAATGCCATGCAGGTCAGAGTGATGGAACAAGGGGATTCCACCTGACTTTTCTGCTAGTAAAGTTAAAGTGTGTAATGTGTGGTATGAGCCAAGGAACTGTAAGGAAGTATTGGCATTACCTAAAATTGTACAAATAAAATGGAAAGAAGCCATGGACAAGGAAATGAAATCCATGGATGAACATAAAGTGTTCACATCTATGACTTTACCACAAGGTAGCAAAGCTGTAGGATGTAAATGGGTGGACAAGAAGAAAGTATTACCCAATAATGAGATACAATATAAAGCAAGATTAATGGCACAAGGTTTTTCACAGTTGAAAAATGTGCATATGATGAGGTATTCGCACCTACAGTAAAGAGTGATAGCATAAGGCTGGCACTAGCATTGGCAGCAGTACATGGCCATAAAATTTGGCATTTTGACATAACCACTGCATTCCTCAATGCAGAATTAGAGGAAGAAATTTACATGGTTCAAGCACCAGGATATGAAAGTAAAAAGCCTAACATGGTGTATAAATTGAACAAGGCCATTGTGAGAAATAAAGAAATTAGGGTTATTCCTGTAAAACAATATAGCCTAAGTTACGCCATTTTAAAATCATGTTAAGGCCTTATTTTACTCTGTATAACCTGAGTATATAATTTAGCTGACAGTTTAAGGAGCATGAGAACAGGATGTGTGGTTCCTGTGTTTTTAGAGGAAGTTGTGTTCTTGAGATGTCCAGGTCGGCTTGACCTCGTTAAGAAAGGGAAGTGCGTATATGCTGATATTACTTGTTATGCTGATATTACATGTGTAAGCAATATTTTTAAGTAGGGTATTTTTATATACTGGAATTATGGGAACTTTCCATAATGGGAATATCATGTGTTCATCTATATATAAAGTCTGAAATTGTACTCAAGGGACATGCTTGTATCCTGTAAGATGTAACCTGAAAATTGTATAAAAGACGGCGAGAAAGGATGGTAATTTGCTCTCTCACTTTGAGGGGGACCTTTGCAAAGAAATAATTAATTAATAAACTGTATTCTTGTCTTATCTCTCAACTCTCTGTCAATTATTTTCTGGGTACAGGCATTTCCTGTGTATCACAATTGGCACTGAACAGGGACTTGAGGACCTTTCGTCGGGTAAGCAAATAAATCTAAAAAAGCGCGCTAAACACTGTTTTGGTGTTAAGGTTTGTTTTCTTGCCGGACGGGAGCAGCTTCTCTAATTAACCCTGGGACGGAGACTTGGAGATCAGGATAGGAGACAGGAGGAACGTTCCGGGGGACTGCACTGGGAGTGAGTATACTTTTTCTCTCTGGGGTTTTTATTAGGTGTGCTTAGTGTGTGTGTGAGTGTGACAGTATGGGGCTTTCTTGGAGTAAACGTAGTGAAAATACTAACAATGAAATACCCTCTATTCCTCCAATATCACCTTTAGGGGAGTTGTTAACTCAGTGGACAGAGGATTGGTTGAAGGTTTATACTAAACAGTTGGATAAGGTGGCTATGATTAATTACTGTACAAGAGTGTGGCCGAAATTTATCTTGATAAAGCCTAATTACAGGTGGAGTAAGTTTGGGGAGTCTGACCCGTATTGGATCAATGCCTTGAAGAAGGTATTGGAAGGCAAGAAACTAATTTCTCAGTTGCCATATGTTGAACCGTGGTTTCATGTTCAATGGTTTGATCCCTTTCCACCCAGGGATTCTAGAGTGTTGTATGGGGAAGAGGAGGAAGAGAAAAGGTGGGATCCTTTGGCTTATGCTACATGCCCACCTTTACCTCCTCCATATAACCCGAATGCTGCTGGGGCAGTGGGTGGCTTAGCTGAGGCAGCTGCTGCTGGGAGCAGTGGGGGAGTACCTTCAACAGCTCGGCGATATCAACAGATAAAGAGGGAGTCGGAGGAATTGTCAACACCGGTAAGACCTCCTTCCCCTCGTAGGACACGTCTACAAACTAAGAAAATGTTGCCTTTGAGGGAGATGCCAAATGGTTTAACTGGTGCAGGCCTCCCAGTGACAACGTTTGTAAATGTGCCTTTAACATCTTCAGATTTGAGAAATTACAAGAGTAATATGCCATCTCTACAAGCGGATCCAATTAAGTTGTCAGAATCATTGGATCTGTTCTTGGGGCCCAATTTGTATACGTATGCTGAGTTACAGCATATATTGGGTTACCTGTTCTCCCCTGAGGAGAGGTCACAAATACGGAAGGCGGCTATGGCCTATTGGGATAAGACCCAGGTCGGGGCCGCTCAACCCGTGGCTGCAGAGACAAAGTTTCCATTAGCAGACCCTGGTTGGAATAATAACAATGCAGCCGACCGGGGGCAAATGGAGGACCTGAAGAGGATTATACTTCAGGGAGTTAAGACAGCTGTACCTCAAGGAAAGAATTTGACTAAAGCTTTTGAGGTGGAACAGCTGCGAGATGAAACACCCTCAGTGTTTCTGGAACGTATTAAGGACAATTTAAATAAGTATTCTGGTCTTTCTCCTGAAACGCCAGCTTATGAGTCCTTAATGAAAATGCAGTTTGTGACAAAGGCATGGCCAGACATCAAGAAGAAAATACAAAAAAATGATGACTGGGCTGGGTCTGATATTACCGCCCTGTTGAAGGAGGCTCAAAAAGTGTATGTGAATAGAGATGAAACAAAGACTAGGCAAAAGAGTCAGATGATGGTGTCAGTAATGAAGGCTGCAAATAAGCCAGCAGATAGGAAGGAAGTGATGGGGAGAGGAAGAAATTTTGGAAAGAATCCGTCCACTGTATTGAAACAGCATCCAGGGATAGGAAGAGGATTTCCACAGTTGAGGAGGCCTGGAATTAGTGGCCAGGAAAGTAGGAAATGTTTTGCGTGTGGCAAGGAGGGGCATTTTGCTAGAAATTGTCCAGAGAAGAGGAGGTCCCAGAGAATGGAACCACGCCTCTATACCCTTATGGGAGAAGAGGATGATTAGTGGGGTCAGGGGCTTTTGATAGAGGGATCCCACCAAGAGCCCTTGATAAAATTGTTAGTGGGACCAGAAGAAGAGGAATATGTGTTTTTGATAGACACGGGAGCAACTAGAACTTCTATTTGTAAAATACCTAATGGAGTGCATCAAACAGGTGCAACCATTAAGATAAGGGGTGTTCAAGGAATACCTTTTGAAGTGCCATTGTTGAATAATATGACCTTGGGTTGTGGAAAGCAAAAGATCTATTTAGATGTTATATTTGTACCAGAAGCTGGCATTAATTTGCTTGGAAGAGATGCATTATCACTTCTTGGTTGTGAGTTAAAATTCTCTTGTAATGATTCTATAGTTAATGTGTTGACGGAAGAACAGGAGAGGAATATTGACCCTATTGTGTGGGAACAGGAAGGTAATAGGGGAGTTTTAGATATTCCCCCATTGAAAGTGACTTTGAAGGAAGGGACAGTTCCTGTGAAGGTGAAACAGTATAATATTCCTATAGATTTGAGGAGAGAGTTAAAGCCAGTGATTGAGAAGTTGTTAGCAGATGGATTGATTGAACCTACTATGTCCCAATATAATTCACCTATATTACCTGTTAGGAAGCCTGATGGATCTATCCGGATAGTTTTGGATCTTCGCCAAATAAATTTATTGGTTGCCAATAGACATTCGATAGTAGGAAATCCTTATACGTTGTTGGGGAGAATACCACATAGCCATAAATATTTTAGTGTGATAGATTTGAAGGATGCGTTTTGGACATGTCCTTTGGATGAGGAATCAAGAGATATTTTTGCTTTTGAATGGGCTGATCCAGATACTCATAGGAACCAGCAATATAGATGGTGTGTTTTGCCACAGGGATTTTCTGAAAGTCCGAATTTGTTTGGACAGATGTTGGAACAAGTGTTGGAAGGATTTTGTATTCCTTCTGGACTACAGGTGTTACAATATGTAGATGATTTGTTGTTATCTGGAGAGAAAAAGGTTGAGGTAGAGAAGGGAACAAATGCATTGTTGAATTTTTTGGGGAGAAGTGGCTTGCGGGTGTCAAAAAGGAAACTTCAGTATGTGGAGTTAGAAGTTAAATACTTAGGTCACTTGATAAGCCAGGGAAGTAAACGGATAAATCCTGAGAGAGTAGAAGGAATAATAACACAGCCGTTGCCGAAAACTAAGAAGGAAGTTAGGAAATTGCTTGGTTTAGTGGGCTATTGTAGATTGTGGATTGATGATTATACGGATAAGGTGCGGTTTTTGTATGATAAGTTAATAGAGGAGGAACCTTGGACAGTTATATGGAAAGATGATGATGAGTCTAAATTGAAGGAATTGAAAAGATCCTTAATGCAGGCTCCGGTTTTGAGTTTACCAGATTTTAAAAAACCGTTTCATCTGTTTGTGGCAGTAGAAGATGGAATTGCAAAAGGGGTGCTTGCTCAAACTTGGGCGGGAAAGAAGAAACCTATAGCTTTTTTGTCAAAGTTGATGGATCCTGTAGTACGAGGATGGCCGTTTGTGTGTGCAGGCAGTGGCAGCAACTGCCTTATTGGTAGAGGAGAGTAGAAAATTGACATTTGGGGGTGCATTAGTTGTGAGTAGTCCACATCAGGTTAGAACTATCTTGATGCAGAAGGCGCATAGGTGGTTAACAAATGCAAGACTTTTGAAGTATGAAGTTATTTTATTGTCTCAAGAGAATTTAGTTCTTTCTACAGATAGAAATTTGAATCCGGCAGAATTCTTGTCAGGAGAGAGACAGGAGTGGGATTCTATAGAGCATAATTGTGTGGAAGTAATTGATTTGCAAACCAAGGTTAGGGAAGATTTAGAGGATAGTCCATTAGAGGGCGGTATTAACTTATTTATTGATGGTTCTTCTCGAGTTAAGGGCGGAAGGAGAGTAAATGGATATGCTGTTGTAAATGGGGATACTTCAGAGATCTTAGAAGCGGGAAGTTACCGTCTGAATGGTCGGCGCAAACGTGTGAGGTTTTTGCCTTATTGCAAGCTCTGCATTTGTTGGCTAATGAAGTGGGAAATATATATACAGATTCAAAATACGCTTATGGTATTTTGAATACTTTTGGAAAAATCTGGATGGAGAGGGGATTGATTTCCACTAAGGGAAAGGAACTTAAACAAGTTGATCTTATAACTGCTGTTTTAAAGGCAGCTGAAGGTCCTACTAAGCTTGCTGTTATACATGTTGAAGCTCATAAGAAAGGAACTTCAAAATTGATAGTGGGAAATAGGATGGCAGATGAAGCAGCTAAGGAAGCAGCTTTAGGGGAAGAAGTTATTATGATTTTAATTCCAGCTTTGACTGATGACGTGACTCCTGTATTTACTAATGATGAAGAACAACAAATGATAAATGAGGGTGTGCGTCAGGTGAATGGAAAATGGATAACTAAGGATGGGGTGCAAGTTTTGAATAAAGCAATGATGAGGAATGTGCTTGAACGTGTGCATGAGGGAACTCATTGGGGAACACAAGCTCTTATAGATTTTGTTAAACGTACATATGTGTGTAGGGGGATGTATACTATAGCTATGCAAATATTACAAAAGTGTATACATTGTGTAAGAGTTAATAAAAAGATTATGAGGAAACAACTTATGGGAGGTAGAGAGTTGGCTGTCTGGCCTTTTCAAAGAATCCAAGTGGATTATACTGAAATGCCAGCGGTTGGAACTCTTAAATACTTGTTGGTTATAGTGGATCATTTGACAGGATGGGTTGAAGCTTTTCCTTGTGCTAGGGCAAATGCTCAGATGACTGTTAAAATCATATTGGAACAATTGATACCACGTTATGGGTTAATTGAATCAATAGATAGTGATAGAGGTACACATTTTACGGCCCAGGTGGTAAGGCAAGTAATGAATCAATTGGGAATTGATTGGCAGCTTCATTTGAGTCATTTAGCTAGTTCCTCGGGAAGGGTGGAAAGAGCTAATCAGACTATAAAATCTGCATTAAAAAAATTAATGCTAGAATTGAAAATACCTTGGACGAAATGTTTGCCTTTAGCTCTATTGAGAATAAGAACAAGTCGAGAAAGGATATAGGAATATCTCCATATGAGATGATGTTTGGATTGCCGTATACAGGAAAAGTTGGAATGCCCAGAATAGAATTGAAGGATGTTTTTCTAAGAAAATATATACAAGGACTGTCCAGTGTTTTTCTCTTTTAAGGTCTAAAGGATTATTGGCGCAAACTCCACCGCTTGATTTCCAAATCCATGAATATAAGAGTGGAGACTGGGTCCTGATTAAAGCACTTAAGGAGAAAAAGTTGCAATCGGTGTGGGAAGGACCGTTCCAAGTTTTGCTGACTACTGAATCGGCTGTGAGGACAAAGGAACGAGGTTGGGTGCATTATTCCAGAGTGAAAGGACCAGTGTCTTCGCCATATGGATGGACGGTGGATGCAAAATCTACAGATCCGCTGAAATTGACCTTTCGTAGACACCTTTAGATGATTGATGACCAACGGATGGAAGAAAAGTTTTATGAAGAATTTTGTATTTGGTTAGGAGTGATATTGATTTTTGTTATATTTTTGATTGTATTAAGAAAAGATATAATTGATTGGTGTAAATCTATGCTTTGGTATCCAGTGGATGTAAGTTCACCTCGACAGTTTGATACTTTGGTGGTAAGATAATAATATTTTATCTTTCTGGAAGCTATATTGGAGAGGGGAATTAGTTCACTAGGAAGATGGGGTATATGGTGTTTCTGTTTATTCTATTGAAGGTGCAGATAGGGATGGAAAAAGAGATGTTGGATGTGTTACAAGATTATCCAATAACATGGCAGCAGTTATGTTTCCATACTGAACTCGAGCACCGATATTCTTTAATAGAGACACTGACCTTGATAGAGGGTGCTGAAGAAGCTGATATATGTATAAGATCATCTTTTGTAGATGGGATACCCTTGGGCAGATATGCTAATTGTAATAATACATATGACATTACCCCTAAATACACTGATTTGTCAGAAAGAATGGAGTTTTTATAATCAATGTACTGATCTTTATGGTAATCATACTCCTTCATATAAGAAGTTCCGTATTTTGGAGGAGGGATTACATTTTCCATATTTTGAAATAAAGGCCCTTCGAAGTTAATGTTTTTATGTGGAAATTTGGCTTTGCCTAAATTGCCTTATTTTTGGAAGGGAAGATGTGCTGTTGGTTATCTTAAAGCACCTTTACGACATGCCAGAAGTATTGCTGAACGGAGGATGAGAGAAGGCAATATATTTCTGGATTTAATGAAGGTAGCTTTAAACAGTACTTCCTTTTGTGTCAGAGGTGAGACAACTGTCTCTGATATAATGGCTACATGCTTTGTGGGGTACCAGTACGGGAAAGTTTCTGTTTGAGGAAGCAAATATTGTAATAGAGCCAAATAATCTTAATTTGTCACATATTATAACATTATTTGGGAGTCCACAAAAGCCAACTAAGTGGACAAATCAGAAGAAACTGGTGATTGAAGTTAAGACAATATTGCCAGCATATGATTGTGTATATATAAACATCCTGAGAAGCGACGGAGAAGGTAATATATGTTCCTGTGCCTAATAAAAAGGTTTTTCACTGCTCAGAGACGGAGGAAGTGGAAGCTATAAATCAGGTTCTATATTTGCCTAAAGGTTGGTTTCTCTTTTGTGGGTTATATGCTTATGCATATATTCCAGCACATGCAGTAGGTGGTCCTTGTACTATTGGCCGTTTAACTACTGTTATGGCTGTTGCACATTTTAAAGATATAAATTATAAAAAGAGTTTTATTATGAGATGATGAATGCAAGTCTGTATCATACTGACCGTGTTCAGAAGAAAGTAATGACTAAAGTAACTACGCATGGAGGTGTTGAAAGTGTAGAGGGACATGGAAATGGAGAAATTCCTAGGCCTGAAGGAGAACCTCATTTGATTATATATGCTCCTAAGAATCCTACTAAATGGCATATTACTCCGATAGAAACATATGACCATGTTGGAGAAGGAACATATAAGGGGATTTATAGAGGTAAAAGAGATGCTACACAATTGGAATTTGATGCTAATTGTAATGATGAAGTGGTAGTACTGAATAAGGTTCAGGCTGGACTTTTGGGAATGTTTCCATGGATGTCTACACAATATAGTCAGAATCAACTTGGACACCTGGCTTGTGCTTTAGCTAAGAGTATAAATGAAACATCTTCTGCTATTGCTGCATTAGCTGATGAGATGGGAGAAATAAGACAATCCTTATTACAAAATAGAGTGGCTATAGATTATATGCTATTAAGAATGGGTCATGGGTGCGAGGAGTTCCACGGCCTTTGTTGTTTCAATGTATCGATAGGTCTCAATTTATAGAATCTAAGATAAAAACATTACACAATATTACTGCACATTTAACATATGTAACTGAGAATACAACTTTCAAAGAAGTTTGGGATATATTAACTTCATGGTTACCTAGCTTTACATGGTTAAGGGAATTGTTTGTAGGCATATTATTGATTGTAGTTATATGTCTTATTTCCTGTCTTTGTATTAAATGTATACCTCTTTGCTGTAATGTTTGGAAGTGTTGCTGCCGAATAAAGAAGCAAAAGAAATTAGTTGAAGATTCGCATGGTGGCTTGGGGAGAAGAGAGGTTTCTATAATGTTGCAAGATATACATAGTTTACAGGAATAAAAACTGATAAAGAGGAGAAGGAGGGATTGTGAGAAATAAAGAAATTAGGGTTATTCCTGTAAAACAATATAGCCTAAGTTACGCCATTTTAAAATCATGTTAAGGCCTTATTTTACTCTGTATAACTGAGTATATAATTTAGCTGACAGTTTAAGGAGCATGAGAACAGGATGTGTGGTTCCTGTGTTTTTAGAGGAAGTTGTGTTCTTGAGATGTCCAGGTTGGCTTGACCTCGTTAAGAAAGGGAAGTGCGTATATGCTGATATTACTGTTATGCTGATATTACATGTGTAAGCAATATTTTTAAGTAGGGTATTTTTATATACTGGAATTATGGGGACTTTCCATAATGGGAATATCATGTGTTCATCTATTATATAAAGTCTGAAATTGTACTCAAGGGACATGCTTGTATCCTGTAAGATGTAACCTGAAAATTGTATAAAAGAGCGGCGAGAAAGGATGGTAATTTGCTCTCTCACTTTGAGGGGGACCTTTGCAAAGAAATAATTAATTAATAAACTGTATTCTTGTCTTATCTCTCAACTCTCTGTCAATTATTTTCTGGGTACAGGCATTTCCTGTGTATCACAGCCATTTATGGGCTGAAGCAGTCAGCCAGGAATTGGAATATCTGTCTAGATAAGGCATTGAATGGTCTTGGGTTCAAGAGTTGCAAGCTTTGGAAACCATATTAGCACCAGAAGCTTCCATGCTGCCAGCTGATGGTTGTATATATACTGGAAGGCTACAAAATGGGGATTGTAAACTATTAGCATTTGTGGATGATTTTTGTTTCATTTCAAAGGATGTATCACAGTAAAAGGGTTCTCTGGTATTGAAGGGAACTGTGAATTTGAGTTCTTCAAATACAGATATCTGAAGAATATTAAGTTATTCAATTTTATGTCTATCCCAGTCATGAAGGGAGGAGTGTCAGAATATTCATGACTGGGAAGACATGGTAACAAGGTCAGCCAATGAATAGGCATAGCAACTAAGTCAGCCAATTGGGAGCTGAGACAGACTGGACCCAGGGCTTGTCTTAGCCTGCAGCTTCTGAGTCTGTAAGAGAAAGTGAAACCAGTGAGTGTGAACTTATCTGCTGATCTGAGCTGAAGTGAAACTGTGAATCTGCTATTGGTATTGTAAATTTGTTTCATGTATTATTGTGAATATAAAGAAGTTAATGAATCCTGTTGCATCAGTTTATCTGTGTGTGTGCTTCTGGATTTCATTTTTGCAAGAAACTCTGACATAATCATATTCTTTACAATCATCAAATCTATATAATTCTGATAATAATACACATGTTTATATTAAAGTATGTTCTTTCATTATTTAATTGCTCAATGTTTCAATATATTATTCCAATGCCAACCACAATATTATTAAAATGTACTTAATAATACTATCATTCAATCTCTAGTTTTCCCATTTTATTGTTACTTTTATTCCATTATATAAAGGTATGTATATACAAATGTTTCCCCCTTTTCTTATTTCTACCTAACTTCTAATCATGCCATCATTCTAAAAAAGAAGGGAAAGAAAGAGAAAAAGAAAAGCAAATCAATACATTAAAGAGAGAGAGAGAGAGAGAGAGAGAGAGAGAGAGAGAGAGAGAGAGAGAGAGAGAGAGAGAAATCCTTTCCTTTCTATCCATTATCCCTTGCCTGCTTCAGTACTTTAGTTGCTATACTTTTTTTTGAATTGCCTCCCATATTCCTCTCTTGGATCTTTATTTCTGTCTTCATCTATTTCTTGGCTATTCAATCTAAGTATTTCTCCCATCTCTACCCTCTTCCACTGCCTAGCTTCCAAAGTATTTGCCCAAATCCCTATCTCCCATTCAAAAGTATCTTCCTGTATGTCAGCCTCCGCCTCTATATTGCTTGCTTGCTATGGCTGCCATTGTAATGGGGGGAGGGGGGAGCTGTCTTGTTAGTTGGGAGGGGAGAAGTGAGCTGGTGGAAATGTCTCGTAACAGGGAGTGAATTTCCCTCAATGCTTTCTCTGCAGCTGGGAGGCGTGTTGATAACCAGTCAAGGTCAACCGTCCTGGCATACCAGAAGGATGGAGCCATCTGAATCTGCACCCCACATGACACCTTGGGGGGATATAGATTGGTCAATCCTGACTGGTCCCTTGGGGAGAGGGTTTTGGGGATGCTTTCTGTATGTGATTTTTCATGCCTATTGCCTCAGACCTTGCTTTTCTTTGGTTGCATTCAGTTCATACTCAGTAAAAGTACCTTTCTTTATAAAAATGGAGTCAGGGTTTTTCTTTCTTGAGTACTGAAAGGAGGCATATCTGACACTGTATCTCCAATCCTCTTTTCAACTCTCTTAAAATATTTTCCCCCTGGTTTAATTCATTAATCACTATTATTTTTATTATTATCTCCTCCTTGTCTTCTTCTTTTGTTTGCTGGTTCTTTGGTTCTATCTTTTCCTCCATTCCTTCTATTAGCTCCTTCTTTTTCTGAGTGTCTAGATCTTTACTCATCATCCTTTCTCCATGATGTCCTTTGTGTTTTGGAAAATCAACATTCTGTCCTTTAAAGTTCCACTCATTTCTTCCTTATGAAGAAATGTTTGTTTTTTAAAGAAATCCCACTTTGTCCAGTAGTCCAAGAACCATTTATTCAGACTAAAATTGCCCTCCAAGATGTACACTAATCACAGTTCTTTGTATCCAGTAGGTAATCAATCAGTTCTGTTTAAATATTCCCAGAAGTTATTAAAAGCCTCTTTACATCCCCTTTACGGGTTCAATCTTCTAGTATAACATTCAGGGGTCACTTTAATTAAATAACTTCCTTGTTCTCATATTTGAGTCTCCAGTAGTTGTGGGATAGTTAGATATAACCCAGTAAATATTTTCACAATCCTTCATATAAGTATTCCTAGTCTTGTATATTTTCCTTTCGTCAGAACGTGGCACACTCAACTTAAATTTCAGTGTTACCACTAGTCAGTCTAATTTTAGTTTTGATCGTAATTTTGATTGTAATTTAATTATAGAAGCAGGATAATTTTTTTAAATAAATAATTCCAGCATTTTAAAATGCCTCCTTGCTATCACGTCTTCCCAGTTTAAAAGTCCAATTTTCTGTATTTTTAGAGATTTATTGTTTTTCTCACTTTAAATCTTTTCCTTCCACTCTGGTATTTTTTTCAGAATGTTTAATTGCCACTAACTGCAACCAATCATTCCTTGGAGTGAGGTTTTACGTGAAAAGGAATCCTCTCCCCCAGTTCCAGTCACTGTTCACCTACTTCACTCCAGCATCAGTCTTAGTTGTTCCACAGTTGTCTCAGCTTCAAGGCAGCCATCTTTAGGCTGCCTCTTCTCCTCACCATGGCTGAGAGGGAAAAAGAACCCCGGATTAGAGTTGCAACTCTCCATGACCTCGCAGAGCACCTCTCTTTGCTTCGCTGCCCCTACAGGGCATCTTTGGCTCCTTTGGGAGCTCACCAATGGGGAGAACTCAGCATGGGTGCATGGAAACCCACTCCTTGTGCCCGATCTTACTGCAACATCAACTGGAAGCCCCTAATTTGTTTATATTTGTGATAAATGTCAGACCTGCTTATAGAATATCTAGCAATCATTCCTGACAAACAATGTTCTTTTAAAAATTATTTATAGTGTAAAGAAAGGATATTAATAAATAATAATGGGATGATGAAAAGTCATTTTAAAAAAGGACATTTACTTCAGATTTTATAGTAACATTTTATAGTATTTTTATGAGCATTGCATACATTGCAAAAATATTAATATTTTTGCAATGTATGGAGAAAATAATCCTACATTCATGAAATAAAATGGAGTTAAGATGTGAAGCATAATAAAAAATAATATTTTTTAAATGCCTTTAAATTCTAGATTATTAAAAAAGCACTAAGAATAAACAATACCGGAAGGAGAATTCAGAGATTTGTATGAGAATGATAGTTATATGTTAAGAAGTGGAATTGGAGCAAATGCTATAAATGTTAGTGTTCAAGAAAACAAATGATGAAAAGAAAGTCAATATTTCAAGTACATTGAAAAATGATAAGGTTGTGAGTGCAAAAAAAATGTTAAAATATGGGTGCAATTTCCTAACAGAGTGGCTATTCAACTTATTTAAATGTGTAAAGATTTCATTTGTGCTTGATAGTTACAAGAATATTATAATCCCACTAGTGAAGCAAAAGATAACAAGAGTGAACATAAAAACTACACAGGAATTAGAGTGTTAAGTACCTCTGGGAAGGCAATTAACAAAAAATTTAAACTGAAAGGAGAAAAAAGGGTCAATGAGCAAAATTTTAGAACTGCAGTGTGACTTTAACCTGGGATACAGTTTATGAGGGAATCAGAGCATATCAAACACAATACTTAGAGAGTGATTCATAATCAGCAGAGAGTAAGACAAGGATATGTGATGTCCCTTGGATGTTTAATGTATTTATGGATGAATATATAAGCAATGCCTATTGTTTACAAAAATACATATTTATTCATATCATGGTTTTAGTATGCAGAAAATGCCATAATAATCGCTGAGAAAACAAATGACATACAACAATTGTTAGACTGCCCTAAGTAGCCAGGAGTATGAATCTGAAAATTAATATATCAAATACGAAGATAGCTATGTTTTACAAAGAAAACTGAATAAAATTGCAAGTCATACATAAATGACAAAAACTAAAGTAAATAATTGTGTGCAAGTAACAGAATGTTCATCAAAGATGGGAAAATAGAGAAATGTTAAGACACACAAAACTGTTTGACAACTAGTGTGGGGAATTAATGTTTGTCAAAAGAACCAGAAAGGCTGTATAGAAAAGCATGTGTCAACCTATGTTGTTATATGGGAGTTGGATATGCCAGGAGAAATTCCTTAAGGGATGTATGTGATAAAACAGAGAAGGATTTAAAAAGCAATTAGAGCTGAAAAAAATAAATCAAATGGAAATTGAGCGGTCAGTTTCAAGTACCAGTGTTTCTCAATCATAGCAATTTTTATATGTATGGACCTCCACTCCCAGAATTCTTTACCATATCGCACAGAAATAAAACTCCATTTTGTGCTAATATAAATATTCATTTTATGAACCATTACTTGTGAGTTTAACTTTGAAACCCTGACATCTTTAATCTACGGGTGTCAAATTCATAACATCATGTTGCCATCACGTGACATTTTGTGACATTTTTACCCTTTGTGGAGCTGGGGTGGGCGTGGTCTGCCTGTGACGCATCCAGCCCGCGGGCTGCCAGTTTGACCTCCCTGCTTTAGTCCATGGCCTTTGATTGGGCATCTGATTTTTTTTAATTTGGGGGGGAATTCTGAAGTCCATACTTGATTATATAAAGAAAAATAATGTACAGTAGTGGCCAAAATTGTGGAAACCTCTTGAAAAAAGTGTATTTTTGAGGTTTGATGGTTAATAAGACCATTTTTTTTGGAGTAGTACCATAAAATTATATATCAATGGAAAGATAATTTAATCAAGAATGTAATGCTTCTAGTTTGGCATCCTGGCAATGCAGTCGGGGAAATAGCGGGGCTCTGATGAGCCCCGCAAAAACCCCGACTGGCAAACCACCGCTGACAGGTCTGCAGACCGATCCTCTCCTGAAGGGACAGGTGGCCGAGAGGAATGGGCAAGTTCCTCGGGGCCGGAAGCAACTCTCTGAGTCACCGGTGGGGGACGGCAGCCATGGTGGCTGCCACGAAGCCGGGACAAATCAGGACAAGCAATGTGCAGGAGGAAGGAAGGAAGAAAGGACTACACCAACCTAGGTGAGAAGCAACGTTTGAATAAGGATATTTACAAATAAGACCCCCAGCCTTAATTAACGGCTGAAGATCTGTGGGGCTTGAAGATTTTGCAAAACAAAGAAAGCAGTTAAAGACCCTTTAAGAAATTTACCTTAACACTGATTGATTGGAATGGAAGGACTATTAACTAAATAGATAGATACTTGAACCTTGTTAAACTGAAATGGATTTGACTTTTGAAAAACAGAAAAGTGATAACTAAGGATTAGGCTTTTTTAAAAAGCCAGACAAAGAGATTAAATGGATTGCTACATAATTGCTTCAAAATGGCAATTGAAGCTGTGACTAAAGTGCTGACTGTGGATTTGTTTATTGCTGAAAAGGTTCTTTGTTCTATGTGACAAGTTCTTTGACTTGCCACATATTGTGGATTACTTTGAAAAGAACTAAGGATTTTTGAACTTTGGAGATTCCTACTCTGTCTTTCAATGACTTTACAAAGAAAGAAGAAATACAATTTCTTCTTTCCTTCAACACAAGAACCTTGGTAGTACAGTGGTCTAAGGCACCCTGTTATTAAGCTGGTTATTAAGACCAGCTGCCTGCAATTACTGCAGGTTCGAATCTCGCCAAGGCTCAAGGTTGACTCAGCCTTCCATCCTTTCTAAGGTAGGTAAATTGAGGACCCAGTTGTGGGGGCAATAAGCTGACTTTGTATAAATATACAAAAGAATGAAGGCTATTGCTTAGCACATTGTAAGCCGCCCTGAGTCTCCGGAGAAGGGCGGCATATAAATCAAATTTAAACAAAAAAAAAAAAAAACCAACAATGGATTTAATAAACTCTTAACTAACTGGTGCAGCAACGAAAGGCTTGGCACAGGAACGGAAGGGGAGAAGCTGATGGATTTTACTGGAATCAAATTTTACAACAGAATTAAAAAGGACGTGCAGAGTTTTAAGCATGGAAGTATTGACTTTGAATTGAAATACGGACAGATAAGGAAATGAAGAAGTAAAATAGATAAAATCAGATGGCAATGTTTGAATGCTTACTTGTTTAAACGGTTTAATGCTTAAGTGAGTTTTAAATAAAAATAAGAGGTGCTTATGGCATAATAGAGATAAAAAATAAAAAGAACAAAAGATAATTAAAATAGAAGTTGGAAGGTAAGGTGACTAAAAGTGATATTTTCATAAAAGCATAATTGGATGTAACATGTTTTGTTTTAATTTGATAACAAAGTGGTGGAGGTTAATTATGATTAACGGTTAATGATCATAGATGATACAATAAGGTACACAGATGGAAGTAACAACTGAGAATGATTTTAATATATGTTGGAAATGATTAGTATTAAGAAATAGATGGGGATTCACCCTGGAAGAGTATAGCTGGTAATAGTGGATTAATAGATAAATATATTGAAAAAGAAAATTTTAAAATAAACTAGTAGATTAATAGTGGGAGCTATTACCAAAACAAGATGACACCTGATTGGCTCTCTAAACATTCATGCTCATTGACAACAATCAGATGAAGGAAAGCTACCTGATACCAACCTAAGCAAGTTGTGCTTCCTTTTTCTGGTTATTTGTGTTAGGTGTTTTGTGCCAGCCATGGCAGTTTCTTAAAAGGCCACCAGATGGGAGCAAAGAGGCACCTTTGATCCCACTGGTGGGTCAAGGGGCTCTGGCCCCTGCAGCCCCATTGGGGAGAGTTAATGACCCTCCGGCCCCCTCACACACATTGGTAAGGGAGGGGCCAGGGGCCCTATAAGAACCCCTGCACAGGGGCTGCTCTTTGGCTCTTGTTCTAACTTCCTACAGGACTGATCCATGGGCTCAATCCAGGCATGGATGCCTCCATGCCAGGGAACTCATTTTACCTACTTTATTTCTAAATAAAGATTTAACTTGATTGCATCTTTGCGTGCTGCCTTTTCTTGGAAGCGCCCTCAACGAACCATCGATCTTCGTGAGATCCCTCACAATTTGGCTATAACATTTCAAAGAATACAGATAATTGAACAAACTTTATGGCATTACATTCTTGATTAAATTATCTTTCCATTAATATATAATTTTATGGCACTACTCCAAAAGAAGTTGTGCTATTAGCCATCAAACCTCAAAAATACACTTTTCCCAAAAGGTTTCCACAATTTTGGCCACTACTATAGGTCAAACTGCAACACAAATATATGAAACAAAGAGGGAATGGTCCAATATAAAGGGAAGAACAAAAACTGTGTGGCTGACTAAAATAGATGAGATCATCCAAAAGACAGATATAAGAAATTTAAATAATAAAAAGAACTGAATGAAGCAGTGCATCCTCAATATGGCAGAAGCACAGATACTTTAAAGTGATAGAAAGGTAAGGAAAAGTATAATGAATTGAATAGTGTGATGTACACTCTTTTGAGCTTTTTATTTTTTTTTACATCAGGCGCTGAATTACTTTGGCTGGGTGTTTCCTCTTTTGCTATCCTTGCCTGGTGTTGTTTACCATTAAATGGAATATATGATAACCTTTGTTCTTTCTTTAATCTATAAATATTTGCTTTTTCATTTCAGCAGCTGCTCTAAGAAATTGGAAGGTAACTGAAGGATCAAACAATGACAGATCTTATAGCATCTGAGGAACCTTGGCATTTTGTTGATACTTTTATATTTTCAACATGATCTAAAACATGCCAAATTATTCTGAGAATCTAGCTCCAGTTTATCCAGAGTTTAATGTATTTAGTCAAGAAATAAATTTATTTTGCTTTTTAGCATCTCCCTAGTGTAATTGTGCTTTAGTCTTGCCAGGACTATTTTCCCATTTTGCCCAAACAGCAGCATTAAATAACAATATCACAATAACAATAACAATATTTTATAGGGTGAAAAATGCTGCCCTAAGAGACAGAAATATTTATTGTGTACTGATTTCCCCACAGAAATTAATTCCAAACAAATTTACATTCCACATTAAAAAAAAAACATAAATTATTCATATTTCCTATGATCAGCATTCGGCATGTCTTACACTGGGGTACCTGAAATTTTTCAGTTTACCTATTTAAAAATGTTAGTCTGTCTCATTAGCATGTGTTTTGTGCAACTATTCCACTGAGGTAATTTAATAGTCCTCAATAGAATTTTGTTCAATTAAAATGTCTCACCTTTTACAATTCCAGATCTTTTTAGCTTGTAATTTGATTGCTCTAGGCTTGTTTTACGTAAGTACTGTTGACATACTCGGCTTAGTAACTCCACTCACAAAGTATGGAAAAGTGAAAAGTAAATGTTGAAGATCATTCAAAATGCCAGTGTACATATGTTTTCAGCCCAAATTATACATTCTTACTCACTGGGGCACTTTTGCCTAAAGAAAATAATGGAATAACTGTGGTTATCTTCAAAGGGATGATTATTCTGTGTGCATTTAGTGTATCAATTTAAATCAGACTCAGTTGCAGTGGTGGTATTCAGCCAGTTCTATCCAGTTCAGGTGGACCAGTAGGGATGACTGTGGATGCCCCACCCACCCGCACAGACATCATGACATCCCATTTTTCCATGTTTTCGAGGCTCTGCACATGCGCAGAAAGCCTTGTGCATTTCTGAACCAGTAGGGAAAGTAAGTGAATACTACCCCTGCTCAGTTGGAATGATGACAGGTGCCAGATCAAGGGAAAGTATTTTAAAATTATTATAATAAGGTTGAGCCAATTATCTTTTGTTAAGAGAATATATAGCATTCTGATCATTGCGATATGATTGTTCATGGGGAATTGTTATCTCACTTCAATGGAAAGTGTAGATTTTTATGTGCAAAAAAGGACCCCATGTATCTGTCTCTGTCATTGAAATCAATATTTCTTGACAATGAAAATTCTGTTCAGTCATAGGTTAGAAGCAATAGCCTTCTCTCATCTTGTATTGTTTGAGTTAAATAACTGGCACACAAGACTTTTTTCTTTGCAAAAGCAATACTACCTAACACAGTGCAATATGCCACAAAACGTTACATGTCTAATATTCCTTCCCCCTCCTATTTTCCCCATTACAATACAGTGAAATGAGTTGGGCTGAGGAGTGTGACTGGCCCAAGGTCATTGGCTTTTATGCCTAAAGTGGGACTAGAATCCCAACACTCCTGGTTTCTAACCTAGTGCTTTAGGTTTTCTATAAGTACTTTTCCTTAAACTAAAATGCCTAATAATGGGCACTGATAAATTCTGCATTCAATTCTACAGGGTCATCCAATTTCTTTATTCATTTTCTTGATGAGAAATGGGCATGATATTGGCCCCTCCTAATAAAGGTCCATCTCATGAACTAAAGACCACACAGTTTCAAGGTTAAACTCACAACTAGTGGTTCATATAGAGAATATTTGTGTTTGAACCAAATGGAGATTTATTTCTGCATAATATGGTCAGGGTCATGTACATTTATATTTTAAAATCTTCAGTGAAAAGGTTAAATGTATTTAATTCTTCTTTTGAAGTAAAGCAAATCAAGTTTTTATATAAGCATTTACATACAATTCTATTGTGCTTTCCAATCCAAAGAAGTGTCCTGCTTTAGCTGACCAAGTTTTGATTCAAGAAGAAGACATTATGTCCTGTGGCAGGCATGGTATAAGCAATGTTCATACAGAAAATATACAACTAAATTCTTTATTACTTTATTATGCAGCATAAATGTAAGTGACAGTCCAACCTTTAATAACATAACACAAATAAACTAGCTCAAATTAAAAAAGTTACAGCATAAAAATAAGACATGCTAGTGAAGAATAGAATAGAAAATTGATCAGGAAAATAAGAGCCTTGGTACTACAGTGGTTTAAAGCACCCTGTTATTAACACAGCTGCCTGCAATTTACTGCTGGTTCGAATCTCTCCAAGGCTCAAGGTTGACTCAGCCTTCCATCCTTTCTAAGGTAGGTTAAATGAGGACCCAGTTTGTGGGGGCAATAAGCTGACTTTGTATAAATATACAAAAGTATGAAGGCTATTGCTTAACGCACTGTAAGCCGCCCTGAGTCTCCAGAGAAGGGCGGCATATAAATCAAATTAAAAAAAAAAAAAAAATTCAGGCTAAAAGACTCAAATATGTAAAAAAGGAAAATATTTGTACCTCAGGGTTGACATTTGGGATCTTTGGTGCTGTTTGAGCTTGCTTGTTTTCTTGCAGACATTTCATTACCCAAACTGGGACTCAGATGTGATACGTTCCAGCTGAAAGAATCAGATGCAACTTCTCTGTGGCTGCCACTGTCTCAGGGTACAGCTTGCTATCTGAAGTTCAGATGGCCCTCTCGTTCTTTGTCTTTAGAAAAGCAGAAGAAAGAACATACTTTTGCTTTCTTTTGCTATCTGTTATAAGTTGCAACTGATATTGTTCCTTTGACTTTACCTTTATTGTTAATTTATGTTGAGTCTTTTTGACTTGGTATGTTGGAAATAAAATAAATAAATTGACTGCAGTGATATGGATGGAATGATCCACACAGAGTTACTACAATTTAATTCAATTCATCTGTTTTGATTTAATTTAGTTCAACTATTACAAAACTCAATTTAAAACTTCCAAATTCCCCTTCTGGCACTGACCAAATCCAATTACTTAGCTTCAGTTTTAAAATCATGTTGGGATCAGTAATTATTGTGAAACATTTTCCATATACATAATATTGCTTTTCTATGAAAAAGGGAGAACAATTTAACAACAGCTTCCTTAATAAATGGCCTCTCAAATTACTCTTCCTCTACAAGCTGACAAATGATGAGTAACTGACCCTAATACCAATTATTTGTGTTTTCTAGTACAGATTGAAATATTGCAACATTTGAGCAGCAGGGGACAAAAGAGAACCAACAATTCATAGAGTGTTCCCAGCAATCCACAAAGATATGTCACATTGGTTTTATTGTCATGCCAGAGACCATGATGGGTTTTTTTTCAATTCTGCTAAATGAAAGAGGAAAATCACATTTCTACAAAGCATGTGTGATGTCTCAAGAATTATAAAATTAAAACATGTATTTGGATTAAAATCTTATATAAATCTTATAAAGCCAATTCATACATATGCATGCAATCTTTGTTGTCTCACATTCTCTGTCTACTGACTTTTTAAATACAAGATGGTCATACAACAATACCCACAGTTATGTGCTATGCTGTCAAGTAACACATGCCCCTCAGTGTTCTATGTAAAACGAACATATTTAGTTATTATTTACTTGCTTTACGTAACAGCAGTCTTTCAAAGTGTAAAGTAATGCACATCAAGGCACCTTCATCCCAATTTCAACTGCACTGATAAGATATGCATGTATATACATACATATACACACATATGTAGTGTGTGTATATGTCTGTGTATATGTGTGTGTGTGTATGTGTGTGTGTGTGTGTGTGTGTGTGTGTGTGTGTGTGTGTAGGTGTTTGGTTATTTGGGTTTTCTCCCGTGTAAAATTGGAAGTGTCTTGGCGACGTTTAGATGAAGTCTTATTCATCATCTTCAGGCTGGTGTTTTCAGCTTCGTGCTTCTAGGAGCAATGTGTGAATGCAGCTGTTTCTTCCTTTTAACTGCTAGTGGGAGTGTGAACAGACTAACCCGAGCACAACCAAGCCCCCCACCCAAACAGAACACACCCCCATCCAATCAGAGCACAGCCAACCCCCATCCAATCAGAGCACAGCCAAGCCCCCAACCAATCAGAACACACCTCCACCCAATCAGAACACAGCCAAGCTCCCACCCAATCAGTTTACACCCCCACTAGCAGTTAAAAGGAAGAAACAGCTGCGATCACACATTGCTCCTAGAAGCATGAAGCCGAAAACACCAGCCTGAAGATAACGAATGAGACTTCGTCGAAACGTCACCAAGACACTTCCAATTTTACACAGGAGAAAACCCAAATAACCAAAGACCTACATACAAACACCCGCGAAAACCTCAGAAAACACACACACACACATATGTGTGTGTGTGTGTGTGTGTGTGTGTGTGTGTGTGTATGTTTTCTGAGGTTTTCGCGGGTGTTTGTATGTAGGTCTTTGGTTATTCGGGTTTTCTCCCGTGTAAAATTGGAGGTTTCTTGGCGACGTTTCGACGAAGTCTCATTCGTCATCTTCAGGCTGGTGTTCTTTGCTCCTGGAAGCACGAAGCTGAGAACACCAGCCTGAAGATGACGAATGAGACTTCGTCGAAACGTCGCCAAGAAACCTCCAATTTTACGCGGGAGAAAACCCGAATAACCAGACCTATATATATATATATATATATAATATATATATATATATATATATATATCCCACCACTGTATATATGTATGCGTGTATGTGTGTAGATATAGAGATAGAGATAGACAGAGTGAGAGAAATAGAGAGAAGGAGATACAGAGACAGGCACTGACTTAGAAAAAAAAAAGCCACTGAATAGTGACTGTTCTAGGTGTTTAAAATAATTCTTGGCATAGAAGAGAACAAAAAAAGGTTTTCTCCCTCTCTCAGTGTCACTGCGTTTTTGTATTTACCAGATGAGCTCATATTTTTGGACTTTCAGACTTTCCATAGCTTGCCAAGTTTCTTATCAGTAAGCTAACTATACATGTCTGCATTCCTTCACTTTCTTTCTTCTATCTTTTCTTTGTTCTCCTGCCAAGAGGTCCGGCCGCAGAAGGGTGGCCGGCAGGAACATTGCCAAAATGTAATTATTTTAGATAGTGAGATGTTTTATTTTCTTTATAACAGATAAATGAGTTTTTCTTAGAAAAAAATATCTTCGGGGTTTATTTTCTTAATGTATACTTGCAAGGAAAAGTCTCAATCCACGTCTCTAAATCAAGGTGTGATTACCCAAAAGCAGAATGGGATTAATTAGCACCCTGACACCCAGAACATTAGAACTGAAAATAAATTAAATAAAGCTGCCTGGAAGGTGATTTAAAACAGACCAAAATAACACATCTTTACACAATACATAATTTACTAGTGGAATTTTTTGCTAAAAGATGTGGTGATGGCCACTTTAATGTCTTTCAAAGTAGACTGGATACATTATTGGAGAGCAGGCCTGTGAAAGGATTTTGATTGTGAAAATTAATTGTTATCTTTGAACTGGGCAACAGTCTCCAATAGTGATTGCAAGCAAACAATGGTGAATGATGGATATGTCTCTGTCTCCTGCTCAGGATAATCCTGGTTGGATATAAGAAATAAATTCAATCCTGATTTGTTCTTCTATTCTTATCCTTACTGAACAACTCTTCCTCTTTATTTGGGGGGGGTGGAGGGGTACTTCATTCTGTTTTCCTATTCTATTTGCCAGTAGTCCAATCCACCAAGCTATGGATTTACACATTTTTGCACATTTATTTATTTATTTATTTATTTATTTATTTATTTATTTATTTATTGGTTTGATTTATATGCCGCCCTTATCCGGAGACTCAGGGTGGCTTACAATGCATTAAGCAATAGCCTTCATACTTTTGTATATACCTGCTTAGTAGGGCTTTTGCCCTCCCCCCACAAGCGGTGTTCTTTTATACAAAGTCAGCTTATTGCCCCCACAAACCGGGTCCACATTTTACCTACCTCGAAAGGATGGAAGGCTGACTCAACCTTGAGCCTGGTGAGATTTGAACTTGCAGTAATTGCAGGCAGCTGGTGTTACTTAACAGTGCTTAATCTGCTGCGCCATCAAGGCTCTTACAAAAATATCTCTTCTACATGATATTTTGGCAGTGTCAGAAACAAGGAGCAAGTGAGTCCCTGCAGCAATATTACATTTGGAACTCCAGCTACCCCACTTGATTCCCATTCTTTCCAATCTTGGGGTTTTCTTCAGAATTGCAACAGAAATATGCCACGATAACTATTTTTTATGCCATTGACCTCCTTCATCTCATTCCCATCCCATACTTGAAAGTCATGTTTAGCAGTTCAGTTAAAATAGAATAGAATAGAATAGAATAGAATAGAATAGAATAGAATAGAATCTGGAAGGGACCTTGGAGGTCTACTAGTCCAGCCCCCTGCTCAAGCAGGAAAACCTATACCATTTTAGATAAATGACTGTCTAGGCCCATGATGGTGAACCTATGGCACACGTGCCAGAGGTGGCATGCAGAGCCCTCTCTGTGGGCATGCATGCCATCACCCCAGTTCAGCCAGCTGGTCGTTGGGTTTCCGAAGTGTGCGTGCGTGCTGGCCAGCTGGTCGTTGGGTTTCCAGCGCTCTGCCATGCACTCCTTCCAGTTTGGGCACTCTATGCTTAAAAGGTTCACCATCACTGGTCTAGAGTAGACTCTTCTTAAAAACATCCAGTGATGGAGCACCCATGATTTCTGGAGGCAAGCTGTTCCACTGGTCCTCACTGTTAGGAAGTTTCTCCTTAATTCCAGGTTGCTTCTTCTCTTCTTTCTTACTGGAAGGTAACCCTTTGGAGAAGAAACAGAACTATGGAAATTCACTACTCATTTTCCTTAGTCTGTGTTAGTCTGATCCCTTAAGAAATGAAGACCCTCAACTCCATTTGGTTGAAAGGTTATTTTACTAAAAAGATGTTGGCTGCAGTAAAGTCAGGCTAGCTTTGAGTTTCCCATGCTCAAAAGATACAGAAAGGTTTCCCCTCATTCCGGCCCTCCCCCCATGGCCAGTCTGTCTTCAGTCAATCAGTGATCAGCGAAATGTTTTGAGAATGCTGAGATGTTTTGGGGTAACAACATTCTTTCCCAGGATGCTGGCCTTGGATTCCAGTGCAAACTGGCTCCAAGCTTCTCTGATCGTTGTCACCTATCATTCCCCCATCCTATTTTCATCATGTACATACACAGTTTTATTGCCCATCTATCCTTCCCCTCCCCCACTAGCCTTTGATAGCAGGGTGCCTTTGAGGCACCAACCCTGGCAGACCTGACAGTATGGGCCAACATCATGTGTTAGCCTTGTTGGAAGAAATTTCCCCAGTTAGTTCCCAGCTGGGACACAACACAGATGCTGAGAAGAAATGGATGCAGAAGCCAGCTGCCAGAAAGTGGAATTCTTTTAATGTAGGAAGGCAAGAAGCAAAAAGTGACACAGCTTGAGTATTCCTGGCTTGCAAGCAAACTTGGGAGTATGACACTGAGCCTTTTATGCTTAATTCCCCTTTGAAGCTCCTGCAGCTTGATGGGTTTTTGATGTGTTTCTGATTGCCCTGGGTTTTGTTTTCCTGTTTTACTGGGTTAATATTGGTCCCAGGTCTTTTGGTTTTCCTGTCCTAGGAGTTAATCCTGTCAGGGAGGCAGGAAAAGGGAGTTCTGGTGTGCCTTAGTGAGTTTATTTTTAGCCTGATTCCCCTTATCTTAATGGCTCTACTTAAGTGTTTCTGTGGTCAGCTTTATTACTTTTGTAACAACCATTAGCAGACTACTCTGAGTTTTCCTTTCAGCTGGTGCTTCTTGGTTTTCTTAAAGGGGGAAGAGCTGGCTTGAGTCTCTTGGCACTGTTTTCTGAGGTTTCTGGTGCTGTGAGGTTTCTGACACTGTCCTTTTGGGTGTACTTCCCATAGCCTTTTCCTCAAATAGAATTAGGAACTTGTAGATCAATGTATCTGCTAACATACAGGCCATAGAATGGCACTAACAGAGTCATCTGGCTGTGCCCTTAGAACAAGCTTCCTTGTTAATTCTGCAACCTCTCCTAGTACTACAGGACCTATGCATTATTTCACATCAACAAAAAAAAGTCTATCTGTGCTTTTGCTACCAGCAACCTTGTTGCTCCTTCTTGTTGCTTATAATAGTTCCTTCCCACAATGTTTTAACCTCTTCAGAAGCTGTTTTTTTCACTTCTGTGGAAGAAGCAGATTGCCCAGAATCCTGAATATCCTGAAGTATCATATATGGAACAAAGTGACTATTTATGTTCACTTCCCCTTGGTTCACATATGGCTGATGCCCCCATGGTTAAAAAAAAAAAGAAGAAGCTTTTAAAAAAAGTTTAAAAATCACTTTTCACCAATCAGCTTTATCCAAATAGCCAGATGTGTAGCCAGATTAGAAGAATGCAACCAGCCACTGGAGTCAGCTAGGACCAAAGCCGACCATTTTCCACAGCAGCTGGGTCTTAAGATTGTGAGAAGAAGAATGTGGTAGATAATTGGAAAGGCAGCTCATTTTCTCTGATATCGCTTTCCCACTCAGGTGTAGCTTGTTATGCAGAGGAAAATTAATTTCAGGTTGCATATCCTTTCCTCTGAGAACAGTTCTACTACAGCAGCAGCAACTGCTAGAAAAGGTGGGGGTTGTTTTCCCCCTTGTTTTCTTAGCTTGCTGAGGGGGATTTTTTTTTTTCTTCTGGTAGGGCCCCTGTGACACAGAGTCAAATGGAAAAGATAAAAGTTTGTTTATTAATCATGTTTATAAAGCTGCCCATCTTAACAATCAAGTAACTCTAGATGATGCACAACAGAATAAAGAGCAATAAATACAATATTATTGTATCAATAATATTTAATAGATTTAATATTATTAGTATTATTAATATTAAAAACTTGAAGATTATATCAAGTACAGAACTAAAGTAAATAAAGAAAATATTGGGTGAAGAGCAAATAGACATGCATATGAGATTACTGACCAGCTAAATGGGAAAAATATTGGAAAGGGAGAAAATTGCTTTCTCTGTAAAATTCAGTAAGAAGAAATACTGTATATCAGACAAGTTAGATTCCTGAAGATATATCTTTCTGCTATTTTCAACAAGAATTGTCCTTTGGGTCATGTGTTACTTGTGCAAGAGAAATTAATTGCTAAGTTTAAATAATACCAGTTATCAATTTCTGCATAATAAGCCTCTTGTAAAAGGCAATGTAAAGAAGTTATTTCAAGAGCTGCTAATATTAGAATGATGATGACAGAAGAGGAAATACAAGATCATTGACATGATAAGTGCTAGGCTACTTCCAGATGGTTTCTTGAGGCCAGAAACCATGGTAATTTTTAGGATCTTAAAAGCTGTCTTAGCTTATTTTGTCTTGTCTTGATTTGTTTTTCATGGTTGTGTTGCTCAGTTGCTGGAGAGAAAAATGCATCTCCAAATGATAGAGGGATTCTTAAATATATAGCTCAAAAATTCATTTTGCACTCAGAATCTAAACATAAATTTTGCTGGTCATGGTTTATCTTTCTGTGCAACGGGTTTGTATTGTTTGGTTCCTAGTTTAGAAAAAAAAAATGAATATTCAAGTAATTTTTATTTGAATACCTCAATCTCAACATTACCTAATACTCCCATCACCCCCACTATCCTGCCAGAACCAGAGGTGGGCTTCAGCCAGTTTGGACTGGTTCGGGTAAAATGTTTGTTAAGATTTTGCGCAGTTTGGAGACCCAGCTAATCACACCATTGGCTGGCCCCGCCTCATCCTGCCCCTTCCAGTCACTCCTTATCTCACCTTGCCTGCCTTGGCCAGTGCCTAGAGACATGCCTGAGGCATAGCTGCTGCTGCTCTCTGGTTCCCTCGCTTGCCTCGACCACATGGCCTAGTTGATCTCTGCCTGGTGAGTCTTCCTTCGCTTCTCAACCAGCTGCCTCCCACATAGTCCCAGTGGCCCAGCCTGCTTGCCTGCCTTCCTTGTGGCCTCCCACATGGTACCCATGGTCCAGCCTACTTACCCACCTTCCCATGCACTCCTCGTGGCCAAGCCTGCTTGACTGGACCTTCTCTGAAGCCTCCCATGTGGTCCCCATGGCCCAGCCTGAGAGAAAGGGTATTCCTGACTCCCAGGCTGACTGGCTTCTTCCAGGCAGCTCCTGCTCTGCCTTTCGATGTCAGCTGGAAAAGATGAGGTTTTTGTGGGCAGAAGAGTTTTCCCCATCCACCATCGCTTTCCTCAAATTACCCAAGGATTTCTTTGCCTACCTAATTTCCAGCTCCATTGCATTTGTCACCATCATGAGAAGGGAAATGAAAGTTTGTGGGGCTAAAAACAAAACAAAACTCTGAGGACGCTGCTTCAACTGCTTCTCTGTGGGGGCTGTACATATCTTGCTAGTTGCAATTTATCTACTCCACCTGTATTTATATATTCTTCAAAATATGTTTAAACTTTTTTAAAAATGGGAAACTGACTTGCCACAAAGCAAAACACCACCCTCCAGAAAAATCATTTATTTCTTTATTTATATTCTGTCATTATTTTTATAAGTAATTCAAAGCAGCAAACATTCCAAATATGTCTCCTCCTCCTTCTATTTTCCCCACCACAGTCCTGTAAGGTAGGCTGGGCTGAGAGAGGGAATGACTGACCCAAAATCAGCCACTCAGTTGTTAACTCATTGAGCCATTTCTGAACTTTCCTGCAATGTGAAAAAGAGAGCTATCAGCAAAAGAGTGTCCACCTGTGTTGAAAAAGCAGAAAAATTATAAGCATAGGATTGTGCTATCTATGGTGGACAGGGATGCATTTGTCTGCAGTTATTTAAACAAAATATGGCCTTTTCTGGGGAAGAAAGCCAGCCACATAATCCCAGGAAGTTGCATAATCCCAGGGGAAAAAATGCAGCTGCCTTAAAGAATTGCAAATAGGTGCAGCATTCCTTTCTCTGTGCTCTCCAATATATATATATACACACACATACATACATACAATATATACGTATGTATGTATGTATGTATGTATGTATGTATGTATGTATGTATGTAGGTCTTGTATGTATGTAGGTCTTTGGTTATTCGGGTTTTCTCCTGCATCAAATTGGAAGTGTCTTGGCAACGTTTCAACGAAGTCTCATTGGTCATCTTCAGGCTGGTGTTTTCGGCTTCGTGCTTCTAGGAGAAACAGCTGTGTGATTGCAGCTGTTTCTTCCTTTTAACTGCCAGTGGGGGTGTGAATTGATTGGGTGGGAGCTTGGCTGTGTTCTGATTGGGTGGAGGTGTGTTCTAATTGGTTGGGGCCTTGTCTGTGCTCTGATTGGATGGGGGGTTGGCTGTGCTCTGATTGGCAGGGGGTTTGTTCTGTTTAGGTGGGGGCTTGGTTGTGCTCAGGTTAGTCTGAGGGGGATTTGAGCTGGTGAGCTGCGTTGCTGTTGTTTGGCTTCACGTTCATGGTCGTGCCACATCTTCATGGTGGGTGTCAGTTTGCTTCTTGTATGGATTGGAGGGGTTTAAAGTGGCTAATGATGCAGATGTGGTCTGGCTTCTGGTTTGTAGTCGTGCCTCATTGGTGTGGATTTGGGTTTGCTTTTTGTGTGGATGTGTGGTGGTGACATCCTGTGTGGTTTTCGTGAATGTGGGTCTGGTGTCATTCTTAGTGTTAGGGACTCGTTTGTCAATAAGGGCTGGTTTCCAAAAGGCTGGTAGGTGGGAGGTATCATCTCGTTTATTCATGCTGTGTGGGCGTTTTTCTATCTTGATGGCTTCTCTGATCATTCTGTTGTTAAAGTGCTCAGTTTTGGTGATAGTTCTGGTCACCAAAGTCAATATCATGTCCTGTGGCTTTAAGGTATTGGACCAGGGAAGAAGTTGGTTCCTCTTTTCTGACTGAGTTCTTGTGTTCTTCAATTCATGAACTTATTCTTCTGTTGGTTTGTCCGATGTATGTGGTGGGGTGTGAGGTGATGGATTCTGCATAGGGCTGTAGTTGTTTGGCGAGAAATTTGGCTAGTTTTTGTAGAGACCCATAGTCAGCTCCATAGGCTTACCTCTACAAAACCTAGCCAAATTTCTCGCCAAACAACTACAGCCCTATGCAGAATCCATCACCTCACATGTAAAAAAACTCATTCCAGTTCATAGAGATCATAAAGAAACAAAACCTACAGCCCAGTGACCTACTCGTGAGCTTCGATGTCATATCCCACTTCACCCAAGTGCCAATCAAAGAAGCCTTGACAGTTATCCAAAACAAATATAACCCCCCCCAATCACATCCTAGATCTGACCAACCACTGCCTATCCAACACATACTTCATCTATAACGGACAAAAATACAAACAAATAGAAAGAGCATCCATGGGATCACCCCTCTCACCTGTCATTGCAAACCTCTACATGGAACACTTTGAAACCCAAGCTCTAGAAAAATCTGATCACAAACCCAAACTCTGGCTCAGATACGTAGACGACACCTTCATAATCTGGCCACATGGGAAAGAAAAACTGGACAACTTCCTCACACACCTCAACAGCCTACACCCCAAAATACAGTTCACCATGGAAATCGAAGCTAACAGCCAACTTCCCTTCCTGGATGTCTTAGTCTACAAGAAATCCAATGGCTCCCTAGGACACACCATCTACCAGAAAAAACACACACAAACCGCTATCTGCATGCACTCTCACACCACCACCCAGCACAGATCAACTCCGTAGCAAAGACACTCATCTCCAGAACAAAACGCTTAGCTGACGAACAACACCTAAAAACCGAACTACACACTCTCACTAATGTACTAACATCCAACGGATTCCAAACAAATAAGATTACCAACCTAATCCAAAAAGAAACCCCCACTAAAATCCAAGACAGAGAACAAAAAAACGGCAAAACCCTCCTCCCATACATAAAAGGCACCACAGACAAAATCAGCAAGATCCTCCACAAACACAACATCAAGACAGCATTCTGCATAAACCGAAAAATATCCACCATCCTAAGAAACCCCAAAGACAAAATTGACTTAGAAAATCAAGGAGTATATGAAATCCCATGCACCGCCTGCCCCACCACATACATCGGACAAACCAACAGAAGAATAAGTGCACGCATTGAAGAACACAAGAACTCAGTCAGAAAAGAGGAACCAACTTCTTCCCTGGTCCAACATCTTAAAGCCACAGGACATGATATTGACTTTAAAAAGACCAGAACTATTGCCAAACTGAACACTTTAACAACAGAATAATAAGAGAAGCCATCGAGATAGAAAAACGCCCACACAGCATGAATAAATGAGATGATACCTCCTGCCTACCAGCCTTTTGGAAACCCGCCTTTATTGACAAATGAGTCCCTAACACTAAGAATGACACCAGACCCACATTCACGAAAACCACACAGGATGTCACCACCACACATCCACACAAAAAGCAAACCCAAATCCACACCGATGAGGCACGACCACAAACCAGAAGCCAGACCACATCTGCATCATTAGCCACTTTAAACCCCTCCAATCCATACGTGAAGCAAACTGACACCCACCATGAAGATGTGGCATGACCACGAACGCGAAGCCAAACAACAGCAGCGCAGCTCACCAGCTCAAATCCCCCTCAGACTAACCTGAGCACAATCAAGCCTCCACCTAAACAGAACACCCCCCATCCAATCAGAGCACAGCCAAGGCCCCAACCAATCAGAACACACCTCCACCCAATCAGAACACAGCCAAGCTCCCACCCAATCAGTTCACACCCTCACTGGCAGTTAAAAGGAAGAAACAGCTGCGATCACACATTGTTCCTAGAAGCACAAAGCCGAAAACACCAGCCATCAAATGTGACCATCAAAATGTCGCCAAGACACTTCCAATTTTACGCAGGAGAAAACCCGAATAACCAAAGACCTACGTGTATATATATTTACATTTGAATCCAAAATGCAATGGTACAGTACAAGAGGGCAAGTTAGAATATACAATCAAGAAATATTATTTGAAATAGGTGCTTTGTAAACTTATCTGTGGCAAGTTGTCAGATCCCTAAAAGTGATACTGCCATTCAATTGGGAGAAGGGGGAGACTTGGATTCGATTTACTCACATTGCCTGTGTCAACAGATATTTTACAACCTCTATCCTGGTGCCAAAGAGCCCTGAGATCCCCTTAACATTGAGGAATGTTTATGACAGCCATGTCAGCCTTTAAAGAATAAAGGAGAAATGATGTGAATACATACTTATCCAGATCTCAGGGCAGCTGGTAAAGAAAACATCTTCACACTTGTGTATTGGCTAAAATTTGCATTCTGTCTTAAGGGAGGGGTCTCTACTGCTTTAATCCTACCTGTCTTGCCTAAGAGTATTCAGACATTGCTTTGAATCCATTGCTGTCACTTCTGCTTAATAAAAGGGTCCTTTTGAAACACTACGATTCAAGAGAGTTTTTACTTTCTTCAGTTGGAAGGAGAGACAATCCTTACAGAAAGCAACATCTGCAAAATGGTCAACCCAGAGAAACAATCTTCACTCTACTGAGGGGACCTTGCAAACCATGTCCAAATGAAGCAGGGAACTGGAAGAAGCCGAATGCTGGGGGGAGATGTCAACCACCACCCAGCCAGGTGCCTGTTTTGTACACCCCATTAGAGAGGATGAGATAACCCTGGAGAATCCTGAAAAGCCCTGCTGGTCAATTGGCATCAGGAAAAAAGATAGCTGGGATGAGAGAACCAGAGGAATAAACCTCAGACATGGTAACCAAAAACTGGGGTGGAAACTGGAACCAGAAGCCCTAGAAAGGCAGCAGTCGCGGATGATTCCAGGAGAGGCACCCCCTTCTGGAGCCTGCCTATCAAGCAGATGGTGCAGCAGCAGTGGGAGAAGACCCAGTAAACCCTCCACCCCAGGCAGCATGCACACCGGCACCCATTCCCAACCAGCCCCAAGTCCCGCAACTGGAAAGAGAAATTCCCTCCCTTGGGGTGAAGATTGATGGGGATCCACAACAATTAGGATTCTTTGTGGTACCTGTGCTCACCTACATGCAAGAGTACAGGAGTGATTTCCAAACCCAAGGATCACAAGTGCGAGTTGTGACCATAACCCTAGAGGGTGCTGCTGCCAGATGCAGAATGGTGACACTACATAATGCCAATGCACCAGAACTGAGGGATTTTGACTGTTTCATGATGGCCCTGCAATGACGGTTTGAGGACCCACTAGCAGATCACAAAGCATGCAACCGCATTAAGGTGGCGAGGCAGGGGCGACATCCAGTAGCAGAGTTTACTTAAGAATTCTGGGACCTCGTGTATCGAGTAAACTGCCCAGAGGATATTTTGGTGAGCTGTTTCAAGGATGGGCTGAGTGATGATCTATACAATGCCTGCGTGGCCCGAGGCACACCGAATCACCTACATGAGTGGTACATCTCTGCCGAAGAAGCCGAGATCGAAATGGCCAGAAACCAGTACCAAGCGGGGCAAATATGGAAGAAATCCCCACCCCAATAGGAGCAAGAGCCCCTCAAACCACAAACCGCATTTTCTCCAAAATCCTCAGCTTGTTTCAAATGTGGAAAAGAGGGGCAGAGTGTTGTTTGCAAACACCCACCAGAAACACCCACTGGGGGGGGGGACTTGCAAAACCTGGCCAGCCCGGGAAGGAGACTGCCCTAAGGAGCAGGGAGAGCAGAGAATTTCCATCACCCTGTCTTTGGGGAGGAAACCCTGGCATCTCAGCAGAAGGAATCACACTCATTCAGAAGTGATCCAGAAAATGAACCACTGGTAAGCAAACCAATTAAACTACTTACCCTCCCCTTAAGACTATTTATCCCAAACCATGACAGGGAGATAAATATCTCTGCTTTAATGGACTTAAGGTGCACTCACTCTTTAATCAGCCGAACCTTAGTAGGGAATTTGGGGATTAACATAAGAAAGCTGAAAAACCCCATCACTTTCTGCCAACTAGATGGGTCAATAGTGGGGGGGAGCCAGCTTCTTTTGCCACCAAGCCTCTACATATAGACATCAGATGCCATGAGGAAATACTTACATTTATAGTGGCACCTGGTATGGAATGGCTGTTAGTCTTGGGCTTTGTATGGCTGAAAAAATGGAACCCCAAAATCAGTTGGAAAGAAGGCATCATAAAATTTCAGATTCATGTGACTTTTGCCGAGAATTCACATAAAGAAACTGAGGGGGGCAGAGAACTGAGAAACAGCCATGCCTGGTCATGCCATGCCAATTGAGGGCATACCCATAGAATTTAAGGATTGGGCTGAAGTTTTTAGTGAAAAAGCCTCAGATGAGCTCCCCTCCCCATTGCGCCACTGACTGTGCAATAGAAATCTTACCCGGTGCTAAACTTCCTAAACCCAAGATGTACAGCATGTCCCTGAAGGAGTTGGAAGAGCTGAGAACATTTATTGAGAAAAACCTAGCAAGGTGCTTCATCGAGCCAGCGCAACCAAAAATCACAGCTCCAGTGTTATTTAGAGAGAGAGAGAAAAAAAAGATGTCTCAAAACATCTTTGTGTTGATTTTAGAAATTTGAATACGATCAGTGTGGAGAACACATATCCCCTACCCCTTATGAAAGATATGCTAGCACACCTTGCTAAAGGGAAAAAATTTTCAAAGCTGGACTTAAGGGAGGCTTACTACCGTGTCAGAATTAAGGAAGGGGATGAGTGGAAAACAGCATTTAACACCCACCTCTCAGGTGCTACCAATTCAAGGTGCTCCCCTTTGGGTACAAGGAGCCCCTGAAGTGTTTATGCAATTAATAAATGAAATGCTACATCAACATTTGTATAAGGGGGTCCTGGTCTACTTGAACAACATTTTAATATATACCGAGACCAAAGCAGAACATGTAAAACTAGTCAGGGCTGTCTTAAACAAACTCTGCTCTGTCAAACTTTATGCTAAACTTTCTAAATGTGAATTCCACCAAAAAAAGATTGAATATTTGGGGTACCGCATTTCACACCATTTTATATAAATGGGCCCTTAAAAAGTGCAGGCTGTACTTGATTGGGAACCACCGTGCACAGGTAAACAGTTATAAATCTTCCTGGGTTTTGCCAACTTTTACCGCCAGTTTATCCCTGCTTTTGCTCAGATTGCCTTCCCCATTACCAAGCTCTTAAAAACAAAGGGGGAGGGCAACCCTAAACCAAAGCAGCCTTTGAACTGGACTATGGAATGCCAAGTGGCATTTGAAAAACTTAAATGGCTGTTCTCAGCAGAACCAATTCTAAAACACCTGGACATGGAGAAACCATTCATCATACAAGCAGATGCCAGTGATGTGGCAATAGGAGCGGTCCTGATTCAGAAGAATGAGCAAGACCAGATACAACCATGTGCTTACACATCCAAAAAGTTGAATGAGACCGAGCAAAGGTGGGCCATTTGGGAGAAAGAGGCTTATGCAGTTCGTTGGGCACTATTAACCTGGAGGCATTTCCTAGAAGGGAGTAAGACCCCTTTTGAAGTCTGGACTGATCATAAAAATTTAGAAGCCCTAAAGACCCCAAGGAAACTCTCCCCAAAACAAGTACGATGGGCTCAGTACTTTAAACTGTTTGATTTTACTCTCAAATACCTTCCCAAGGGAAAAAACTTTCTGGCAGATGCGCTCTCCAGAAAACCGCAATACAATTGTGCGAAGTCAGGCGTAATAAAACCCATAGTACAAAACAATCAATTAGCTGCTAAAGTAATCACTATATCCCGGGCAAAACAAGAAACATTGATGGACAATGACACCACCCAAACTTTTATTTTAAACAAGCATTGGCTACCGATGAATGGTTTTTGAACCACAAATCCAGCTGTCTGATGAAAGAGGACTGCGCTTGCCAGCCAAAGACTATGCTTAATGGCAAAGTGCCACGACTCCAAATTAGCTGGACATTTTGGCTTTGTGAAAACTTTACACCTAATTAAAAGACAATTTTGGTGGCCATCACTAAAAAAAGGACATAGAAAGCTATGTAGCTAGCTGCCCCATTTTGCAGCAGCAAAAAGATGTCAGGGGAAAACCCCAGGTCTCTTGCAGAAAGTAGCTAAGCCTTCAGTGCCATGGAGAGAGATTGCTATGGATTTCATTGTAGAATTGCCAGACAGTGCAGGAAATACTGCTATTTGGGTCATGACAGACCTGTTTTAAAACAGGCACCTTTTATACCTTGCCAAAAGATTCCAACTGCTAAAAGCTTAGCCAAATTATTACTAATACACATTTATCTGCTTCATGGAGCTCCACAAAGAATCATCTCTGACAGAGGGCTTCAATTCACCTCTAAATTTTGGAGGGCATTTTTGGACCTACTTGGTACTGGCCAGGGGTTGAGCTCTTCACATCATGCATGTACTAACAGCAATTCTGAGAGATTGAACTCGGTGCTAGAACAATATTTAAGATGTTTTATTAATTTTCAACAGGATAACTGGACCAAACTTTTATCTTTTGCTGAAGTTGCATTTAATAACTCTGTACACTCAAGCACTAGTTTTACCCCTTTTAGAGTAGCAACAGGCCAGGATTTCAGCCCCATGCCTGAACTACCCACAGAAGGACCCACCATAAGGAGTGGATGGATAATTTACAAAACACATGGCCAACGGTTACTGTATTTTTCGGAGTATAAAACGCACCTTTTTCCCCTCTAAAATGGGGTGAAAATTTAGATGCAACTTATACACCAAATGTAGCCCCGCCCACCCACTGGCCCCCACCCTTTGGCCTGTGCCTTGCAGCAGTTACCTCCTTGCAAGCAAACAGCAAGAAAAAACAGCTCGTTTCAGCTTCAGCACAGCCTAATTAGCACAAGTTGATTAGATCGGCCTCCTGACTCTCAGCTGATTTGCTATCAGCTGTTTTGTGCAGGTCTCTGCTGCTTGCTGCAAAGAGGTAAATTGCTGGAGAAGATTGCTTTTTTCTTGTGCTAATCAAGCCATGCTGAAAACGAAAATGAAAGTAAAACAGGCTGTTTGCTGTAATGTTGCAAAATTAGGCAGAGGCAGAGGGAGATTTTTTTTCTTCTTTTTCCTCACCAAAAAAGGTAGGTGCAAGCAATGGGAAATTTAGGGCAAAAGAGGAGAGTTCAAGTTTTTAAAACACAAAAGAAAAAAAGAAAGAAAAAGGAAAAAATAAAAATGGAAAGGGAGAAAAAGAAAAAGAAATGAAAGAGAAAGATGTTATACTTATTTAGAATTGAAATATGAATAGTAGTAAGAAATAAATGGGAAATCATAATTGTAAAAATAAAATGAATAATAATTGGAATATTTATCTTTGTATTTTTGAAATCTAGATAAAAAGTTTTTATTTTTTATTTTTTTTAGAAATATGAATAAGTATAAACTGTAACAATTGAAATACCTTTAATGGTATATGGTGGTGAAAGTAAAAAGAATTAAGTTGTAGCTTGGATAACAGCTAGAACATTTTTAAATTTAATTAGAGAAATTGTAACAATTGAAATATTTTTAATTATATATTGTGATGAAAGTAGAAACAAATAAATTGTGATTTGGAGGATTATATGGGCAAAACTATTTGGGTTTTTGGGAGAGTTTAAGATATGAAAATAAGAAACATAAGGGGAACGCTCTATTTAACTAGGGAATTGTAATAAGTGAGATACTATTAATTGTATATTGTGCTGAAAGCAGAAATGGTTAAGTTGTGGTATGGAGAAAATTATTTGGTTTATTATTATTGATAAATAATTAATTGATTTGTAAGAAATTGGATTGTATGGAAATAATTGGAATATTCATATTCATATTGATTAATATACAAAAAAAGATAGTTATATAATTAATTGATTTATATTAAAATGTTGAATTTGTATTAAACAATTGCAATATTACATAATTAACCAATGTGAGTATGGATATAAAAATAGATGACAATGGGAAGGGGTATAATATAGAATAGAAGGGAAAAATTGAATTTGATTAAGATTAGAGATGAGGATTTTTTTTTATTATTTGATTTATATGCCGCCCTTCTCCGGAGACTCAGGGCGGCTTACAAGGCGTTAAGCAATAGCCTTCATACTTTTGTATATTTACACAAAGTCAGCTTATTGCCCCCACAAACTGGGTCCTCATTTAACCTACCTTAGAAAGGTGTTGTGTTACCAACCAGCAGAGTAAATGCACAAGGAAACGTTGCTGAGAGCAATCAATAAGAGATGTGCAAACTGGTTTATCAAAAGTTTACTTTATAGTAGAAAAACAGTCTCATAGTCTTTCAATCAATCCAAGTCTTTGCCAGTTAAATCAGTCCAGTGATACAAAATCTTCTTACCACACAAACAGTAGTTGGTTAGAATAACAAACTCACTCTGGTTCACAAATCACGATGGTAGCAGATCCATCCAACGATGATAGCTCAATGAATAGCAACTCCACACACTATGGTAGCTTATCATCAAACTGAATACTTTACAGTACCTTACTTAAATACGTTCACATCCTGTGATTATCTAATTACAGCATGACTCAGCATTACAATGAATCAGCAGTAGAACTTTAAAGTCATACAATACATATTCATATTAAACTTACAGTACACATATATTGCCTGGACAACTTGTTAGGCTCAAACCATATCCTAACAAGGATGAAGGGTAATATTGGTTTTTTTTAAAAAAAAAATTGATGAGGAATAAATATGGCAAAAAGGAAATATAGAAATTGTAAATTTAATTGAAATGACTCAACACTGTTTAAATTTGTGAACTGGCCAAATACTCTGTTCAAATAAAATACATTGTATGTTTGTATGTGTGTTTGTCTAAAAAAAAAAAAACTTTTTATAAAAAAACAAAACAAAACGAAAAAGGTAGGTGCGTCTTATACTCCTGTGCGTTTTATATTCCAAAAAATATGGTAGATTAGCCTTAAAGGAAGCTAGAAAGGCTTTTAAAATTCAAGCTGACAAGAAAAGGATGGAACCAAAACCTTTCCATGTTGGAGATAGAGTATACTTATCTACAAAATTCCTGAAATTATTACAGCCATCAAAGAAACTAGAGCCAAATTTCATTGGACCTTTCCCTATCACTAGGGTCATCAATCCAGTAGCAGTTGAATTACTCCTTCCAAAGACATTCAGGCAAGTCCACCCAGTATTCCACATTAGTTTACTCAAGCGAGAAGTAATCTCATCCCTCAGACCACCTGCATCTATACCACCTGTTCCCATCATGATTGAAGGTGAACAACACTTTGAAATCAAGGAAATCCTTGACTCTAGGATCCACAGAGGGAAAATCCAATACTTAGTTGCTTGGAAACATTTACCCTCAGCCCACAATGACTGGGCCGCTAAACACCATGTTAGGTCTTCAACTCTTACTGAGAAAATTTCACTCCCAATACCCTAACAAACCTTATTAATATACTATCATGAATTTTTGTTTATATTTTTTCACAGGTGGACCCTTTCGTTTTCTAAGGAAGGTAGCATGTCAGATCCCTAAAAATGATACTGCCATTCAATTGGGAGAAGCGGGAGACTTGGATTCGATTTACTAGCATTACCTGTTTCAACAGATCTTTTACAACCTATATCCTGGTGTCAAAGAGCCCTGAGATCCCCTTAATATTGATGAATGTTTATGACAGCCATGTGGGCTGTTTCACTTTAAAGAATAAAGGAGAAACAATGTGAATACATACTTATCCGGTTCTCAGGGCAGTTGGTAAAGAAAACATCTTCACACTTGTGTATTGGCTAAAATCTGCATTCTGGTTTAAGGGAGGGGTCTCTACTCTTTAATCCTACTTGTCTTGCCTAAGGGTATTCGGATCTTGCTTTGAATCCACTGCTATCACTTCTGCTTAATAAAATGGTCCTTTTGAAATACTACATTTCAAGAGTACTTACTTTCTTAAATTGGAAGGAGAGGCAATCCTTACATAAGTATTCCCAGCCACTGTTTTGCAAAAACATTCACAACAATATCCATCAGAATCCAAATATAGGGTTCCAACTTTAGGTGAGATTTCTAGCTGCTTATTTTGTTGCTACTATTAGTAAAGAAATGAATGAGAAATCATTTTTTATAATTATTCCTGAAGTGGGAGAAACAATTATATAAAAAGCTTCAAATTTAATTGAATATATAATTACAATTAAGCCAATTGTAAGTCAATTCCAGTAAATTAGAATTTGCTCACAGAAATTCCCAAATTAACCCATGACATATCCAGCAAGTGATAGGAAAGCTCTTTTTCCAATTAAGATCCAGAAGAAATAATTCTGAATTAAATAGACTATGAGCATAAAGGTAAACTATGATATATGCAGTGTTATCTTCATTTTAGATGTCTCTTATCACTGATCACTGATCACTGATCATAACAGCACAAGAACAGGCACTAAGCACCACATCCATAGAAGCAGGGATTTACCACACTAGACAGAACCCAAGGGGAAGATCAGTGTCTCTCAGCTAAAAGATGTATGGACTTTAACTCCCAGAATTCCCTAGCCAGCCATCAAGAAGTTTCCACAGAAGATCATGGAGAATAATAGAGCTCAGAATCTGTGTGAGGTCTGGATCCAGAAGGACAAACAGGCATTAGATAATCAATCAGACACTGTAGTAGTAGACAAATCAATAGACAAAGATCAGAAGAGCTCAGGAGGCCAGGCAAACGGGATGAGGCAAGGCGCCCCTCGACATGAGTGATGTTGAGTTGGCCACACCCACCCAGTCACATGACCACCCACCCACCCCCACCCAGCCAGTCATTAGGGCAGAGAACTGGTTGTTAAATTATTTGAATCCCACCACTGGCCAGAACCGATGAAGCTCCTTGTATGAGAATTGAAACATCTTCTTCCTCAAGAAAAAAACAGTCCAGTTGCATTTTGAAAAAGCACCTTTGAGACCTGAGCCATTTGTTTTTAACTAATTAACTTGATTTAGTTTACATAGTTGAATTCAATGGATGGCTGCTCTGGATTCAAAGAAGGATCTGTGTATTGTTGAATACATATTTGCTTCCTGCCACCTCAAATATCTTTGTTTCAAACAGCAACTAGATCAAGTAGTTTGAAGATTGACTTCCGGTTTGGTATCGCGGGGATGCAGTTGGGGAAATGGCGGGGCTCTGATGAGCCCCGCCAAAACCCCGACTGGCTAAGTGCCACTGACAGGTCTGCAGACCTACCCTGTCCTGAAGGGACAGGGGAAAAGAGAGGGACCCCTTGGGCGGCCGAGAGGAATAGGCAAGTTCCTCGGAGGCCAGAGGCAACCCTCTAAGTCAGCATGGGGGATGGCAGCCATGACGGTTGCCTCGAGACTGCGACAGATCAGAGCAAGCAAAGTGCAGGAGGAAGGAAGAAAAGACAATGTGCTTTGGGTGAGTTACACCAGCCCAGGCAAGAACACCGCGTTAAAGAGGATATTAGTAAATAAGACCCCTAACCTTACTTAGCGGCTGAAGATCTGAGGGGCTTGAAGATTTTGGAAAAAACGGGGAGAGAAAGAAGTTTTAAACCCTTTAAGAACCTTATTTCATCACTGATTGATTGGAGGGAATTGATTATTAACAGAACTGGATATTTGAGCTTTCTTGTTAAAACTGAAATGAATTTGAAAAGAGAAAAGTGAAATTAATTGCCACCTTTAAAAGACAGACAAAGAGATCAAATGGATTGCTACATAAATGTTTCAAAATGGCATTTGAAGCTGTGACTAAGTGAAAGTGTTTATTGTGGTAACTTGTTCTTTTCTGAAAAGAACTATCTGACTTGTTACATATTGTGGATTGCCTTGAAAAGAACTATGGCTTTTTGAACTTTGGAGATTCCTATTCTGTTGTTAGATGGCTACATAAAGAAAGAAGAAATTCAATGTTTAATAAACTTTTAACTAACTAACACAGCAGTAAAAGACTTGGCGCAGGACCAGAAGTAGAGAAGCTGATGTTTTACTGGAAACAGACTTTATAATAGAATTAAAAAGGATATGCAGAGTTTTAAGCGTGGAAGTATTGACTTTAAATTGAAATGCATTTGGACAGATAAGGAAAACAAGAAGCAAAATAGATAAATTGGATAGCAATGTTTGAATGTTTAATTGTATAAATGGTTCAAAATTTAAATGAGTTTTAAATAAAAATAAGAAGTGTCCATGGTAAACAAAGGTAGAAATATTAAAAATAGAAATGGGAAGTAAAGGTGACTAAAAGTGATATGTTTATAAAAGCATAATTCGTTGTAACATATTTTAGTTTTAATTTGATAACAAAGTGGTGGATGATAATTATGATTAATTGTTAATGATTTTAGATGATGTATTAAGGTAGACAGATGGATGTTATAATTGTAATTACACTTAATATATCTTGGAATGATTAATATTAAGAAATAAATGGGGAAACACCCTGGAAGAGTACAGTTGGAAATAATGGATTAATATATATTAATGTATGGAAAAAGAAATCTTTAATAAATTAGTAGAATAGAAGTTGGAGTTAATGGAGGAGAATATGCTGAGAAATCAGCCAAATAATGAAATGCTGGAAATCAGCCAAATAATAGGTGGAGTTAAGGAGGAGAATGCTGTTAATCAGCCAAAAAAACTAGGTGGAGTTAAGGAGGAGAATGCTGTTAATCAGCCAAAACAAAACATGCTGGAAATCAGCCAAAACAATGGAAAATGCTGATAATCAGCCAAACAAAGGGGGAAGTTGAGGTGGATAATATGCTGAAAACTCAGCCAAAATATGCTATGCTGGAAATCAGCCAAATAAATAAGTGGAGTAATGGAGGAGATGAGGAGAATATATTGAAGAATAACTATTAATAAGGGGTGAAAAAGAAATGTTGGGTGATAATTAAAATGAAATGGTAAATTTTGAGATCTCTGTGTAAAAGTTTAAGAATATGATAGGATAGATTGGGTTTAGAAAATGAGAAAAATAGAAAGAAATTTTGATTAATAAATTGAAATAAAAATTGAGTTGTATACATTTGGAAATTAAGATTTGTGGTGATAAAATTGTAAGGTAAATATATAGATTAATAGAAAAGATTGTTTTTGTGCTTAATGTTGATGTCAAAAGGAGCAAGGGATAAAAAATTTAGATAAAGCGGTATTGAATTCTGATTTATAATTGAATTCATAATTGAATATAAAAAGGAGCTTTGCCTTAGTAGGAGATTAGGATGTATGATGAGATAATAGAAAAAATTATTTAAGATGTTGGAATTTATGTTAAAATTGTTTGTTTCTCATTTGTTAAATTAATGTACTCATTTGTGACCGGACCAAGACTTTGTTCTTGAAAAATTTTCTTTTTTATGTTTATGTTGGGGGGAAATTTTTTTTTTTAAAAAAGTAGTTTGAAGACTGAGATTTATGGATAAATTTTGTTTCCAAGCCTAGACAAAACTATGAAAGGGCATCCATAATGGAGAGGATCAAAAAGTTAGAATTTATTTGTGATACTTAGAAAAAGGGAGCAGGGCTTCTCACTCATAATTGCATCTGGCCTTTTCTCTACACAAAAACACACAGAAAGTTTTCTGAGGTTACATTTCTGAACCATCTGGAGCTAAACTATGTTCCAGTAATGGTAAGGCTTAAATGGAAACTCAAGTAATGAATTGTCAGGGATGAGAATTAAGAACATTCTGTTTTCCATCTTTTCAAAATATTGTGTATTCACACCTGTATTGTTTAATATATTAAACTATATTTTATGTTTGAATTAAAATCTCTTATATTTTGAATTATTCTAAATAAAGTATTTTCTACGTTTTCAGTGATATGTTTGCCATTTTCTAAGTTATCATTGTTTATCAAACAATGGATGACTTTTTAGCTCATCTGAAATTATGTCTTCCATGCAAATGCATGTCAATTTTGCTGTCATATTTTCCCAAGTATAACCCAAAAAGCTAGTATAATTGCAGAGTCAAAACATTATTTACAATTTAAGTCTTAGCCTTCATATCTACTTAATATGGATAAAGTGTTTAGTTTTCCATTGTAGTCCAGCTGCATCACAGGAATCAAACTAGTAATTGCCTCTTTGGGATTTAATATCATTATATTTGTGCTTTAATGTTCTTTTGTTTTGCTTGAATCACTTTTTTCAGTGTACTTCTGTGAAGTACAGCTGGCACAATAAAAGTTTGATCAATGCATAACCAATGTGGTGTATATTTCTTCTAGAAATATAAAACTCAGATGAAAAATATTAATCTAGGAAAATTATCTTTGTCAGCAATTTCTTTTTGGAATTTAAATTGGTTCAGGGTTGGTGAATATGATTTGGCTTGGAGTTTTCAAGGCCAGATTTTACAACAGTTTTACTTTCTGTGTACTTTTGACATATTGAAACATAAGATTGCTTGATGTAGAGTTCAAAAAAAATAACTTTTTGTGGGTTTTAGCATATAATACCTGTTCCTAAAAGATAATAGAAATGTCAGATCCCTATAAGTGATACTGCCATTTAGTTGGGAGAAGGGTTGGGCTTGGATTCAATTTATTAGCATTGCCTGTGTCAACAGTTACTTTATAACCTATATCCTGGCACCAAAGCGCCCTGAGATCCCCTTAACTTTGGGGAATGTTTATGACGGCCATGTGGGCTGTTTCACTTTAAAGAATAATGGAGGATAGCGATGGGAATACATGCTTATCCAATGCTCAGGGCAGCAGGTAAAGAAAACATCTTCATATTTGTGTATTGGCTAAAATCTGCATTCTGGCTAAAGCAGGGGTGAAATCTACTTACCTTCCTTACCGATTTGTCACTTGTGTGCGCACACCTTCTGCACATGCACAAAACCTTCTGCACATGTGCGGAAGGTAAAAAAAATTACTTCTGGTTAAAACCAGGAAGTAATGACACCCAGATGGTGATCGCTATCAGATCGCTGAACCGCATGGAAAAATTGCTACTGGATCAAGTAATCCGGTTCGATCCGGGAGCATTTCCCCCCTGGGCTAAAGGGAAAGGTCTCTACTGCTTTAATCCTACTTGTCTTGCCTAAGGGTATTCAGACGTTGCTTTGAATCCATTGCTGTCACTTCTGCTTAATAAAAGGTTCCTTTTGAAATACTGTGTTTCAAGAGTTTTTACTTTCTTACGTTGGAAGGAGAGACAGTCCTTACAGAAAGCAACATCTGCAAAATGGTCAACCCAGAGAAGCAATCTTCAGTCTACTGAGGGAATCTTGCAAACCATGTCCGAAAGAAGCAGGGAACTGGGAAAAGCCGAATGCTGGGGACATCAACCACCACCCGCCTGGATGCCTATTTCGTACACCCCATTGGAGAGGATAAGGTAACCCTGAAGAATCCCCAAAAGCCCTACTGGTCAATAGGCATCGGGAACAAAGATACCTGGGATGAGAGAACCAGAGGAGTTACCCTCAGCCGCGGTAACCAAAAACCAGAGTGGAAACTGGATGTGGAAGCCCTCGCTGATCAGGGGAAACTATCCAAAGCATCACTGAGGGAGGATCATCTGAAGAAGCATATAACCCAATTGGTGATGGAAACTTTGGAAAATCTCAATATCCGAGGAGAGACAGGACGACAGCCAAGGAGTGCAGAAAGGGCAGCAGCCGCGGATGAGGCCAGGGGATGCACCTCCCTTCTGGAGCCTACCTATCAAGCAGATGGCACAGCAGCAGTGTTAGAAGACCCAGAAAACCCTCCCCTCCAGGCAGCACGCACACTGGTGCCCAACCAGCCTCAAGTACCACACCTGGAAAGAAAAACTCCCTCCCTTGGGGTGAAGTTTGATGGGGATCCACAACAATTAGGATTCTTTGTGGCATACATGCTCACATACATGCAAGAGTACGGGCATGATTTCCAAACCCAAGAATCCCAACCCTAGCCCTGGAGGGTGCCGTTGCCAGATGGATGGTGACCCTGCATAATTCCAATGCACCAAAGTGCGGGATTTCTACCATTTCATGATGGCCCTGCAATGGTTTGATTTAAAATCTCACATAATATAATTCCTAGTATTTCCTTATATTCCCTTAATATAATCATTAATGTTTTCCATTGTCAGCTGTTTCAATATCCAACATCTTAATACAAATCAATTAATTATGTGGTGTTACAATCGTTCATTTCTTATAAACCCAATTGTTTTATACCACACATTTCCTTAAATCTTGTTCTAAATAATACAATCCAACATCTTAATAAAAGTCAGTTAGTTATATAGTCATCTTTTCTTTTTATATAATAATAAACCAAATAACTTTCACCATATATTTCCTTGAATCTTCTCTAATTTTCAATTATTTTATCAAACATATGTATCTATACCTTTTCAAAGAACAACTTAATCATTTCTACTTTCACCACAATCTAATTAATTCATAATCCAATATCATTTCTGTTAAGGATATTGTTGTGTTAACCAACCAGCAGAGCGTCGAGCACAGGGAAACGGTGCTGAGAGCAATGAATAAAATACATACAAACAGGTTTATCAAAATTTTTACTTTATAGTGAAAAGCAATCTCATAGTCTTTAAACAATCCAACTCTTTGCCAGTCAAATCAGTCCAGTGATACAAAAGTCTTCTTACCATACAAAACAGCAGTAGGTAATAAATAGCAGCACATTCAAGCTGGTAACAGATCACGATGGTAGCATATCCACCCACGATGATAGCATCTCATCAATGACTACATTTCAGCTCCCTTCCTAAATACAGTTACTACAGAGCTTATCCAATCAGGATACAATGACTCAGCATTACAATGACTCAACAGTACTTCTTAAAGTCATAGAATACATATTCATGTTAAAGTCATAGAACACATTTATTGTCCATATATTGCCTGGACAACCTGTTAGCCATGCACCATATCCTAACATTCTCCCCTTTGGACAGGCTAATATATACCAGTTCATATTCTCAAGCCATAGCTTTCGCAACACATCTTATGTTTGACTTCACCCTGTGCTTTGGTGAAATTATCGGCAATATTATTTTCGGACATAAAATATTCCAACTGGACCATATCACTTTGAATACTCTGACGAACATTTAAATAACGAATATCAGTATACTTAGACCTTCTCTTAACTGCTAAATTGGTTGCCATTTTTATAGCAGCTTGGTTATCTTCATAAATCACGATTGGATAATCTACCTTCAAGCCGACATCCATCATTAGTTGTTTATAATAAATCAGATCAGTACATACTAGTGACAAACATGAGAATTCTGCTTCCATAGTGGATAGACTGATATGTTTCTGCCGTATTGCTTTCCATCCAATTAGACAGTTACCTAACATTATCGCAATACCTGATGTAGACTTTCTGGTGGTCAAATCAGTAGTGAAACTGGCATCAGCATATGCGCTCAGTATTAGATCATGGTTAGGTTCTAAATATAATGCATAATGCATTGTCATCTTTAAATATCTCAATATCCATTTTGCGGCCTGCCAATGCTGATCTGTTGACTCTGCATTATATCTTGCTAATTGGTTCACGCTATATGAAATATCAGGTCTCGACCAATTGCTGATATATGATAGACTTCCTATTAGGGATTGATAGATCTCCTTACTAAATCCAGGACTTTGGATTTCTCCATGTTGAAGATCCTGTGCCATAGGCATTTTAGCTGGCTTACATAGCTCCATACTATAGCATTTCAACATCTGACTTATCTTGCTAGACTGAGACAGTTTATATTCTCTAGCTGTTTGAACAATATCAAGGCCCAAATAATGTCTAATATGATCTAAATTCCTGATCTTGAATTTATCTTGCAACTTTCTAATAATCTCCATTGCTTCCTTATCAGTTTTAGTTACTATTGCTATATCGTCAGTAAATAATAGCAAAAATGATATCAAACCATCATTCTCTCTTTTAAACAGACATTTGTCTGCTACACCTTCCTAAAAACCAATATTATTAAGCTCTTTAACTATACACTGGTTCCATTCAAACCCTGATTGTCTTAAACCATAAGGGCTTCTTTTTAATTTCCAACAATCAGTTTGATTATTTGTTTTAACTCCTAATGGTTTTCTCATATAAATGGTATGTCGTAATGGAGCATGCAAGTATGCTGTCTCCACATCTATATGGTTAATTATATATTTATTCTTTGCTGCCCACACTAGCATTATTCTGAACATGCTAGCTCTTAAACTCAGAGCAAATACCTAACCAAAATCTTTTTCACTTTGAGCAAAACCTTGAGCTACAAGGCGAGCTTTATGGGTTACAGTCCCATATATACCTTTCTTTAATTTATACACCCATCTACAACCAATCAATTTCTCTCCAGGTGGCATTTTAACATTTTCATAAACTCCTAATTCAGTTAATGAGTTGATTTCTTTACTCATTGCCTCTTTCCATGCATTCTGCTCCTTTTCAGGATACATCTTGATATCCTCATAACTGGAAGGTTCTATGTTAACCTGGGAGAGTGCGGCTGCTGGAGCTTTGGACCACGTCGTGCCTTGCGGCCTCTGACCCGATGCCGATCTCAATTGGCTCCTTGGTTCTCTGAGGAGCTGAGAGAGATGAAGCGTCGGAAAAGATGCCTAGAGAGCATTTGGAGGACTAGTCAATCCGATTCCGACCGGACACAGGTGAGGTCTTATATCAAGACCTACCTAGTGGTGATAAAAGCGGCAAAATCTAACCATTTTTCCGCTCTTATCGCATCTGCAGAGAACCGCCCAGCCGCCCTGTTTAGGGTGACCCACTCCCTTCTTCGGGGGGGGAGTGCGGGAAGATCCCTTGCAGGGCCGCGCTGAGGATTTTGTGCAATTCCTGCATGATAAAGTCACTTGGATTCGGGATGGCTTGGACTCCAATTGGATGAGTCCAGGGGAGGAGACAAGGGCAGGTCTTGAGAATATTATCTGGGAGGAGTTTGATCCTGTGGCTCCCGAGGATGTGGACAGGGTTCTGGGTAGGATTAGTGCCGCCACATGTTTATTGGACCCGTATCCCTCCTGGTTGGTACTGGCCTCCCGGGAGGTTACACGAGGCTGGCTCCAGGGGATTATAACTGCTTCTCTGAGTGAGGGTGCCTTTCCCGCCGCCTTGAAAGAGGCGGTGGTGAGACCCCTCCTCAAGAAGCCCTCCCTGGACCCGGCTGAATTAGCTAACTACTGTCCGGTCTCCAACCTTCGTTTTGTGGCGAAGGTTGTTGAGAGTGTGGTGGCACGACAACTGCCCGGGCACCTGGATGAAGCTATCTATCTAGACCCATGCCAGTCGGGCTTCAGGCGGGGGCACAGCACAGAAACGGCATTGGTCGTGTTGGTGGATGATCTCTGGAAGGCTCGGGACAGGGGTTGCTCCTCTGTCCTAGTCCTATTAGATCTCTCAGCAGCTTTTGATACCATCGACCATGGTATCATGCTGCAGCGGTTGAGAGGGTTAGGAATAGGGGGCACTGTTCTGCGGTGGTTCTCCTCCTTCCTCTCCGACCGCTCGCAGTTCATGTTGGCAGGGGGGCAGAGGTCGACCTCGAGGCGTCTCGCATGGGGAGTGCTACAAGGGTCGGTCCTCTCGCCCCTTCTGTTCAACATTTATGTGAAGCCGCTGGGTGAGATCATCCATGGTTTTGGGGTGAAGTGTCATCTGTACGCTGACGACACTCAGCTGTACATCTCCACCCCAGACCACCCCAACGATGCCCTTGATGTGATGTCTCGCTGCCTGGAGGCCATGCGGGTCTGGATGGGGAGGAACAGGCTCAGACTCAACCTGTCCAAGACCGAGTGGCTGTGGCTGCCGGCGTCCCGATATAGTCAGCAGGTGCCATCGCTGACTATTGGGGGTGAATCTTTGCCCCCCACAGAGAGGGCTCGCAATCTGGGTGTCCTCCTGGATGCACGGCTGTCTTTAGAAGAGCATATGACGGCCGTGGCCAGGGGGGCCTTTTATCAGGTTTGCCTGATCCGCCAGTTGCAGCCCTTTCTGGACCGGGACACCTTGCGCACGGTCACTCATGCCCTTGTCACCTCCCGGCTGGACTATTGTAATGCTCTCTACATGGGGCTCCCCTTGAAGAGCACTCGGAGGCTCCAACTGGTCCAGAATGCGGCCACGCGGGTGGTTATGGGCGCAACTCGTTGTGCCTGTGTGACACCCCTTCTGCGCGAGCTGCACTGGCTCCCAGTGGTCTTCCGGGTGCGATTCAAGGTGCTGGTTACCACCTTTAAAACGCTCCATGGCATAGGACCCGGGTATCTTTGAGACCGAGTTCTGCCACCAATAGCCTCCCACCGGCCAGTTCGCTCCCACAGAGAGGGTCTCCTCAGGGTGTCATCGGCCAAGTTATGTCGGCTGGCGACACCCAGGGGGAGAGCCTTCTCTGTGGGAGCCCCAGCCCTGTGGAATGAACTGCCCCCGGAAATACGTAAGATCTCCAACCTCTGGGTGTTTCATTGCACATTGAAGACCCTGTTGTTCCGCCAGGCCGGGCTATCAACATAATGATTTTAAATTGGGGTATTTTAAATTTTTGGGGTTTTAAACCGGCCAAATCTATTTAATTATTTTAAATTTTAATCATTGTTGTGTCTTGTGTTTTTAAATTGGCTGTACACTGCCCTGAGTCCTTCGGGAGAAGGGTGGTATAGAAATAAAATTATTATTATTATTATTATTATTATTATTAACCTGACAAACTACGGTTGCTTTATATCTATCAGGTGGATGTCTTTCCCTATTAGATCTCCTAGGCAATACAGGACTCATTGCAGGTATCTCCTCCCCTAAACCTACCTCCTCTTCTTCATCCTTAATAGAGACCTCTACATTATCTATATCCTCATCAGGAGTATCATTAAACATTTTATTCTCAATAATAACATTATTGTCATCCTGTCTGTAATCTGCACGCTCAAGTTTCTCCCATCCTTCATGCTCCAGAAATTTTGCATTTGCACTACAGTAAACACTAGTAGTTCCTGGTGCCCAAAATCTAAAGGACTGATGATTTGAGTCATAGCCAACAAAAAACATTTTTCTGGCTCTCTGTTGTTCCTTCCTCCTCACATTAGATAGAATATGTACCCAAGCAGGGGCTCCAAATGTGTGTAAGTAACTAAGTTTTGGTTTACTCCCATGCCATAATGTAAATGGTATTTCACCCATAGATTTATTTATTTATTTATTTATTTATTTATTTATTTATTTATTTATTTTATTAGATTTCTATACCGCCCTACTCCTGAAGGACTCAGGGCGGTGCACAGCCAAAACAATAAAAACACATACAATACAAAATTTAAAAATAGAATAAAATCAAATTAAATAATTTTGGCCCCGACAAATTTTAAACCCCAAACTTTTAAAACCAATTTAAAATTGAATATATAAAATACAAAAGATATTTAAAATTTTAAAAAATCTTTTATAAAAGAGGGGGAAAATTAGGCCAGGCCGGCCTGGTGAAATAGTAAGGTCTTTAAGGCGCGGCGGAAGGTGCGCAGATCCGGGATCCTCCATATCTCTGGGGGGAGCTTGTTCCAGATAGTAGGTGCCCCCACAGAGAAGGCTCTCCCCCTGGGGGCCGCCAGTCGGCATTGTTTGGCTGACGGCACCTGGAGGAGCCCCTCTCTATGGGAGCGTACCGTCCGGTGGGAGGCTATTGGTGGTAGTAGGCGGTCCCGCAAGTACCCGGGTCCTAAGCCATGGAGCGCTTTAAAGGTGGTAACCAGAACCTTGAAGCGCACCTGGAAGACCACCGGGAGCCAGTGCAGCTCGCGCAGGAGTGGTGTTACATGGGAATGCCATGTCGCTCCCATTACCACCCGCGCGGCCGCACTCTGCGCCAGTTGGAGCCTCCGGGTGCTCCTCTCCCCATGTAGAGAGCGTTGCAATAGTCCAGGCGGGAGGTGACAAGGGCATGAGTGACTGTGCGTAACGAGTCCCAATCCAGAAAGGGACGCAACTGGCGAATCAGGCGAACCTGATGAAAAATCCTCCCGGTCACGGCCGTCAAGTGCTCTTCTAAAGACAGCCGTGAATCCAGGAGGACGCCCAAGTTGTGAGCCCTCTCCATGGGGGCCAATGATTCGCCCCCAATAGTCAGTGATGGTGTCAACTGACTATAACAGGATGTCGGAAACCACAGCCACTCAGTCTTGGATGGGTTGAGCCTGAGCCTGTTCCTCCCCATCCAGATCCGTATGGCCTCCAGGCACCGGGACATCACTTCAAGGGCATCGTTGGGGTGATCCGGGGTGGAGATGTACAGCTGGGTGTCGTCAGCGTACTGATGGTACTCCACCCTGAAACCACGGATGATCTCGCCCAGCGGCTTCACATAAATGTTGAACAGGAGAGACGAGAGGACCGACCCTTGCGGCACCCCACATATGAGGGGCCTTGGGGTCGACCTCTGTCCCCCTGTCAACACAGATTGCGACCGGTCAGAGAGAAAGGAGGAGAACCACTGCAACACAGTGCCTCCCACCCCCAACTCTTCCAGCCGGTGCAGCATGATACCATGGTCGATGGTATCAAAAGCCGCTGAGAGATCTAACAGGACCAGGACAGAGGAGCACCCCCAGAGGAGCCGTTTCCGTGCTGTACCCGGGCCTGAAGCCCGACTGGAATGGATCCAGATACGTCATTTCATCCAGGTGCTGGGGGAGCTGTTGCGTGACCACACTCTCAACAACCTTTGCAACAAAGCGAAGGTTGGAGACCGGACGATAATTTACCAACATTGCCGGGTCCACGGAAGGCTTCTTGAGGAGAGGCCTCACCACCGCCTCTTTCAAGGCGGCGGGAAAGTCACCCTCACTCAGTGAAGCGTTTATAATCCCCTGGAGCCAGCCTCGTGTCACTTCCCGGGAAGCCAGTACTAACCAGGAAGGACACGGGTCCAATAAACAAGTGGTCGCGTTCAGTCTACCCAGAATCCTGTCCACGTCCTCAGGGGTCACAGGATCAAACTTATCCCAGATAACATTCTCAAGGCCTGCCCCTGTCTCTCTCCCTGAGACTACCCAGTCGGAGTCCAAATCTTCCCGAATCTGAGTGATTTTGTCATACAGATACTGAACAAAATCCTCGGCTCTACCCTCCAAGGGGTCCTCCCGCGCTTCCTGGTGGAGCAGGGAGCGGGTCACCCTAAAGAGGGCGGCCAAGCGATTATCTGATGACACAATAAGAGCAGCAAAATAACTACATTTCGCTATTTTTATCGCCACTAAGTAATTCCTAATGTGGGATCTTACTAGTGTCCGGTCAGATTCAGAAAGACTGGCCCTCCAACTACTCTCTAGGCATCTTTTCTGGTGCTTCAACTCCCTCAGCTCCTCGGTAAACCAAGGAGCCAATTGAGATCGGCACCGGGTCAGAGGCCGCAAAGGCACGACCCGATCCAGAGCACCAGCAGCCACCCTATCCCAGGCGGCCACCAGGTCTCCAATCGAGGCGTGTGCCAGAACCTCAGGAAATGGCCCAAGCTCCATCTGGAATCTGTCAGGTTCCATCAGGCACCTGGGGCGGAACCATCTTACCGGCTCCGCCTCCCTGCGGCGGGGTGCAGCGGTTCGAAAGTCGAGACGAAGGAGAGAGTGATCTGACCATGACAAGAGTTCAGTAACTATATCCCCTATATCAAGATCCCTCAACCACTGTCCAGAGACAAAAACCAGATCCAGCATGTTTCCCCCTGTGTGGGTAGGGCCATGAATTAACTGGGTCAGGTCCATAGCTGTCATGGAAGCCATGAACTCCTGAGCCATCTCTGACGTCTCACCCATGGACGGCAGGTTGAAATCCCCCATGACCATAAGCTTAGGGGAATCAACCGCCACCGCAGCGATGACGTTGAGTAGCTCGGGCAGGGCTGTTGCCACGTGGCAGGGAGCCAGGTACATGATCAGCAAACCCATCTGAGCCCCATGACCCCATTTCACAAAAAGGGATTCACAGCCGGCCGTCTGAGGAACAGTGGCCTCTCTCGGTCTCAGACCTTCTTTAATGATAACCGCTACCCCCCCCGCCCCTCCCCTGTGACCTCGGCTGATGGAATGCTTGGAAACCTGGCGGGCACATTTCAACGAGGGGAAACCCCCCCTCCTGGCCCAACCAGGTCTCCGTAATACCTGCCAGGTCCGCACCCCCCTCTTGAACAAGATCACAGATGAGGGGGGCTTTATTTACTACGGACCTGGCATTGCACAGCATCAGCCGAAGGCCTGGGTCCTGAGGGTCTATGCAACCTGAGGAGCGAGTAGAGCCTTGGGGGCCGGAGCACGCCACCGCTCGTAGACAGTGAGTGCGCACTCCCCTAACACGATATGGCCCCCTGTTCCCGCCATATCTACCCCTCCCACCTACAGTACTGATGTTCAAAAAACTATCCGGAGAAGCTCTAACCCCCCCTCGATTCTGGGTCCCCCATCCCCCATGCCACGCTTCACTGCCAGACCCGACCCTCCCCCTTGTGGGTTATCCCCCATACCCACAGCCCGAATTCCAATCTGACCCTCCCCCTCCCTAGGACCCCTTAAAAATTTCACTAAAAATTTTGTTAGAAAACCCTTCAATCCCCTCGTTTTCACATGCCACCTCTCTGGGTCCCAAAACCCTTCCTTGAGGTGGGCCCTCGATAGTGAGGAGGGCCACATCTGTGAGAAGGGGGAATCTCGCAGCGCAAGAAGATCTGCAGTCATATACATCTCCAAAATGCAGCGATGGAGGCCCAAAGCTCAGACAGGGGGCTTCACAAAAGATGTAACACAGCCAATTGTTCATCGATGTGCTGTTGGTATCTCAACTGTCCTCCCACAACAGCAGGAGGGTCCTAAATTATCTCCTCCAATGGGGGCGACCTCCGGCCCGCCCTCTCACGGCGGAACCTCACGGGGCCGTAGATTGAAAAAGTTCTCCCACAGACAAGATGAATGTAGATGAATGTACAATGTTATTTAGTACATGGTTAGCACACATAACAGCCTCACCCCATAAGGTTTCAGGCAAACCAGAATCTGCCAACATTGTTCTAGTCATGGCTTGTAATGTTTGACCCCTTCTTTCAACATAAGAGTTGTGTTGTGGTCTGTACGGTGCAGACCGTTTAGGCTGCATTCCTGCCTCTTGCAAAAATTTCTCTAAACTTTGATTAGTGAATTCTGTGCCATTATCAGTTACTAAGCACATTACTTTAAACTTCTGTTTCCTTTCTACAAATCGCAGCCAGTTATTTATATGCTAGAATGTTTCACATTTTGTTTTCATTAGATAACAGAAACCGTATCTAGAGTAATGGTCTACTATGCTTAGGATATATCAGGCTTCTCCTACACTGGGTTTTTGGGGTCCAATCAAATCTACAAACACTATCTCCAATGGCTTTTTGGTTTTAAAACCATTGATACGATTTGCTGGGGTTACCCTACTTTTTTGCTGACTACAGGCATTACAATTCAAATACTTACTACATGCTTGTAGTTTTATCCCTTCAGATAACTGAACTGTTTTCTTTAACATCCTGAAATTTTTATGCCCTAATCTCCGATTCCACAGATGAATACATTCATCATGTGTTTTATCATTCCTATAAACTGACTTGGAATTAGTCATTAATGTTGGGTTCTCACGTAAAATGAATAAATCATTTTCTAATATTGCAGTAACATTTCCATCTTTCTCAATTAAACACTTATCATTTTTAAATGTTACTGTAAACCCGACTTGCAATAAAGATTTAACAGATTGCAAATTAAATTTTAACCCAGGAATGTATAACATTAGCAAAGGTTCATCACTAAATGACCAATGTGCAACACCCTCTCCAGCTACCTTAACCTTCCAACCATTGGCTAATTTCACATGTTGGTCACTCTTCTTCAGTTCCACAAAAAAAAATTTATTCCTAGTAATAGATTGAGAAGCACCACTATCAACAACCCACCTACTTAACATAAGTAGTAGAACTGGATATAGCTAAATTACAACCCTTCTTGGGTCTATTATTGTCCCTAACAGACATTTTCTTATTCTTACAATACTTAGCTATATGCCCTTTAGTCCCACAAGCAAAACATTGTTTTACAAAATAAGCAGTTGAATACATTTTTTCTTCTTTTGGTTGTTTCACTCTCAATTGATCCCTTTCTTGTCTTCTTCTGGACTCTTCCAATAACCTACCGGTTATGCCAGTCAAAGTGAGTTCATCTCTGGTCAAAACCTCTAGTGAAGAAACATAGTCATCATAACTATCGTCCAAAGAAGAAAGGATTATATAAACTTATTGTAGTTCTGAAAAAACAAGTTCCTTTTCATGCAGCTCCTGAAAAATTCTGGTCATGGATTCCAAATGAGCCATCATATCTCCTCCTTTAGGAAGATGTTGTTTAAACAATTTCCATGTGAGATATATATGAGCACCCACACTGTCACGAACATATAGTCTCTTCAACTTGGTCCAACACCTAGCAGCAGAATCCTCGCCATGAATATGGACAAGCTGCTGGTCATTCAGTGTCAGCCCAATTATGCAAAGAGCTCATTCATTGTCTCTGTTAAACTTGGCCAATTTCTTCGCATCTTCATCGTCATCAGGATCCCATGCTATTACATCCGGTGGATTATTTACTATGTCCCACAGTCCTTCTCTACGCAAAAGTAGATTACCTTTGGTAGACCAGGATACATAGTTTGTTCCATCCAGCCGGGTTATCATGGAGATATTCGATACTTGTTATTGTGCCATCTTCACTTGGATTATATATCACAAACACAGTTTTCTGTATTATTTACATTAACTCTCAGTTCACTATATAGCTCTGTTTAGCTCTGAGCAATCCTAGTTAGTTAGTTAGTTAGTTAGTTAGTTAGTTAGTTAGTTAGTTAGTTAGTTAGTTTGTTTGTTTGTTTGTTTATTTATTTATTTATTTATTTATTTATTTATTTATTTATTTATTTATTTATTTATTTATTTAATTTGTATATCGCCCTACTCCCAAAGGACTCAAGGTGGTGAACAGCCAAAAGATAAAATACATATAATACAAATGTTAAAAAACCATTAAAATACAATTAAATAATTTGGCCAGAAAACAAAATTAAAAACACCCCAAATTTATAAGACTAATTTAAAATTTAAAAAATTTAAAAACAGTTTAAAAAAGAGGTTAGGCCAGGCTGGCCTGCTGGAATAGGAATGTTTTGAGGGCACGGCGGAAAGCGCACAGATCCGGGATCCTTTGTATCTCTGGGGGGAGCTCATTCCAGATGGCAGGTGCCCCCACAGAGAAGGCTCTCCCCCTGGGGGGCGCCAGTCGACACTGTTTGACTGATGGCACCCTAAGAAGCCCCTCTCTATGGGAGCATACTGGTCGGTGAGAGGCTACTGGTGGCAGAAGGCGGTCTCGTAGATACCCCGGTCCTAGGCCATGGAGCACTCTAAAGGTGGTAACCAAAACCTTGAAGCGCACCCAGAAGACCACCGGGAGCCAGTACAGTTTGCGCAGGAGGGGGGTCACATGAGAGTGCCACGTCGCTCACGTGGCCGCATTCTGGACCAGCTGGAGCCTCCTGGTGCTCCTCAAGGGGAGCCCCATGTAGAGAGCATTGCAGTAGTCCAGGTGGAAAGTGACGAGGGCATGAGTGACCGTATTTAACGAGTCCCGATCCAGAAAGGGACGCAACTGGCAAATCAGGCGAACCTGATAAAATGCCCTCCCGGCCACAGCCATCAATTGCTCTTCTAAAGACAGCTGTGAGTCCAGGAGGTTGCGAGCCCTCTCTGTGGGGGCCATCGATTCGCCCCCAATAGTCAGTGATGGCACCAACTGACTATATCGGGATGTCGGAAAGCACAGCCACTCGGTCTTGGATGGGTTGAGCCTGAGTCTGTTTCTCCCCATCCAGATCTGTACAGCCTCCAGGCACCGGGACATCACTTCGAGGGCATCATTGGGTCCGGGGTGGAGATGTACAGCTGAGTGTCATCAGCGTACTGGTGGTACTTCACCCCAAAACCACAGATGATCTCACCCAGCGGCCTCACATAAATGTTGAACAGAAGGGGCGAGAGGACCGACCCTTGTGGCACCCCACATACAAGGGGCCTGGGGTCGACCTCTGTCCCCCTGCCAATGCAGACTGCGACTGGTCAGAGAGAAAGGAGGAGAACCACCACAACATGGTGCCCCCCACCCCTAACTCTTTCAGCCGGTGCAGCATGATACCATGGTTGATGGTATCAAAAGCCGCTGAGAGGTCTAACAGGACCAGGACAGAGGAACAACCCCTGTCCCGAGCCTCCCAGAGATCATCAACCAATGCGACCAATGCCGTTTCCATGCTTTATCCAGGCCTGAAGCCCGACTGGAATGGATCCAGATAAGCCGATTCATCCAGGTACTGAGGGAGCTGTCGTGCTACCACACTCTCAACAACCTTCACAACAAAGTGAAGGTTGGAGACTGGACGGTAACTAGCCAACACTGCCGGGTCCAGGGAAGGCTTCTTGAGGAGAGGTCTCACCACCGCCTCTTTCGTTTTTCTTTTTGTTTTAAAAAACAAACTTTATTAGATTTAAAAAGATAAAACCTTTTTATTCACAACCTTAAAATACAATCAACAGTACTAATCACAACAAACAAACTAAGTATATGTGGTATATAAAGTACAAATGTACACAGTGACTTATTCCCTTTTTTATCTTGATGACGGTGTATAATTATTACTTTTAATTTCTTACTAAATTTTAACTTTATCTTTTCCATTGGTTTATCCACTCATACCAACTATCCCATACCTTAAAATACTGTGAGTCTTCCTTATCTTTCAATTTCAATGTTAGTCTATCCATTTCTGCACACATATAAATTTTTTGAATTATTTGCTGCTCCATTGGCAATTGATCTGTTTTCCAGACTTGTGCTAGGGCTAACCTAGCCACCATAATTATATGTAATATTAGGTACTTTTTTTCTTTTCTAATGTTTTGTTTAAGCATTCCTAACAAAAAGATTTCTGGTTCTAGCTCAATATCCTCCGCAATTATTTCTGATATCCAAATTTTTATTTTTATCCAATATTTCTTAATTTTTGGGCAAAGCCACCATACATGAAAGAAGGTTCCCTGTGCTTGCTTACATTTCCAACACGTTGGATTAAGATTTGCATACATCCTCGCCAATCTCGCAGGGGCTAGATACCATCTGTACCACATCTTGTAGTGGTTCTCCTTAAATGCTACCGATTTTGTTATTCTATAGTGGGTCCACAATTGCTTTAAGGTCCCCCAGCAAACATACATTTTCTATATTTTGTTCTATTATCTTTTCATGCAATTTTCGGTAAAATTCTTTTTGTACACACGTGGTGGCACTCAGCCTCCCCATAATCCTGTCCACTTCCTCAGGGGTGACAGGATTGAACTCCTCCCAAATCACAAGACCAGCTGTCTCCTCACCATCTGACCCTGCCCAGTCAGAGTCCAGACTGTCCCGAATCTGAGTGATCTTATCCAGCAGATGCTGACTAAACTCCTTGGCACGTCCCTGCAAAGGATCCTCCCCTGGTCTCCAGTTCAGGAGAGTGCAGGAGACCCTGAACAGGGTGGCTGGGCAATTATCTGTGGATGCAATGAGGGCAGAGAAGTGTGCCAGCTTCGCCGCCTCCATCGCCACCAGATAATATCATGTGAACGATCTCAACTGGGAACGGTCAGATTCAGAATGACTGGATCTCCAACCGCTCTCTAGGCCTCTTCTATGGCGCTTCATCTCCCGGAGCTCCTCCATAAACCAAGGAGCCAACCAGGATCTGCGTCGGGTCAGAGGCCGCAAAGGGATGACATGGTCAAGTGCCCTGGCGGCCGCCTTTTCCCAGGCATCCACCAGAGCCTCGACCAGTGCATGGGAGAGAGAGAGAGAGGTATTGTCCCAAGCTCCATCTGGAACCTTTCCCGTTCCATCAGGTGCCTGGGGCAGAACCAGATGGTAGGTCCCGCATTTACCTTTTAATTTCCTGTTTTGATTGTTATTTCAGTGTTCTAAACTAGTTTTGATGAAAGAAGTCTCTTCCAAGAGCATGGAGGACATTTCCAACTTGTGTGAATGCAGCTGTTGTGTCTAATCAGCTTGACATTTTGATGAATCTTTCATCTAGGTGTAAGATGAAAACCTGAGAGTAAAGCAAATAATGTAATGCAATAAGTTTGATTTGAAAGGCACACATCTGAAGTTCATGATGCCATGGTGTCAAAATTACCAGATACCAGCATTTGGAGTTGGTTGTACTATAATGAAGCCCTCTTTCATTATTTTACAACTCGTACTATATGTGATGCAATGAAAATTGTGATCATCCTTGCTGATGAACTCCATCATTATCTATGGGCTAAAGCAGTGGTTCCCAAAGTGGGTGGTACTGCCCCCTGGGGGGTAGTGGGATGACTTAGGGGGGTGCTAAGAGGCAAGGAGGATGGCAGAGAAGAGCTGCAGGTGGGCTGGAGCAGCATAGGCCATTCCTCCTCTGGGCTCAGCATGCAGATAGAAAAGCGGGAAGCGCTCTTTGCGCCCCCAGCTCATTCACTGCAACAAAGAACGGGTGCTCGGAAGAGCAGGCTCCGTTTGGGTGGGCAATCATTGGTCACATAGTTCAGTGGGGGAGGCTACCAAAGGGAGACCCATTTAGAAGGATCTGGGTGGGGCGCGTCCCACCTAATTAGACTGTGTTTTTTCCCTTTCCAAACCAATTCCAAACAAGCAGTGCAAGCGGCAGTGCAAAAGCTGTTGAAGTTTGGTCTGGAAAGGGAAAAAACTCAGCTGAATTAGATGGGACCTGCCCCACCCAGATCTCTCCAAACAGGTCTCTACCTGAATACTGTTACCAGCTCTGCACCACCCGAAGACCAACAAGAAGACATTCCCCAGGGCCACCGGCTGCTACCTGGGTGCATAGTCGGTAACAGAATGCAGGCAGAGGAGAAGCAGGAAAGCTTTTCAGCAGGGAGGTTACCGTAGGGAGATCCGTTTGGAGGGATCTGGGTGGGGCATGTCTCGCCTAATTCTGCTGCATTTTTTCCCTTTCTAAACCAGCTCCAAGCAAGCAGTGCAGGCAGCGGTGCAAGAACTTTTGAAGTTTGCCCGTCCCCTTACAATGGTAAGAAAGAGGCATTTGGAGAACTCGGGAGCTTTGCCGCAGACTCCGATGTCACCAGAGGCCTTCCTGGGGTGGCTAGTATGTGGCCAGCCAGGCTTGCCACTCCCCTGCCGAGTATCCAGGTGGGCTGCCGTGTGTGTGTGAGGGGGGGGGAGTCATTCCACCTTGAAAGCCAGGGCCCGTATCAGAAAGAGTTGGAAGGGACTTGGAGATCATCTAGCAACCCACTTCTCATGCAGGAGGACTATACTAAGGATTCGAACCACCTTTTAATTCTAGACACCTACAGCCCACCCCTGCCTCTTCAGATGTTGGAGCATGTGTGTGTGGGGCGGTGCTTTTCAAGGAGCCACAAGGGGGGCTGAGAGCAGAGTCATTCTGACAGTGTCTTTTAAAATTGCTTGGAAGAGCAATTTTTTCCCTAACAATAATGGTTTGTATACTGTGGAATAAAACATATGCCTGGAAAAAGTACTTGCAAAACTTGGACAGAAGGAAAAGAAATGCAGGATTGGACTCATTATCAGTAGCTAGTAGTTCATTGTTATCAGTGACTCCCACTGATTCTAAACTCATTTTAAGACTGGGATTGGTGACTACTGAAATTTTAAGTATTCAACATTGGTCTCAGAAACCTTTGAGAACCTGCAGAAGACATTAGGTGGCCATCAGTCATTACTTTAGTGATGAACTCAAAGAGATCAGGCATGACATTGCTTATTTATCAGAACTGTTTGCAAAGTTCATTGAAGTGAATTTGCAGTTGCAAGGAAATGAGGTCAATCTTATTAAGGCTAAATCTGTCATCTCTATGTTTATTTCAAAATTAAGTCTATTCAAGTGCAATATAGACCGTCACAAGCTATACCAATTTCTGAGCTTGTCCGAGCTAGAAGAGGGATACAAGATGATAATCAGCAAGTTTTTTGTGACCATTTGGACATGCTGCATAAAGATATGTCTGAGCGATATCAGGATCTTCTTTTGATGGAAATTCCAGATTGAGTGATAAATCCATTTTCAGATACTGAGGAAGATGGGGTAGTAGAGGAACAACTAATAGAGCTGCAAAATGACATTGAGCTGAAGCCAAAGTTTAAGAAATTGTATCAAGAGTTTTGGTTACAGAAGGAAATTTCTGATTGCTATCTTGCACTATGGACAATGGTTAAGAAGCTCCTTGTTGCATTTCCAACATCATGGTTGGTGGAATGTGGTTTCAGTGTGATCATCCAACCTCTCTCCAAGCAGAGAAATCAACTCCAGATTACTGAATGTGGTAATTTAAGACTCCTGCTAAGTGACTTAAAACCAGACATTGGGAAACTGGTATCACTTCATCAAGCCCATCCATCACATTAAGAATTTAGTGAACAGTGAAGTAGTTACTAAATTTTACTGAGTTTACTAAGTTAATAGTTACTAAGGTTCTTGATAAATGACTATCAGACTTTGAAAACCTGGTATCACTGGATCATGTTCAACAATTCTATTGAATTAACAAAATATTTTTAAATTGGATTTTGAATAAATGTGCAATTAATTGTTACAGTTTTGAATTTTACTGTTACTATTTTCCTTAGTGAGTTGTGCAAACAGCTATTCCAAACAATGCTATTTATAGGGGTGGGGGTGGGGGGCACTGAGGATGAGTTTGTAGCACCAAGGGGGCAGTGGACTGAAAAAGTTTGGGAACCACTGGTTTAGTGGAAATGGAACTTGCAAATTCTGTAGTAGGAGTCAGATGTTTTCTAATGCTGACACATGCATATCATAATTTTTTTTCTCAAGAATATATTGAAATTATAAAAGTAGCTATATGCAAAAATCTAGGATAGGATTCTCTAACCACATCTGCATTAGGATGGGTGATTTAAAAAATAAGGACTAAAAGCCCAAAATTATGTATTTCAGTCATATAACATCTGATTTCTTTGCAGGCATATCTGGAGGTTGGGGAGGTGGGGGGGATCAGAATAATAGCTGCAATGATTGCTTGAGGCCCTGGCCCCTTTTAAAGATTGTTTCTTTGTGTAAGAAATCCCAAGTACAAGCCCAGGTATCTCCCAATACAACTGTGAGCATTACTGAGAGTATCTTACTTGAACATATTAGTCAAACTGTCAGTATTTCTTTCTGAAACAATTTAGGTAAAAAGGAGTACACCTTCTAACTTGTATATTTTGAGCAGATTTATAAGAATAAAAAAGAAACTTATAAAAAGAAATAAATAAAAGGAATTTTAATCAATTAAAAAACTTAACTAAGCAATACTTGTAATTTTATTTAATTTATCGTTTTGAAGTTCATGCCTGAAAAATAATCTAAACATTCATTAGTTTTGAATGAATAATTCAGGATCAGCAATTAGCATATTTTCTCCCAATAAATTACCAACTATAAAGGGTTCTATTGTTTTCTTACTAATTATTTAAAACACATTATTTATCTGGTTATAAACATAACACATAACCCAGCCTTCTATAACTCAGTGCCCTAAAGATATATGAGACTATAATTAACTATAATTAACATATAATTCATATAATTTTCATTATATGAAATATGCAAAATTGGGTAATGTTGAATTACAATTTCTTAAACTTAGAAGTGGACATTGAACTTACACAAGTTTTCAACTTTGTATAACTCATATTATAAATAGCAGGGGTGGGTTCTACTCACCTCCACTACCGGTTTGCAACGGGAACATGCGTGCGCAGAAACATCTGTGCATGTGCAGATCGTTCATGATGATATCTGGGTGGGTGGGCAGATATCACTACTGGTTTGCAAGAACCAGACCGAACTGGGAGCAACCCACTACTGGTAGATAGATTATGAATAATTTTCACATTGCCCTGAGCTTTTTGTTTTGCAGGTGCATTGTTTCAGGATTTGTAGTAAAAAATAAGCTTTTCTTCTCTCTCTCTGATTGCAAGAAGATATGATTAAAATTATATTTTTTGTTAGATGGTAAATCAAGATATATTCTCAATCTTTTCTTGATGTGTTGACAATAATTAAATGAAAATAATATTTTTGACAGTTTATGAGTGAATTTTAAGCCTTTTTTTAAATAAAGGCTGTGTAAAGTACAACATATCCTTTTTGTACAGATATTTCTTTTTTATATCACAATTCAATTTGTGGAGGCTTTTAAGTTGTTTTTTCTTTTTTAATATTAGATTTACATTATATTTTATTTCCTTTGTTATTAAGTTGTCTTGGGCACCATTGTGTTGAAAGGTAGGATATAAATTCAGGCCATATGCAAATGTTCATATCTTAGAATTTCATTGCAAATAAAAGAGAACAAAAAGCAAAGTGGACCCACTGGAAGAAACATCAATTTTATGCCAAACTCAAGGTCTACAAACAAGTATTTTAATCATCCATTTTTTTAAACAAAAGACACAATGATCATACCCACACCCACATATGCACATGCACATGCACAGTTATGCTTATTCCATCCTTTTTCACCTCATCTGGCAATTGCTTTCTGGTCCAGCAGATACTAACATCTAATGAGTCAGACTTCCCATTTTCAGACTAATCAGTCAGCTGCACTAATTGCAAATGCAAATATGCAAATTTATATTAATTAATTACTCTGCTAATTAGTTTTGCGCTCTTTTTTGTGTAATAAATCAATGTGCAGTGGAAAGGAAACAAGTCCTGTCCCATTTCACCCCACATAAAAATGTAATGTGCTCATTGGAGAAAATATATCTTTAAAAGTCTATTTTAATCATTGTGCTTCAGCTGATGGAGCTCCTTAGGTAGGCACCATTGTGAAAAGGCTTCTGCATCTTTAGAAAATACCATACTAAGGTGCCTGTTAGCAATTTAATTATCACATTATGGACTTCAGAAATAAAATGCAATTTTGCTATGCTGCAGGCTGTGACTTCAAGCTCCCTTGCTTCACACACTTTCTTGCAAGACTTCTTAAAAAGGTTGATTATTGTACACAGAAGAAAATATTGCACTCTCTCAAGCTGGGTTTGCATATATTGTGGACCAATTCAGTCCAATATAAACCTCCTTTCCTCATCCTGTTTGCAGGGCACATACCTTTGTTATTTTATTTCTGCTGCTTTTCAGATTTTCAAGTCTTGGAGACATTAATTTGGTGTTAAGCCATGTAAATGATTATGAGCAGTTAGGCAAGAAAGTCAAGGACTTAGGTGCACAAGTAGTTTTTTCATTTGTACTGCCAATGAAAAGACAACATCCGGTAAGAGAACAAAGAATTCTAGAAATGAATTCACTGGCTAAAGAGTTGGTGTTGCCAAAAAAACTTTGCATTCCTGGACCATGGTCCGTACTACCTCCAAGATGGGCTTTTGGCAAGGGATGGGTTGCACCTCACAAAGACTGGGAAGAATGTTTTCAGAAAACGACTGGCTCAACTTATCAGGAGGGCTTTAAACTAAAATTGAGGGGGGAGGGCGACCAGTCTTTAGGATCTTCAGGACCTAATTCCAAGCAAAAACCCCTAGAAAGCAAGGCAAATAAAGAAGTAAGGAGGGATGGGAAGGAAGACAAACTCAAATACCAAATTGGAGACATGGGAAGCATACCCAGGATCAGATATAAAGATCTCAAGTGCCTATATACAAATGCACAAAATCTGGGGAACAAACAGGGTGAACTTGAACTACTAATACATGAAGGTAGATGTTATATAGTTGGAATAACAGAAACTTGGTGGGATGAATGACCCATGACTGGAACATACTGATAGAAGGATACAAACTCTTCAAAAAAAAAAAAAAAAAACCCAGACCCTGGGGGGCGGGGCTGGCATTGCGACGAGACGACGGGAAGTTTTCGGGGCTCCGAAACTACCGCCGATATCTCCACTGCTGGACGATCCAATTTGGATCTCACTGTCCTGCTGAGGCAGTGATAGAGGAGGGCACATTCTGTTGATCCCAGGGACACTGCAAAGTCCCTGGTTGATCCAGAAGAAGCTCTTTTTTCCGGCACTGAAGAGGCAGCCATTAAACTGCTGAAGTTGGGACAGCTCCGAACAGAAGAGAACGAGTGAAAGTGTTATGATCTGGTGAGAGTTTTTCAAACTTGACTTTAAGAACACTCTGAAGAGCAAATGCAACTAGGATTTAATATAGAAGTAATTTAGCGGTGGAATCGAGCCTGAATTTAAGTTAATTTTCCTAAAATATAAACTATTTCTATGTGTGGATGCCAGTGGAAAGTTTCACTTTAAATTTGACTGGACTGGATTGGAAAGGAGATTCGTTTTTCTATCTGCTTAAATACTAAATTTTTGATGCAGATTGAGTTTATTAATTTTGGAATTAGCTTTGTCATTTTTGTTTTTGGCAGACTTTTACTTTTTAACTTTTTTTCTGTTTTATTGTTAATTGAAAGGAGAAGTGGAAGTGGGAGAAATAAGAGACATTGCCACCTAGTGGATTAAAACATTGTATTTTTCTTTTGTTTTTTTTTTTAACTGAGGGGAAAGGGAAAAAAATAGCAACTGTGTTATTCTCCAAGGTCAATTGGCTAACTTACAGATAAAATTTAAAAGGACATCAAAGAGTGTCTACAAGATTGTTTATACAGGTGTTTTGCTGGGAAAAGCATTGCTGAAAGGCGATGCTGGAAAGCAGCTCTGGAAAAGAGAGTTGTTAAATCAAGTGTGGCACAAGAAAGAGATTTAGAATGTTACACAGTTGTGGGCTTTTAAATTAGATGGAAATCCTTCCCCTTTCTATTTTTACCTCTCCACTTCCCCAATATTTTTATTTTTAAAACATTGGAACATATATATACATATTTTTCTTTTCTTTTTTCTCCTCCCCCTTTTTTTTCTCTTCTTCTTTTATTCCTCCACAATAAGTGTTTACTTAATTGGATTAAGGCATATAAAAGCCTGAAGAAATTTTTTCTTCTTTTTCTTTTTCTTTTCTTTTTTTGACTTTTTTTATTTACTGATTAGAGACTTTATTTGAATTTGTTTTTGGCTATTTCACGCAATTGGATTAAGACATACAAGAGTCTGAAGAAACTTTCCCTTTTTCTTTTTTGGCCCTTTTTTTATTTGCTGATTGGAGATTCTTACTTGAATTTGTTTTTGGCTATCCCAGGTGATTGGATTAGGGCACACAAGAGCCTGAAGAGTGTTGTTTCTTTGAGTATTTTTTTTCTTCTTTTTCCTTTTTTTTGTTTCTTTTTTTATTTTTATCTTTTTGTAACCTCCTGCCATTTACAAAATGGATTAGGGTTGAGAAGAACCTGAAGATATTTTATTTCACTGTGTTGATTTGGATTACTTATAGAAATGAACAAAAAAGCAGCAGTTGTTAGCTCTGCTGGATCGACCCCTTCTTCATCACCAGTGGGAGGACAATGATCAATTCAGCAGGAAAAAGAGAAAGAATGTGAGAAAGAAAAGGATGCGACAATGCAGATGATTTTGCAAGGAATACAAGATATAAAATCAAAAATAGAGAAAACAGATGAAAAAGTGGAGAATATACAACAGATGATAAAGAAATATGAAGACAGACTTGAAAAAATTGAAGAAAAAGAGGAACAAAGAGATTAAAAAATCAGAGATATGGATTTTTTTTTAAATTTGATTTATATGCCGCCCTTCTCTGGAGATTCAGGGCGGCTTACAATGCGTTAAGCAATAGCCTTCATACTTTTGTATATTTATACAAAGTCAGTTTATTGCCCCCACAAACTGGGTCCTCATTTAACCTACCTAATAGATTAGAAGATAATAGATTAGAAGAAGTTGAACATGGTAGAAGCAGCCTAGGATGGGAGATGGATAAATCAGAATTTTACTTAAGATTCCAAAATGTGGAGGAAGAAAAAGGTGATAGAAATTCTTGCAGGAGCTCTAGAAATTTCTAAAAAAAAAAAATGTCGGATGGCGTTGATGAAATGTACCGAGTATATACTAGATATGCAATGAGAAATAAAGAGAAGTTCATATAAGATTTACTAAAAAATCAATTAAAACACAAATCCACACAAATAAATAACAAATAACTCAACACAAATAAATCAACACAAACACAAATATTGCAGATTGCAAAAGAGAAAGCGTTGCAATACAAGGGCAAGGAAATTATGCTGAAGCAAATACCGAGAAGAGTAAGAGAGTTGAGAAGAGAGTTTCAACTTTTAACAAAAATATTGCTCCAGAAATGGGTGAACTACAGATGGCTGATACCAGAAGGATTGGTGTTTACATGGCAAATGCAAAGATTTAAAATATATTCAATTGATAAAGCTAAAGCATTTTTTTGTGGAATATATAAGAGAAAAAGATGCTGAGCCAAGAAGGGAAGAGACACTGCTCCAATTACAAGAAGAGGATCTAGTGATGATGGAAAAGGAGGAGGGTGCACTTGATGGTGCAGTAGGAGGTGCCATAGAATATAAAGAACATTGTGAACTGAGATCCACTAGATCAGTAAAACCTATATATAAAGTATAAATATGGAGGAGAAGAAATTAATTACAATTAACATAAATGGACTTAATATAGCAACTAAAAGAAGGAAAATATTCCACAAATTGGAGAAACTAAAAATGGATATAATTTGTTTACAAGAAGTGCATATTAAAAAGCAGCATGAATTACTTTTGGTACAGCATAAATTAGGGAAATTATTTGCTTCATTGCCACAATGTAAGAAAAGAGGAGTGGTTTTGTATATTAAAGATACAATATTAGTGGAAAAAAATTATGAAGATGGAGAAGGACAAATTCTGATGGTGGAAATGACAGACAACAATAGAAAAATATTGTTAACAGAGATATATGCTCCTAGCGACAATCAATAAAATTTTTATAGAAAATTACATCTGAAATTAATAGAGCTGGATTATGACAACATTTGTATGATGGGAGACTTCAATGGAATAGTAGATGAGAAAATGGACTATAATACACAAAAGACAATAAAACAAAGTAGGAAAATTTGGCTGAAATCTTTTTTAAGATGATAGAGGAAATAAATTTAAAAGATATATGGAGAGAAAGAAATGCAAAAAATAAACAATACACTTTTTATTCTAATAGACATTTATCATGGTCCAGAATAGATATGATATGGTTGACAATGGACTTGACCTCGAACATAGATGAAATAGCTATAGAGGCTAACACCTGGGCAGATCATAATCCAATGATAGTGAGATGGAAAGGACAAAGGAGAAGGTCTAGATGGACCTTAAACACTACAATATTAAAAGAAAAGGATTTCCTACAGAAAATGGAGAAAGAATTAGCTTTTTTTTTCCCAAAAAAAAAATAGAAAAGAGGACACATCACTGCAGAACCGGTGGGATACTATGAAAGCTTATGCCAGAAGCCTGATTATTGACTATACAAGAAAAAGAAATATTAAGAAAAGGCAAGCATATAAAACACTAGAGGATGATTATAAGACATTTGAAAAAGAACTGCAGAAGTTCCCACAAAAAAAAAAAGACATTAAAATGAAAATGGACACAATTAAACATAAAATGGGATTATTAGAGAAAGAAGAGCTAGCACAAAAAATCAGGAATGCTAAATAGAAATATTTTGAAGATGCTAATAAACCAGGCAGATGGCTAGCATATAAACTGAAAAAAGAAAGGAATTCAAGGAAAATATCACAGTTAAAAGATGATCAAGGACAAATTAGATTTGGAAATGAGGAGAAGAAGGACATTGTGTAAGACTATTATAAAAAGGTATATGAAAAAGAAAAGATAGAAGAGGAGAATATTAAACAATATTTACATAAGGCGAATTTACTCCAGATTCCGAAAGATGTTGAGATGATGCTAGAAGGGAATATAACAATGATGGAGTTGACAGAAGCAATTAAAAAACAAAAAAATGGGAAGGCACCAGGACCAGATGGATTACAGGCAGAATATTATAAGACTTTACAGGAATCACTGAGTCTCCCATTACTAGAAATTATGAATGAAGTAATGTTACAGAAGGAAATACCCAACTCATGGTTAGAAGCATATATTACACTTATTCCAAAAGAATATACCGACCTACAACAAGTCAAAAACTATAGGCCTATATCTTTGCTAAACTCAGACTATAAAATCTTCGCTAGAATACTAGCAGAAAGACTTAAAAGATACTTAAATAATTTTATACACTCAGATCAAAATGGATTTCTGCCAAAAAAGCAGATTAGAGACAATTTGAGGATAATTCTGGATACTTTGGAATATTATGAGGCACACCCAGAAAAGCAAATGGCCTTGATGTTTTTAGATGCACAGAAAGCCTTTGACAATGTGAACTGGCGATTGATGATACTACAATTGAAACAGATGGGCTTTGAAGAGAAATTTGTTCAAGCTATAGAAGCTATATATTATAAACAAATAGCAAAAATAATGATAAATGGAGAGCTGACAGAATTCATTGAAATACAAAAAGGAACAAGACAAGGTTGTCCATTGTCACCACTATTGTTTGTGTTAACATTAGAAGTACTAAACAGAAACATTAGAGAAGAAAAAGGAATGAAAGGAATGAAAATTCAAAATCAAGAATATAAATTGCAAACATTTGCTGATGACCTGGTGTTTATCTTGGAAGAACCACTTCAATCTATAAACAAATTGATAGACAAAATAGGAGATTTCGGGAAAGTGGCAGGCTTGAAAATAAATAAAGACAAAACGAAGATTTTGACAAAAAATATGTTAAAAAACAGAAAGAAGAATTGGTGGAAGTATCAAGGATGCAGGTCATGAATAAGGTTAAATATCTGGGGATATATTTGACAGCAAAATGTGATACTTTTAAGGAGAATAATTATGATAAGCTTAAACAACAGATAGCGACAGATTTGGCAAAATGGGAGAATTTGCAATTATCATTGATAGGGAGAATATCAACTATTAAAATGAACATACTGCCCAGACTTTTATATTTATTTCAGACAATTCCAATTAAGTTGGGGAAAAAATATTTTTAAGATTTAAATAAAATTGTGTTAAAATATATATGACAGGGCAAAAAGCTAAGCACAAAACTAAAATTGATGCAAGATGTTAGATCAAGAGGAGGTTTTGGTTTGCTGGATTGAGAATTATATTATCAAGCTTGTAATTTGATGTGGATTAAAGAATGGATAACATTAAGGAATATCAGATTGTTGACTTTAGAAGGACATAATTTATTGTTGGGTTGGCATGCTTTTAAGTGGTATAAAAGTACAAAATTACAGGGTTATTTCAGAAGGCATATGATACAAGAATCTCTGTTATTAAACTGGGAGAAGATCAAACAATGTCATTATTTAAAAATTCCAGTCTGGTTATCACCTATTGAAGCAGTCTCACACACAATAACATTTAGAAAGGAACAAATTGTTAGATATGGTGAATTATTAAATGAAAAGGGTGAACTTAAGTCGAAGCAAGAACTAGAAGAACAAGAGTTTGAAATGGATTGGTTTCATATATGCAAATACAGTCTAGATATGATGAAGATTCTAAAATGGAGGGTTTTTATAGTAACTTGACAAATTTAGATAAAATTTTAACAGGTTCTGATGACCATGTAATTAAAAAACTGTACAGTTACTTATTAGAAGTAAAATTGGCAGAAGAACAAGTTAAAGAAACAATGATTGCATGGGGGAAAATGTTGATCATGGGATTGATTTAGAGAAATGGGAAAAACTATGGTTGCAGAATTATAAAATGACAATGTCAACAGCATATAAGGAGAATTTGTATAAGATGCTTTACAGGTGGCATCTACCTCTGGCGAGAATAGCCAGAATGTACAAGAATAAATCGGAGAAATGTTGGAAGTATCATCAGACTCCGGGTTCATATTAGCATATGTGGTGGACATGCGCAGAAGCTAAGCGATATTGGACTAAAATCTACACATGGCTGGAAAAAATGATAAAGAAACACATTGACTTTAAACCAGAGATATTTTTATTAGGGATTTTACCAGAAATATACAATAGAGAATTGAGATTTAATTGTGAATGTTTTAATGGCAGCTAGAATTGTATTTGTTAAAAACTGGAAAGGAGAGAAGATACCCATGGATGACAACGTTATTAAGAAAATTCTGGAGTGTGCTGAAATGAGTTAATTGACATTTGAAATTAGGGAACAAGAAGATAAACAATATTGTTTGATATGGGATTTATTTTATCAATGGTTAGACAAGAAAGAATGGAAATGAAATATGAAATGGATAAGAATAAAATATATAAAGAGGGTATTTTTTCCCTTATGGAGGATAAGCTACTGTCAAATAATTGGTAAATGAGAATAATAATGTAATAAACTGTTAAATAAGAAAATGTTGGATAGAGGATTAAGCACAAAAGATTTGTAACCGATTAAAACACTTTCTGTAATTGTAATGGATGATAATTGTTTTATGTTTTAAGTTTTGTTTAAAAATAAAAAAAAATTCTCAAAAAAAACAAAAACAAAACCCAGACCCCATAAAAGAGGAGGTGGAGTTGCACTGTATTTAAAGGACCACTATATTGCTACAGAATTGCATGAAACCAGAGATGAAAACCTCCTAGAATGCATATAGGTCAACATAAAAGAAAAAAAGAATGACATGGCCATAGTGCAGTGGTGGAATTCAATTTTTGAAACAACCGGTTCTGTGGGCATAGTTTATTTGGGTGGGTGTGGCTTAATGGTCATGTGCCTGGGTGGGTGTGGCTTGGTGGTCATGTGACCGGGTGGCCATGGCTAGCTGATCATGTAACCGGGTGGCTGTGGCTATGTGTATAGGGATTACTCAGAGGGCTGAAAAAAGTCATTTCTGACTGGTCCTCACATTTATGACCATCCTCACATTTATGCCCGTTGCAGCATTCTTAACAACCGTGTCACTCATTTCATAACTGCTTCTCTTTACCATGGTGACAAGATAGGGCGCAAAACGTAAAATGTGAGGACAGTCGTAAGTGCGAGGACCAGTCAAAAGTGCAAGGACCAGTCAAAAATAACTTTTTCAGCCCTCTGAGTAGTCCCTATGCACATAGGGACTACCCAGAGGGCTGAAAAATGTGGTTTCTGACAGGTCCTCGCACTTTTGACCGGTCCTCGCACTTATGACTGCTCATCATTTATGCCCGTTACAGCATTCTTAACAACCGTGTCACTCATTTCACAACTGCAGTGCTTCATGTGACCAGGTGGCCGTGGCCAGGTGGTCATATGGCATCGCTTCTTTGCCCTAATGACAGTTTGCTGCAATGGTCATAAGTGTGAAAAACGGTCATAAGTCACTTTTTCCAGTGCCATTGTAATTGTAGATCAAGGATTACCTGTACAAAAATACAAAAAGCTTCTTTGCTTGCAAATAGATGCCCTAGATACCAGTCATTAGATTAGAAATATCTGCAAACTGCAGTTACAAATCAGGGAGGGTGTCAGAGTACCTTGAGGAATTAAAATAGTTAAAATGCAATGATAACTATCAGCAGCCAAGTGAAACCCTTTAGCAGGGTCATTTAAGCTCTCCAGAATGAAGCAAAGGAGTGAACGAAATATCTGTTGCTTGTTAAACCAATTTCCAGAACAAATAGACACAGAACTAGTCAGATTTCCGAAGCTGCTTCTTTTTAGGAACAGAGATTAACATTTTTTCTTCCAAACAAAGCTGAATACGGAAAATTATCTCATCACTAAACACAGGATTAAATATCACCAAGCACAGAATTAAACTTCACCAAAAACCAGTTTTAGACCAAAAGTCAGAAAGAGTATGTAAACTCACATTGGAATGTTAATCTTTCTAGCTAGCCAAGAAGCCTTGCTGAATGTCACTCATCTTGGTTCCTTGTCATTAAAAGCTTCTGTTTTGTTATTCAATTATTTCTTCAAAGTGCTGATCATTGCACCCTGACTGGAAGAACTCCAACAGGGGAGTATTTCCTCCCAACAGCAGTGTAAAAAGCTTAAAACAACCCTTCCCCTTTAAGAAAGTCAAGCAAAATAAAAAACCGCTGAGAACCTCCGGAACTGGAAGCGACAGTAAGTGTAGGCATACTCCTGGAGAGGCAGTTTCTGTAAGCAGGGCAATAAAGATTAGGCAGGAAACAACACCGAATGTTGTAATTCCTTACAGGATTAACCCTGTCAAGTGGAAAAAAAACAAAAGGAGAATTCTTTTAACAACCGGTTCTCCGAACTGCATAATTACTTAACAACCGGTTCTTCCAAACTGGTGCGAACTGGTAGAATCCCACTACTGCATAGGTGTATACTATAGGCCACCCACTCAAGCAGAAAAAATAGATATCCTTTTTGCCAACCAATTAACAAACATATGTAGGAAACACACTACAATAGTAATTGGGGACTTCAATTACCCTGATATCAATTGGAAAACGAATTGTGCACCAAGTGAAAAAACTGTCAGATCCCTAAAAGTGATACTGCCATTCAAGTGAAGGAAGGGGGGGACTTGGATTCGATTTACTAGCATGGCCTGGGTCATCAGATATTTTACAACCTATATCCTGGCGCCAAGGAAGCCTGAGATTCCCTTTACCTGCAGGAATTTATATGATAGCCATGTGGGTTGTCCCACTTTAAAGGGAAGTGGTGGGAATGCATGTTTGTTCGGGTTCTCAAAGGAAATAGTAAAGAAAACATCTTCACACTTGTGTATTGGCTGAAATCTGCATTCTGACCTAAAGGGAGGGGTCTCTACCACTTTAATCCTACTGCTTTGCCTAAGGGCATTCAGATTGTGCTTTAGCTGGATGGTTTTCACTTCTGCTTAATAAAAGAATCCTTTTGAACAACTACGTTTCAAGAGTTCGTACTTTCTTAAGTTGGAAGGAGAGGCGATCCTTACAGAAAGCACAATCTGCAAAACGGTCAACCCAGAGAAGCAATCTTTGCTCTACTGAGGGGACCTTGCAAACCATGTCTGAACAAAGCAGAAACCGATTGCTGGGGAGAAACTGATTGCTGGGTAGAGACAGCAACTGCCACCCAGTCGGATGCCTGTCTCGTGCAACCCATCGGAGAGGATGAGGTAACCCTGGAGAATCCTGAAAAGCCCCGCTGGTCAATTGGCATTGGGAAGAAAGATGGCTGGGATGAGAGAACCAGAGGAGTCACCCTCAACCATGGCAACCGAAAACCGGGGTGGAAACTGGAACTAGAAGCCCTTACTGACCAGGGGGGCTGATCGAAGCACCCCTGAGGGAGGACTATCTGAAGAGGCATATAACCCAATTGGTGATGGAGACTTTGGAAAATCTTAACATCTGAAGGGAGCCAGGACAACAACCAAAGAGCACTGAAAGGGCAGCAGTCATGGATGATGCCAGGGGAGGCACCCCCCTCCTGGAGGCCGCCTATCGAGCAGATGGTACAGCAGCTGCGGGAGAAGACCCAGCAAACCCTCCCCCCAGGCAGCACGCACACTGGCGCCCATTCCCAAACAACACCGGGCTCCTCAGCTGGAAAGAGAAACTCCCCATCTTGGGGTGAAGTTTGATGGGAATCCGCAACAATTAGGATTCTTTGTGGCACATGTGCTCACCTACATGCAAGAGTATGGGCGTGATTTCCAAACCCAAGGCTCCCGAGTGCAAGTTGTGACCCTAGCCCTAGAGGGTGCCGCAGCCAGATGGATGGTGACCCTACATAATGCCAACACACCAGAACTGCGGAATTTTGACCATTTCATGATTTATTTATTTATTTATTTATTTTTGAATTTGTATACCGCCCTTCTCCCTGAGGACTCAGGGCGGTGAACAGCCAAATAAAAACATCAAATACAAATATTAAAATACAGTTAAAAATATATATATAAATTTGGCCCCATTAATTAAAACAATAAACCAAACAATTAAAAAACATGTAAAAAGAATTAGGCCAGCCCGGCTTGTTGGAAAAGGAAGGTTTTAAGGGCACGGCGAAAGGCACTGAGGTCATGGATTCTCCTTATCTCAGGGGGCAACTGATTCCAGAGGGTGGGAGCCCCCACAGAGAAGGCCCTCCCCCTGGGGGTCACCAGCCTGCATTGTTTGGCTGATGGCACCCCGAGGAGGCCCTCTCTGTGGGAGCGCACGGGTCGATGGGAGGTCGTCGGTGGCAGCAGGCGGTCTCGGAGATAGCTAGGCCCTATGCCATGGAGCGCTTTAAAGGTGATAACCAACACCTTGAAGTGCACCCGGAAGACCACTGGGAGCCAGTGCAGCTCGCGCAGGAGCGGTGTTACATGGGAGCGCCATGCTGCTCCCGTCACTACCCGCGCTGCTGCGTTCTGGACCAGTTGGAGCCTCCGGGTGCTCTTCAAGGGGAGCCCCATGTAGAGAGCGTTACAGTAATCAAGGCGAGAGGTCACGAGGGCATGAGTGACTGTGCACAGGGAATCCCGATCAAGAAAGGGCCGCAACTGGCGGATCAGGCGAACCTGATAAAAGGTCCCCCTGGTTACAGCCGTCAGATGTTCCTCCAAGGACAGCTGTGTATCCAGGAGGACTCCCAGATTGCGAGCCCTCTCTGTGGGGGCCAAAGACTCGCCCCCAATAGTCAGTGATGGAGTCAACTGACTATATCGGGATGCCGGGAACCACAGCCACTCAGTCTTGGAAGGGTTGAGCCTGAGCCTGTTCCTCCCCATCCAGATCCGTACAGCCTCCAGGCACTGGGACATCACTTCAAGGGCATCATTGGGGTGGCCTGGGGTGGAGATTTACAGCTGAGTATCATCAGCGTACTGATGGTATCTCACCCCAAAGCCACGGATGATCTCGCCCAGCGGCTTCACATAAATGTTGAACAGGAGGGGCGAGAGGACCGACCCCTGAGGCACTCCACATATAAGAGGCCTCGAGGTCGACCTCTGCCCCCCTGTCAACACGAACTGCGACCGGTCGGAGAGAAAGGAGGAGAACCACCGTAACACGGTGCCCCCCATCCCCAACTCTTCCAACCGGTGCAGCATGATACCATGGTCGATGGTATCAAAAGCCGCTGAGAGGTCTAACAGGACCAGAACAGAGGAGCAACCCCTGTCCCGAGCCCTCCAGAGATCATCAACCAACGTGACCAATGCCGTTTCCGTGCTGTGCCCAGGCCTGAAACCAGACTGGAACGGATCCAGATAGGATGTTTCCTCCAGGAATTGCGGAAACTGTCGCGCGACCACACTCTCAACAACCTTTGCCAGAAAGCGAAGGTTGGAGACAGGACGATAGTTGGCCAATATTGCCGGATCCAGGGACGGCTTCTTGAGGAGAGGCCTCACCACCGCCTCTTTCAAGGCCGCGGGGAAGTAACCCTCACTCAATGAAGCGTTGATAACACCCTGGAGCCAGCCTCGTGTAACCTCCCAAGAGGCCAGTACCAACCAGGAGGGACACGGGTCCAGTAAACATGTGGCCGCACTAAGTCTCCCCAAAATCCTGTCCACATCATCGGGAGTCACAGCATCAAACTCCTCCCAGATAACATTCTCAAGACTATTCCTCGTCACCCTGCCCTGATCTACCCAGTCAGAGTCCAAGTCCCCCCGGATCTGAGCGATTTTGTCATACAGGTATTGTCCGAAATCCTCCGCCCTGCCTTCCAAGGGATCCTCCCGCGCTCCCAGATGGAGCAGGGAGCGGGTTACCCTGAACAGGGCTGCCGGACGATTCCCTGATGACGCAATAGAGGCGGAAAAGTAATTACACTTTGCCGTCTTTATCGCCACTAGGTAGGTCTTAATATGCGACCTTACCAGTGTTCGGTCAGATTCAGCGCGACCGACCCTCCAACCGCTCTCTAGGCGTCTTTTCCGGCGTTTCATCTCCCTCAGCTCCTCGGTGAACCAAGGAGCCGCGAGGGATCGACAGCGGGTCAGAGGCCGCAAAGGCACGACTCGATCCAAGGCCCCACCAGCCGCCCGATCCCAGGCAGCTACCAGGTCCTTGGCCGAGTTGTGTGCCAGATCATCAGGAATTGCCCAAGCTCCGTCTGGAACCTATCAGGATCCATCAGGCGCCTGGGGCGGACCCATCTAATTGGGACCGCCTCCCTGCGGCGGGGTGTAGCGGTACGAAGGTCCAGACGAAGGAGTGAGTGATCTGACCATGACAAGGGTTCCATGTCTATATCCCCTATAACAAGATCACTCAACCACTGGCCAGAGACAAAAATCAAGTCTAGAGTGTGTCCCCCCCCCGTGAGTGGGGCATGAACTAACTGGGTCAGGTCCATGGCCGTCATGGAAGCCATGAACTCCCGAGCCATCCCAGACGTTTCACCAACGGATGGCAAGTTGAAATCACCCATGACCATAAGCCTGGGTGTATCAACTGCCACCGTGGCTATCACGTCGAGTAGCTCAGGCAGGGCTGCTGCCACGCGGCAGGGAGCCAGGTACGCAAGCAGCAAGCCCATCTGAACCCCATGACCCCATCTCACGAAGAGGGACTCACATCCGGCAGTCTGAGGCACAGTGGTCTCCCTCGGACCAAGACCTTCTTTAATAATAACCGCCACCACCCCCGCCCCTCCCCTGGGCTCTCGGCTGATGGAATGCTCTGAAACCTGGTGGGCACATCTCGACCAGAGGGACTCCTCCCTCCGGTCCCAACCAGGTCTCCGTAATACCAGCCAGGTCCGCTCCCCCCTCCTGGATAAGATCGTGTATGAGGGGGGCCTTATTTACCACAGACCTAGCATTGCACAACATCAGCCGCAGGCCCAGGTCCTGAGTATCCAAGCCACCTAGTATCCGAGGGGAGCTTTGAGGGCCGGGGCGCGCAATTGCTCTCAAACAGCAAGTGCGCGTCCCCAACACATGATGTGGCCCCCTGCTCCCGCCATATCTGCCCCTCCCAACCACCGTGCTGATGGTATTTCCCTCATTGGGATAGCCCTCCGCCCCCTCCCCATTCCCTCGTCCAGTGTCCTCCAAACCGTTACCCCGTGCCGGGCTCGGCTCTGACCTTGGTGGATTACCCCCCCCCATCCCCTTTGGTCGTCCTCCCGGTTCCCCTTAAAAAATTATTAAAAACCCTAATTAAAAAACCCCTTAATCCCCGCTTTGAAACATGCCACCTCTCAGGGCTCCAAAACCCGTCCTTAAGGTAGGCCTTTGATAACATGGAAGGCCATCGCCGCGAGAGGGGGGCATCTCGCAGCGCAAGCAGGTCTGCTGAGGTATAAGCCATACATAGATGAGAGGTAGAAAGTCTGGTCAGGAGTTTGATGAATAGTCTAAGGTATTGGAGCAAGATGGACCTCAGAGCCGGTGGGCTGGACTCCACTGCTCTCTCACTGCAGTGGGAGGAGTCCCATGTCAGTTCATCAGAATTGGAGGTAAGGATCCAAGCCACCCTCTCACGGTGGCTAGCCCAGATGGAAAGGGCTTGGGAAAGTTAGATGGTCTATTCCTCCGTTGGTGAAAGGCAACAACTCCCTCAGCTCCCGCATGACAATTGCCCAAACACCCTCCAGCTTGGGGCACAAGATGGAAAAGGAGCCAAACCATAGAGGAATGATGATATTGAACCCGCGGGAGAGAAGATATTCAAAAGGGAGGGATAACATACAGCTGGATACAGTCTGGAGGCGGGGAGCCAAAGACCAAGTCAAAGGCATGGGGGGGGGGAGGAGAGATCAATTGAGGCGACCAGATGACCAGTTTTTTTTGGCCGCACTCCAGCCTCTCCAACCCCCAGAACCTCATAAATCCCCCTGATTGTATCCCCCGCTTCCAGACTCCAGCCCCCAGGTCAGATGGTCTAATCCATGTATAGGTGGTAAGGCCAGAAACAGAGCGGCCATATCTCCCCCCCCCTTCTTCAGTACTAAGCACCAGGGCCCTGCGACGTCGTTTCGAGGACCCACTGGCAGATCGCAAAGCACATGACCGCATTAAGGTGGTGAGGCAGGGGCGACGGCCAGTAGCAGAGTATACTGAAGAATTCCGGGACCTCGCGTGTCGTGTGCACTGGCCGGAAGATATTTTGGTGAGCTGTTTCAAGGACAGACTGAGTGATGATCTATACAATGCCTGCATGGCCCGAGGGGCACCGAATGACCTACATGAATGGTATGTCAAGGCCGAAGAAGCTGAGATCGATATGGCCAGAAACCAGTATCGAGTGGGGCGAGCATGGAAGAAATCCTCACCCCAATGGAAGCAAGAGCCCCACAAACCACAAACCGCATTCTCCCCGAGATCTTCAGCCTGTTTCAAGTGTGGAAAAGAAGGGCACCGAGCTGCAGAGTGTCGTTCGCAAACACCCGCCCAGAACCACCCACCGGGGGAGGGTCCTGGAAAACCGGTCAGCGTGGGAAGGAGACTGCCCTGAGGAGCAGGGAGACTGTAGAAGTCCCATCCCCTCCCCTCTTTGGGGAAGAAACCCTGGCATCTGAACAGGAGGAATCACACTCGTTTGGAAGCGATCCAGATGATGAGCCACTGGTAAGCAAACCAATTAAATCGCTTACCCTCCCCTTAAGACTATTTATCCCAAACCAGGACAGGGAGATAAGTATCCCCACCCTAGTGGATTCGGGGTGCACCCGTTGTTTGATCAGCCCAACCTTAGTAGGGAAGTTAGGGATTAACATAAGAAAGCTGAAAACCCCCTAAGGGCATTCAGATTGTGCTTTAGCTGGATGGTTTTCACTTCTGCTTAATAAAAGAATCCTTTTGAACAATTACGTTTCAAGAGTTCGTACTTTCTTAAGTTGGAAGGAGAGGCGATCCTTACAAAAACATAGGTTCCTAACCAACCTAACTGACAACTTTGTTGTCCAAAAGGTAGTGGAGGGAACTAGAGGGACAGCCATACTGGACTTAATACTTAGAAACAGAGAAGAAATGATAGAGGCAGTTGAAATGCAGGAATCTTGCATGAGAGTGACCATGTCATACTAGAATTCAACATAATGCAAACACAAGCAGTAGAACATAATGATACCACAGTCTTAGATTAGAAAAAAGCTGATTTTAAAAAACTCAGAGGGAACTTGGGAAATATTACTTGGATGAAAATCCTAAAGGGAGGAGAGGGGTGTGGCCAGTGCCAGTGGCAGTACAGCAAATTCTGGAGCTCCTGGAAAATGCTGATATCTCAGCTGCTTTAGGGGATCCCCAGGGATCTTAGCTGTCCTGTAGGAACAGTGAAGAACAGAAGCACAAGCAGGCATGAACAGGGAGGTTGCAAACTCCCTAAAATGTCTGCACCAGCCTCCGACCCAGCAGCAAGGGAAGACAGTCTTTAGGAGCTGTCAAAAGCCAGGCTTGCCACACACAAGTTAAGGAAGAAAAGAACAAGGAGTGATGATGAAATAGAGTATTGTTACTGAATGAGTGATTCTTACTCATAGGTAAGAAGAAAAAACTTTTTTAAACTTTAAAGGAGGTCCCAACCTGAAATAAACAGCTAATCCAGGAATTTAAAGCAAAGGGGGAAAAAAGAGGAACTTTAAAAATGAAAGCCCTTAAAGGAGAACAAACCACTTGGATTTGAATTTGAATTTGACTGGGAGCAAATTGAGAATAATAAAAAGAAAAAGAAATTGAGAGAAAGCATTTTCTTAACAATAACAGGAACTAATTGAAGTACAAGAAGTAACCATCTTTGTGGATTTACAATTTGACAACTTTCGCTTGGGGATTTGTGGATTGGAGAGAATCATTTGGTGGTGGAAAGGAAACATTGCATCCAATTTCAGCGTGTGAAGCCAAAAGAGGAGTATTTGTTTAAATAGCTGCAGTAAGATTACAAAAAAGAAACTAAAAGGTTTAAAGGACTATTTGAATTGGACACTATTTGGAAAGAAGAAAGAAAACAAAAAAGACATCAAATGCACTTGAATTTGAACTATATATAAGTCAAAACAAAAAGAAATTTAAAAATTATTTCCCCTTAAATTTAAAATATGGAAAACTGGGAGCATGGGTATTGAGGGAGATGTTGCAAGGATGCGAGAAGTGTTTAAGAGAAACAAAGAAGCAGAAGAATGGATAGAATACAAAAAGAAAGAAAGAGAAAAGACAAATGAGAAGCAAGAATATAATGTGGGAAAGAAAATAATTGAAGGGAAAATATCGATGATCACACTGAGATTAACAGTGAGAAAGCAAAAATTGATAGAGGGAAATATTTCCCAAAAAAGAATAAAAGAGAAGGAAAGGGGAAAAGAGTAAAGGGGAGAGTTAAAAGGGTAATAAAGTCAAAAATTAGAGAAAAAATGCAGAGAAATTTTGCTAACAGATATAGAGGTCAAACCGGAATTTTTCTTATTGGGAATTATAGAAAGAAAATATAAGAAAGATACAAATTATTTATTATTGCATATAGTCACAGTGGCACGAATAGCCTTCACTCAAAAATGGAAAGAGGAAGTATTACTGAAAATCTTTAACTGCGCAGAAATGGACAGACTCACTTTGGAACTCAACGATAAAAGCGAAACTAAGTACTACAAAATTGGGGAACAATTTTATGATTGGATAGATAACAAGAGGGTAGCCAAGACAAATGTATAGCGTTAGAACAAAAATATAGATGTTATTATAGATAAATGTATGTTTAAGAGATAAATAAATATATAGAAATAAGGGGGGAAATATTAATATCATATCATATTATGCTTAAATAGTGAACAAATCTTAAGAACTATATGTTTATATGAGTACTAATATTATTGTAAAGTGACGGAAGATGTATGGAACCAATGATGTCATATCTATGCCCAATGTTTTTTTTTTAAAATTTCGGATTATTAATAAAAAACTTTTTATAAAAAGTTCTACACATGTCCATGTTAGACTCATGCAATTGTGAGAAATATAACTTCCAAATATGTAACATAAGCCCCCACTTCTATTGCAAAATGGATATCTCCTCATCCTGATTAAACAGATAATTAAAGTCTTTTTAGGACAGGCAATGTGGGAATTGCTCCAGGCATCATGTATGATTGGATATTTAAAATGATCGGATAGAGGTTTTTCATTCTAGGCACACAATAACATATTTTCAAGAGTGCTTCAGTATTAACTGAATTAACTATTTTAGTTATTGATCCCAGATCAATAACTTAAATAGAAAAAATAAAGGGGGGGGATGAAATAATGGCTTAATAAAAACAGAATGGGATGGGGTCTTAAATGTTTCCAGGTTTCCTCAAAGAAAACCTTTAAAAAGGATTGCACATGATCAAAAACAGGAAAAAATACAAAATGTTATTGGTGAATCAGTTATGTGGAAACAAACAAATAAATTGTATAGCAAAGACATGAGTGCATGAAAAAACAAAAGTAACAACTATCAACCAATGAGATCTAGGAAGACAATCTTACTCATTCCAATGATGACTGCAAAGATATAATCTTTGTGCTAATTCTTCTAAACAATAATTCCTCCTTTTTATGGTAGCAAATTCTAATTCTTCATAGAGTTCTAGTGAACTCTTATTATCACTTGGGTAAAAATAATGCTATTTAAAACTGGTTTATGTGAGGTAGAATGTTCTATTAACACAAAATTAGTACTTCATGCTATTATACTGGTCTTAAGGATTTCAAATTTCCAAGATGTTCATTTAAAGGTAATTGTCATCAGCTAAAATTGCCCAGCCCCTTTAGTATCCCTATTTAGGTCCTTTCAATTTGCTCAGGTTGTAAAATGGTGGTAGTGGTTTTTACTTCTCTTGTGACTTAACATGGGCAGTATTTATACCACGATGTAAAAGTTTGGCTTTATTAGTTATGTTAAATGGGACTTTGAGTCTGATATAACTAGAGGATGAAGAGTAAAGAAGCCTGATTTAATAAGATGGTTACATTGTTTAATTGTTATCTGATTATTTAGTGGTTACAACTTTTCTTAAACAGTTAAAGAAAAGTTTGCAAATAAATAATTAATAACACAGGAAGGAAGCGATTGGATTGTGTACATTTCTTCACAGAAGCCTCAAAATGTAAATCAGCACTTGTGGAAAATGCTTATCACTGAATTTACTTTTCAGCTTTGTAATTAGGGTGGGATTCAGTCGGTTCGGACTGGTTCAGATGAATCAGTTGTTATGATTTGGGGCAGTTCAGAGAACTGGTAAAATCGACCACGGCTAGCCCCGCCCACCACACCCTGCCCCGCCTTGCCCTATATATTATTTTTCCTTCATCATGCGGTCATCGAAATCCTTTTCGGTCTGTGAAAAACCTTGAGCTACAAGGCGAGCTTTATGGGTTACTGTCCCATCTATGCTTTTCTTAATTTTGTAAACCCATCTACAACCTATTAGTTTTTCACCAGGTGGCAATTTCACAGTTTCGTAAACACCTAACTTAGTTAAAGAATTAATTTCCTTACTCATTGCCTCCTTCCAAGCATTCTGCTCCTTTTCAGGATAAAGCTTGATATCCTCATAACTTGAAGGTTCAATGTTAACTTGGCAAACTACAGTTGCTTTATATCAACCAGGTGGATGCCTTTCCCTAGTGGATCTCCTAGGTAATACAGGACTTACAGCAGATGGTCCATCTGACTCCTCCCCTAAAACTACCTCCTCTAAACCTACTTCCTGTTCTTCCTCCTTTATAGAGGATTTTACATCTAAATCCTCAGGAATATCATCAGGAATATGATGCTCTATACTAACAGTATTATTATCATGTCTATAATCTGCACGCTCTAGTTTATCCCATTCTTCGTGCTCTAGAAATTTAGCATTTGCACTACAGTAAACACTAGTAGTTCCCTGTGCCCAAAATCTAAAATAATAATAATAATAATATATTATTATTATTATTATTATTATTATTATTATTATTATTATTATTTTATTTCTATACCGCCCTTCTCCTGAAGGACTCAGGGCGGTGTACAGCCTAATTAAAAACAGAATAAACATCAATTTAAAATAATTTAAAAATATTAAATAAATTTGGTTTAATTTAAAACCCCAAAAATTTAAAACATCCAATTTAAAATTATATTGCTAACCCAGCCTGGCAGAACAATAGGGTCTTGAGTGCGCAGCGAAATACCCGGAGGTCAGAAATCTTACGAATTTCCGGGGGCAGTTCATTCCACAGGGCTGGGGCTCCTACAGAGAAGGCCCTCCCCCTGGGTGTCGCCAGCCGACATGACTTGGCCAATGGCACCCTGAGGAGACCCTCTCTGTGGGAGCGAACTGGCCTGTGGGAGGCTATTGGTGGCAGAAGATGGTCTCGAAGGTACCTGGGTCCTATGCCATGGAGCGCTTTAAAGGTGGTAACCAACACCTTGAATCGCACCCGGAAGACCACTGGGAGCCAGTGCAGCTCGCGCAGGAGGGGTGTCACGTGGGCGCAACGGGTTGCACCCATAACCACCCGCGCGGCCGCATTCTGGACCAGTTGGAGCCTCCGAGTGCTCTTCAAGGGGAGCCCCATGTAGAGAGCATTACAGTAGTCCAACCGGGAGGTAACAAGGGCATGAGTGACTGTGTGCAGGGCGTCCCGATCCAGAAAGGGCTGCAACTGGCGAATCAGGCAGACCTGATAAAAGGCCCCCCTGGCCACGGCCGTCATATGTTCTTCTAAAGACAGCCGTGCGTCCAGGAGGACACCCAGATTGCGAGCCCTCTCTGTGGGGAGCAAAGATTCACCCCCAATAGTCAGCGATGGCACCTGCTGACTATATCGGGACGCCGGGAGCCACAACCACTCGGTCTTGGAAGGGTTGAGTCTGAGCCTGTTCCCCCCCATCCAGACCCGCACGGCCTCCAGGCAGCGAGACATCACATCAAGGGCATCGTTGGGGTGGTCTGGGGTGGAGATGTACAGCTGAGTGTCATCAGCGTACAGGTGACACTTCACCCCAAAACCACGGATGATCTCACCCAGCGGCTTCACATAAATGTTGAACAGGAGGGGCGAGAGGACCGACCCTTGCGGCACTCCCCATGCGAGATGCCTCGAGGTCGACCTCTGTCCCCCTGCCAACACAAACTGCGAGCAGTCGGAGAGGAAGGAGGAGAACCACCGCAGAATGGTGCCCCCTATTCCCAACCCCCTCAACCACCGCAGCATGATACCATGGTCGATGGTATCAAAAGCCGCTGAGAGGACTAATAGGACTAGGACAGAGGAACAACCCCTGTCCCGAGCCCTCCAGAGATCATCCACCAACGCGACCAATGCCGTTTCTGTGCTGTGCCCCTGCCTGAAGCCCGACTGGTACGGGTCCAGATAGATAGCTTCATCCAGGTGTCGGGGAAGCTGTCGTGCCACCACGCTCTCAACAACCTTCGCCACAAAACGAAGGTTGGAGACCGGACGATAGTTGGCTAATTCAGCCGGGTCCAGGGAAGGCTTCTTGAGGAGGGGCCTCACTACCGCCTCTTTCAAGGTGGCAGGAAAGGCACCCTCGCTCAAAGAAGCAGTTATAATCCCCTGGAGCCAGCCTCGTGTAACCTCCCGGGAGGCCAGTACCAACCAGGAGGGACACGGGTCCAATAAACACGTGGCGGCACTAATCTTACCCAGAACCCTGTCCACATCCTCGGGAGCCACAGGATCAAACTCCTCCCAGATAACATTCTCAAGACCTGCCCTCGTCTCCTCCCGTGGACTCATCCAATCGGAGTCCAAGCCTTCCCGAATCCGAGCGACTTTATCGTGCAGGAATTGCACAAAATCCTCAGAACGACCCTGCAAGGGATCTTCCTGCACTCCCCCCCGAAGAAGGGAGTGGGTCACCCTAAACAGGAAGGCTGGGTGGTTCTCTGCAGATGTGATAAGAGCGGGAAAATGGTTAGATTTTGCCGCTTTTATCACCACTAGGTAGGTCTTGATATAAGACCTCACCTGTGTCTGGTCGGAATCGGATTGACTAGTCCTCCAAATGCTCTCTAGGCATCTTTTCTGACGCTTCATCTCTCTCAGCTCCTCAGAGAACCAAGGAGCCAATTGAGTTCGGCATTGGGTCAGAGGCCGCAAAGGCACGACGCGGTCCAAAGCTCCAGCGGCCACCCTTTCCCAGGCGGCCACCAGCTCTTCAGTTGAGTCGTGTGTCAGAGTCTCAGGAAACGGCCCAAGCTCCGTCAGGAACCTTTCAGGGTCCATCAGGCGCCTGGGACGGAACCATCTGGTCGGTTCCGTCTCCTTCCGGTGGGGGAAAGCGGTAGGAAAGTCCAGGTGGAGGAGCGAATGATCTGTCCATGACAAGGGTTTGATGTCTAGATCCCCTCTACCAAGATCAAAGATCTATGATTTGATTCATAGCCAGCGAAAAACATTTTTCTGGCTCTCTGTTGATCCTTTCTCCTTAAATTAGATGGAATATGTACCCAAGCTGGGGTTCCAAATGTGTGTAAGTAACTAAGATTTGGTTTCCTCCCATGCCATAAGGTGAATGGTATTTCACCTGTAGAGGAATGAACCACGTTGTTTAACACATGGTTAGCACACATAACAGCCTCACCCCATAAATTTTCAGGCAAACCAGAATCTGCCAACATAGTTCTAGTCATGGCTTGTAATGTTTGACCTCGTCTCTCGATATACAAATTGTGCTCTGGTCTGTACAGAGCAGACCATTTATGCTGGATCCTGCATCCTGCAAAAACTTTTCCAATCTTTGGTTGGTAAATTCTGTACCATTATCAGTCACTAAGCATTTAACCTTAAATTTCTGTTTCCTTTCCACAAAACGTAGTCAGTTGTTAATATGCTGAAATGTTTCACTTTTTCTTTTCATTAGATAACAGAATCCGTATCTTGAATAATGGTCTACTATGCTCAGAATATAGCAGGCACCTCCTATGCTAGGTTTCTTGGGTCCAATTAGGTCTATAAACACTACCTCTAATGGATTTTTTGTTTTAAAACCATTAACACGGTTTGCTGGTGTCACCCTACTTTTCTGCTGACTACAGGCATTGCAATTCAGATATTTACTACATGTTTGTAGTTTTATCCCTTCAGATAACTGAACTGTTTTCTTTAACATCCTGAAATTTAAATGCCCAAGTCTCCGGTGTAACAGATGAATACATTCATCATGTGGTTTAACATTCTTATAAACAGACTTAGACTTAGCCATCAATACTGGGTTATCCCTTAAAACAAATAAATCATTTTCTAAATTTGCAGTAACAATTTTGCCATTTTCTCAATAAAACACTTATCATTTTTAAATGTTACTGTAAACCCAAATTTCAGTAATGATTTAACAGATAATAAATTGAATTTTAACCCAGGAATATATAACATAGGCAATGGTTCATTACTAAATGACCAACGAGCAACACCCTCTCCAGCTACCTCAACCTTCCAGCCATTTGCTAGTTTAACATGTTGGTTACTCTTCTCCATTTTAACAAAAAAATTTCTATTCCTAGAAATAGATTGAGAAGCACCACTGACAACAATCCTGGTTAACATCAGTAATTGAACTGGATATAGCTAAATTACAAGCCTTCTTGGGTCTAGTATTGTCCCTAACAGACATTTTCTTATTCTTACAATACTTAGCTATATGCCCTTTAGCCCCACAAGCAAAACAATGTTTTACAACATAGGCAGTTGAATACATTTTTTCTTCTTTTGGTTGTTGCACTCTCAACTGATCCCTTTCTTGACTTCTTTTGGATTCTTCCAATAACCTACCGGTTATGCCAGCCAATGTCAGTTCATCTCTGGACAAAACCTCTAACGAAGAAACATAGTCATCATAACTATCGTCCAATGAAGAAAGAATTATATAAACTTGTTGTAGTTCTGAGAAAACAAGTTCCTTTTCATGCAGCTCCTGGAAAATTCTGGTCATGGATTCCAAATGAGCCATCATATCTCCACCTTTAAGAAGATGTTGTTTAAATAATCTCCTTGTGAGATAAATATGAGCATCCACAGAGTCACGAACATATAGTCTCTTCAACTTGGTCCAACACCTAGCAGCAGACTCTTCGCCACAAATATGGACAAGCTGCTGGTCACCCAGTGTTAGTCCAATAACGCAAAAAGATCATTCATTGTCTCTGTTAAACTTGGTTATTTTCTTCTCATCTTGCTCATCAGCAGGATTCCATGCTGTTACATCCGGTGGATTATTAACTATATCCCACAGTCCTTCTCTACGCAAAAGTAGATTACATTTTGTAGACCAGGATACATAGTTTGTTCCATCCAGCCGGGTTATCATGGAAAAATTTGCTGCTTGTTCTAGTGCCATCTTCACTTGGATTGTTTATCACAAACACAGTTTGTACTATTCACATTAACTCTCAGTTTAGCTTTTAACAATCCTAGTTAGTTCTGGTTGGCTCTGGGCCCATAACCAATGTTAAGGATATTGTTGTTGTGTTACCAACCAGCAGAGTGTATGCACAAGGAAACATTGCTGAGGGCAATGAATAATAGTTATGCAAACTGGTTTATCAAAAGCTTACTTTATAGTAGAAAAACAGTTTCATAGTCTTTAAACAAATTCCAAGTCTTTGCCAGTAAATCAGTCCAGTAGTTACAGAAATCTTCTACACAAACAGTAATTGGTTAGAATAACAAACTCACTCTGGTTCACAAACCACGATGGTAGCAGATCCATCAAACGATGATTAGCAGAATGATATCAACTCCTCACTATGGTAGCTTATCATACTCTGGTAGGATATCATATCAGCATCATCATCAAACTGAATACATTACAATACCTTGCTTAAATACTGTTACAACCAGTCATTACCTAATTACAGCATGACTCAGCATTAAAGCCTTAAAGTTACACAATAGATATTCATATTAAAGTCACAGAACACATATATTGCCTGGACAACTTGTTAGGCTCAAACCATATCCTAACACAGTCCAGCTAATCTCCATGCCTCGCCCACTCTGCTCACCAAAGGTAAGCATGCCACCCACTCACCCTTCACCTTGGGTCGGGGCCAAAGGACACGGCATTCCCAAGTTCTGGCCTTGCCCCAGAGCGACTGCCCACTCACCGCCTGCATCGGCTGGGTCAGGGAATGTGCTGTTCCCCAGCTCCAGCCTTGCCCTGGAGCCACCGTCCGCTCGTCATCCGCCTTGGCCAGGTCAGGGAATTGGCCATTCCCTGGCTCCGACCTTGCTGTGGAGCCACTGCTGCTCACTGCCCACCTCAGCTGGGTCAGGGACTGTGCCATTCCCCCGCTCCAACCTTGTCCCAGAGCCACCACCCACTCATCACGGCCCCCCTCTGGCCTCAAACTACGTCCAGGTTCTTCTTTCCTAAAGCACTGCAGCGGAGATCTTGTAGCTGTCCCTTGCCAAGGCTCACTCGCTCATGGAGACACTCCATGTGGTCTCCGGGTCAGCAGCTGCTTCTCTCCGCTGCTGTCCCATCCAGAAAATGCTTAGTACAGAGAAGCAGCATTCAACATGGCAGCTGCTTTTCTGTGCTGCGTGCTTTCCAGATGAGACAGCTGCTAAATTGCACAAGAGATGCTTTCTTTCCAGAATAAACATAAAATTCTAGGCAAAATATTCATCTTAATAGTTGATATCCTTCCAATCAAAGAAAGCTGTAAGTTTTCCCATTTTGTCAAGTCTGTCCCAATCTGTTGTTTAAGTTTATTATAATTATTTTCTTTAAGCATGCTACATCTTGATGTCAAATATATCCCCAAATATTTAACTTTATTTGTGACCTGCATTTTTGATATATCCGCCAATTCTTCTTTTTGCTTTACCAACATATTTTTAGTCAAAATCTTCATTTTATCTTTGTTGATTTTCAAACCAGCTACTTTCCCAAACTCTCCAATTTTGTCTATCAGTGTAGTTATTGATGTTAGTGGTTCTTCAAGGATAAAAACCAGGTCATCAGCAAATGCTTATAATTTGTATTCTTTTTTTTTTTTTTGAATTTTCATTCCTTTTATGGCTTTTTCTTCTCTTATACTTCTATTTAGCACTTCTAAAGTTAGAATAAACAACAGAGGGGACAGTAGACAACCTTGTCTAGTATCTTTTTTTATCTCAATAGAGTCTGTCAATTCTCCATTTATCATTACTTTTGCCATTTGTTTATAATATATAGCTTCTATTGCTTGGATGAATTTTCTGCCAAATCCCATCTGTTTCAGTTGAAGCAACATAAAACACCAATTTACGTTATCAAAAGCTTTCTGTGCATCTAGAAATATCAAAGCCATTTGCTTTTCAGGATGGGCTTCATAGTATTCCAAAGTGTCCAGAATTATTCTCATATTGTCTCTAATTTGTCTTTTTGGCAGAAACTCATTTTGATCTGAATGTATAAAGTTATTTAAATATCTTTTGTGTCTTTCTGCCAATACTGAAACAAAATTTTTATAATCTGAATTTAGCAGGGATATACTGTAGGTCTATAGTTTTTGATTTTTATAATCAAAATTTTTATAATCTGAATTTAGCAGGGATATACTGTAGGTCTATAGTTTTTGATTTGTTGTGGGTCTGTATCCTCCTTCAGAATCAATGTAATATATGCCTCAGACCATGACTTGGGTATTTCCTTCTTTGTCATCACTTCATTCATAACCTCTAATAATGGGAGACTCAAAAATTCCTGCAAAGTCCTCTAATATTCCACTGGAAAACCATCTGGCCCTGGTGTCTTTCCATTCTTTTATTTCTTAATTGCTTCAGTTAATTCCATCATCATTATATTTCCCTCTAACATCTCCTCAATCTCTTTAGGAATCCTGGGTAAATTTGCATTTTGAAGATATTGTATCACACTTTCCTCCTCTATCTTTTCTTTCTCATATAGTTGTCTATAATAACCCTGTATAATTTTTTTCTTCTCTTTGTTTCCAAATTTACTTCTTTCCTATTCTCCTTGAAAAAGAAAGTCAATTCTTTCTCCATTTTCTGCACAAAATCCTTTTCTTTTAATATAGTATTATTTAAGGTCCAACTTGCTCTTCTCCTTTGTCCATTCCATTTCACTGTCACTGGATTATGATCTGCCCAGGTATTTGCTTCTATCTCAATTTGTTTTATATTTAAAGTCAGTTCCATTGTTGTCCATATCATATCCAATCTAGACCACGATGAATGTCTGTCAGAATAAAAAGTATATTGTCTATTTTTTTCCATTTCTATCTCTCCATGCATCTTTTAAATTTATTTCCTCAGTCATCTTAAAAAAGGATTTTGGTAATATCTTTCTACTGTGTCTTATTGTATTATGTGTTTTATAATCCAGATCTCCATCTACTATACCATTAAAATCTCCCATCATACGAATATTATCATATTCCAATTCCATTATTTTCATGTGCAATTTCCTATAAAAATCACTTTGATTATTATTTGGAGCATATATTACTACTAAAGGAATTTTCATATTGTTGTCCATTATCTTCACCATCAGAATTCTCCCTTCTTCATCTGCATATATTTGCTCAGCTGGTATTGCATTTCTAATATATGAAACCACTCCTCTTTTTTTATATTGTGGCAATGATGTAAAGATTTTCCCTAATTTAGGATATACCAATATCTGTTCATGTTGCTTTTTAATGTGTACTTCCTGAAGGCAAATTATATCAAATTTTAATTTTTCTAATTTGTGAAATATCTTTCTTCTTTTTACAGCTGAATTAAGGCCGTTTATATTTATTGAAATCAATTTTCTCTCTTCCATATTCATACTTTATATGTGGGCTTTGTTGCTCTAGTTGATCTTAATTCATGCTGTTCTTTGTGTTCCACAATCCCTCCTACAGCTCCTTCTGCTTTTTCAATCATTGCCAATTCCTCTTCTTGAAATTCTACTGGAACTACTGTTGTTTGGAATTCCATTTCTGTTTCCTTCTCTTTAAAAAATTCTGCATCGAATGCTCTTGCTTTGTCTATTGTATCTATTCTATATCTTTGAAGTTGTCATGTTAATACTAATCCTTCTGGTACCAGCCATCTATAGTTCACACCTTTTTGGAGTAATATTTTGGTCAAAAATTGATATTCTCTCTGCATGTATCTCACTTTTCTTGGTATTTGCTTCAAAACCACAATTTCTTTCTCCTTATACTTCAGTATTTTTTCTCTGGCGATCTGCAATATTTGTGTTTTAATTGATTTTTTTGTGAATCTTATACGCACTTCTCGTGGTAACTTATTACGCATTGCATACCTAGTATAAACTCAATATATCTCATCCACACCATCCATCATCTTCTCCTTAGTAATTTGTAGTGCTTCAGCCAGCATTCCTATCATTATTTCTGCCAATTTCTCTCCTTTCTCTTCTTCTACATTTTGGAATCTGAGATAAAATTCTAATTTATCCATTTCCCATCCAATTAGTCCACTCCTGTCATGTTCAACTTCTCCCAATCTGCTTTCTATGTTTTTAATTTTTTCCTCTTTTTGTTCCTCATTTTTCTCGAGCTTTTGCAATCTCTCTTCATATTTCAATATCATTTGCTGTGTAATCGCTACTTTTTCATCTGTTTTGAGTAGTTGTTGTTCCATCCTCTGAATTGTTTGAAAAATCATCTGTAGTGATTAGACGGTAGTGATCCAATTAGACTGGGAAAAGACTTCTTTGAAGAATTGAATAAAATTGTGTTAAAATATATTTGGCAGGGAAAGAAGGGGAGGATAAAATTAAAGTTGCTACAAGATGCTAGAATGAGAGGGGGTTTTGGCCTACCTAACTGGGAGCTTTATTATCAAGCAACAAGCCTAATGTGGATTAAAGAATGGATAATATTAAGAAATACTAGATTATTGAATTTAGAAGGTCATGATCTACTGATGGGATGGCATGTTTTTTTATGGTACAAGGGAACGAAAATACAGAGGTATTTGAGAAGACATCATATACGTGAGACTTTGTTACTAAATTGGGAGAAGATTAAAAAACAACACTATTTGAAAATTCCAGTCTGGGTATCAATGATTGAAGCATTTTCATATTCAGTAATATTTAGAAGAGAACAAACTGTTAGATATAGTGAATTAATGGATGAAAAGAGTGAACTTAAATTGAAGCAAGAACTGGAAGAACAAGGTTTTAAGATGGATTGGTTTTCTTATTTGCAAATACATTCTAGATATGAAGAAGATTCTAAACAAGAAGGTTTTTACAATGTTTTGACTAATTTAGATAAGATTTTAATGGGGTCTGATGATTATGTAATTAAAAAATTGTATGGTTATTTATTAGAGGTAAAATTGGAAGAGGAACAAGTTAAAGAAACAATGATAGCATGGGGGAAAATTTTTGGCCATGGGATTGATTTAGAGAAATGGCAAAAATTGTGGTTGCAAAATTATAAAATGACAATGTCTACAGCATATAAGGAGAATCTGTATAAGATGTTTCACAGGTGGCATTTACTCCCGACAAGAATAACCAGAATGTTTAAGAACAAATCGGAAAAATGTTGGAAATGTCATCAGACTCCATGATCATATTACCATATGTGGTGTACATGTGCAGAAGCTAAAAGACATTGGACTAAAATCCACACATGGTTGGAAAAAATGACAAAGAAAGACATTGACTTTAAACCAGAGATATTTTTATTAGGGATTTTACCAGAAGTGTATAACAAAGAACTGAGATATTTAATTGTGAATGTGTTAACAGTGGCTAGAATTGTTTTTGCTAAAAATTGGAAAGGCAAGAAGACACCTACTGATGATGAAGTTATTAAGAAAATTATGGAATATGCTGAAATGAGTAAATTGACATTTGAAATTAGAGAACAGGAAGACAAACAATATTATTTGATTTGGGATTTGTTTTACCAATGGTTAGATAACAAAACATAGAGATGAAATATGAAATATGAATTTAAAGTAATGATAAAATAACATGAAGTGCTTTCTTATGGTGGTTCTAATAATGGTTAAATAAGTATAATAACATAAAGGGATATATAAAACTGTTAAATAAGAAAAATTAAACAATAGGTAATTTTGGATAGGGGATTGTGCAGAAAAGAACTTTAACTGATCGACACACTGTCTGTGATTGTATTTGAATGGTGCTGGTTTTATGTTTTGTTTTTGTTTTAAATAAAAAAAGAATTCCCCCAAAAAAGAAGAGAGAGATATGCTCTCTTTCTCAGCAAGAGCAGCAGCGGAGAGAAGCAGCTGCTGACCCAAAGACCACATGGAACAACTCCGCAAGCCCCGGATAGCAGAGATGGAGCAGAGCAGGCCCCAAAAGGCTGCTCAGTCAACCCTCGCCATGTGGCGGAAGTCACACATGCGTGGAAGGTATGCATGCATGTGTGGAAGGCATGTGTGCATGTGCATGCGCAGAAGCTGTGTGCACAGGCTCATGCGTGCACACTCACATTTTTAGCGAACTGGCTGTTAAGTGGGTTGAATCCCACCACTGATTGTAATGCTTCTGTTTTTCAGGCTGTTCTTTCTGTTTGTGAATTATTCTATATAAAAGAATACTGCATTACTGCAGGATTACTGCAAATGAAATTAGGAAGAATCAGGAAAGGCTGTGTTAGGTCTTGTTTTCAAGCAAATACACTTCTGAGAATTATACTGAGGTAGAATTATACCTTGAAATTCTTAGAGGGGCTCACATAGCTAAATATTAATGAATATATTTTACACACACACCAAACACTTCAACACTAATACTAACCTCCTGTATGACACAAGCCATCTCAGCAGATGCTGAGCAGATGCTACTTGAAGAGCTGCAAATGCCTCTTCTCCATTCTTGAGTAGCCAATTGTAGTACAGTGTACAGCCTGTAGTACAATGGACTAATGCACTGTTATTAACATCTGCTGCTTGCAATTACTGCAAGTTCAAATCTCACCAGGCTCAAGGTTGACTCAGCCTTCCATCCTTTCAAAGGTAGGTGAAATGAGGACCCAGATTGTGGGGGCAATAACCTGACTTTGTATAAATATACAAAAGTATGAAGGCTATTGCTTAACGCATTGTAAGCCGCCCTGAGTCTCCGGAGAAGGGCGGCATATAAATTAAAGCAAAAAAAAAAAAGTCTGTTTTTTTTAAATTTATCATTCATCAAGTTCCATCATTTGGCAAATACTTTTTTTTCTCTGTACTCTTTTGCTCATTTTGCTTCGCTCTCTCCTGCCATAGAACTACCAAACCTGAATGCAAAACTTGGCCAGACCACTAATCATCAGCAAATAGTTTGGCATTCTCCTTTCTCTTGGCAACTGTCAATAGTTTGAACTAAAGTTCTGTCCTGCCCATTTATCAATTCATCTGGCATTTATTCCCATACATAAAAGATGGTTGCAGTTGTGCTAGCCATCTTGATTTTTGTACCCCCACCCCCAGTATCAGAACATTAATGCTGCCATGATCTCCAATTAAACAAATCATATATCTTTTATGTAGAGAGCAAAGAGGGCGGGAAGATAATGACAAACTAGCAACTCCTAAAATAGGCTCCTGATTTGTGACTGGACTCACTACTGCAGTCACTGCAGCCTAAAAATGCCAACCAGAGGAAACAAAAGAACCTGGAGCCCATAAATTCAACAAAGCAGAAAAACAGACGAGGATGAACTCTTCCCTCTCCACAACAAAGGCAACACAAAATATGAGTAATAGATGTACAGATTCAGAATCCCCTTCATCCCCAAAGAAGGAAAAAACAGAGAAACTAGTAACAAGACAGGCTTCCTCCCTGACTCTCCAATCTTCTGACCAAGTCTTTCTCTAGAGCAGGAAGGAAGCAGAAATGATCTCCAGAAAAATCCTCCTGCTCTCTACACAACTACATTCAACTTTTCTATGAGGCCTGCTTTTTTTTCTGTAGAAACTCTAGTCTTTATATTACAGCAATAATGATATTGCAGTCAAGGTGGACCGCTTCCAACAATACCTTGATCTGCACTCCCCCCCACCCGCCAAGGCAATCAGGGACTTAAAACTGCAGGCAAACCTAGTCACGTTGGTATTTTAGCAGCCTTTCTTTCAACATTAACATGACATCCAGAAGCAGTTGGGGCATCTAACCGCTGCTATGTACCACAGAAAAAGCAACCCCTCCAAGAATTCCATCAAAATGTCCATAGATAGATAAGATTATTTCAATATATAATTATTGTAGCAACTATTATATGCAGAAAGATGGAAAGATTTGACACTACCCACCATAGAGGATTGGTTGGTGAAATTGGCAGAATTTGCTTAGAAAGCAAACTGATTTGATTATAGAAATGGACTTTTTGTGTAAAAAAAAAGAACATGATTTTGTAACTTACAGTTTGATTATTAAAGAGAATAGGTTATGGAAAGACCTGTTCCTATGGACATGTGGGAAGTCATCCCTCCTCCTAGAAGAATGAAATATTTTGGGGAATATTTAAAAAGGCAGAATATTATATTTCCCAAAGGGAAAAATGGAGAAACAGGAGCCAAACCAGATCAAAACCATTAAGCTATAACAGGAATTGCCCAACACCCTTTCAGAACCCAAGCCCCTTCATTGCATCATCTTAGTTGCACCATCCCCAGCAAACTGCAACCAAACCTGGGAGCTCAGACAAACATCTAGAATTTGCATTTCCCCTTTTGCCTCTAGAGCCAGCTATGACCCCTACATAACTCCTACAGGGCTCCATGGGAAACTGACAACAGCCAATAGAATACATGTTTTTGCACAGGAACAGGAAGCTCAAGTGCAAAGCCCAAGAGAAGATATTTAAAAAACCTACTCTCAACTCCATGTGGTCAGCTGTACAGAACGCATGTGGTTCTGCTTCATCATTAAACCATCTTTCCTTTTTTTTTAAAAAAAAATTTTATTATTAAAATATAAACAAAGATATAAAGACAAGACAAAGACAAACAAAATCCCACCACCTACAAACTCACCTAACATTCTATATATACGTTTTTGTCATCAACAGAATATATGATGTTAAGCTTATATATTTTAATAGAGAGTAATTATTAAATATTAAATATTAATATTCCAACATTATAAATTTACACTACAAATTTACTTTTCTTATGAGTTCATCTCCTTATGTAAATCTTTTACCCTAATTTCTATCCTCTACGTTTTTGCTGATTTTCCTTTCCAGCCATTGATACCATTGGTGCCATACAAGATAGTATTCGCTTTCTTCCTTTTCCTGGAGTTCCAGCATCAATCTGTCCATTTCAGCACACTCTGTTATCTTTGAGATAATTTGTCTTTGGATAGGAGTTGGTCTAATTTCCAATTTTGAACGAACAGTAGTCTTGCTGCTGTCAAGATATGTATGATGAGATATTTCGTTTCCTTAAGATATTGTGCTGTTATCATGCCAAATAAAAAGAATTCTGGACTGTTTTCTATTTGTATGTTGGTTATTTCTTCAATAATGTTTTTTATATCTTGCCAATACTGTTGGGCTTTCCTACATTTCCACCAAGTGTGGTAATATGTCCCCTTTTTTGTTTTACATTTCCAACACAGTGCCAGAGTATTTGGGTGTATTTTGGCAAGTCGGGCCGGTGGTAGGTGACATCTATAAAACATTTTAATGAGATTCTCCTTGTAAGATGTGGCTCTGATTCTGCCCATCAATGACAATTGTAGCCTATTCCAGATTTTCAGGTCTTTTTAAATTTCTTTTAGTAATTTCGTGTAATTATCTTCTTTGATCGTGGTAGCTTTTGCCGTCAACCAAATACCTAAATATTTTATCTTCTTTACTATTTGGATTCCTAATTCTTCTTCTAATTCCAATCTCTGTGTCTGGGTCATATTTTTTGTCATTATTTTTGTTTTTTGTTTGTTTATTTTGAGGCCCGCAATTTCCCCGTATTCTTCTATCCTCGACATCAGTCTGGGTCCAGATCGTCTTGGGTTTTCCAAATTGAAAATTACGTCGTCTGCAAAGGCGAGCAATTTGTACTCCTCTCCCTGGATCTTGAGTTCTTTGATTTCTTCCTCGTTCCTTATTTCATTTAATAATACCTCCAATGCTATTATAAATATTAGCGGTGACATGGGACATCCTTGTCACATTCCTTTCTGAATATCAAAAATTTGTGTCATGTCACCGTTTATTGAGATTTTTGCTGTTTGTTGGGAATAAATTTTTTTAATCAAGTTATGAAATTTCTCTCCACAGTTCATTAGCTCAAGTTGTTTTATGAAAAAAGACCAATTTAAGTTGTCGAAGGCCTTCTGGACATCAAGGGAGATTATGGCCATTTCTTTATCTATCTTCTGATCATAATATTCCAAAATATTTATAATCGTTCTCAAATTATTCTTGATTTGTCTTTTAGGTATGAAACCGTTTTGGTCTGGGTGTATATAGTTATGTATTATTGCTTTGAGTCTCTGTGCTAGTATTGACATAAATATCTTATAGTCCACGTTGAGTAATGAAATTGGTCTGTAGTTTTTAATTTGGGTCGGATCTGAGTCTTCTTTGTGTATTAATGTAATAATAGTTTCTGTCCAGGATTTTGGAATTTCAGCTATCAATAATGCTTCGTTGAAAACTTGTAACAGTATTTGGTCTATAGATTATTGACAAAGTTTATAGAATTCAGTAGGAATTCCATCCAGTCCTGGAGTCTTATTGTTCTTTTGTTTTTTACGAGCTTCCATTAGTTCCAACATTATTATGGGCCGGTTTAACATCTCTCTGTGATCCTCTGTGAAGTGAGTGAGATTGTAAACCATCTTTCCAAGCAGCCTCCCTATTTCCTTTTTTTTTAAAAAAACAAACTTTATTCAATATAAAAAGAATAAAAGATTGTACAAAACGTTCTTTAACTCTAAAAAAGAAAATACAATTCTAAATTACATATATACTAAAACTAACAAACAGGATTATCTACCTATAATATTTAAATATGTGAATATATATATACATTAACCTTGATTTCTTAATGACGGTGTAAATTTGTTACCTTTAATTTCTTACTATATTTGACTTTAGTTTTTTTTCCATCGATTGATCCATTCATACCATCTGTCCCATATTTGGTAATACTGTGAGTCTTCCTTGTTGTTTAATTTTAAAGTTAATCTATGCATTTCTGCACATATAAATATCTTTTGGATTATTTGTTGTTCTGTTGGCAACTGTTCTAATTTCCGGGATTGGGCTAGGGTTAATCTAGCCGTCGTAATTATATGTAATGTGATGTATTTTATTTCTTTTCTACTACTTTTTTTAAGTATGCCTAATAAAAAAATTTCAGGTTTTAGGTCAATCTCTTCTTCCATTATTTCTGTTATCCAAATTCTAATTTTCATCCAAATTTTTTTAATTTTTGGGCAGAGCCACCAAAGATGATAAAAGGTTCCCGGTGATTGTCTGCATTTCCAACATATCAGATTACAATTTGCATACATTTTTGCCAATCTAGCAGGGGCTAGGTGCCACCTATACCACATCTTGTAGTATCTCTTTGTATGTTGTTGCCTTTGTTATTCTACAATTATTTTCCCATATCATTTCCCATTCTTCCAATTGTATATTTCTTCCAATATTCCTAGCCTAAGCTATCATTTGGCCTTTGACTATATTTTCTGCCAAGTCGAACTCTAGTAGGTATTTATAGATCTTTGAGATTAATTTTCCCTCTTTAGTTTCTAATAATTTATCTAATTGGTTAGATTTTATATCAACTCCTCCTTCTTCACTGTCTTTTTTATATCTAGTTTGTATTAGTAAATATGGCCACCAGTCTATTTCTATACCCTGGTCCCTGAGCTCTTGGCGAGATTTGAGTCTTCCATTGATATCCAGAATTTCTTTGTATCTTATTATTTTTTGAGTAGCTGATGTATTGGGGTGCATTGTTGCCTCTAATGTAGATATCCAGCCTGGGACTTTCATATAGTGCTTACGTTTAATTTCCAACCAGGTGTCAATTAGTGAATTTCTTATTATATGGTTTTTTTAAATGTTTGTATGTTTTGTTTCCGATGTTCCACAGGTAAGCATGCCAACCTTTTAATAAATCATGACCTTCCAATTTCAATACTCTTTGGTTATCCAGATTGACCCAATCCTTAATCCATATTAGATTTGCCGCTCTATAATATTTTTCCCAGGCTGGTAGGCCAAAGCCTCCTCTGGATCTATCATCTTGTAATGTTTTTAAATTTATCCTCGGTTTTTTCCCCTCCCATATAAATTTTGCAATTAATTTGTTCAAATTTGTAAAAAAAAAAAAATTCTAATTTAACTGGGATAGTTTGAAATAAGTAGAGGAGCCTTGGGAGTATATTCATCTTTATCGCCGCGATTCTTCCTAGCAGTGATAGTTTAAGTTTCCCCCATCTCTCTAGGTCTTTTTTAATTTGTTGTATTAGTTCTCCATAGTTGTTATCTTTAATTGCTATATTTCTGGTTGTCAAATTTATACCTAGATATTTTATCTTTTTAACTACTTGCAATCCCAATTGTTGTCCAGTTCTTCTATTTGTTTTGTTGTTAAATTCTTGGTTAGTATTTTGGTCTTGTTTTTATTAATTTTTAACCCTGCCACCCTGCCAAATTTCTCTATTTCCTCCATCAATTTTGATTGTGTTTCTAATGGGTCTTCTGTGAAGAATACAAGGTCATCAGCAAAAGCTTGGACCTTGTATTCTTCTCCTTTTACTTTAAGTCATTTTATATTTTTATTTAGTCTAATTCTCCTAAGCAGATTCTCCAGGGTTAAAATAAAAAGCAGGGGTGAGAGTGGGCACCCTTGTCATACTCCTCTACTTATTTCAAAGAAATCTGTTAATTCCCCATTAACTAATAGTCTTGTCTTCTGATTTGTGTATATTGTAGATATTATCTTTTCAAATATCTCTCCGAATTTCATATTTTTTATTTGTTGTGTCATGAATTTCCAATTGACCCGATCGAATGCTTTTTGTGCATCCAGGAAAACAAGTGCTGCTTGTTTCTCTGGATGCACCTCATAGTATTCTATTATGTTAATCACCATCCTTAAATTATTTTTAATTTGTCTTGTCAGCAAGAATCCATTCTGATCTGGATGTATTCTGTTATTCAATATTATTTTTAATCTATTTGCCATTAAATTCATAAAAATTTTATAGTCGGTATTTAGTAGGGAAATTGGCCTATAATTACTAATTTGTGTTGTATCTGTCCCTTCTTTGTAGATTAATGAAATATGTGCTTCTTTCCAAGATTCTGGTATTTTTGCTTCTTTTAATGCCTCATTGTAAACCTCTAATAATACCCCATTTAATGATGTTCCTAATCCTTTGTATAGTTCTATTGGTAGCCCATCTGTTCCTGGGGTTTTTATTGTTTTTTGTTTCCTAATAGTTTCCTGTAATTCCTCCATCATAATCTCCCTATTTAGCATCTTTTTTTCCTCTTCCGTTATCACGGGCATTTCCTCCTTTTTTAAATATTGGTCTATTTCTTCTACTTCCACCTTTTCTTGCTTATATAGGTTTTGAAAGAATTGAATTGCTATCTCTTTTTTTTTTCTTCTGGGCTCTGATGCAGCTTACCTTCATTGTCTTGTAGTTGATGAATTATTCGTTTTTCCCTTTCTTTTCTTAATTTATAAGCCATCCACCTCCCCGGTTTATTTGTCTGTTCAAATTGATTTTGTCTTATGAATTTCAATGTGTTGACATATTTTTCTTGTTCAAGTATATTCAATTTGTGTTTAGCAGCCATCCAATTAACTCTTATCTGTTTGTCCCCCAGTCTTTCCTGTAATTTCTCTTCGCAATTTTTAATCTCACTGTAAATTTTGTTATATTCCTTTTCCCTCTCCTTTTTTTTTTTTAGTATTATAGGCTAATGTTATTCCTCTAATGTAGGCTTTTGTTGTGTCCCACAAATTTTGTAAAGATGTCTGGCTTTTATTATTATCCTTGAAGAGCCATTTCAGTTCTTCTTCTATTCTTTCAGTATATTCTTTTTCTTTCTTTTTGTTCCTTTACTTCCTGTCCCTTTTTTTTTTTGCTTGGTTTTGTGCTCTTGTTGTTACTCCTTCTTCTTCCTCTTGAATTTCCCCTTCTTCCTCATTTTCTTTCTCCTTATTGTTCTCTTCACGTAGGGTTATTTGGTCTTCTCGTCTCAATATTGTTTTGCCTCTCCTTCTCGGCTCCTCTCCTCTGCCATCTGTTCCTTCTTGTTCCATAACCTGGTCATATAAGTTTTGTGCCTTTTCTATCGTATCCACTTTTATCCTTTTCCCCTTCCACGTGGCTAGTACTCCTTCCGGCAATAACCATCAAAATAGTATTTGTTTTCTGTTTAATAATGCAGTGAGGAATCCATAATCTTTCTTCCACTCTCTAATTCTTTTTGGTATTTGTTTTAATGCTATTATCTCTTTTTGTTTGTAATATATTGGTTCTTCTTTAGCTATTTTAAAGACAATATCTCTGATCTTTCTTACAAAACATACATGGACTTCTCTTGGGAGTCTGTGTTGTCTCGCATAATTGGTATTTATTCTGAACACTTCATCTATTTCATTGATGATCTCTTCCTTATCTCTTTGCAAGATCTCAGCTATCATTTCTGCCATTACTTGTGTCAGATCTTCATCTCTTTCTTCTCTTGTATTGTTATTAACGTGGTTTGTACCATCTGAATACTCATGGTCGGGGTTTGTTTTTCAGTTGGGAAAATTCCTTTTATAGTTTTTTGCATCGCTGGAGATGCCATTAATCCAATTGGTATTGAAGTAACCTTCTTCCCTGTCTTTACTGTGGTTACTGTCGTAGATGTCATTTCTTTCAAAATTTTATATTGTTTTTCTAAAATTCTGTCTACTTTTTCTCAAATCAGCATCAGCTTCTCAATCAATTTTTTTTGTACTATTTAATATTAAATTTCTTAAATAAGATTAAATAACTTCTATTTCTATTATTCTTATGGTAAATATCTTCTTATATTCAAGAATTTAATCACAATCTATATTGCCTTACTAATTTTCTTTATATCTCTATTATTCCTCTATTACTCTAATTGATTTTCAATTCAATTGATTATACTATACAAAGCTATAAGTACTATATATCCTATAAAAATATATCGTTAACAAATGTTATAATATTCTATCACTAAGATAATTAATTAATTTTCTAATAGACGTTATAAGAAATTTGATCTCAATCAAAACATAAAAAACAAATTATTACAATATTACAATATTAAAGCAATACTAAGTTAATATATATATCTATTAATTGATACTATTTGAGTTAAATTGATCTTCTAATAAATAAGATAATTAAGGATAACTTAATTAAGAAATAATTACAAATAAATAAATTACTATAATTGTTATAATTACACAGTAAGAGTATTGGTAATTATTATATTTAAAATATATTAAATATATATATATAGTATATAAGTATATAATATAAGTATAAATATATATATAGATTTTCCTTTTATGGATTAATTACATAAAATTTACTGTTCTTTACATGGATCACATTTTTGCAGTTCTCCAAAATCCACTAATATTAATCCACTTTTCTTGAAGTTAGAAAGCAAAAAACACACAGTCTTTCACTCTTACTGTCCAAGATGGCGGTCATTATTTTCCAGTTTCTTTATATCCCAGATTAGTTGTTGTCTATATTGTTCTTCTCCATCGGTGTAGCTTAGCTCAGAAAAGAAAAATCAGCGTCCTGCTTCCTATCATTCCTTCTTCCGAAATGTACTCTCTTTCAAATGTCTCTTCAGTAAATAGAACTAATGTGGCAGGTTTCGCTGAGTCACTTCGCTCCCCTCGTTGTTTGCTGCCTGTATCTTTCCAAGTCTCTCTGCCTTTCCGCTACTCCTCCAGACTCTAGGATTGATCTCCTCCTCGCAGCAATCATCAATAAAATTGTTTTAACTTTTTGTTCTCCTGCTCACATCAATTTTCACCCCATGCTCACTCTTTCGCTTCCTGCTTTTAAAATTTGAAGCATTGAGTCTCTGGTCTGGCCAGCTCAGCCGTCTTCTTCCCGTGTCCGGAATAAGGGCTCTGCTCGGCGCAGCGGGAGACCACACCTCTCCACACCACCTCCTCCGAAGTATCCCTCTTTCTGTCAGTCCAGCCCAGGACCGATCTCTCCCACAACAGGCTCCGAAATGCCAAAAAATTGACACGGAATACGGAGCGCTCCTTCTCCGTGCCGCCTCGACCCACACCTCAACCGGAAGTTCCACAGCCTCCCTATTTCCAGTGTCTTTCTCCCAGCTTGGAACTGATGGATATTTCTTCCCACAATTTGGCACCTCTAGACAAGACTCCAAGCTAACCTGACCAATGGACATGGCCCAGGTAAGCCTCCCTTGCCAGCAACAGACCCGTTGTGTCTGTGAGTGAGTTCCCCCAGATCTTGGCCATTTGGAGCAAGGGTAGTAAAAGAGTTTTGAATTTTGAGTTTAAAGGCTGCTTGGAAAGAAGTTGAATACCTCTAAATTTTAACTTTAAAGCCCAGAAAAGCAAGGGAAATGAGTGCATGCCTGTATGTGAGTGAGAGGATCCTTCTCCCAATCACAGCTGGATCCTGCTCTCTCTGTGCCTTTCCTAACTGCAGAAAAATCTGTTCTAGCAACAGATAGAGCATGGGACATTTCCCTTCTGTTAGGGAAAAAGGGAGAGAGTATGTGAAAATGGAATGAAAAAGTGATTGAGAGAGTTGAACTTGGGCAACCAGCTGGAAAGTCACTGAGCAAATCCCTGTGTTTTTTAAAAAATATTTTTTTTATTTTGAATACAAATAATACAAACATAATACATATACATCCAAATACCAAAAAAAAGAAAGAAAGAAAGAAAGAAAGAAAAAAGAAAAAAAGAAAGAAAGAAAGAAAGGAAAAGGAAAAGGAAAAAAATACAAATATGAATCTCTAGTGCCACGTAATGGGGTGAGCTCCCATTACTTGTCCCAGCTTCTGCCAACCTAGCAGTTTGAAAGCACTTAAAAAATGCAAGTAGAAAAATAGGGACCATCTTTGGTGGGAAGGTAACAGCTTTCCGTGCACCTTTGGGGTTTAGTCATGCCAGCCACATGACCATGGAGACATCTTCGGACAGCACTGGCTCTTCGGCTTTGAAATGGAGATGAGCACCACCACCTAGAGTTGGAAATGACTAGCATATATGTGTAAGGGGAATCTTTACCTTTACCTTACAGTGCACACAGACACCTGAAGACCATTTTTATTACTTATATTTCTTCTTCTATAACAACTAAAAGTTATATAATAACTTAATATTCCAATTGTGCCCTTATTTGCTCCAAAACAACATTCCCTTTACCTTCCACCAACACTGTTTTTATAAAATCCCCCCATATTTCATTGTAATTGTTTACTTTAATCATTTCTTTTTAAAATTTAATCTGTTGTTAATTTATCATTTGTTGCCATACACCAGATTTCATTATAGCATTCATTTCTTTGAATATCCCAATTTTGTTCCCAATATTTATCCATCATTAATCTAGCTGCCATTATCAAATTTACAATCAATTCCTTTTTTGTTTCATTTATATCTTCTTTGACAGGGTTCCGACTGATGCCCTAATTAAATCATGAGCCTCAGGCCAAGTTTCAAAGGAAATGCAGTTATTTATTAGGAGCTTCATGTTAGCTATGAGGCATTCAGCTTGGATGTTTCTTTACCCAAGATGCCTCTGATAAGGGATAGCCCTTCCACTTGATTAGGTATTGGAGCTATCTGGGGAGTTTTAACCTCAAGTATTTTGTGGAGAGGTAGACCTTTTTCCCCAGCTGGAATGGTCATTGTGGGGCTTGGTGTTTGTCTGTGTCAGATCCCTAAAAGTGATACTGCCATTCAATAGGAGGATGGGGGACACTTGGATTCAATTCCTTAGCATTGCCCGTGTCAACAAATACTTTACAACCTATATCCTGGAGCCAAAGAGCCCTGAGATCTCCTTTACCTGCAGGAATTTTTATGATAGCCATGTGGGTTGTCTCACTTTGAAGTATAATGGTGGGAATGCATGTTTGTTCAGGTTCTCATAGGAAATAGTAAAGAAAACATCTTCACACTTGTATATTGACTAAAATCTGCATTCTGGCTTAAAGGGAGGGGTCTCTACCACTTTAATCCTACTGCTTTGGCTAAGGGTATTCAGATCTTGCTTTAGCTGGATGGCTTTCACTTCTGCTTAATAAAAGAATCCTTTTGAACAACCATGTTTCAAGGAGAGGCGATCCTTACAGCCTGCCTAGGTCTACACCATTTTGGCTAGCACCTTCTTGACATTTTCCCATGCTACTTTTAGCGTTGACAGCCAGTCTGTCAAGCTGATTGAGGAGGATGGATCCGTTGTGCATTCTGGCATTGGGACGAAGTCCATACCACTCACTACTTTGAACAGAGTTAGTACCATGCTACTGTGAACAGCATTATTGTACATGACCTCAGCGAAAGGCAAGAGGTCCACCCAATTGGACTGCTGATAGTTCATATAACACCTCAGGTACTGCTCTACCATGACATTCAAATGTTCTGTCTCCCCCATTGGTAGGTAGATGAAAAGCTGAGCTAAGGCCCTGGAATGACCCAATGGACTGCAGGAACTCCCTCCAGAACTTAGGTGTGAACTGGACCCCTCTGTCTGAGATGATTCTTTGTGGTATTCCATGCAGACAATAGATGTGCTTCAGGAACACTTTGGCTAACTGATGGGCTGAGGGTAGTCTGCTGCAGGATATGAAGTGTACCTTCTTGGAGAATAAGTCAATCACCGTTCAGATCACTTTGTTCTTCCCATTCTTTGGCAACTCCACTATAAAGTCCATTGTGATTTCCTCCCATGGCCTCATTGGCTCTGCCACTGGTTGCAGCAATCTGGAGGGTTTTCCTGGTCATTTTTTCATAGTGGCACAGATGGTGCAACTTTTCACATAACTGTTCACATCTTTTTTCATGCTGGGCCACCAGAATTGCCTCCATGCTAAGTGTAAAATCTTTAGGAATGCAAAGTGGCTCCTTTGGAGGATTAATTCTGGGACGTAGAGTTTTGTCCCCTTCCACGCTAGGTTGTCCCTTTTTGTCAAGATGCATTGGTTGTCATGGAACCAGGACTCTGCTAGCAGTTCGGTTTTGAGTTTTATGGTTAGATTGCTTGAGGGTCTTGCCAGTTGCGATGTTGTCATCTGATGGTCGCTTGGCCTGTTGTTGAGCAGCGGGCATGATGGTGTCTACTATCTCCTCCTGTTCGTATTTGTACTGGGGCATGCAGAAGAGGGCATCGGCTAGGAAATTTCTTCCCCCAGGGATGTGTTTCAGCACAAAATTGAATCAGTTGAAGTATTGAGCCCAGCAGACTTGTTTGGGCAATAGTTTCCATGGGGTCCTAAGGGCCTCTAGATTTTTGTGGTCAGTCCAGACTTCAAACTGTTTCTCCCCCCTCCCTTCCAGTAGGTGATGCCAGGTTAGCAGTACCCATCTTACCACAAAAGCCTCTTTTTCCCATGCGGCACATCGCCTCCGTGTCTGTGATTTTACAGGAGAAGTAGGCTCAAGGCTGTAATTTTCCTTGGCTATTTCTTTGGAGTAGCACTGCTCTCACTGCCACATCACTGATGTCTGCTTGGATGATGAAAGGTTGTTCAGAGTCAGGATACTTCAGCACTGGTTCCTTTGCAAAAAGTTCTTTTAGTGTTTTGAATGGCAGGTTAGGTGCCACTGTAGGGGTTGTCCCAGGTGGGGCTTCATACCTGGGCCCCGTGGTCTGTCATGGGTTTGGGAATTTTTGTGAAGGAGTGAATGAATTGCCTGTAAAAGTTTGTGAATCCTAGGAAACTTTGTAGTATTCTGTGGATGCAAGGGAGCTGCCAGCCTAGGACAGCTTGTACCTTGGCTGGGTCCATCTCTATGCCCTCATTTGATACTCAGTAGCCCAGGTAGTCTAGCTGTTCATGGTGAAATTCACATTTTGAAAGCTTGATGTACAAGTTTGCTGCCAGAAGTTTTTTCAGTACCTGGCAGACTAGGAGTATGTGGTCCTTCATGGTCTCAGTGTAAATGAGGATGTCATTCAGGTAGATGAGGACCCCCTTATAGAGGTGTTCATGCAGCACCTCATTTATTAACTGCATAAAGACCACCGGGGGCGGGGCTGCAGTCCAAAAGGCATTACTTTGAATTGGAAGCTCCCTAAGGGGGCAGTTGAATGCTGTTTTCCATTCATCTCCCTCCCTGATGCAGACTCGGTAGTATGTTTCTCTGAGGTCTAATTTAGTAAAGACTTTTCCCTTGGCTAGGTGAGACAGCATAACCTTCATGAGAGGGAGGGGGTATAGGTTGTGTACACACACACAGTTTATACCTCTAAAGTCCATGCATAATCTCATAGTTCCATCTTTTTTTTCTTTAAATAGGACTGGGGATGCGACCCGTGGCTTTGCTGGCTCGATGAACCCACTTGCTAGGTTTTTGTCTATGTATTTGTGCATTTCTTGCATTTCCTGGGGTGTCATATTGTACAGTTTGGGTTTGGGTAGTTTTCTCCAGGGATGATTTCAATGGCACAATCTGTCTCACAGTGGGGGGGCGGGGTAAGATGTCATACTTGGCCTCACTGAATACTTCCACAAGGTCCTGATATTCTTTGGGGATCTGTTCAGCCTCTGGGGTTTTGTCAGAGGTGGCTGCCAATAGTTCTGGAGGGACCTTTGGGGGGGGAGGTTCCTGTGTGGGCAATGCTTCTATTTGCTGGTGTGGGGTGTGGGGTCCTCTAGCTATTCTCAGCCTCCAGATGCCCCCTTCCCACCAGATCATCAGCCCCCACTTGTCTAGACAGGAGAGCCCAAGTATGACCGTGTCTGTCAATTGGGGGGGCTATTATGAATTGAATTGCTTCCCAGTGGTCCACTAGCTCTTGTTTCACTGGTTCAGACAGATGGGTGCTGTAGGCTCCCCACAATAGGGACCCATCTGTTTAAATCTGATCAGGTGGGCCAGTCTCTTTGCTCTAATCCCCAGTTTCAGGACCATAGCTAGGTTAATCAAGCATCTAGTGTAGCCTGAGTCTATTAAGGCTTGAAAAGTGCCCTGGGTCCCCATTTTTGAGGCTGTGAGGTATATAGGGAGGATGAAGGGGTGGATCAGTTCATTCATCATCAGATCATCTTCACCATCATCCTCACTGTCATAAGGGTCCGGCGATTGGTAGTCATTGGCTGGAGTTCCCCCTGCTTCGACTGGATTAGGAGGGACCTCTGGGGTTTGGAGGGCTTTTCAGGACATATTGGCAGCATGCCAGGGGCCTCGTTCCAGTCATACTCTGGGTGGTGGTTCTGGCTTGGGTTTTGGAGCTGGGGTTGTGCATGCTGAGGCAATGTGGCCCATCCCTCTGCATCTGTGACATTTCAACTGGCTTCATGGGAGGGTTTGTTTTGGAGCCGGCTGTGCTGCTATGACCTCCCATCTGCTAGATGGTCTCTGGTCTGGTTGGCCTCCCTCCTTGGTGTCCAGTTGCTTCCACATGTTGTTGGTGAGTAATTCACAGTCAACTTTTATGGCCACTCGAAACCACTCAGAGAGTTGGTTTGGAGTGTCCCAATAGGCAGTTACTTGGGCAATTTGCTTCTGAAAATGTGAACTAATAGCTGCTCCAGCAAAGGGGATAGCTTCTCCACGATGCCCCTGAATTCACAGATGTGTTCCTTAATGGGTCATCCCTTCTGCTTTAGATTTAGGAGCTCATCCTCCATGTATGGATCCTCCTCCACCTCCTCAAATCTGGCTTCTAGCTCTTGTATGAAGTCATCAATGTCTTGCAGCTGGGGGGCTCTCCTTTTATAGAGGGCTGCTAGCCATTCCTTTATTTTTCCCTCCAGCCCACCGGTGATGGTATTCACCATGGCCCTGTGTGATTGGTAGAGGTAGCTGTAGCACTCTAGGTGGACTCTAGCAGAGTCAAGGAATAGAGCCAATTGATCTGAATCCCCATCAAATTTCCCCCTGAATCAGAGAGGTTCATTCAGGTCTGTTCCTCCCTCATCATGTTGGCCCCTGTATGCCTATACTTGGTGTGTTTGGTGGTCTCTCTCAGCTCTGGTTTGGCGAGGGGGGAAGCGGCCGCCTTATGCGGCTTGCCTGTTGTGTGGAGGAACTCATTCTCCCTCTGGGTGGTGGTGAAGGGGGGCTAAATTCCCATCTGCTTCTCCTCACTTCAAAGGGCTCATTTGCAACCCCCTCTCTTCTGGGCAGCACAATGGCCCCTCATCACGAAGGGTGGTTCAGTCTAATTTCTCCCTCAGCTGTTCTAAGGATCCCCCCACAAGGGTTCCATCAGAGGTTTTGAGAGTCTGGCCCATTCCCAGTCCATCACCCATTCCAGTCTTCCTAGCTCACTCAGGGGTTTCCTCCAGCCCTGGACTCTGGGGTGGGGGAGCTCATCCTCAGCCACTTTAGGGAGTTTTTGCCACCAATACTCATCCCTTCTCATTCCGATCACTGAAATGGGCATCTCAACTTTGATGTCCAGAGAGGGCTGTAATTTGGTTCCGGTTGGGCTGCTGGTTCCTGGAATTCCCTGGATGGCGCAAATTCTACCCCACTCTGGGTCACCTGGAGCAGGCTTCCTTTGGATAGTCCGCCCTCTGCCATGGTACCCTGAGTTTCTCTCCATGCATCCAGGTGTTGGGGAGTGGATGGAGAGTCCAGGGCTCAGGAATCCAGTCATTTTTATTAGTTTTCAGAGAGTTGGCTCATTATCAGGGTTCTGACTGATGCCCTAATTAAATCATGAGCCTCAGGCCAAGCTTCAAAGGAAATCCAGTTATTTATTAGGAGCTTCATGTCAGTATGGACCAAATGGAGCCAACTTTGACCTCACTTAATTTGTGCTTTGGCTCTGACCCTGTTTCCCTCTCCCCCCCAAGATGTGTCATCAGTCACATTCCCCAACAAAGCAATTTCATGGGTTGTAGAAGTCACTCCCTCCAGCCACTGTGGGTTCCCATGGAGATGACCTTGATATCACCAGCTGGAATGTGTTTTGTTTTAATTGAAATGCAAGTTCCTTGATGCGGCTGCGAGGTTTGATTCCCCATCCCCCTTGCCTATGGCAACTCGAGAGCAGGTCAGGGATGCTTCGTGAGTTGACACTGTTTTTCCACCAGCAACAGTAATGCAATCCTCAGTGACATATCTAAATTTATATTCAAAAGTACTCTAATTTCCCTAAATATAATGTCCCATATTTTCTGTGCACAATCCCACCACATATGTTTATATGTTCCAACCTCTTTCTCGCACCTCCAACAAATATTTATATTTAACATCTATTTGATTAATTTATGCGATGATAGGTACCATCTCCGTATCACTTTATATCCATTTTCCTTAACTCTAACTGACATATTCTTATGTACTCTTCTATTCCAAATATTTTTCCACTCATTATCATTTATTTCTCCTAAATCTGATTCCCAAATTAATTTTAAACTTTTTGACTGATCTTCTAATTCAGTTAATATTCTATATATTTCCCCAATTCTTCCTTTACCTATATATTCTTCATTCACCTCACATTCTTTTATAATCATTTCAAATTTTGTTAACTGTCTTTCTCCTCAAATCTTTCTTCCATTTTTATCAATTTCTCTAATTGTATTAAAGTCAACCAATTTAATTTAATATCTGATAAATATTTTTAGTTGTGTTATATTCTTTTTCTTGTTCTTCCAGTCTTCCCATTTATATATCTGATTTTCTTTTAATTTACAAATCCATTCTTTTAATTCAATCTTATGGAATTTCTCCATTTCCACCACCGGTGTTAAAGGAGAAATTCCTGGCATTAACCAGTATCTCCATTTATTTCATAGTTCTATCAATTTTTTTAAAAAGGGATTTTGTATCCTCTTAGCATTTTGTAAAATATTCTTTTTAAACCAATATGTTTCTATTGGATCACCTATTTCCCTTAATTCTTTCAGCTCTATATCCCTCCATATTAAATCTCTAGTTGATGCTATAATATCTGGACCACCTTTAATTGATTAGCTACCCAATAATTTCTAACATTTGGAAGATCCAGCTTACCCTTTTTTAATGGTTCATACCATAACACTTTACTTATTCTTGTTCTCTTACCTCCATTACAATACACCTCCAGCAACCTCTGTATTTGCTTTAATTCTTGATTCAAAAATTTAATTGAGATCATCCAAAATAAAAAGTTATTTTTTGGTAAAACTTTCGTTTTTATCATTGCAATTCTTCCAAACCATGATAATTTTACTTTCCCATATTTATCTATTTTATCTTTTATATCTTTCTTTAACTTTTCATAATTTATTTTCTTTAATTCTTGAATATTTTGGGGGATGTCAATACTTAAATATTTAATACTATCTACTATTTTTAATTTATATTTTCCTTTCAATACATCCACTTCTTCTTTACTATGCTTATATAACATAATTTCTGATTTTTCCAAATTTATTTGTAATCCACTATATTTCCCAAATTCATTCAGATATAAATGTATCCTTTCTATAATAACTATGGGATTTTGAATGAGAGAGTTGAACTTTGTCAGCCAGCTGAGAAGTCACTGAGCAAAGCCCTGTGTTAGTAGGTGCCTGGACTCACTGCTTAGGAGAAGCAGCAGGTCCTCCCAGACCTCTGAGGGTTTGAAAACCAAAAGACAGAGTTTTAGGAGGTGCCCATATGCACTGCATAGTGGGTAGCAGGTCCTCCCAGACCCCTCTTTGGTCTGAAAACTGAAAGGCAGAAATTCCCTGGAAAGGAGGTGCCCATACACTGTGAGGAAATCAGAATCCTCCTGGAATTTTTTTCTTTTTGTCTGAAAATTGAAAGGCAGATTTTGTAGACCTGGCTAAGCCAAAGTGAACCCCACATCAGAAGGGGAACATAGGATGCTGTAGCTCAAGGATTGTGACAGGAGCCCCCCTAGGAGATTTGCTTGAGGCTTGAGATGAATGGCAGATGCCTGTCCTGGCAGGTAAGAAGAAGATGTGAGCAAATTGTGTAAAGAGTGGGCTTTGCTCAGGGATGAAGCTGGAGAACCAATTTGGCTAAATAAAGGAAATAAAAGAAAAGGAAAATGTATAAATAGAAATGTTGGGGTTCTCTTCCTCTCTCTCTCCCTCCCTCCCTCCCTCCCTCCCTCTCTGTCTTCCATGCAACCATGTGATATGTTTGTTAAGATTTGTACTTTCCCTAACTTGAGTTAACTGAGATTTATGGTGGAAATGACCAGGGTGTGTGAACCTGAGAGTTCTGCTGTTTTTTATTTCTCTTTCCTTTGTCTCTCTCTCTCTGTGTGTCTTTGTGTCTAAGTCTTCATGTGTTAGATAATTGTAACTGTTCAATGTTTCTGATCCCTAGAGACAAGAATGTTAAATTGTTAGAAAAAAGGTTAAAGCAATGAAAAGGGGAAAAAAACCTTTTACCCTGGGTTTGTCTGGCCAACAAAACAGGATGAAGAGAACTGTACTTTTTTTTTTCATTCCCTTTCTGTATCTTTAAGAACAGCCCAAGGTTATGAGGGAATGTTTTAAGTTCATTTACAGGAAAAGTTTCATTCCTGGATTTACTGTAAGTATTTAAGTGGTTTTATCTTCCATCTTTTTTCTGAAGCATGTGAATTCAGCTTCTTTTTCTCATCCATGGGGTCCCCATTTTGTTGAGACTTTATCTGTTTATCTGTTTAATAAATGAAGTATGAATATTTTTTTTCCTCAAACTCTGCCTGTAAGCTATCTATCCACCCCTACTCCACCTCTCCATATTTTATCCTTCAACAATGACTTTCCTGGCAGGATCACCCACAAAAGGGGGATGGGGCCCTGTTCTCATGTCTTTCAGCCCTGGACAGACAACCCTGCAACCTGTGGAAACAGAGCATGCTGATTCAGATGCTGCCTCCAGAGGAGACATTCCACCCATTTGAACCAAGGAATTGGGTTTGGATCCAGCCATCCACTAGAAAGTCATCACAGCAACCAGACTGGAGCAGATCTTCCCAAGCCTGACTGACTGGCCTTACCACCAAGCCAAGCTTAACACCACCCAGCAGAAATGAAATAAAAGATCCTGAGATGGACTAAAGACTCTCTTCAAAGCCACTGAAGACAGCTGGAAAGATAATGGGGGGGAGGGCAAAGTTCATTGTAAGGTTTTCTTTCTTGCCTCATTTTTGTTGTAATCAGTTAAATGGATTCATGGGGGGATGGTATTTGGGAGTGGTTGCAACAGCAAGTTCTAAACACCTTGGACTTCTATCTGGTGGGAGGGAAATTTGTCCAAGATGTTTGTATTGCCTATCTTATAAAAGTAGCTGTGCACCCCCACCCCCCCCAAACACACCCCACTCAGAATCAGACTGAAGCTATCCCCTTCACCAACCTCCATACAAAGCTTATCCTAGGCTGGTTTTTGCCCTGTGGCACTAAGGCCCAATCAATCATATCTCCCTCCTAATTCCATGGGGGATGGGGCATGCACCTAAAGCAATTCGTTCACTAAAGAAGTAGCAGAAAAGAGATCTCCAAAACCTAAACCCTGATAGTTACCTACAAATGATGCTGCCCAGTTGCCTAGTAAAACAGGATATGGTGCACTAGTAGGAGTCCCAGAGTTCATTGTGTGCAATTTTAAAAGTATTAATAGCCTGGACTGCATACTACCTAACCTCAATTTGGCCTCACAAATCCTGGATGCACTAAACTAAGAGATAAGGCAGGTTCAGGAAGCAACTCTTGGAAATGTGAAGACACTAGTCATTTAATAAAGCAAAACCATGGCTGTGAAGAATTTGGGGGCTTGTGCTTGCTTCAAACCTGAATGGAAGCTCACAGAAAGTGACATCAAACATCTGAAAATAATTGGCACAGGAAAATTGGATACTGTAAATTTATTTCCAGAATTTTTGCCCTGGTTGCTAGACCTTCATGGGTTGAAAGCTCTCTTTTGGGGAGCTATTGAAGGGATACTTTTCTGCTGCCTCACTAAATGCCTTCCCCTTTGCATCTACAGTCTGATCAATTTTAATCTTTTGCCAGGAAAATGTGTGTGTCACCCACACTTATTTGGCAAAAGGGGGAGATTGTGGGAAGCCCCCCCCCCAAAGAATGAAATATTTTGAGGAATATTTAAAAATATTCTCCTCGTTCAAGAAAGTAAAAAAACTTTGGCATTTCAAAACTTTTTATTGAACTGGAATGATAGCAAGTTGAAAGAAAAGCAGACTCTGAATTCCCTCAGGCAATAGAGTTAAGATAAAGAAATTAGAAACCCCTTCCTTCAGTCCAACGTGGATTCAGCCAATCCACAGGTGTGGAGATGTTATTGTAATGGCCATCCTGATAACTTGATAAGGGAACTTTCTTAGGGTCATCCTCTGCCAGCTTTCAAAGTAATTCAACCCAAATGGCACTCCTTCCCCTTACATTCCTCCAAAGGTAAGAAAATCTCAGGGCACCCAGGCACCTTTTGTCTTTAGCAGGTTGGTTATGGGGAGAGCAATTTTTGCAAATGCCAGAATAAATTGGCAGTAAAAGTTTGCAAATCCCAGGAAACTTTGTAATTGCTTGGGTATGTGTGTGTGGGGAGGGTCCCAATCGATCACTGCTTATACTTTTTGTGGATCCATCTCTATACTCTTGTGGGATATTCAATACCCTAGGTAGGTAGTCTATTTTTTCTTGGTGGAATTTGCATTTGGAGAGTTTGGCGTAGAGCTTTGCTGAGCGTCATTTGTTTAGGACTGCTCAAACTAGTTTTACATGCTCCACTTTGGTTTCTGTGTATATTAAAATGTCAACAAGGTAAACCAAGACCCCCTTGTATAAATGCTTGTGAAGCATCTCATTTATCAGTTGCATAAAAATGGCTGGGGCACCTTGTAGCCTGAAAGGGAGTACTTTGAATTGGTAACAACCCAAGGCAGTATTAAATACTGTCTTCCATTCATCCCTTCCCTTAGTCTGATGTGGTAATAAACCTCGCTTAGGTCCAGTTTCGAGAAGATTTTCCTCTTAGAGAGATGTGCTAGCAAATCCTTCATAAGGAGGAGGGGGATATAAATTTTCTATGCTCACAGTGTTGAGATTTCTATAACCCACACAAAGATGCAAAGTTCCATCTTTTTTCTCACAAAATAGTACCAGGGCCACAATTTTTGGTCTGGTAGGTTCGATGAAACCCCCGCTAGGTTTTTGTCAATGAAAGCTCTCAGTTCATCAAGTTCTCGAGGGGACATGCTATACATTTTGGTTTCGGAAGTTTAGCTCCTGGTAAAACTTTGATGGCACAGTCTGTGGAGCAGTGAGGGAGGAGTTCGTCTGAGTCTTCTTCGCTAAAGACTTTGGCTAGATCCCAGGATAAAGGTTATAAATCAATAGGTTATAGGCTGTGGGGGATATAAGGAAGAAAGTAATAAACTATATAATATATCCAGGGTCCCACCTTCCCCTGAAGAATGGCAGCAACACAATAGGGATCTTACACATCAATAAGAATAAACCTTTTAGCTAAAGTTACCTCATGGTGGATATTTTGAGTTGGAAAATAATTATGATCCTTTTTTATCCACATATCCTACATATTTCTAATTTATTTAGTCCATATTTAATTTATTATAAATTAATAATATATATATTAATTATATTAATAAATATTAATTAATAAATATTTAGTCCATATTTAATTTAGTCCATATTTAATCTCCAGTGTTATCTGGTCCTATATACAATCAATAATTCAATTTCTGTATTTTTTGGAGTATAAGATGCACTTTTTCCCCCCTCAAAGAGGGGGGAAATGTTGGTGTATCTTATACACCGAATACAGCCATTTTTCGCCTCCCAAACCCCATCCTGCATGTCCCATTTTCACCAAAAACAGGCCCTTTTTTCACAAAAATGGGGCGCACAGAGAGTTTGGGTAGCCTGCAGAGTGCTCCTGGGGGCTAGGGAAGGAAAAAACTTTATTTTTCTTGTTTAACTCTTCAAAACCTTTGTATGTCTTATACTCCGGTGTGCCGTATAGTCTGAAAAATATAGTATCTGTACTTGACTTAATTAACAGCTTTATATATGCTGCAATTCTAAAATTCCAGAGTTATAGCCTTAAAAATACATTCATTCAGTTAATAATTTCTGTTGAAAAAGTTAGGTGCATTCCATGTTTCCTCAAGTTTCTGATTCTAGACACAAAATATCAATTTTTCCTATGTATCATTTCTCTGTGGCTGTAATGAAACGCTTGAAAAGCAGATATAAGAACACTGTGGCAACACTGAAGTCCTGAAAATAACATTTTTTATAATATTATTTCCTCAGCACTGAAATCTATTTTATTTGATTGTGTTTTAATTTTCTTATAATTGTGGATGCCTACATTCAGGTAGAAAGTTGGCATATAAATAATTTAAATAAAGAATCACATGCTTATTTGGAAATGTTACACTAGTCATAGTATTAATTTAGTAGCCTATAAATAGCTATAAACAGCATTCCACAGCATTCTACATTCATTACTGAAATGAAAAATATTGGTCAAAGGTTTAGCTGCAGCCATATTTTTCAGCTACATATAGACAGGTTCTCAAGAAAGAAGGTTCTAGTGGTGTAGAAACTGAGATAAAAGGTGGTAAATCAGAATTTATCAGAACCCCAATAGGGTTTGCTGTTAGATCTTCTGAGAATACAAGAGGGAATCAAGTTACACATTTAAGGGATTGAATGGGAAGGGGGAGTTGGTACCTGACATAGGAGATAGCAGATGACAGTTTCCATGAATGAGTGTAGATTTTTGGATCAGAATGAGCCTTTTCTCATCACCTCAATTTCAATTCAGCTGAATTTATTATTGAATATAGTTGTTAAATAGTAGTAAAAGTGAGGCAACATTTTATTTTGCTTTTTAATTTGTCTATACTTTATATGTTCAAACTGTTACATTTGTGTATATATGTGTACATGTGTTTATGATGATGTATGCCATGTCTACTAGCATAGAAGAAACAAATATGCAAAAAAGTCACATACAGTCTGAGGGCAAACAGTGGAATAAGAAGGGAGTAATGGTTGCTACAAAACACATGAGCAAAAAATAAAATTGATTGGGGGAAATGGCAGCAAAACAGAAAAGTCAATTTCTCTATAAATAAGCTACGCAATCAGAGGCTTCCCAGGAGAGATGATCCATTTCACACAGCCAATGCTGGCTCTGGAAAGGGAAAAATCCTTGTGCTGAACATCCTCCGAATATTTACCTTTCCAGCAAATAGTGATCTGTTACCCATCTAAGAGTAACTTAGATGAGAAGGACAATATAGAAATGTGACTAAATAAATTCTTTATTTCTATACCATATTTTGGAAATATGTTTTCAAATAATAAGAGAAATACACATATTTCTCTTCTGTACTGATGAAATATATAACCTGTCTTGCAGAGTGAATCCAAGTTTTTTGCCAGGATTAAAGGTGCAGTGGAACAGAATGGTAGTCACTCACACTTAATCTATAATTAGGTTGCCATCTTCTGGTCATCAGTGTCCAAATCTTGTTTCTTTAAGATTATACCAAAAGAGAAAGGGAGATTCTGTCCTAGTCAAGAGGTAAAAGTTATGGGTAGTTAGGAATGATTGTGATGATGCTCCCTCTGAAAATGTACTTTAAGATAGTTCCTTAAAAGGTGTTTTTTCCTTGTTTTTTTTATTATCTTTGTACAATCAAAGGTTGATTAGATATGTGTGAGCATCATTGTATTTGTTCTCTTCAAGTATTAAAAGTGAATATTTAAAAAGCCTCAGAAATATATAGCCTTCCAAATTATATTCTATCATTTGTTTCTAGAGTAGTTAAACACACAAACAAAGCAGAACAAAGAATGATGATAACCTAATAAAACATGATGGTAAGATTTACAAATGGGCTAGTACATGACTGAGTTTGTTTGTTTGTTTGTTTGTTTATTGCATTTATATAGCCACCCATTTTTATTTTTATTTTTTGACAACTCTGGGGGTGGCTTCTTCTGTTACTATATGTCTTAACATGGATGCATCCAACCTAAGAAAGAGCTGAGGGTATCCTCAGAATATCTTCTAACAGATCTAACAGATTAACAGAGTTGGAAGGGTTGTTATAGGTCATCTAGTCCAACCCCCTGCTCAAGAAGGAGACCCTACAGCATTTCTGACAAATGGCAGTCCAATCTCTTCTTGAAAGTCTCAAGTGATTAAGCTCCCACAACTTCCGAAGTCAAGCTGTTCTAATGGTTGATTGTTCTCACTGTCAGAACCTTCCTCCTCATTTCTAGGTTGAATCTCTCCTTGGTCAGTTTCTATCCTTTATTCCTTGTCTGGCCTTCAGGTGCTTTGGAAAATAACTTGACCCCCTCCTCTCTGTGGCAGCCCCTCAAATATTGGAACACTGCTATCATGTCTCCCCTGGTCCTTCTCTTCACTAGACTAGCCATGCCTAGTTCCTGTAACTGTTCTTCATATGTTTTAGTCTCCAGTCCCCTAATCATTGGTTGCTCTCCTCTGCACTTTTTCTAGAGTCTCAATATCTTTTTTATAATGTGGTGACCAAAACTGGATGCAGTACTCTAGGTGTGGCTTATTAGGGCTTTAAAGAGTGGTATTAGTACCAGACTTGATCTTGATTTTATCCCTCTGTTAATCTTAAATCAAATGTCCCAAACACTAATCAGTCTTCCCTATATTTGATACTTTTAAAAAGCTGCCCAGCTAATTAAAAATGCTACTGCTTCATTCAGCCTACCCAGGCTTTTATAGCAGTTTGCTATGGAACATATATCCAGTTTTCCACAGTTAAGGGGAAAGTTATAAATCAATAAAGGTGAATAGGCAACATAAAGGCTGTGTGATATGCTCCCTTGCCATCTATCACTTGTAAAGGTTTCTTCTTCACTCCTTTTTAGAGATTGTCCACTTATCTAATAGCAGTAGCATGGGATATAATGGCTAAATGAGACTTGGTGGAATTATTCAAAGATTTTCATTGAAATCTTGAAAGAATGTATTTATTCCATTCCTACTACTAGGACCAAATATACCTTAACATTAGCTCTAACCAAGATTTAGCATTTCTCATTGAATGTGGGATGCCTTCCCACATACAATGGGAAGGCATCCCAGAGGGGTGGGTTCTACTTACCTTTACTACTGGTTCGCAATGGGATTCCCCCTCCCCTCTCATTTCCCAAGAGGTAGAATTCTCCAGGCATTTCTGGCACCAGGCAATGGTTATAAATCAGGTTAAAGTTTATACAAAGAGGATCAGGCAGGAAATAGGATACTTAGGATACATAGGAAAGAGAACTGAATGTGACAAATCCAAATTCTCCCTCCCCCCCCCTTCTTCCACGAAGAATGGCAGATACACAGATCTGGCATATTGCCCTCCTCAGAAACATGGAAAATCCACATAGAAAGACATAAAACATATAATACATTAAGATTTAGGATGGTTTGTGAGGGTATTTCAGGTGGAATTTCCTAAACAGTGTGGGGGCTGTTACATGTTTTTTTGGCTACCCATTTGTTTTGACAGAATGGTAGGTGTTTCCATGCCACTAAATATTGTGTGGAGCCATGGTGAGTGAAGGAATCAAGGATATCTTTAATTTCAAAATGTTGTTCTCCTTCCACTATAATGGGGGTTGGAGGTGTGGGCAAAGGGGGTCTGACTTTTAAAGTGATTTCTGGCTTGAGTAGGCTGCAGTGAAACACTGGATGAACCTGCCCAAATGTCTTAGGAAGGAGGAGTTCTACTGTGAAAGGGTTTATGATTCTGGTGATGGGGAATGGGCCAATGAATTTTGGTCCCAGTTTCTTAGACGGTTGTAGGATTGTAGAAACTTTGTAGATAGATATATGTGGTCCCCAATCTTGAATAGTTTGGGTTCACAGCATTTCTTGTCAGCTTGAATTTTAAAAACTGCTCTAGCCTCTTGTAGAGCTAGTCTGACCACTGGCCAAGTGGTTTGTAGGTTGTTTATCCACTCCTTAAAGGAAGGGATGTCAGGTTCCTTAGCTGGTAGCTCTGGCATGGGGTTAAATTCTTGTTCTGTGACTACCTGAAATGGGGTGAAACCAGTGCTACTGTGTTCAGAGTTGTTGTAAGCTACTTCAGCAAAAGGTAACAGGTCAGTCCAATTGTTCTGTTGGTAGTTAATAAAACATCTTAAATATTGTTCCAATACATAATTGGCTTTCTCCTCCCCCCCATTTGTCTGGGGGTGATGTGAGGAGGACAGCCCCTGGGCAGAGCCTAACAGGTTTAAGAAAGCCTGCCAAAATTTGGAGGTGAATTGGACACTCCGTCTGAGATATTCAGTTGGGGAGCTCCATGGAAGCGATAAATGTGGACTAAAAACATTTTTGCTAATGCCTTGGGTGTTGGGATCTTTTGGGAGGGTATCTCCCAAATCTTTTGGGAGGCCCCAGGCACCTGATGGATCCGAATAGGTTCCAGATAGAGCTTGGGCCATTTCCTGAGGCTCTGGCTCACGGTTCAACTGAAGACCTAGTGGCCGCCTGGGATAGGGTGGCCACTGGAGCTTTGGACCGGATCATGCCTTAGTAGCCTCTAACCCGGTGCCGGTCTCACCTGGCTCCTTGGTTCACCGAGGAGCTGAGGGAGATGAAGCACCGGAAAAGACACCTGGAGAACAGTTGGAGGGCCAGCCTTTCTGAATCCAACCGAACACTGGTTTATCTACCTGGTTTATCTACCTGGTGGTGATAAAAGTGGCAAAATGCGATTATTTTTCCGCTCTTATTGCATCATCAGATAATCACCCAGCCGCCTTGTTTAGGGTGACCCGCTACCTGCTCCACCAGCGAGCATGGGAGAACCCCTTGGAGGGTAGAGCCAGGACTTTGTACAATATCTGTATGACAAAATCGCTGTCAGCGTTTCAACACTGGCATAGAGAGGAGAGCGAGAGATAAACTCTGAAACTTTTGCCTGCTAAATCTCTTTGAAGTCCAGTTGTTGTGGAAATGAGGGGAGGGGGCACATTCCTGGGAAATGACGAGGAAAAGAAGTCTGAAGAATGACTTGGAAGACAGCCAATGAGAAGCAGATATTTGGGGATCGGAAAGGGAGGGATTGGGGGACAAAAGGTCAGTCTTGTCTGCGCGGAGTCATGATCCAGTAGCTGTTCTCAATTAAAGAAAGATTTCCTTAAAGATTGGCAGTTTGGAAATTCATTTAATTTTGAGATAGCATCGCAGTCTGACAGACGGACAAGACTCAACTTTCCAAGCCAAACTGGCAAACTTCCAGCCCTCCATCTCCTTACCAGATGTTTGGACAAATTGGAGGCACGGGTCTGAAGCCATGGCAGCAAGCCAGCTCTCTACTGAAAGTCTACTTCAAACGGCTGTGGACCAGCCACCCCTCCCTACTCTAGCCAGCTTGGATGCAACGGGGCTACCCCCTTCCCCAGCAAAGCTGAAAACCCCCCTTCCCCCCCCGCCACAGAATTACCAAGGACAGACGATTGTGCTCCAGCCCAAGAGAAGAAAAAATGATGAACCTTGGTGGACTTTGCCAAAATCTGCAGAAGCTGAATTCCCCTTTCCAGACGCTAAAGGTAAGGGGAAGCCCCTGAGTGAACTGGGAAGGGTGGATTGGTTATGGGATTGGCAGAAGGCCAGACAGAAAGAAATTTCAACCCTGCCACTCGAAAGCCCCATGGAGGAGTTAAAGCAAAATTTTGAACGTGCTGTCAGCCTGGAAGATGGTCCATCCTACAGGCCCAAAGATAGAAGGAGGCCAGCTGACCCTGTTGAACCAAGTCACCATAGAAGGGGGCCCAGCCCTTCCCCCTCCCACACCAGAAGGAAGGAAAGTCCCAGTTTGCATCCATGGGTTCCTCCTCTACCCAGCAAACATACCAGCCTACGCAAGGCATCACCCCCCCGCCCCCGAATGAGAGATGAGGAAGAAGCCTAACAATACCCCAGAGGGGCACACAGAGCCCGGCCATGGGAGGATGGGCCACCAAGGGCAGAGCCACCCCAGTTCAGAGGGAAATTTGATGGGGATCCAGACCAGGTGGCGTAGTTCCTCGACACAGCTGAGGTCTATATCGAGAGCTATGGGCACATTTACCCATTCCCCAGAGCCCTAGTCAATGCCATTTCAGAAGGGCTGGAGGGAGAAGCAAAGACTTGGTCATCAGCCCTCTACAAGAATAGAGCCCCCCAACTGCAAGACGCAGCTGATTTCTTGCAACTATTGCGGGCGAGGTACGAGGAAGTAGGGGAGGACCCATATGTGGAAGACGAACTCAGAAGCCTAGTCCAGAGAGGGAAGCCCATCAAGGAACACATTCATGAATTCTGAAGAGTCGTGGGCACTTTCCTCCCCTACCTGAGTGACTGCTAGTGTATTTTTTCAGAACGAGCCTAGATAAGCGGATCGCTCAAGTGACCGCTTATCGGTACATCCCGAACCGACTCTCTGAATGGTTCCATGTGGTGATGCAAATTGAAAGGGGACTGCGTGCCAACGACATGCTAAAGCAACCAGAGGCCAAGTAGAGATACCAATCGGACCCGAGGCTACAAACCAGATGAGGAACCATGGCACCATGGCCTATCCAAAGGCCTTTCGTTCTGCAGAACCCAATGAGATGCTACAGATGTGGAGGAATGGGCCATCTAACAGCAGCCTGTGGAACCCCGGGCCTGAGGCCAAACCCTCAGCCAAAGGCATGACGAGAACGGGGCCCCAAGCGAGCCACTGATGCGCCATGAAGTCTCCTCCCTGGCACAGAGGTCTTCGCCCACCTGACCGAGACAAAGGGAGTCCCGGATGATGGAGACCAATTCCCCAACTCGTATGACAGCGAGGACGAGGGTGAAGACGACCCAATGGTGAGTGGACCCATCCACCCTTTCCTTTTCCCCATACACCTAACAGCCCCAAAGACAGGCACCCAAGAGACTTTCCAAGCCCTGATAGACTCGTGCTGCACTAGGTGCCTGATTAATCTACCCACAGTCCTAAAATTGGGAATCCGAGCTAAGAAGCTCAACCACCCAATTCGATTTGAGCAAGTTGATGGGACCCTACTAGGCGGAACATGCGCCACACACCTGACCGAACCAGTGAAGCTAGAACTAGGGGATCACTGGGAGATGATACGGTTCATAATAGCCCCCAAGATGGCTGATCCAGTCATACTGGGACTTTCCTGGCTAGACAAGTGGGGTCCAATTATCTGGTGGCAAGAGGCGACCCGCAGATTGAGGATAGCCAAAGGGCCCCAACCTCTGCATTCCAACCAGAACAAACACCCCCCACACTTGGGCCCCAATGTCTCCCGGCTGAACAAAAGAAAATGGCACCGACACAAGGGCCCCTCCCGAAGGGCACCGTGAAGCAGCTGGGGCCCACATCCAACAGCACCCATGATGCAGAGCAGATCCCAAAAGACTACGAAGACCTAGCACAGGTATTTAGCGAGACTGAGTGTGACGTCCTACCTCCCCACCGCGATTCTGACTGTGCCATCGAAATCATCCCTGGGGCGAAACTTCCTAAACCTAAATTGTATGCCATGACACCCCGTGAAATGTAAGAAATGCGGAACTACATAGACAAAAACCTACGAAGGGGCTTCATCGAGCCAGTCAAACCGCGGGTCGTGGCACCGGTCCTCTTCAAAGCAAAGAAAGACGGCTCTATGCATCTGGTAGTTGACTTTTGGGACATCAATGCAGTCTGCGTACACAACTTATACCCTCTCCCCCTCATGAAGGACATGCTAGCCCACCTGGCCAAGGGGAAGATTTTTACCAAACTAGACCTCCGTGAAGCCTACTACCGAGTGCGCATCAGGGAAGGAGATGAGTGGAAGACAGCGTTCAACTGCCCCCTGGGAAGTTACCAGTTCAAGGTGATGCCATTTGGGCTACAGGAAGCCCCAGCCGTGTTCATGCAATTGATAAACGAAGTTCTGCATGACCACCTGTACAAAGGAGTCCTCGTCTACCTAGATGACATTCTTATTTACCTGGAGACCATAGACGAACACATACCCCTTGTACGCAAAGTGCTGGAAAAACTGCTGAAAGCGAACTTCTATGTCAAACTGTCAAAATGCGAGTTCCACCGATCCCGTCTGGACTATTTAGGTTACCAAGTGTCAAATGACGGGATAGAGATGGACCCGGCTAAAGTACAATCAGTCCTAGACTGGTGACCCCCACGCACCCGCAGGCAACTACAAAGCTTCCTGGGGTTCGCGAACTTCTACAGGCAATTCATTCCCTCCTTTGCAAGAATTGCCAAACCTCTGATGGACCTCCTAAAGATAGGAAGTCCGACAACGAAACCCCGCCCGGGACAACCTCTACAATGGGACTCGGCCTGCCAACAGGCGTTCGAGACACTAAAACAAATGTTTGCAAAAGAACCGGTCTTGAAGCATCCTGACCCCGAACAACCCTTCATCATCCAAGCAGATGCCAGCGATGTAGCAGTAGGGGCAGTCCTACTTGGAAAGAACAGCCAGGGGGACCTGCAACCTTGTGTCTACACATCCCGCAAACTCACCGACACAGAAAGACAATAGGCGGCATAGGAGAAGGAAGCATTCGTGGTGAGATGGGCGCTATTAACCTGGCGACACCTGCTAAAAGGAGGTCAGACACCATTCGAGGTCTGCACTGACCACAAAAACCTAGAGGCCCTCAAAACCCCACAGAAGTTATCGCCCAGGCAAGTCCGGTGGGCCCAATACTTCAATCGTTTCAACTTCGAGCTGAAGCACATCCCAGGGGGGGGAGAACTTTCTGGCCGATGCCCTCTCCCGAATGCCTCAATACAACAGTGAACGTGAGCAGATAGTGAATCCCATCATCCCTTCTGCCCAAGGAGTGGGCCAAATAACCACCAGACAGCAGCATCGAGACCAGCAGGGCCAGCCCGTGAGTGACCTAACGATGAGGCTCAAGGCAGAAACATTGGCGGACCCCTGGTTCCAAGATGAAACTTTATGTCCCAGACACCTTGCGCACCTTAATTCTCAAGAGAAGTCACAACGTCAAACCAGCGGGACATTTCAGCTTCCTAAAGACTCTGCACTTAGCTCGGAGACAGTTTTGGTGGCCCTACATGAGGAAAGATGTGGACAGCTATGTAAAAAGTTGTACCATCTGTGCCACAATGAAAACCCGACCAGGAAGGCCCCCGGGGCTGCTGCAGCCAGTAGCTGAACTGTCAAGGCCATGGGAGGAGATTGCTATGGACTTCATAATCGAACTGCCGAGGAGCAGTGGAAGCACAGTGATATGGACTGTAATAGACTTGTTCTCCAAACAGGCACATTTCATACCCTGCAACGGACTACCCTCAGCCCACCAATTGGCCAAACTGTTCATAAAACACATCTACCACCTGGAGTACCCAGAAGAATCATCTCTGATTGAGGGGTCCAGTTTACAGCGAAGTTCTGGAGGGAATTCCTTCGATCCATAGGATCATCCCAAGGCCTCAGCTCAGCGTTTCACCCGAGCACCAATGGGGGGGCGGAGAGATTGAATGCCATGATAGAGCAGTACCTGAGGTGCTACGTTGACTACCAACAATCAAACTGGGAGGAACTCTTATCGCTTGCTGAGGTCGCATATAACAATGCTGTCCACAGTAGTACAGGACTATCCCCGTTTAAGATAGTGAGCAGTATCGATTTCGTCCCCATGCCAGAGTACCCGAGGGAGCCTCCTTCCTCAGTTACTTTGATCGAATGGATGGCAATGCTAAGAGAAACCTGGGATAATGTCAAGAGGGCATTAGACAAGGCAGCACGGTCTTATAAGAAACAAGCAGATAAGCACCGAGACCCCCAGAGACCGTTCCAAGTGGGGGAAAAGGTCTACTTCTTCACCAAGTACTTGAGATTCAGACTCCCAACCAGAAAACTGGGGCCGAAATTCATAGGGCCATTTCCAATAGTAAAAGTAATCAACCCGGTTACAGTACAATTGCAGTTGCCCCGGTTACTAGGGAGGATACACCCCGTTTTTTCACAGTAGCCTCCTGAAGCCTGTAGTAGGGTCAACTTTAAGGCCGGTGCCACGTGATCCCCCAGGGCCCTTAATTGTTGGAGGCCAGACTCACTATGAAGTACAGCGAGTTCTCGATTTGAGGTGGCACAGGGGGCGCCTGCAGTACTTAATTAAGTGGAAGGGCTACCCCTTGTCAGAAGCTTCCTGGGTGAAGAGCACAAACATCCAAGCTGACCGCCTCCTAGCTAAATTCCATGCAGATCACCCGAACAAGCCAGGAGGGGGTGGGATAACCCCTCGGAGGGGGTGAGGTACTAAACTTGTTATTTATTTCACACAGGCCCCGCTGGGAGAGTGAAGGGAGAGGGGCCGGATGTCAGCATTTCAACGCTGGCATAGAGAGGAGAGCGAGAGATAAACTCTGAAACTTTTGCCTGCTAAATCCCTTTGAAGTCCAGTTATCATGGAAATGAGGGGAGGGGGCACATTCCTGGGAAATGACGAGGAAAAGAAGTCTGAAGAATAACTTGGAAGACAGCCAATGAGAAGCAGAGATTTCGGGATCGGAAAGGGAGGGATTGGGGGGGCAAAAGGTCAGTCTTGTCCACATGGAGTCATGATCCGGTGGCTGTTCTCAATTAAAGAAAGATTTCCTTAAAGATTGGCAGTTTGGAAATTCATTTAATTTTGATATAGCATCGCAGTCTGACAATCGCTCAGATTTGGGAACACTTGGACTCTGACTGGGTAGATTCAGGAGGGATGATGGAGGCAGGTCTTGAGAATATTATCTGAGAAGAGTTTGATCCTGTGACTCCCGAAGACCTGGACAGGATACTGGGCAGACTGAATGCGGCCACATGTTTATTGGACCCGTGTCCCTCCTGGTTGGTGCTGGCCTCCTGGGAGGTTACACAAGGCTGGCTCCAGGGGATTATTAATGCTTCCTTGAGCGAGGGTGTCTTTCCCGCTGCCTTGAAAGAGGCGGTGGTGAGGCCTCTCCTCAAGAAGCCTTCCCTGGACCCGGCAGTGTTGGCTAATTATCGTCTAATCTCCAACCTTCGCTTTGTTGCGAAGGTTGTTGAGAGTGTGGTAGCGCAACAGCTTCCTCAGTACCTGGATGAATCGGCTTATCTAGATCCGTTCCAGTCGGGCTTCAGGCCTGGATACAGCACAGAAACGGCATTGGTCACATTGGTTGATGATCTCTGGTGGGCTCGGGATAGGGGTTGCTCCTCTGTCCTGGTCCTATTAGACCTCTCAGTGGCTCTTGATACCATCGACCATGGTATCATGCTGCACCGGTTGGAAGAGTTAGGGATGGGGGGGCACCGTGTTGCGGTGATTCTCCTCCTTTCTCTCCGACTGGACGCAGTCTGTGTTGACAGGGGGGGCAGAGGTCGACCCGAGGTCCCTTGTATATGGGGTGCCACAGGGGTCAGTCCTGTTGTCCCTTCTGTTCAACATTTATGTGAAGCCGCTGGGTGAGATCATCCGTGGTTTTGGGGTGAAGTACCATCAGTACGTTGATGATACTCAGCTGTACATCTCCACCCCGGATCACCCCATTGATGTCCTTGAAGTGATGTCCTGGTACCTGGAGACTACAGATCTGGATGGGGAGAAACAGACTCAGGCTCAACCCATCCAAGACCGAGTGGCTGTGGTTTCTGACGTCCCAATATAGTCAGTTGGTGCGAGCACTGACTATTGGGGGCGAGTCATTGGCCCCCACGGAGAGGGCTCGCAACTTGGGTGTCCTCTTGGACTCATGGCTGTCTTTAGAAGAGCATTTGATGGCTGTGGCCGGGAGGAATTTTTATCAGGTTCGCCTGATTCACCAGTTGCATCCCTTTCTGGATCGGGACTCGTTATGTACAGTCACTCATGCCCTCGTCACTTCCCGCTTGGACTACTGTAATGCTCTCTACATGGGGCTCCCCTTGAGGAGTACCCGGAGGCTCCAGCTGGTCCAGAATGTGCCCGTGTGGGTGGTTATGGGAGCGACGTGGTGCTCCCATGTGACTCCCCTCCTGCATGAGCTGCACTGGCTCCCAGTGGTCTTCTGGGTGTGCTTCAAGGTTTTGATTACCACCTTTAGAGCGCTCCATGGTTTAGGACCGGGATACTTACGAGACTGCCTTCTGCCACCAGTAGCCTCTCACTGACCAGTACACTCCCATAGAAAGGGTCTTCTCAGGGTGCCATCGGTCAAACAATGTCGACTGGCAGCCCCCAGGAGGAGACCCTTCTTTGTGGGGGCACCTGCCATCTGGAACGAGCTCCCCCCGGAGATACGGAGGATCCCGGATTTGCGCACTTTCACCGTGCCCTCAAAACATTTTTATTCCAGCAGGTGGGTCTGGGCTAACCTCCCTTTTAATTGCTTTTAAACTTGTTTTATAAATTGGGGTGTTTTAAATTTGTTTGGGCCAAAGTATTTAATGTATTTTTAAATGGTTTTTTAACATTTGTACTGTATGTATTTTATTTTTTGGCTGTTCACTGCCCTGAGTCCTTCGGGAGTAGGGTGGTATATAAATTTAATAAATAAATAAATAAATAATAAATAATGAAATGGACCTGTTTTGAAAAGTGGTCCGTTACAACTCAAATAACTGTGTTTCCCATGCCTTCAGCCAGCTCCACTATAAAATCTATAGAAATCTCTCTCCAGGGTGCTGAAGATTCTGCTACAGTTTGTAAAAGTCCTGGGGATTTTTCTTGTTGTCTTTTTGCAGCTGCGCAGCTGTTGTACTGAGGTTTTCTGGACAGGGCATCAGCTAACAAGTTTTTTCCTCCTGGGAGATATTTGAGGGTAAGATTTAAATGTTTGAAGTATTGCATCCAACGTACTTGTTTGTGGGAGAGTTTTCTTCAGAACTTCTAAATTTTTATGATCAGTCCAGACTTTGAAGAAGATTTTGTTCCCTTCTAAGAATTGTCTCCATGTGAGGAGTGCCCATCATACTGCATAAGCCTCTTTCTGCCATCTGGCCCATCTTTGCTCAGTTCCTGTCAATTTCTTGGATGTGTATGCACATGGTTGCAATTGTCCCTGTTCATTGTTTTGAAGTAGGATCACTCCCACTGCCACGTCACTGGCATCTGGTTGGGTGACAAATGGTTGTTCTGGGTCTGCGTGTTTTAGGATTGGTTGGGCTGAGAATAGTTCTTTGAGTTTTTTGAATGCCGCTTGGCATTCCATTGTCCGATTAAGGGGTTGCCTTGGTTTTGGTCCCCCCATCTTTCATCTTTAGCAGGTTTGTAATGGGGAGGGCAATTTTTGAAAAGGCTGGAATGAATTGATGATAAAAGTTAGGAAAACCAAGGAAATTTTGTATTTGTTTATGGGTTTGGGGCGGTTACCAATCAATGACAGCTTTTACTTTTTGTGGATCCATCTCTATTCCCTCGTGGGATGTTCTATATCCCAGGTAGTCAATTCTTTCTTGGTGGAACTCACATTTAGAGCGTTTTGCATAGAGTTTGGCAGCTTGGAGTTTAGTGAGAACTGCTCAGACTAGTTTTATGTGTTCTGCTTTTGTTTCAGTGTAAATTAGGCTGTCATCAAGGTAAACCAGGACCCTTTTGTATAAATATTCATGGAGCACCTCATTAATTAGTTACATATACACAGCAGGGGCCCCTTGTAATCTGAAAGGGAGTACTTTAAATTTGTAGCACCCCAGCAGGGTGTTAAAGGCAGTCTTCCACTCATCCCCTTTCCTAGTTCTGATGAGGTAGTACGCCTCTCTTAAATCCAGCTTTGAAAAGATTTTTCCTTTAGAGAGGAATGTCCTTCATGATGGGGAGTGGGTACATATTTTCCATGCTGATCATGTTCAGATTACAGTAGTCAATTGCAGAGACATAAGGAGTCATCTTTTTTTTTTTTTTTTGCGGAATAACACTGGGGCTGCTACTTTTGGTTGGGTGGGTTCAATGAAACTCCTTTTAGGTTTTTGTTGATAAACGCTCTGAGTTCATCTAGTTCTCTGGGGGACATGCAGTACATTTTCAGTTTTGGGAATTTAGCCCCTGGTAGAATCTCAATGGCACAGTCCGTGGCACAATGGGGTGGAAGTTCATTGGATGACTCCTCACTAAATACCTCAGCCAAATCCTGGTATGCTTGGCTAAAAACTTTGGATATGCAATAGAATTAGACAAATGGCAGAAATTGTGGGATAGAAATATTAAATTGATGATGTCAACTGCATATAAGGAAAACTTGTATAAAATGTTTTATAGATGGCACTTTGCACCCACAAGACTGGCAAAAATGTTTAAAGATAGATCGGATAAATGCTGGAAGTGTAATCAAACATCTGGTTCATATTATCACATGTGGTGGACATGCCCAAGAGTGAGAAAATATTGGACAAAAATATACACATGGCTGGAAAAAATGATAAAACTACATATAGATCTGAAATCAGAGATATTTTTGCTGGGCATTCTACCAGAAAAATATGATTAAAAGACTGCATATTTGATTTTGCATATATTAATGGCAGCCAGAATTGTATTTGTGCAACAATGGAAAAGAGACCCTGTCTGAGGAGAATGTAATTTTAAAAATATTAGATTATGCAGAAATGGATAGGTTAACACTTGCTATTAAGAATAAAGGAGAAACTGACTATTTTTTGATATGGGACACATTTTATCAATGGCTAGATAATAGAAACAGAAGTTAGAAAGGAAGAGATATAAAGGGAGGAAATGGTACAGAGGAGCCATTAAAGAAGACATAAATGTTAAGTATTAAGGTTATTATATCATAATGTTATTATATTATTAATATGATGGTGATGACTAAATATAATGAAGATGTATAAATATGACTATCAAGATATAATTGTACCCAGAATACCCACTGTTTGATGAAAATTGAGTGTTATAGAAATAAAAAACAAACATGAAAAAAAAATAAAACAAATCCTGGTATTCTTTGGGGATGCTAGTGGGTTCAGCAGAGTGGCCGGTCGTTGCTGTTTCCCTGTTTTTCTTTCCTTCCTCTTTTCCCTCTGGGATGTTCATGAAGGTTACATGCCCCTGGAATTTTACGGTTCCTCTCTTCCAGTTTATTTTAGGGTTCCACTTCTGTAACCAAGTGAGCCCTAGGACTAGTGGCCATTCCATTCCTGGGGCTATTATGAATGTGAGGATCTCACTAGGATCCCCCAGCTTCATTTGCAATGGTTCTTGGCAAAAATGTCTGGCTCCCCTCCCTCCCCCACCCTGCTACAGTCCTGTGTAGCTGGCAAAAAGCAATGGGGGTTTTCATTTTCCTTAGGTGAATTCCCAATCTCTCTGGGTGCACCCCGAGTCCAGCAATGCTGCTACTTCCTCCCATTTTCCTCGGGTGGGGATAAAAAGTCTTAGGGGTAGGGTGACCAGTTCAATTGGGTTGCTTAGCAGCGGGTCGTCTTCCAGATCGCTTCTGGACTGGCTCGGGTCCTCTTGGGGTGCTGGAGTTTCTTCCTCTGATTTTGGAGGGGAATGGAACTCCACGGTCTCTTGGCTTCTCAGTGTGGTTTCTTTTCCTCGAGGGATGGTTTTTGCAGGCTTCCCCCCGATGGGTGATCAGGCCTTCTGGCAGGGGTTTTTGATTGGCATTCTGCTGTGCCCCTCCTTCCCACACTTTTTTAAAAAGTTTTTTTCATTTTTTAGACACACAGACACACATACATACAATATATTTTTTCTGAACAGAGTATTGGCCGGTTCACAAATTTAAACAATTTTTAGTCATTTCAACACAATTTATATATTTCCTTTTTGCCATAGTATTTATTCTCTCTATTTTATTTTATTTTATTTTATTTTATTTTCCTTTCCTTTCCTTTCCTTTCCTTTCCTTTCCTTTCCTTTCCTTTCCTTTCCTTTCCTTTCCTTTCCTTTCCTTTCCTTTCCTTTCCTTTCCTTTCCTTTCCTTTTTTAAATCAATATTACCAATTCATCCTATCTCTAATCTTAATGAAAATCCCATTTTTCCGTTCCTCTCTATATTAAACCCCTAAATTTGAAATCTCATTTAACATAATTCCTAATATTACAATCATTCATTTCATATCAAAATAATAAATTAAAACATTTTATAGCATATATTCCTTAAATCTTATTCCAAATAATATACTCCAACATCTTAATAACAATCAGTTAATTATATAGCAGTTTTTTCTCTTTGTATAATAATAATATACCAAGCTGCTTCCTTAAATCTTATCTCTAATTTTCAAATACTTTATCAAAAATATATATTTACTCTTCAAACCACTTCTTATTCATTTCTATTTTACCACAGTGTAATTAATTCCAATATGCAATTAAAAATATTTATAAGCTCCAACAATATAATTAAAAATATTCCAATCATTACAATTTCTCTAATTTTAAGTAAAACATATTTCTAAATCTTATTTCATTTCATTCGTACATCCATATAATTTTCCATTATTTTAAATTACTTAATTAGTATCACAATTTCATCTTTTTTCATTCATTCATTTCATCTATAAATTTTACTTCAATTCATATTTCAATTCAAAATGTATACAACATATTCCTCTTTCATTTATTTCTCCCTTTCTCCCTTTCTATTTCTATTTTTTTCTTTTTCTTCCCCTTCTTTTCTTTTGTGCTTTAAAATCCTGAACTCTCCTTTTTTGTCCTATATTTCCCATTATTTCCCATCTCATTTCCCATTTCCCTTTTTCTTAACTTTCGATTGTTAATCCCAATGTAATCATTTTGTATTTTAAAATCATAAATTGTTCTATTTTGCCCTATATTTCCAATTGTTTTCCATCCCATTTCCTTCTTTCTTGTATTCCCACTGTTAATCCCAGTGTAATCATTTAAATTTTTTATATTCTTTCTGTTCCCCAGTCTTTTCCTTCTTTGTCTCTTTGTCTCTTTCCCCCTTTTCTATTTTTTCTATTGTTAATCCCAATGTAATCTTTAAAGTTCTCCTTTTTCTTATTGCTACTCACATAATCATTTGATTTTCCATAGTCAATCTCTTTGTCTTTGTCTTCTTCTTTATTTATTTATTTTTTTTAAATTTGATTTATATGCCGCCCTTCTCTGGAGACTCAGGGCGGCTTACAATGTGCTAAGCAATAGCCAAAAGACAATAGCAATATTATCAATCTCTCTTTCTTGCTTCTCACTGGTTATTTCCTTGTCAACTTGAATGTATTCTAACTCGGTTTTTGGATCATCAGATTTCTGTTTTCCATGCAATATCGTAGTCATTTCCCTTATTTCCATTTTCAATGATAAGTACATCATTTTCATCATTTCCTTAAGTTCCTGCACCATTTTGTTCTTTCTGAGTTAATATTATTCCAATTTAAAATTGCCTTGTAATCTCCCTTTTTTAATCATCAAAGTCAAGCTGCTTGAGACAAACAAACCCTCCTTAGTTCAGCTGTTATTATTTCAAAGTTCAAGGTTTTTTCCCTCACTGTTGTTATTCCTTTCAAAGTTCAGAGTTTTTTCCAAAGCAAAAATTTTGTGTTGTAATGATCTTGTTTCTCCTGAAGATGTCTCTCTATAATTCACAATTCCAATCAGTAACTTAAAAAGTATCCATTTTGTTTGCAATCCACTTTAACAATCTTTACTAATTTAATTTTTCTCCTTCTTCTTTTTTACCTTTATATGCACCAAATCAGTTTATAGTCCAATCCGAATTTACAAAGTCCAAATTCCAACTTTACATTCCAGTTCAAGTTCAATTTAAAATCTTTAGCTGTGCTTTTCTATTGCAGGCTTTTCTTCATTCTTTAATCTTCTTTTAAAGTTCAGAATTGTCTAAACAGTTTATATCCTATCCTGTTCCAAAGGTATTTTCTTTTGGGTTTCTTTTCTTATAGTCAATTTAGTCTCTCCAAATTCAATATCCACATTTCACTTCCCCTTTCTCTCTTCTCTGTCAATTATCTCCCCCCAACGCTATTTAGCTGCTCTTTCCACTCTGGGGTAACTTTAAAATTTTCCAGTTTTGAACTTCCAGCGGCTCCGTAGGACGTTGAGGACGCTACCTGGGTGAGCGCTAGCCCCGCGACTTTGTTAGCCGCTAGAACAGCAAAAAATCAGTTGTCTAGCGGCGAAGAACCTTCCCCCCCAGGAGAAGAGGGGGAAGCGAGCAGCCAGGTGCAGGGTAGAGCTCCATAAGAGCCCTAGAATTAATTCTGGGGCTCGAAAGGTGTGAGCTCCCCAAGAACCTGGGAAAGCTCCAAAGCCGGGATGCCTCTGCCAGAAGGCAGAGCAAAATGCCACATCTGCCCCTGCTACCAATTGATACAAAGAGAAAATTGAAGCAGGCAGAACAAAAACAGGAGACTACATAATTGCAAGTACTTATACTTTAATTCCTTTGAACATCATTTTTTTTCGAGCCTCTAAGAGCGGAGCTGGAGTGGAAAGGGAGGGGAAGATGGCGCTGGCTCGTTAAGACAAAGAGACGAAAGTGAAAGTTAAGAAGAAAGTTGTTACAGATTTGTTAACTCATTAATGCCTATCAGTTAACAACTCTGCTTAAAATTTTTTGGATTTAACCTTATATCTTGGACTTTGGGAATCAAAATTTAAAGATTTTAAAGATTTTCTGATTTTTCCTCGCTGGCTATAAGAACTTTAAGAACTGTTTCTGAGACTGTGTGATTTTAAAATGGCTTCAAAGCAGACAAAATTGGTGCTGCCTAAAGCAGGGAGTGCGGGAAGTTTCCCAGCTCAAACTAGCAGGTTGCAAACTTTATTGCCTCCGGCAGATACACAAGCTCAATTACAACCACAATTACAACCATAAGCACAAATGTTAACACTTGAGATGTTTCAGGAAGCCATGAAAGAAATTAAAGAAGGTTTTAAAGAGGACATTGCATTTGCATTTAAAGGAGTCTCAGAACAAATGGAAGAAATGAAGGACATAATTAAGACAAGAAATCAACATATAAGGGAAGATATAGTTCTTGCACTCCAGGGACTGGCAAAACATGTTAGTCATGTAGAAGATAGAATTGATGAGGTGGTTCAAGCCAATGAGATTTTAGATGGTAAAGTTGAGGAATCACAAACTAAGATTGACAAAACAGAAGCTGAAATGTTGTTAACACAATACAAGATGATGGAATTTGCTGTGAGAATAAGAGGCTTGAAAGAAAATCCTAAAGAAAATTTGAAAGAGATCTTTGAAGATGCTCTGGCACAGTTTATAGGAGTGCCCAGAGGTGAATTTAAATGGCAAATGGACCGGATCTATCGTGTTAATTCATGGGTAGCTAGACAAAGGAAACTACCAAGAGATGTTGTGATTTACTTTGTCACCAGAAGGATTAGAAATGAGATTTTACAAGCTGCCTATAAAAATAAGTTGCAAGTGGCAGGACAAGAAGTTGCAGTATTTAAAGAAATACCACCCAAAATGCTGAAATCCAAGAAAGCGTATGCTTTTCTGGCAGATGAGCTGAGGAATCGACAGATACAATACAGATGGGAAGTCCCAGTTGGATTATTGCTGGACTATGCAGGAGAGTGATATCGTCTCAATACAATATGCAAAGCAAGAGATTTTTATAGTAACATACTAAAGGCTGGAAAACCACTAGTGCCAGGAGTTAAAAAAGTAAGAGAGGCGACAGAGGGAAGGAAAGAGGACCTGCAGAAGTAATTGGAAGGCGGAGCTATGAGTATGCAGGAGGAGGTACTGCAACTTTCAAGTGCTGTCCAAGCATGGGATACAGCTGAAAAACAAGAAGAAGGCAAAGATCAAAGACAAACCAGAGCAGCTACTAAACGTAAAGTTGAAGAGTTAAAAAAGTTACAAGAGCAGGCTTTATCACAAGAAGTGAATACTGGTGCAGAAGCTGTGGGAGGGGCAAGACCCAAAAGAAAATTCCAAGAGGATTATCAAGCGGTTCTCGCCAAGCTTCGAGAGTCTGAGGATGGCTTCTAGGTTTTTAACCTGGAATGTTAATGGTTTAAACTCACCACAAAAAAGGAAGAAAATATTTCACCACTTGAGACAATTTAAAAATGAAATAATATGCCTGCAGGAAACACATATAAGGACAACTGATCAAAAATATTTAATAAATACAAAATTGGGAACACATTTTGTTGCATCAGCCCCGGAAAAAAAGAATGGAATAGTGATCTACTTGAAAAGAGATTTGATGGCTAAATTAGTTGAGGCAGATCAACAAGGAAGATTCCTGGCAATTGAGATAATGATAGAAGGAAAGAAAACACTCTTATTGGGGATATATGCTCCTAACCAACAACAAGAGAAATTTTATAAGTTGATACATACAAAATTACTACATTGGGATTATAATTCATGTATATTGATGGGAGATTGGAACGGAGTGATAGACCCTAGTATTGATAAGAAAAGAATAGTACAATCTATTAAATTGCGATCCATACTGCCTAAAACTTTTTTTGATATGATGGAGGATATGGAATTAAGAGACATTTGGCATGAACGGAACTATAGAGAACAAAATTTTACATTTTTTTCAGATAGACATCAATCCTTTTCAAGAATTGATTTTATATTAATTACAGATGATTTTTTTTCCAGGGTAAAGAAGATAAAGATTTGTCCCAGAATTTTAACTGATCATAGTCCAGTTTGGATGGAACTGGAGTGTGGGGAAAGATCTAGGAGATCTTGGCGGTTAAATGAAAACCTTTTCAGATATGAGAAAAATGTAATAGAATGTAAAAAACTAATGAAGGAATTTTTTGTTTTTAATATGAACAAGGGAACATCTATGGATATGGTATGGGATGCTAGTAAAGCATACATGAGAGGAGTTTTGATAAATATGAATAATGCATATAGGCGTAGACAAGTGGAAAAAAGGAGGGAATTAGAAGAAGAGATCAAGAAAAAAGAAAGGGTGTTAATTGATAACCCAGGGGATAAGAAAATCAAAGAAGAGATCAGTCTATTACATGGGCAATTTAATATGATGCTCTCTGACCAAGTGGCAACCAATCTACAATATGCTAAACATAATACTTTTTGTAATGCAAATAAACCAGGTAGATGGTTGGCATACATGCTGAGGAAAAAACAAAAATCTCGTACTATAGAGAAAATAGAGTATAAAGGTAAAGAGGTGTATCACCAAAATATGATTAAAAAGGCATTTTTAGAATTTTATGCAAGACTGTATACTGCAGACATAATACAAGGTGCAGAGATAGAGACATATCTGGATAGACAGAATATTCCTATAGTTACAGAGGAACAAAGAGAACGGTTAAACCAATTAATAACAGAGGAGGAGATCCTCTCAGCAATTAAACAGTTAAAAACTGGTAAGGCTCTTGGCACAGATGGATTAACAGCTGTGTATTATAAATATTTACAACTGGAGATGGTTGTACCTCTTAAAGAATTATTTAATAGAATTCAGCTGGGTGAAGAGGTACCACCTTCATGGAAAACAGCTTTTATTTCGTTAATTCCAAAAGAAGATCAAGATTTGACACATCCCAAAAATTATAGACCTATATCCTTATTGAATACAGATTATAAAATATTTGCTAAGATATTGGCAAATAGGTTAATGCTAGTAATGCAAAAAATGATTCATGCTGACCAAACTGGTTTCATACAAGGTAGACAAATGAAAAATAATGTAAGACAAATTGTTGACATATTGGAATATTTGGAAAGGAATAACCAAATCCCTGCGGTGCTTATATTTTTGGATGAGGAAAAAGCTTTTGATCAATTAGATTGGCAATTTTTTTTTTTAGAGTAGTTAATAGGATGCAATTTGGGAATTGCTTTATGCAGTCCATAAAAGCAATATATCAGGAACAGACAGCTCAGATAATTATTAATGGCAGTTTGACAGAAACTTTTAAAATTGAAAAAGGTACGAGGCAGGGATGTCCCTTATCGCCATTATTATTTATATTAACTTTGGAATTGTTGTTAAACAAAATAAGTAATATAGATGAGATAAAGGGAATCAAAGTTAGAGACTATGAATATAAGATACGGGCATTTGCAGATGATTTGGTTATGACCTTAACTCATCCAGTGGAATCAGCAAAGGTTTTGATGGATATAATAAAACAGTATGGTCAAGTATCTGGGTTTAAGATAAACATTAGAAAAACAAAGATGATAGTTAAAAATATGACAGCAAATCAAAAAGAGGAGTTACAAAGGGTAACGGGATGTGAAATAGTTAAAAAAGTTAAGTACTTAGGAGTTTATATTGCATCTTCTAATGGTAAATTGTATAAGTATAATTATGAACTGATATGGCATAAAATACAAGCTGAAATGTCTAAATGGAAAAAATTACAACTGTCCTTGTTGGGTAGAATAGCAGTTATAAAAATGAATGTTTTACCTAGGTTTTTATTCCTCTTTCAAATGATACCAATACTAAAAAAGGATGCCAACCTGGAAGAATGGCAGAAAGGTATTAATAAGTTCGTATGGCAAGGTAAGAAACCAAGGATAAAACTGAAAATAATGCAGGACATACGAGAAAGAGAAGGATTGAAAATGCCAAATTTAAAATTGTACTATGAAGCAGCTGTTTCATCAGCAATTAGTGATTGGATTAATCTAACCAATGGAAGGATATTGAATATTGAAGGGCATGACCTGGTCTATGGTTGGCATGCTTATTTAGTGTATGAAAAAAGGGTGGATAGAGCATTTAAGAGTCATATATTGAGAAATGCTTTATTGCGTGTCTGGAAGAAATATCAATATAAGTTAAATGAAAAGATACCTATATGGACAGCACCCAGGCACTCAATAGAGAATACGAGTATAGAAAGTAGACAGGATGTAATTATATATAAAAATATTCTCATTATGGAGGGAGGTATATTAAAATTAAAACCTGTGAATGTGTTGAAAGAGGAGAAAATAACTCAAACTTGGTTTCAATATGTAAAATTACAAGCCAGATGGAGAAAAGACCAGAAAACTGGTGTTATACAAAGTGATGAAAATTTAATTAAACAAATTAGAGACCAAAGCCCAATGCACATAAAAAGATTGTATAATATATTGATAGAGATGGACTCGGAAACAGAGTTAGTTAAGGACTGTATGATAAAATGGGCGCAGAATTTTGAACAACCAATAATGATGGAAACTTGGGAAAAAATATGGGTGACAAATGTGAAATTTACCAAAGCGCAAAATTTAAGGGAGAACTTTTATAAAATGTTTTATAGATGGCATCTAGACCCAAAAAAGTTATCTCGTATGTATCCGAATGTACAACCAAAATGTTGGAGATGTAATTGTGAGGATGCCACTTATTTTCACATTTGGTGGACATGTAAAAAGGTTAAAGCGTTTTGGATTAAAATCTGGTGGATTTTACAAAATATTCTTAAAAAGAGGTTGAAATTTACACCACAGCTGTTTCTGCTGTACAGTTGTCTCTTGTACAGTTATAGAGACTAAATTGATTTTGAACTTAATAACTGCAGCAAGACTGTTGGTGGCACAATATTGGAAGAAGCAAGATTTACCTACAATCCAAGAGTGGACAATGAAAGTTACAAACCTAGCGGAAATGGCAAAAATCTCGGCGTACTTGAAGGATCATTCAAATGAAAGATATTTAAGAGACTGGAGAAGATGGATAGATTATATTCAAAATAAATACCGGAATAAGAAATTGCAGATAGGTTATGAATGATTATATAGATATTTGGTGTGTCTTTAAGTAATAAAGCTAGGCGGGCAATTAGGGAATTGAAGGAACAAGAGATGTGGAATGTCATAATTATTTAGACTAGGATTGATTATGATTGTTGAAGGTTATACCCTGTAATTTGTTCTGGGAAGAGGAGGGGGGAGGGGGGAGGTTGAGGTAGGGAAGGGGGGGAATATGTAAACTTTTTGTAAAACTTTTCAATAAAAAAAAAATTCCAGTTTTTTTCCTTTATTTCCTGTGAGTTGGCCAGTCACTCACCTGGCACCAAAACTCCGCTCAAATCTTCACTCCTGCACAATTTTTATTCCGGATGTCCCAGCTTCATGGCGGTTCGCAATGTCCACCACCCTCCGCAATCAGATCGAAGAATTTTCTCTGGCTTTTCAAGGAACTTGCCTGTTCCTCTTTAGCCAACCGAGATGCCTCTCCTTTACTGTCCCTACAGGACAGTTCCGGTGCAAAGACCCCCCCGACAGCGGTTCGTCTGGCTGAGTTTTCGCCTGGCTCGTTAGAGCCTGGTGTTTTCCCAACCAGTCTCGCCACAACATTTCCGGGTTCCCTCCTTCCCACACTAAAAGCAACCTGATGGCCTTGGTGCCATAGTGGTTTGGGGCTTGAATGGCTCTCGCTTCCCCTGGGGTAGGGATCTTCTCCAAGCGCTGCCAGTGCAGTGCTGGTTTCGGGTCATGTCAATCTCTGCCTCCTCTGCCATCAGGTACCATTCATGCAGGTGCTTAGGGGTGTCATGGGCCAGACAGACAGTGTACAGGTCATCGTTGAGTCCATCTTTGAAACAGCAGACTAGGATATCTTTTGGATAGTCGACTTGGCTGACCAGGTCACAGAATTCTTCGGTGTATTCAGCTACAGGACGGCAGCCTTGCTTTACGACTCTAATGTGGTCATGGGCTTTGTGATCAGTGAGGGGGTCTTCAAAGCAGCGGCTCAGGGCTGTCATGAATCGATTCAGGTTTCATAGCTTTGGAGCATCTTAGTTGTTGAGCTCACCATCCACCTGGCAGCTGTCCCTTCTAGGGCTAGGACAACGACTTGCACTTGTGCCCCCTGGGTTGGGAAATTCCGCCCATACTCTTGCATGTAGATAAGGACTTGAGCCAGGAAAAACATCAACTTTTGGGGCTCTCCATCGAATCTTACCCCCAAGGGGGGGGGGGCTTCCTCTCTAGCTGTGGCCCCCTGGGTTTGTTGAGTACAATCACCTGAGGTGGGATGGCAGGAAGTTGGATACCTGGTGTGGCTGCTGCTCCACCAGCTTGGTTGTCTGCTTGGTCAGCCATGGCTGGGTCAGGGGTGATGGCTTGAGCTTCCTCGGCTTCTGGTCTGCCCGCTCTTCTTCATTGGTGATATGTTCACCTCAAACATTGAGATTTTCCAGGGCTTCCATCATGATATGGTTGATGTACTGCTTCAGTTTTTCATCCACCAGTGGTTCCTCAATCAGCTCTTCCTGATCAAAGAGAGCCTCCAGATCCATTTTCCACCCTGGCTTATGGCTGCCATAGGTAAGGGTCACCCCCTTTGCTCTTCCATCCCAACTGTCTCTCTTTCCTACGCCAATCAGGGCTTCATGGAGCTTTCAAGGACAGCTTTGATGTTCTCGATGGGACATATGGAGCCGGTGTCTGGCTGGGTAGTTGTTGAGGTTTCTCCCCAGCACTCGGCTTCCATTTGCTCACTGCTTCGTTTGGACATTGTTGCAGGGTCCACTTGGTAGTGTGGAAATTAAGGGGAAAAATTTCCTCTCCGGGTTGACCATTATTGCAGAGCCTGCTTTATGTAAGGACCAGTCTCTGCCCCCTTCCAAGAAAATATGAACTCTTGAAAACTTTGTATTTCAAAAAGAATCCTTTTATTGAAAAGGGATGAAAGCAAGTCAAGATTCAAAGCACACTCTGAAGTCCTTCAGGGCATACAGTCCAGGATAAAGGGAATTAGGAACCCCTCCCCACCGTCCTATGTGGATTCCCACCAATCCGCCAGTGTGAAGATGATATCATACTGGCCTCTCTGAGAAGCAGATAAGAAGAGCTTCTGAGGGCATCTTGCAATCTACATGTTCCCCCCCCCTCTCATTTCTGGCACCAGGCAATGGTTATAAAGTGATTTATTGAAGATTCGGGTAAAGATAGGGCCAATCAGTCAGCAAGTTTTAAGCAAGAAGGAGTTATCTTGTCTGGATCTGGGTGCTTTTTCTGGCTTTTGTCTGTGAAATAGATCTTGCACTTCCTTTTCTGTGATCACCAGGGGTTGTGAACCCAATGGGATGGGGTCAGTTGTAAGTGGTTTGACTGTTGTTGGTGTTTCTGAGATGGGGTCAGTTGCAGGAGATTTGGTTGTTGTTGGTGTGTCTAGGATGGGGGTTGTGGAGATAGGTGGCTGTAGTTTCCTTGCAAACCTGCAGTAAAACACATTCAGGTTATCTGCCAGTTGTTGATTTCCTTCAGCCTGGGAAGGGTGTTTGCCGTAACCGGTGATATTTTTAAGAGTTTTCCACATGTTTGCTGGTTCGTTTGTTGAGAACTGATATCTTAGCTTTTCAGAGTAGCTTCTTTTTGCTGCTCTGATCTCCCTTGTTAATACATTTCAGGCCTGGTTGTACAGCATTCTATCATCTTTTCTGTAGGCTTCCTCTTTGGTACAACATAGTTGTTTAAGTTTAGCTGTGAATCAAGGTTTCTTGTTACTGTATATTTGCAAGTTCCAGGTCGGTACACATAGGTCTTCACAAAAACTGACATATGATGTTATAGTATCTTTGAGTTCATCTAAGTCTGCAGAGGTATTTTCGAAAACATTCCAATCGGTGCAGTCAAGGTAGGCTTTAGCTTTAACTTTGCCTCCTCAGTCCAAGTCCTCACTGATTTAATTGTGGTTTTAAGTCTTTGTCTGTAGGCAGGTACAAGGTGAATCATGCAATGATCAGAGTGTCCCACAGCTGCTCGTAGTAAGGACCAATAAGCATTTTTTAGTGTTGTGTAGCAATGATCTAAAGTATTCTTGCCTCTAGTGGGACAATTGACATGCTGAAAATATTTTGGAAGCTCTTTCCTTAAGTTATCTTTGTTGAAATCACCTAGAATAATGGCCAGTGAATCTGAGTATTTGGCTTCAGCCTCCATTATCTGGTCAGTAGCGTTTGTAATGCCTTGTTTACACAGGCTTGTGAAAGCACATACACAGCAATTATGAGAAATGAGGAGAACTCACATGGAGAGTAAAATGGTTTATAGTTGATAAGTAAAGTTTTCATCACAGAAGTTATGTATTATAGTTATATCCTGAGACCAGCTGTTGTTGATATATATACATAAGTCTCCTCCCTTCTTTTTACCTGATGATTCTGCAATTCTGCCTGCTCTTATTATCTGAAACTCTGGTATATGCATGCTCTTGTCATCAACTTCCTCATTTAGCCAGGATTCAATGAAGCATAGGGCTGCTGCATTGTAAAAATCAGAATTGCATCTGTTTAAAAGGAGTGCATTTATTTACACACACATATATGGTATATATTTATATTATACTCATATGTATATTTATATTTATTCTAGTATCAATCTTCCCTTTTTCATTCCATGATAAGAATAAAATATTTCATTTAATGTGGATGAGACCTTCTCTTCCAAAAAAATTCCTGGTTGAGCAATACAACAGGAACTCCACATTGCTCCATGGAAATCACTGAAATCCCCCTGTCTGGGGGGTCCATAGAGATCCTAGACAACCCTGTATGGGTTGGTGAAGAAGAGAGACACTCTACAAACCAGAGGGGATTTTCAAATCCCTGTTGGAGCAGAGGAAATCCTCTCAGACCAGCGAAGAGTGATAGGTGGCTATTATGAGCTGTCAGAAGCTGCAGCAGCTAGACCGGAAAGTTAAAAGAAGAAGGTCATGGAGCGATGTACTGTAGGTGATGTTTTTCTGACCTCTACCTCAAAAGAAAAGACTTGGCTGTCCTTCAAATTGGATTAAGTTGAGAGTGAGACTAAAGAATAGGAGGTGGGATTTAAACTTTCCACCTCTGGAGCTGACAGCAAAAAAGCACTCAGTCATTAATAAAAAAGACTCAGAAGAATTTGCTATTTTGCTACAAGAAATGTGAAAGAGATAGGAGGCTGAGGTATTAGTGGGGTTGAGTGTCTGTTGTTCTTTTCACAAAAATTTTGAAACTTTTGACAATAAAAAGGAAAAAAATTAAAAGCTCTAAAAGTAAGGAGTGATCGGACCAAATCAGAGGAAACAGAACAAGTGCCCCATCTACTGGTACTTGCTGGCAGAGAAAGTGTTTAAAGTGAAAGAACTTTTGAATAGACTTGACCTTGGAATGTGGATTACAGCAAATGGAAGAAGAATATTCTTTTGATATCTGTAACTTGTTTAGTCTGAGAGGCAGGAGCAGAGAATGGAAGAACTATGAGTGTGCAAAATTAGCAGCTTTCTGGCTATACCAGATAATAAACAAGTAAGCAGGCTGCAACTGGGAACATTTTGAATAGAACACCTCTGAACCTTGATTCTTCTCTTGTTTGTTTTTCCCGCTTTCCTTTGAGACTTTTAAAACTTAGAAGTTGGGAAAATACAGAGATTTGCCAAATTGGGCCGGATTATAACTTACTTTGGTCGAATATGATAAATTTTTGGATACTAAAACTGGAGACGGAGAAGAAAAGAAGAGTAAAATAACTTTACAAGAACTTTTGGAACAGTTCTTTGTTTGTTTTGTTTTTGACTGGGACTGGATTGAAAAGGACTGACAGAATTGAGAATTTTACACTTTTAAGCCTTTGTGCCTTTTATTTAAAATATTTTTCTCTTGGGATTAATTTTTTTTCTGTTTCCTTTTTTCTTGAAGATTGCTTTAATTTTTAATTTTACTGACAAAGAATTCTTGGATTATATTAGCAGGGAAGAAAGGAGAGTATGAAATACTGCCATCTACTGGACTGGAAACTTTGTTATTCTTTTCTACTTAAGTAGCAAGTTGAAACAATTGTATTATATTATTGCTACAACTCAAGGATTCTGAACTTGCTTGCTGACAAAATAGTTGGAAGTAACATCTGAGGAAGTTGGAACTATCTGTATTGTTTACCCAGGTGCTCTTCGGGGAACTATTAGAAGTAGGAGTCTGAGGCAGAATGAGAGAGATTGGTTAATGTTTGAGTGGAAGTACTGCAGAAGAAATTGAATTTTTTTTTGTTCCTGTTAAGTGATAACTTTCTGTATACTTCCCCTGTTTAAACATTTTTTATGGATTTTCCCTTCTTTGTTCATATATAACTGAGTTGGATTAAGGTATATAAGTGCCTGAAGATTGATTTTTACTTTTCTCTTTGGTTGGCTATTTGGATTTTCTTTTTTTTTTTCTCTTTAATTTGACTTCCTTTACCATATCTTTATTGACATTGGGATTAATTTAAGTTTTTTTCAAAGTGGATTAGGGTATTGAAGAACCTGAAGAATTGTTTATTTTCCCTTTTCCCCTATTCTTTTTTCTTTTCTTTTTTTTTCACATTCTTCTTTTTTTGGCTTTTTTTTCTTCTCATTTTGGCCATTGGTGACTACTGGATAGAATGAATAGAAAGGTAAAAGCAGTTGGATCCTCCTCAACGATGCCCTCCTTGTCACCATCTGGAGGACAGCGATCAATTCAGATGATGCTTCAGCAGGAGAAGGATAAAGAAAAAGAGAGAAAGAAAGATACAACATTACAGATGATTTTTCAAACAGTCCAGAGGATGGAGCAACAACAACTAAAGGCAGATGAAAAGATGGCGAATATACAGCAAATGATGTTGAAATATGAAGAGAGACTGCAAAAGCTTGAGAAAAATGAGGAGCAGAAAGAGGGAAAAATTAAAGATATAGACAATAGATTGGAAGAAGTTGAATGTGACAGGAGTGGATTAATTGGATGGGAGATGGACAAATCAGAATTTTATCTCAGATTTCAAAATGTAGAAGAAGAGAAAGGAGAGAATTTGGCAGAAATAATGATAGGAATTTTGGCTGAAGCACTAGAAATTACCAAGGAAAAGATGATGGCTGGCATGGATGAGATATATCGAGTCTATACTAGATATGCAATGCACAAGCTACCACAAGAAGTCCATATAAGGTTTACTAATAAATCAATTAAAGCACAAATACTGCAGACTGCCAGAGAAAAAACATTGAAGTTTAAGGAGAAAGAAATTGTGGTTCTGAAGCAAATACCAAGAAAAGTGAGGGAGATGAGGAGAGAATACCAGTTTTAGACTAAAATATTACTCCAAAAAGGTGTGAACTACCGATGGCTGATACCAGAAGGATTAGTGTTAATGTGGCAACTCCAAAGATACAGAATAGATACAATAGACAAAGTGAAAGCATTTTATACAGAGTTTTTTAAAGAGAAGGAAATGGGAATGGAATTCCAAATGACAGTAGTACCAGTAGAATTTCAAGAAGAGAAACTAGCAATGATTGAAAAAGCAGGAGGTGCAGTAGGGGAGATTGTGGAGCACAAAGAACAACATGAACCAAGATCAACTAGAGCAGTAAAGCCTGCAGATAAAGAATGAACATGGAAGAGAGAAAATTGATTTCAATAAACATAAATTGACTTAATTCAGTTGTTAAAAGAAGAAAGGTATTTCACAAATTAGAGACATTAAAATTTGATATAATTTGTCTTCAAGAAGTACATATTAAAAAGCAACATGAACAGTTATTGGTACATTCAAAATTAGGGAAAATCTTTACATCACGATGTAAAAAAAGAGGAGTTATCTTATATATTCAAGGTGTTAGTTATCACCTTTAAAGCGCTCCATGGCTTAGGACCTGGGTACCTACGAGACCGTCTTTTGCCACCAATAGCCTCCCACTGACCAGTTCGTTCTCACAGGGAGGGACTACTCAGGGTACCGTCAGTCAAATTATGTCGACTGGTGACTCCCAGGGGGAGGGCCTTCTCTGTGAGGGCTCCAACCCTTTGGAATGAACTGCCCCCAGAGATACGGAATATCCCTGATCTCCGTGCTTTCCGCCGTGCCCTCAAGACCCTGATGTTCCAACAGGCAGGGCTAAACATATGAACATGTGAATGATTTTTTAAATGTGATCTAATTCTGGGTTTTATTTAATTGACCAAACTAAGTAATAATTTTAATTAGCAATTTTATGATGTTTGTGTGTCTATATTTTTCTTGACTGTACACCGCCTTGAGTCCTACGGGAGAAAGGCGGTATAGAAATATAATGAATAAATAAATAAATAAATAAAATATATATATATATATATATATATATATATATATATATATATATATATACATATATATATATATATATATATATATATATATATATATATATATATATATAATATATATATATATATAGAAATATGCAATATCAGCAGAGCAAATATATGCAGATGACAAAGGAAGAATTCTGATGGTAGAGATAATAGATAATAATATAAAAGTTCTTCAGTAGCACTATATGCTCCAAATAACAATCAAAGTGACTTCTATAGAAAATTGCACATGAAAATAATGGAATTGGAATATGATAATATTTGTATGATGGGAGATTTTAATGGTATAGTAGATGGAGATCTGGATTATAAAACACATAAAACAATAAGACATAGTAGAAAGATATTACCGAAATCCATTTTTAAGATGACTGAGGAAATAAATTTAGAAGATGCATGGAGAGATAGAAATAGAAAAAACAGACAATATACTTTTTATTCTGACAGACATTCATCTTGGTCCAGATTAGATATGCTATGGACAACAATAGAATTGACTTTGAACATAGAACAAATTGAGATAGAAGCAAATACCTGGGCAGATCATAACCCAGTGACTGTGAAATGGAAAGGACAAAGGAGAAGATTTAGATGGACTTTACATAATACTATTGTTAAGTTGTATAGCTGAGGCAAGGACGAGGTGACTGAGGCATGAGTTAACGTTATTTATTAACAGGAACCAACAGCAACAATAACGTAACAGAACTGCTTGTCTGTAGATGACAGCTCTTTTATACTCTGAGCTATCAGCTAACTACCCAATCAGCACAGTCAGAACTCCCGCTTGTTTTTAGTCACTCCTCCTAGCCAATCCCTAGTCAGCGTTCTTGTTGTCAAGCCTCGGTGAATCACAACACTCCTTCACCCCTGGATGGAACATACGTAGTCTTTTAGGTATTCCGGGCACTTACGCACTCGTGTCGATCGTCTCAGTGCAGGTGCGGTCGGAGAAGAGGCAGGTTCTGCTCCAGGAGGTGGTGCTGCGGATAGCTCCCCCTGGTTGGTGGAAGGTGTGGCCGCAGGCGGTAAGTCCCGAGATGCCTTTTGATTTTCTGGCGCGGAGGGTGGCTGGTCGGCAGCTGGAGCAGGCAGGGGAGTAGGCTCCTCGTAGAAGGTTTCCCTGTCCGGGACCATCGGGCATGTTGTTTGGTGTACCCTCAGTTGGTCCACATGTCGGCGCCATGTTCTGCCATCATTCAACAGTATCCTGTAAGAGCAGGGGCCGGTTACTGCAGTCACTAGTCCTGGTAGCCATTGTGGCTTGATGGGAACAACTATAAGGGTCTCCCACTTTGAATGGTCAGTTGGTTCTAGGAACCCCTGGGAGATGAGCTTGTCCAGCTCCGCGTCCACCTTTAGCCTGAGTGCGAAAGGGACTCTGCGGGGTTTGAGCCGGATTGGGGCTACCATCGGGTCTAGGTTGAGAGAAATGGGGGAACCCACATATTTCCCTAAGGTGCTGTCGAAAACGTTGGCAAACTCATCCAACAGGCCATCAAACCCCTCCACCAACATAGAGTGAATACCAGATATCCTCAGTCCTAAAGAGCTAAACCAATCCATTCCTAATAGACTAGGAAGAAACCCCTTAACTACGATCAAGGGAAGGTGCCCCACAAATCCCTCTGATTCTACAAGAAAATGACCCTGCCCCAGGATTAGGATAAATGTCTAGCTTTCTGCTGCATGTCTGGAGACGTCGGGAAGGAAAAACGCTGCAAAGGCTTGATAGCTGTAAGCAGTTTATTCCAAACGGTCATCAGCACCGTCAGCACCAAAGAAAACAATCAATGCAAAGGCATACAAAGTCGGCGTTGGGAGCGGTCGCCTCCCAACGCCTTTAAATAACGCGTCCAATAATTACAGCAGCTCACACACCCTTCCGGCTTAGCATAGCCCAGCCCCTGCGTGAGTCAGCGAATCCAGCAAAGCAGATGAAGGGCGGTCAAACGAAACCCTGGCTCCGACCGCATTGTGACCGGCTGCCTATCACTTATACTAATCACCTACCATCACCTGTGCAAATGACAACCCCGCCCAACGCCCCTTCCGCCGATCCAGGTCTGTACAGCGCCGGGAACCAACTTCACATTCACGGCACCAGGATCCACGGCTCCCGCCATAGCGCTGAGTGTTGAGGGGATCTCGACAGGCGGCTCCCCCTACCAGGTGTCCTCCTGGAATACACAATGACATTGATGTTAATATCATATTAGGGTTTTATATCAGTACCCCGGGGCCCAGGTTTATGTGGATACTTTTTATGAAATCGATCAAGTAGTCGACTAGCCCTCAAATTCGTAGCCGTAACCCATGAGGACTCCTCGAATGGATACCCCTTCCACTTGATTAAATACTTCAGTACTCCCCTGCTGAGTTTTGAGTCTAATACATTTTCGACTTCATAGTGGTCCCCTTCCACTGGGCCTGGTCTTATTGTTTGTTCCCGAATGACATCTATTGGTTTTAGGAGACTACTATGGAACACAGGATGGACTTTCCCCAACAGTGGTGATAGTTTTAATTCCACTGTAACGGGGTTAATCACTTTTACAACAGGAAAGGGCCCTAAGTATTTGGGCCCCAGTTTATGACTGGGGGTTCGTAGTTTTAGATATTTCGTAGACAAATAGACTAAATCCCCAACTACAAATGGTTTGTGGTCTGCTCTTCTCTTGTTGGCTTGGTATTTATAGGTTTCGGTTGCTTTGTCTAACGCCTCTTTTATTTGGGGCTATAGACCATTAATACGAGCAGCCCAACTACCTGGTGACCCACTATCCTGGTCCTGGAGAGCTAATTCGGGGATCGCAGGAAGGTCCTTACCCGAAACAACCTGGAATGGTGTGACCCCTGTACTCCCATGAACAGTATTATTATACGCCATTTCCGCAAAAGGGAGTAACTCAGACCAATCTGATTGTTGGTATGATACGTAACAGCGTAAGTACCTTTCCACCATGGCGTTTGTTCTTTCTGCTGCTCCATTGGTACTAAGATGGAACCCAGAACTGAGACCTTGTGACGAACCTAACATCTTTACGAAATTGTGCCAGAACGTTGAGGTAAACTGTACACCCCTGTCGGAAATAATCCGCCGGGGTGCACCATGTAGCCGGTATATGTGCCATATAAATAGTTTCGCCAACTTCCGAGCTGACGGCAAACCATGACACGGGATAAAATGAGCCTGCTTGGAGAAGAGATCAACTACAGTCCATATCACCGTATTGCCATTACTCTCCAGGAGGTCTACAATAAAATCCATACCGATCTCTTCCCAGGGACTATTTGGTTCTGCTACCGACTGTAAAAGGCCGAGAGGCTTTCCCGGTCGAGGTTTAGTCATTGCACACACCTTACACCCTTTTACATAATGTTCAACTTCTTTCCTTATACGTGGCCACCAGAATTGGCGTCTTATTAAGTGTAATGTTTTCAGAAACCCGAAGTGCCCTGCTGTTTTTGCATCGTGACACCTCTGTAACACTGACTGCCTTAATGATTCAGGGATATACAGCTTGGTTCCTATCCAAGCAAAACCGTTTCGGTGGGTCACTTTAGCTCCATGTTCTTTCAGCCAGGCATCTGTAGTCACTTCTCGACGTAGATCATCTTCCCATGAAGGTGAGGACCTGATATGCGCCGTTCGAGCCCACTGTTGATGGTCAGGGATCATTGCTTGTACGACCTCTTCCCTTTTACTGTTAAACTGAGGAAGTCGCGATAGAGCATCTGCTAGGAAGTTTTTCCCTCCTGGCACATATTTTAACTCAAAATCGAACCTTTGGAAATACTGTGCCCAACGTACTTGTTTCGGTGACAGGCGTCTGGGGCTTTGGAGTGCCTCTAGATTTTTATGATCCATCCATACTTTGAATCTGGTACCACTGCCCTCCAACAAATGCCTCCAGGTAAGCAGTGCCCACCACACAGCAAATGCCTCCTTCTCCCAAATAGCCCACCGTCGTTCTGTAGTTGTCAGTTTGCGGGATGTATAAGCGCATGGGTGCAACACCCCGTCACTAGTTCTTTGTAACAACACAGCCACCACGGCAACGTCACTAGCGTCGGCTTGTACAATAAATGGTAAGGCCGAGTCAGGATGTTGTAATATTGGTGCCTGGGAAAACAGGGTTTTTAAACTGTCAAAAGCTTCTTGACAGGCGGGGGTCCACACTAATATTTGTCCTGGTTTTGCTTTCAGACCTAGTTCTTTTGTACGGAGTAAGTCGGTCAAAGGGAGAGCTATCTGCGCAAATGTGGGGATGGATTGTCTATAAAAATTTGCAAAGCCAAGGAAGCTTTGCAGTTGTTTCCGTGTTGTAGGCACCTGCCATTCTAGTACTGTATTCACTTTTTTGGGATCCATCTCCAACCTGTTCTCTGAGATACGATAGCCCAAGTAGTCCAACTTTGTGCAGTGGAACTCGCATTTAGATAGTTTGACAAAAAGTTTTGCCTGTAACAATTTTCTCACTTCTCTCACCAATGCCGTATGTTCTTCCATCGTCCTGGTATAAATTAGAATATCGTCCAGATAGACTAGGACACCTCAATATAAGTGCTCATGCAATACCTCGTTTATTACTTGCATGAAAACAGCGGGAGCACCTTGCAGACCAAACGGCATCACCTTAAATTTATAGCTACCTAAAGGGCAGTTGAACGTGGTCTTCCACTCATCGCCTGGCTTTATACGTACTCTGTAGTACGCCTCCCGTAGGTCTAACTTTGTGAACACTCGTCCGGTTTATAGGGTAGCCAGTAGATCTTTCATTAATGGAAGGTGTTCGACACATACAGCATTCAATCCCCGAAAGTCCACACACAAACGTAACCCGCCGTCCTTCTTTTCGCGAAATAAAATGGGGGCGGCCATGTGTGACCAACTGGGTTGGATGAAGCCCCTGGCTAAATTTTTATCAATATATCGTCTGAGTTCTTCCAACTCTGGTTTTGTCATAGCATACATTCTTGGCTTTGGCAATTTAACACCCAGCTTTAGTTCTATAGCGCAATCAGTCGTTCTGTGAGGGGGTAGTACCTCACACTCCTCTTTGTTAAACATTTCTGCTAGGTCTTTATATATGGCAGGATATCCTAGCTGTGATGAGTCAGCTGAAGTATCCCTCTGCAACCCCGCATGCCCGGCCCTGGCTTCTGGTTCTGGTTCTGGTCTGACACTTAATCTTAGGTGTCGGTAACCGCCTTCCCACCATATGTTGGGCCTCCATTTATCTAACCACGCTAGACCTAAGATAATAGGTTCCACTATTGTATCCACGATGACAAAACGAATGTTCTCCCAATGTTCCCCAATTTCCAGGCGCACTAACTCAGTAACCCGGGTTGCAGCCGTGCCACCAAGGAGAGAGCCATCCATCTGCTCAAAACGAATGGGATTTTGTAATTTTGCTGACTGCAAACCCAACTCTCTGGCTACACTTTTCCGGATAAGACACCGGGTACACCCCGAATCTATCAGGGCATCTCGTTGAATTGCCCTTGTAGTCTGAAGGTGTCTCAGAGTAACTGGAATGACAAACGGATGTACAGGATCACTCACCATAGGATCAACTGGCGCCTCATCATCGCTGCTATCTGGAACCAGTGGGACACTGTCTTGGTGGAGAGGCCCATCTGACTCTCCATTCATCCCTCGGGTACCTCGTGACGCCATGGGGGTAACCACTCTGGACCTCTCTGACGACGAACGTGCCCGTTCACGGCCTCTCCCTGTTGACTGTGGTGGACCTCGGGTAGTGGTGAGCGGAACAGAGGGTATGGGACAGTCAGCTACACGATGGCCCAACTGGTTACACCTGAAACAACAAATCGACCCCCTCCCCACAGGGACTAGAGAATGAGGTGGGGAGGTGTTCACTCGTTTGGGGCTCACTGGTCGTTCCATGGGCCGATGAGGGGGAAAAGGAAGACTACTCACTCCCCGGGTACGGAATTCTCATAGGCCGACATCTAAGTCTACCGCTGCGCTGAACCACTCCGACAGCTTAGGTGGCAGTCCTCGATAAACACATGCTTGGCGTAATTCTCTATCCAATCCTAGACGGAATTGGTGCACTAGGAGACATTCAGGCCATGTACGGAGTCGACCAGCCACAGTGCGGAATTCTTTCACATACTGTCTCACCGGTCGACCCCCCTGTTTAATGGCTACCAAGTCGCTTTCAAGCAACTGTGTTCTGGACTGGTCTTCAAACCAGCAGCGTAATGCCTCTAGGAAAAGTCCCACACTGGCCAGTTCTTTTGCATGGTCGCTATGCAGATCAGCGACCCAATCTGCTGCCTCACCTGTCAAGACAGTGGTGATAGCAACCACCATAGCCCACTGGGACGGATAGAGATGGCCGTAAAGATCCATGTAACTTAGTATTTGGCTCAAAAATAAAGAGACCCTGTCTGCACTACCATCAAATGTGGCCTGTATGGGGGGGAGGGCCCCAGTATTGTTGTTGAGGGGCACTTACCCCCGGCATCCAAAGCGGGGCTGGGGGCCCCGGCTGGGTATCCTGGAAAACCCCTCTTTGCTGAGGGGTAGGGCCACGGGGTCCCCCTTGGCCCCCCTGTTGAGACCCAGACTGTTGCAAGGCGTCATGGTCCTGATCCACCCCTCGCAAGGACCCCCCCACCGAGGGTGCGGGACCAGAGGGGATGGGGTCTCTCTTGCCGGGTCTGTACACCCCCCTTTCAATGCGGAGCTTCGGACTTGCCAACTGGAAACGGGTTCCGGAACTGCTGCGAGTCTCCCCATGACTCTGCCATGGTTCTTGAGTTGGCACCCACGGTTGCCAGGAGGGAGCATCTCTGAAGCTCCCCTCTCCAAACTTTTCACATAAGACATCCAGGGTGGAAGCTCCTAGTCCCGTGGAATGGCTCCAATCACATTCCTCATCGTCCAACCATCTTCGCTCCCTCCACCCCTGAAAAGACATTTCCCCCGACTGGGGAGAGAGGGGCTTTGAACCGGTGAGAGCAGAGCTCTGCCACCATTCCCCCATATTAGGTTTCATTCCACTAGAGCCGGAAGCCTTGTCTTCTACAGAGGCTGCCTCTCCCTGCACCAGTTTCTCCTTAGGGCGGACCACTGGCAGCTCCCCCTCCTCAGCTACCTGAACACCCGGAGCAGCCTCCACCACGGTGTCATCCGCCGTTTCTTCCTCTATTGCCAGTGACCCGACCGTCGTGCCTTCCGCCATCCCAGGCACAGCCCCGATGGGATAGACCAGCGAAAAGGATGCAAAATGCCGACTTTCTGTCTAGCTTTCTGCTGCGTGTCTGGAGACGTCGGGAAGGAAAAATGCTGCAAAGGCTTGATAGCTGTAAGCAGTTTATTCCAAACGGTCGTCAGCACCATCAGCACCAAAGAAAACAATCAATGCAAAGGCATACAAAGTCGGTGTTGGGAGCGGTCGCCTCCCAACGCCTTTAAATAACGCCCCCAATAATTACAGCAGCTCACACGCCCTTCCGGCTTAGCGTAGCTGCGTGAGTCAGCGAATCCAGCAAAGCAGATGAAGGGCGGTCAAACGAAACCCTGGCTCCGACCGCATCATGACCGGCCGCCTATCACTTATACTAATCACCTACCATCACCTGTGCAAATGACAACCCCGCCCAACGCCCCTTCCGCCGATCCAGGTCTGTACAGCCCCGGGAACCAACTTCACATTCACGGCGCCAGGATCCGCGGCTCCCGCCATAGCGCTGAGTGTCGAAGGGATCTCGACAATAAAATTGCCCTAATAGTCCCGCAGATTGATTGGGCATGGTTGCAGCTGGCTCTTCCGCAGCGTTGGTATAAGTTTTTTCAACACTCCCCAGGAAACGATGGACTTAGCAGATCCCATGTCCACTTCCATGGGGCAGGAGGTGCCTTCAATTTTCACTGTCATGGAAAGTTTAGTGCTCTCTGGTTTAACTGGACCGCAGTAATCCTGCGGTCACGAGAGATGGAAAAGCAGTCCTCTTTCACAGGGTGGCAAGGTTTTGGAGCAGCAAATGACTTTGCCAGCGACCGGCAGACCCTAGCAATGTGGCCCTGTTTCCCACAGCGATGGCAAATTGCCGACCTGAAATGACAGGTCGCCCTCGGGTGTTCTTCCCCACAACTGAGGGAGGGCCCTCAGTTTGGAGGGCCCCTCTTCAGCCATGGTCCTTTTCCTCGGGGTTTTGATGACTGAAGGCGGCTGATCTCCGCCTCCCCTTCCTCATCTGTAGCACTGTCAGAGGCAATGTCCTGCAAATTAACAGTGGTAGTCGCCTGCCCCCCTGGAGGGTAGAACTTTCTAATGTCCGCAGTGGATTTATTGGACATCTCCACTGCTTGGGCTTCTTCAAGAGTGGTCTGCAGGTCAAGGGTCTTTTTAGCTAGCAGCCACCTCTGCAGTCTAATGTCTCTGACCCCACATACTAGCTGCTCCACCAAAGCATCATCTAAGTCCCTGTACTCGCAGTCTAGAGCAGCGGTTCTCAGCCTAGCCATGTAATGGTTTACTGACTCCCCTTCCTCCTGTAAAACTTGTTGCAACTTAAAACGACGGGCTATCCAGGAAGGGGCCGGGGAGTAGTGGCCCTTAAGCTTCTCACACAACAGGACCCAGGAGACTGTATGTACTAGGACAGGAGCGAACAACGTCCGAGCGGTTGCGAACACTTCAGGGCCACAAGAGTTAAGGAAATGGGCCCTCTTTTTGTTGCTGGAAAGGTCAGTAAAATCATTTGCCTCCAAGAAGCATTCAAACCTTTCCATGTAGGCATCCCAAGACTCTGATCGTGCGTCGAAAGAAGCGAATGTAGGCGGCGCCATTCTTCCATCCTATTTCTCAGCCAAATATCTGGTCGCCAGTGTTAAGTTGTATAGCTGAGGCAAGGACGAGGCGACTGAGGCATGAGTTAATGTTATTTATTAACAGGAACCAACAACAACAGTAACGTAACAGAACTGCTTGTCTGTAGATGACATCTCTTTTATACTCCGAGCTGTCAGCTAACTACCCAATCAGCACAGTCAGAACTCCCGCTTGTTTTTAGCCACTCCTCCTAGCCAATCCCTAGTCAGCATTCTTGTTGTCAAGCCTCGGTGAATCACAACAACTATATTAAAAGAAAAGCATTTTGTACAGAAAATAGAAAGAGAATTGGCTTTCTTTTTCAAGGAGTACAGGAAAGAAGACACATCGATGCAAAATCTTTGGGATACGATGAAGGCTTATGCCAGAGGCTTGATAATGGACTATACAAGGAAGAGAAATATTAAGAAAAGACAAATGCATAAAATATTGGAAGATGACTACAAGAGATTTGAAAAAGAGCTTCAGAAATGTCCACATAAAAAAGAGGTTAAAGTGAAAATGGATACAATAAAACATAAAATGGAGTTACTGGAGAAAGAAGAATTAGCTCAAAAAATTAGAAGCACTAAACAGAATTATTTTGAGAATGCAAATAAACGAGGAAGATGGTTAGTATATAAATCAAAAAAAGAGAGAGAATCAAGAAAAATAATACAATTAGTCAATGACCAAGGACAAAGTAAATTTGGAAATAAGGAGAAGAAAAAAATTATACAGGATTACTATAGACAATTGTATGAGAAGGAAAAGCAGAGGAGGAAAATGTGATATGCTACTTTCAAAATGCAAATTTACCTCGGATTCCTAAAGATATTGAGGAGATATTAGAGGGAAATATAATGATGATGGAACTAACTGAAGCAATTAAGAAACAAAAGAATGGGAAGGCACCAAAACAAAAGAAGGGTCAGATGATTTGCCAGCGGAATATTATAGGACTTTGCAGGAATTTTTGAGTCTCCCATTACTAGAGGTTATGAATGAAGTGATGACAAAGAAGGAAATACCCAAGTCATGGTCTGAGGCATATATTACATTGATTCCTAAGGAGGATACTGACCCACAACAAATCAATAACTATAGACCTATATCCCTGCTAAATTCAGATTATAAAATCTTTGCTTCAATATTGGCAGAAAGACACAAAAGATATTTAAATAACTTTATACATTCAGATTAAAATGGGTTTCTGCCAAAAAGACAAATTAGAGATAATATGAGAATAATTCTGGACATTTTGGAATACTATGAAGAACATCCGGAAAAGCAAATGGCTTTGATATTTTTAGATGCACAGAAAGCTTTTGACAACGTAAATTGGTGATTTATGTTGCTTCAAATGGAACAGATGGGCTTTGGCAGAAAATTTATTGAAGCAATAGAAGCTATATATCATAAGCAAATGGCAAAAGTAATGATAAATGGAGAATTGACAGATTCTATTGAGATAAAAAATGGTATCAGACAAGGTTATCCACTGTCCCCACTGTTGTTTATAGTAACATCAGAAGTGCTAAATAGAAGTATCAGAGAAGAAAAAGACATAAAAGGAATGAAAATTTGAAAAGAAGAATACAAATTGCAAGCATTTGCAGATGACCTGGTCTTTATCCTTAAAGATCCATTAACAACAATAACTACACTGATAGATAAAATAGGAGAAGTACCTGGTTTGGAGAAGTACCTGACAAAATTGGAGAGTTTGGGAAAATAGCTGGTTTGAAAATCAACAAAGATAAAATGAAGATTCTAACTAAAAACATGTTGGTAAAGCAAAAAGAAGAATTGGCGGCCATATCAAACATGCAGGTCACAAATAAAGTCAAATATTTGGGGATATATTTGACAGCAAGATGTAGCACGCTTAAGGAAAACAATTATAATAAGCTTAAACAACAGACAGGGACAGATTTGGCAAAATGGGAAAATCTACAGCTTTCATTGATTGGGAGAATATCAACTATTAAGATGAATATCTTGCCTAGAATTCTATACTTGTTCCAGGCAATCCCAATTAGATAGGGGAAAGACTTTTTTGAAGAATTGAATAAAATAGTGTTAAAATATATTTGGCAGGGAAAGAAGGTGAGGATAAAATTAAAGTTGTTACAAGACACCAGAATGAGAGGGGGTTTTGGTTTACCTAACTGGGAACTTTACTATCAAGCGACAAGTTTGATGTGGTTTAAAGAATGGATAACGTTAAGAAATACTGGATTATTGAATTTAGAAGGTTATGACTTGTTGATGGGTTGGCATGCTTTTTTATGGTATAAGGGAACAAAAATACAGAAAGACATCATATACGTGAAGCTTTGTTATTAAATTGGGAGAAGATTAAAAAACAACACTATTTGAAAATTCCAGTCTGGGTATCAATGATTGAAGCATTTTCATATTCAGTAATATTTAGAAGGGAACAAATTGTTAGATATAGTGAATTAATGGATGAAAAGGGTGAACTTAAACTGAAACAAGAACTAGAAGAACAAGGTTTAAAGATGGATTGGTTTTCTTATTTGCAAATACATTCTAGATATGAAGATTCTAAACAACAAGGTTTTTATAATGTCTTGACTAATTTAGATAAGATTTTAATGGGTTCTGATGACTATGTAATTAAAAAATTGTATGGTTATTTATTAGAGGTAAAATTGGAGAAAGAACAAGTTAAAGAAACAATGATAGCATGGGGGAAAAAGTTTGGCCATGGGATTGATTTAGAGAAATGGCAAAAATTGTGGTTGCAAAACTATAAAATGACAATGTCTACAGCATATAAGGAGAATTTGTATAAGATGTTTTACAGGTGGCATCTATCGCCAACAAAAATAGCCAGAATGTTCAAGAACAAATTGGACAAATGTTGGAAATGTCATCAGACTCCAGGATCATACTACCATATGTGGTGGACATGCGTAGAAGTTAAAATATATTGGACTAAAATCCACACATAGTTGGAAAAAATGACAAAGAAACACATTGACTTTAAACCTGTGATATTTTTATTAAGGATTTTACCAGAAACATATAACAGAGAATTGAGATATTTAATTGTGAATTGTGAAGCGGCTAGAATTGTATTTGCTAAAAATTAGAAAATGGAGAAAATACCTACTGAAGATGAAGTTATTAAAAAAATTATGGAATATGCTGAAATGAGTAAATTGACATTTGAAATTAGAGAACAGGAAGACAAACAGTATTATATGATATGGGATTTATTTTACCAATGGATAGATAATAAAGCATCGAAATGAAGTATGAAATATGAAAATAAATGTAATGATAAAATACATGAAGCAATTTTTAATGGGAGATAAGCCATTTTTAAATAATTGTCAAATGAGAATAATAGCATAAAGGGATATAAAAAATTGTCAAGTAAAAGAAATTTAAAAACTTGTAAATTTTGGATATGGGATTATGCACAAAGGAATTGTATCGATCGACACACTTTCTGTGATCGTAATGGATGATGGTTGTTTTATGTTTTGTTATGTTTAAAAATATTTTTTAAGAACTTTTGGAACACTTTGTGACTGTGGGGACATTTGTAGGCCTAAATGGATTACAAATAAAATTTGATAGCCTACTCACCTAAGAGGAAAAGAAGAAGAATCTGTCAGGTTCCAAACAAAAGAAAATAAAAGGAGACAAACCTGGATGGCTGCTACCTTAGTTTAATCACTTCTTGGCACTCATTGACAATCACAGATGAAAATCTTGTTAGGGCTAATGCCCTGTGCTTCCCACCACCATTTATCCATTAGTTATCACCACCCACCCAATCACTCATGCTGCTCCCTCCCATGTGACCCAGAAGTTGGCTAATATTTAATTCTTAAGGATTTACAACCAGCATCTAAACAGTTAATCCACTTGTTATTGCCGGCTGGCCATGATGATGTTATCCCCCACTTATTCCCTCTCGTCGATCCTATTGTTCCCTGGGAGGCTCGATGCAGGATGAAGCAGATGCTGGGCTGAAATGAGGTGTGTGCGCTCCTCCCCCCATGAATGGCCACTCAGTGCCGATAGCGCGCTGGAGCTGATATGCCATGATCTATTATGGAGACAGCTTCTGAAACGGAAATGCACATTAAGTAATATGTTGTGGATCCCCGGGTCCACCCGGCTTCCCTGGGTATTTCCTGTGAAACCTATCAATTAATCGGGAAGCTTGTATATCATGTTTGGGTACCCAGAAGGCCTCTGACAGAGGATATCGCTTCCATAAGAAAGGTATTGGAGCCTACCCTATGCCATCGGGTATCCAACATCTTCTTTACTTCGTACTGCTGTTCCCCATACACCATTAGTAGTGGAGGTGGTTGCAATGGGGTCTCCCTGAGTGTAGAAAAGTGGGCTGGGTACAGCAGACTGCAGTGGAACACCGGGTGCGTTTTCCCCAACAACCTGGCAATTGGAGTTGTACAGTTATGGGGTTGATCACCCGCACCACCGCGAAGGGCTCAATATATTTGGGACCTACAGTAACTTCCTACTCGGGAGGTGTAGGTTCAGATACTTTGTAGACAGGAACTCTTGCTGACCTACATGGAAGGGTGGCAATGGCCATCTGGCTTTATCGGCCTGATGTTTATAATTATCTGATGCCTTCTGTAAGGCTTTTTTTGGCAATTTGCCACACCTGTTCTGCTTGGGCTAACCATTCTTGTATGTCGGTACCATTGTGGTATTTGATGGACATTCAGGTATGGGCATGACCTCTCTGCCTGTAGCTATTTTTAATGGAGTGAAGCCTGTACTGTTGTGTACTATGTTGTTGTACGCAACCTCTGTGTTTGCAAGGATTTGGATGGCCTAGTACTGGCTCTCTTGCAAACTATTGCTTAACGCACTGTAAGCCGCCCTGAGTCTCCGGAGAAGGGCGGCATATAAATCAAATTAAAAAAAAAACAAAAAAACAACAACAATGATTTTAAATGTTCAAAAGCCTCCTGACACCTAATCGTCCATATAAGCGGATAGTTCGGGCATGGGGTTTTATTCAGATGTTTTGTCCATAGTAAATCAGTAAGGAGAAGGGCTACCTGTGCAAACAAGGGTATAAATTGGCGATTGAAATTAGCAAACCCCAGAAAATTCTGCAACTGTTTCCTGGTTTTTGGGGCTTGCCAATTTAAGACCTCTTTGACCTTATTGGGGTCCATCTCTACTCCTTGTGATGATATCCTAAATCCCAGATAGTCAAGGGTCATCTGGTGAAAGTCACACATGGAGAGCTTGACATATAAGTGGGCATTTAGCAATTTCCTGAGCACTTGGCGAACCAACTTAATGTGTTCTTCCATTGTCTGAGTGTATATAAGGATGTCGTCCAAATAGACAAGTGCGCCCTTATACAACAGTTCATGCAGCACTTCATTTCTGAGCTGCATGAACACTGTCGGTGCCCCTTGAAGCCCAAATGGCATTACACAGAAGTGGTAACTGCCAGGGGACAGTTGAATGCCGTTTTCCATTCGTCCCCTGCTTTGATCTTAATACTATAATAAGCCTCACGGAGGTCTAATTTTGTGAAATAATGGCCCTCCGAAAGCCTGGCCATCTTTTATCAGGGGGAGAGGATATAAATGCTCCACACAAACTGTGTTGATATCCCTGAAGTCAACACACAAGCGCAACCCACCATCCTTCTTTTCCCGGATTAGGACAGGGGCTGCTCCCTGGGACCTAGCAAGTTGAATAAATACCCTCTTAAGGTTCTTTTTGATGTAGGATCTCATTTCTACCAACTTCTTTGAGGTCATAGAGTACATTTTGAGTTTTGGTAAAGATGACCCTGGGATACTACAATCGGTGGGGCGATGAGGTGGTAGAACATCACATTCCTTTTCACTGAAAATGTCTTTTAAGTCAGCGTATTCCACAGGGAAAACCAATCCCTCTCCCACCTTACACAGCGTCCTATGCTCCTTGCTACCAGCTGGGCCTCCGGCATGTGGGTAGCTTTCATGTGGGGGTGGATCGGGACCTAACCCTATCCGTAGATGCCGACAACCACCTCCCCACCATATGGTTGGGCCCCCACTTATCCAACCAAGCCAAACCAAGGACTATCTCCTCAGTGATTCTGGGTACTACAATGAAGCATATTTCCTCCCTATGTTGACCTACTTCCATTATCATTTTGCTGGTGACATGGGTTGCTGGTTGATCCCCCAACAAAGACCCATCCGTTTGTTCAAAATGGATGGGCTGACTTAATCGATGTAATCTGACTCCTAGATCAGCAGCTGTTAAGGATATTGTTGTGTTAACAACCAGAAAAGCATAGAGCACATGGAAACGGTGCTGAGAGCAACAATGAATAAAATACATATAAATTGGTTTATCAAAGTTTTTACTTTGTAGTGAAAAACAATCTCATAGTCTTTAATCAATCCAAGTCTTAGCCAGTCATAATCAGTCCAGAGATACTAAATTCTTCTTACCAGTTTGTAGTAAAAGGATCAAACAGGAACAATATAAATAGTTCTTAAAAACAGAATAAATAAACCATGATCACATTAGACCATGTAAAAGATCAAGTAGAAAATACAAAACAGCAGTAGGTAATAAATAGTAGCAAGTTCACGCTGGTAACAGGTCACGATGGTGGCATGTCCACACTGACTACATTCAAGCTCTCCTTAAATACAGTTACTATAGAGCTTATCCAATCAGGATACAATGACTCAGCATTACAATGACTCAGCAGTACTTCTTAAAGTCATAAAATACATATTCATCATGTTAGCTTATATATTGCCTGGACAACCTGTTAGGCATGCATCATATCCTAACAGCAGCCACCCCCATGCTTATTAGACATCGTGTGCAACCTGAGTCAATGAGGGCTGCACACCTTCTATGTTGCTCAGCCTCTAAGATGACAGACACCACAAGTGGTTTTATGGCCATACACACCATTGGATCAATGTCACCCTCACTATCACTGGTCTCAAGTCCTCGGTGGGAGGGGATCTCTCCTCCAATGGGGTTACTGGGGTCTTCGGTACCTGTTGTGTTCCCCAGGACCGTTCTAGTGTGGGTTGGATGATTTTCCTAGCAGAACCCCATTTCGTACTGCTAGGACCCGGTCTAGTCTTGGTTCCATCCTGGCAGTCCGCAGCTCTGTGGCATAGTTTTCTGCACCAGAAACACGTCATTACTGGTCTTGCTGGTTGTACCATTGATGTTTGGGGAACCTGAGCCAGAGAAGGTGATACTGGGGGTTTGACTAGGTAGCCTGGATGTTGAACGTTGGGCCCTGGAACCCCACTCTCTCCATTGGCGATTGTCTCAAAATTCGACATCCAGTTCAGTGGCCTCTTGGAACCAAGCTGCCAACTGTGGAGCCAGGCCCCTGCATGCACAAGCCTGACATAAGGTATTATCTAGTCCCACCTTGAAATGGTGTACAACCAGTCTCTCAGGCCACCCCTGCACTTTACCAGCCAGCCTTCTAAATTCCCTGATGTACTCTGCCAGAGGCCTCCCCCTCTGTTTTATCTTCAGTAGATCTCCCTTGGCCTGTTGTGCTCCACAAGAGTCTTCAAACCTCTCCTGGAGGCCAGATAGGAACAGGCATAAATCACCCAACTCAGCCACGTGGTCTCTATATAGATCCGCCACCCAGTCTGATGCCTCCCCTCCCATGACTGTTGTCACTGCAATAATCATGTCCCACTGGGAGGTGTACAGTCTGCTGTAGAGGTCAAAGTGATTGAGGACCTGGCCTAGAAACAAAGGCACCTTCTCAGGGCTGCCATCAAATGATGCTCGCAAAGGCGGTGGGTCCCACCTGCCCATATACAGGGCCTTGCTGGGTTGGTTGGTCAGCTGGGAGGTTGGCCAGTTGGCCCATGAATTCCTGTACCCCGGCACCTGCAGTTCATATTGACACCCTGTCAGCCCAGGGTCCTCTGGATGGGTTTTTGTGAGACCCCTAAAGCCCCTGAGAGGTCATATGGCCTGCCCTTCCCAGGCAGCCAGGATCAAAGCAGAGGACCTTCTATTCTGGGCGAAGGAGGCAGTCCCATTCCTGGCCTCTGCCACACATTACCTCGGGTTGGCTCTCAGAACCCAGCCACTCCATACATCTCCTGGAGCACCTAAATGGTCTGGTTTCCCAGCGCTGTGGAGTAACTCCAGTCATTGTCCTCAGAGATTCATCTCTCTCTCTCCATTGAGTGAAGTGTTGTCCTGAGGGTGTGAGTAGTGGTCCAGGAAGTGGCCACCCTCAATAGTCTGCTGTCTTGGTGTCCAGCCACCAATCCCTGTCTTGGTGTCCAGCCACCAATCCCTGGAATCAGCTTGCTCTGCCTCTACTGCTACTTGCAGCCTTCTGTCTGGTGAGCTTTTCCCACCTGACCTGTCCTTTGGCCTGACCATGGCCACAGGCTCCTCTGTAGGAGAAGAGGTCTCAAGCACAGTAGCTTCGGTTACAGCTACTGATTCTGCAAGCTCAGCTGCCTCTAACCCTGGCACTGTGCCTTCAGCCATTGAAAAGAAATGAGCCCTAACAAATCTGTCAGGTTCCAAACAGAAGGAAATAAAAGGAGACAAACCTGGATGGCTGCTACCTTAGTTGAATCACTTCTTGGCACTCATTGACAATCACAGATGAAAATCTTGTTAGGGCTACTGCCCTGTGCTTCCCACCACCATTTATCCATTAGTTTTCACCACCCAACCAATCACGCACACTGCTCCCTCCCATGTGACCCAGAAGTTGGCTAATGTTTAATTCTTGTGGGGTGCCGCAAGGGTCAGTCCTCTCACCCCTTCTGTTCAACATTTATGTAAAACCACTAGGCGAGATCATCCGTGGTTTTGGGGTGAGTGTTCATCAGTATGCTGATGACACACAGCTATACATCTCCAGCCCAGACCACCCCAATGATGCCCTTGCTGTGATGTCCCGTTGCCTGGAGGCTGTGCGGATCTGGATGGGGAGAAACAAGCTCAGACTCAACCCCTCCAAGACCGAGTGGCTGTGGTTTCCGGCGTCCCGGTATAGTCATCTGGTACCATCACTGAGAATAGGGGATGAGATCTTGCTCCCCACAGAGAGGGCCCACAACTTGGGTGTCCTCCTGGATTCAAGGTTATCTTTAGAAGATCATTTGACGGCCGTGGCCAGGGGTGCCTTTTATCAGGTTCGCCTGATCCGCCAGTTGCGTCCCTTTCTGGATCGGGACACCTTGCGCACGGTCACTCATGCCCTAGTTACCTCCCGTATGGACTACTGTAACGCTCTCTACATGGGGCTCCCCTTGAAAAGCACCCGGAGGCTCCAACTGGTCCAGAACGAAGCCGCGTGGGTGATTATGGGCACAGCTCATTACGCCCATGTAACACCTCTCCTACGCGAGCTGCACTGGCTCCCGGTGGTCTTCTGGGTGCGATTCAAGGTGTTAGTTATCACCTTTAAAGCGCTCCATGGCTTAGGACCTGGGTACCTATGAGACCGTCTTTTGCCACCAATAGCCTCCCACCGACCAGTTCGTTCTCCCAGGTAGGGACTACTCAGGGTACCGTCAGTCAAATTATGTCGACTGGCGACTCCCAGGGGGAGGGCCTTCTCTGTGGGGGCTCCAACTCTTTGGAATGAACTGCCCCCAGAGATACGGAATATCCCTGATCTCCGTGCTTTCCGCCGTGCCCTCAAGACCCTGCTGTTCCAACAGGCGGGGCTAAACATATGAACATGTGAATGATTTTTTAAATGTGATCTAATTCTGGGTTTTATTTAATTGACCAAACTAAGTAATAATTTTAATTAGCAATTTTATGATGTTTGTGCGTCTATATTTTTCTTGACTGTACACCGCCTTGAGTCCTACGGGAGAAAGGCGGTATAGAAATATAATAAATAAATAAATAAATAAATAAATAAATAAATAAATAAATAAATAAATTCTTAAGGATTTACAACCAGTATCTAAACAGTTAATCCACTTGTTATTGCCGGCTGGCCATGATGATCTCATCCCCCAGCTATTCCCTCCCGTCGATCCTATCATTCCCTGGGAGGCTCGACACAGGATGAAGCAGATCCTGAGCTGAAACGAGGTTTGTGCACTCCTCCCCCCCACAAATGGCAGCTCTGTGCCGATAGCGCACTGGAGCTGACAGAATCAAAGGCAACCTCTGAGAGATATTTTGGTTTGCCCTATAAAATCTGTGAGAGACATATCCTGGACTTGGTGGGCTTTAGGAAACCAATTAGTATTCACATTCTATTTCTATATAACATTGTTGTAAAAAGATTGGAAAAGTGGAAAACTATATTTTTAAAGTATTTTTGAATTGATATCTTATAGGCTATTTGGATAGAAGCGGTAAAAAGAGAGAGAGGGGAATTAAGTAGTGATAGTTTGGCCATAAAAAGCTCATTGAAGCTGGGAAATAACCAGGAGAGAATAGCAAAATACTTGGGTGTGTGTTGTGAAACTATTGTTTATCTTTTGTGCTAAAATGGAAAGATGAAGAAAACTATTTCAGCCCTCTCTTCAGCAGCAGCAGCAGCTACCCCAGGCCCAACAAGCCAGAGATCATTAGACAATTTTTTATTGCAGGAAAGAAACGCAATGCAAGCAGAAACAAAAGCGATGTTTCAATCAATATAGGAGTCAATGGCCAAGCTACATGAAAGAATACAGAAAATGGATGACGAAGTGGAAAATAACCAACAAGTAATGATAAAGAATGAAGAAAGAATTTTAAAAGTTGAGAAAAAATCAGAACAAACTGAGAAAAAAGTGAATGAAATGGATCAGAGACCAACACAAGTGGACAAGAGCCTGCAGACCCCGATAATATCCCTGGAGATGAAAAAAGCTGAATTCTTCCTAAGATTCCAAAATATAGAAGAAGAGAAGGGAGAAGACCTCTCTGATAAAATGGCAGAATTGTTGGCTAAAGTCTTGGAAGTGAGCAAGCAGGAAGTATTATCAGAGATGGATGAAGCCTTTCAGGTCCATACAGGCTGTCAGATCCCTATAAGTGATACTGCCATTCAGTTGGGAGAAAGGGGATTTTGGATTCGATTTATTAGCATTGCCTGTGTCAACAGATATTTTATAACCTATATTCTGGCACCAAAGTGTCCTGAGATCCCCTTAACTTTGGGGAATGCTTATGATGGCCATGTGGGCTGTTTCACTTTAAAGGATAATGGAGGATAGCAATGGGAACACATGCTTATCCGATTCTCAGGGCAGCTGGTGAAGAAAACATCTTCACACTTGTGTATTGGCTAAAATCTGCATTCTGGCTAAAGGGAGGGGTCTCTACTGGTTTAATCCTACTTGTCTTGCCTAAGGGTATTCAGACCTTATTTTGAATTCATTGCTGTCACTTCTGTTTAATAAAAGGTTCCTTTTGAAATACTACGTTTCAAGAGTTTTTACTTTCTTAAGTTAGAGGGAGAGGCAATCCTTACAGAAACCAATGTCTGCAAAATACCCAACCTAGAGAAGCAATCTTTGCTCTACTGAGGGGACCTTGCAAATCATATCCGAATGAAGCAGGGAACTGGGAGAAGCCGAATGCTGGGGGGAGACATCAACCACCACCCAGCCGGATGTCTGTTTTCTACACCCCATTGGAGAGGATGAGGTAACCCTGGAGAATCCTGAAAAGCCCTGCTGGGCAATTGGCATCGGGAAGAAAGATAACTGGGATGAGAGAACCAGAGAAGTCACCCTTAGCCACGGTAACCAAAACTGGGGTGAAAACTGGAAGTAGAAGCCCTCACTGACCAGGGGGAACTAACTGAAGCACCACTAAGGGAGGATCATCTGAAGAGGCATATAACCCAATTGGTGATGGAAACTTTAGAAAATCTCAATATCTGTGGAGAGCCAGGATGACAGCCAAGGAGCGCGGAAAGGGCAGCAGCCATGGATGAGGCCAGGGAAAGCATCCCCTTTCTGGAACCCATCTATTGAGCAGATGGAGCAGCAGCAGAAGACCCAGCAAACCCTGAACCCCATTCCCAACCAGCCACGAGTCCCACAACTGGAAAGAGAAACTCCCTCCCTTGGGGTGAAGTTTGATGAGGATCCACAACAATTAGGATTCTTTGTGGCACATGTACTCACCTACATGTAAGAGTACGGGCATGATTTCCAAACCCAAGGATCCCAAGTGAGAGTTGTGACCCTAGCCCTGGAGGGTGCCACTGCCTGATGATGATGACCCTGCATAATCCTGATGCACCAGAACTGCGGGATTTCTACCATTTCATTATGGTCCTGTGACAACAGTTTGAGGACACCCTAGCAGATCGCAAAGCAGCAATCTCCTTAAGGTGGTGAAGCAGGGGCGACGGCAAGTAGCAGAGTATACTGAAGAATTCCGGGACCTTGTGTGTTGTGTGAACTGGCCAGAGGATATTTTGGTGAGCTGTTTCAAGGATGGGCTGAATGATGATCTATACAATGCCTGCGTGGCCCAAGGAACACCGAATCACCTCCATGAGTGGTACATCATCGCCGAAGAAGCTGAGATCGATATAGCCAGAAACTAGTACCGAGTGGGGCAAGTATGGAAGAAATCCCACCCAATAGAAGCAAGAGCCCCTCAAACCACAAACTGCATTTTCTCTGAAATCCTCAACCTGTTTCAAGTGTGGAAAAGAGGAGCACCGAGCTGGCAGAATGTCATTTGCAAACACCCACCCAGAAACACGCACCAGGGGGGAAACTTACGAATCCTGGCCAGCGTGGGAAAGAGACTGCCCTGTGGAGCAGGGCGATCATAGAATTTCCATTCCCCCCACCCTTTGGGGCGGAAACCCTGGCATCTCAGCAGGAGGAATCACATTCATTCGGAAGCGATCCAGAAGATGAACCACTGGTAAGCAAACCAATTAAACTGCTTACCCTCCCCTTAAGACTATTTATCCCAAACGGGGATAGGGAGATAAATATCTCCACTTTAGTGGACTCAGGTTGCACCCACTGTTTGATCAGCCCAACCTTAGTAGGGAAGTTGGGGATTAATGTAAGAAAGCTGAAAAATCCCATTGCTTTCTGCCAACTAGATGGGTCAATAGCAGAAGGGGAGCCAGCTTCTTTTCCACTGAACCTCTACATATCGACATCAGGAGCCATGAGGAAATACTTACATTTATACTGGCACCTGGCATAGAATGGCCGTTAGTCTTGGGCCTTGTATGGCTGAAAAAAATGGAACCCCCAAATTAATTGGAAGCAAGGCATCATAAAATATCAGATGCACCTGACTTTTGCCAAGAATCTACATAAAGAAACTGAGGGGGCAGAGCACAAAGAAACAGCCATGCCTGATCACGCCACGCCAACTGAGGGCATACCCATAGAATACAAGAATTTGGCTGAAGTTTTTAGCAAAAAAGTCTCAGACGAGCTCCCACCACCACCACACCACTGACTGTGCGATAGAAATTTTACCCCTAAACTCCCTAAACTCAAGATGTACAGCATGTCCCTGAGGGAGCTTGAAGAACTGAGAACTTTTATTGAGAAAAACCTAGCAAGGGGTTTCATTGAGCCAGCCTGACCAAAAATCGCAGCTCCACTGTTATTTAGAGAAAAAAAAGATGGCTCAAAACATCTTTGTGTTGATTTTAGAAATTTGAATACGATCAGTGTGGAGAACATGTATCCCTTCCCCCTTATGAAAGATATGCTAGCACTCCTTGCTAAAGGGAAAAAAAATTCAAAGCTGGACTTAAAGGAAACTTACTACCGTGTGAGAATTAAGAAGGGGATGAATAGAAAATGGCATTTAACACCACCCTTCAGTGCTACCAATTCAAGGTGCTTCCATTTGGGTCACAAGGGCCCCCCCACAGTGTTTATGCAATTAATAAATGAAGTACTACATCAGCATTTGTACAAGGGGGGTCCTGGTCTACTTGGACGACATTTTAATATATACCGAGACCAAAGCAGAACATGTAAAACTAGTCAAGGCTGTCTTAAACAAACTCTGCACTGCCAAACTTTATGCTAAACTTTCTAAATGTGAATTCCACCAAAAGAAAATTGACTATTTGGGGTACCGCATTTCACACCAGGGCATAGAAATGGACCCTCAAAAAGTGCAGGCTGTACTTGATTGGGAACCACCGTGCACACGTAAACAGTTACAAAGCTTCATCAACTTTTACCGCCAATTTATCCCCGCTTTCACTCAGATTGCCCTCCCCTCCAGCTCTTAAAAACAAAGGGGGAGGGCAACCCTAACTGAAGCAGCCTTTGAACTGGACAAGAGAAAACTTAAATGGCTGTTCTCAGCAGAACCAATTCTAAAACACCCGGACACAGAGAAACCATTTGTCATACAAGCAGATGCCAAATTACAACCAAATTCTGGTGCCAAAGTGCCCTGAGATCCCCTTAACTTTGGGGAATGTTTATGATGGCCACATGGGCTATTTCACTTTAAAGGATAATGGAGGATAGCAATGAGAATACATGCTTATCCGATTCTCAGGGCAGCTGGTAAAGAAAACATCTTCACACTTGTGTATTGGCTAAAATCTGCATTCTGGCTAAAGGGAGGGGTCTCTACTACTTTAAACATACTTGTCTTGCCTAAGGGTATTCAGACGTTGCTTTGAATCCATTGCTGTCACTTCTGCTTAATAAAAGGTTCCTTTAGAAATAGTACATTTCAAGAATTTTTACTTTCTTAAGATGGAAGGAGAGGCAGTCCTTACACAGGCTATGTAAGGAGGAATAGATTCCCCAGAGAAGTATACATTCGGTTCCTGAAAAAAATGACTAGAATGGAAATACTTCAAAAAGCTAGAGGAAAGCCAATGGTGTATAAAGAAAAAGAAATAATGATTCTAAAACAAATACCAAGAAGAGTGTGAGACATAAGAAGAGAATACCAATTTCTGGCAAGAAAATTGATCAAATGTGATGTACATTTTAGGTGGCTGATACCTGAAGGCCTATTGGTGACTTGGCATGAAGAAAGATATAGGTTATACTCAATAGATAAGGTGATTGAATTTAATGAACAAGATTTTGGAATGGAGGAAGAGAAGGAGAAGAGAGAGAAAATAGGTGATAAGAGCCAAGAAGTATTGGTTGAAGAGGAACCATTACAGTTAAAAGGGAATAAAAGGGAGGAAAAAGAAAGAACACAATGGGAAGAAGCTAGAGGAAAAGAACAGAGAAAATAAGAGCCACTAGAACTGCTAAACCAATCTACAAGTAAAAAGTTGGGAGAAGAAACTACTTTAATGTCAGTCAATGTTAACTCAGCAATGAAAAGGAAAATCTTTTTCAACAAAGTAAAAAAATGGAACTTAGATTTGATCTGTCTCCAGGAAGTACATATAAAAAAGGACCGCTATAAACTATTGGAAAACCCTAAAATTGGCATAGCAGGAAAAAAAAAGGGTGGCCCTCTACATCAAAGAATCCATAGAATCAAAAACAAATTTATAAATGAAGAGGGAAGAATTTTGACAGTGGAAGTAATGATGAATTATAAACGGACATTATTAACAGTAATATATAGCAATTATGCCTCTGTCTGTATTTTAGGGATCTTTGCTTCTGACAATACTTCATTGTAGATTTCAAGCATGGATGGACCTAAGATCTCTTGATACCTAAAGAAGATTCCGATTTATTACAAATAAAAAATTACAGACTAATATCATTGTTAAATGTAGATTACAAAATCTATGCCTCAATAATTGCAGAAATTCTCCATCTGGGAGCGCGGGAAGACCCCTTGCAAGGTTGTGCTGAGGATTTTGCACATTATCTGCATGATAAAGTCACTCAAATTCGGGAAGGCTTGGACTCTGACTGGGGAGGTACAGGCGGGTTGTCCGAGGTGTGTCTTGAGACTGTTATCTGGATGAGTTTGACCCTGTGACCCCCGAGGACGTGCACAGGATGCTGGGGAGGTTGAATGCAACCACATGTTTATTGGACCCATGTCCCTCCTGGTTGGTGCTGGCTACCCGGGAGGTTACATGAGGCCGGCTCCAGAGGATTATAAACGCTTCCTTGAGTGAGGGTTTCTTGCCTCCCACCTTGAAAGAGGAGGTGGTGAGGCCCTTCCTCAAGAAGCCTTCTCTGGACCCAGCTGTTTTGGCAAACTATCTTCCAGTTTCCAACCTTCCCTTGTTGGCGAAGGTTGTTCAGAGTGTGGTTGCATGACAGCTCCTGCAGTACCTGGATGAAACCGTCTATCTAGATCCGTTCCAGTCTGGCTTCAGGCCCGGGTACAGCACGGAAACGGCATTGGTCGCGTTGGTTGATGATCTCTGGAGGGCTCGGGACAGAGGTTGCTCCTCTGTTCTGGTCCTATTAGACCTCTCAGCGGCTTTTGATACCATCGACCATGGTATCATGCTGCGCCAGTTGGAAGGGTTGGGAGTGGGAGGCACTGTCTTATGGTGGTTCTCCTCCTATCTCTCCGACCAGTCGCAGTCTGTGTTGGCTGGAGGGCAGAGGTCGACTTCAAGGCACTTGGTTTGTGGGTTGCCACAAGGGTCGGTCCTCTCGCCTCTCCTGTTCAACATTTATGTGAAGCCGCTGGGCGAGATGATCCGTGGTTTTGGGTGCAGTGCCATCTGTATGCTGATGACACCCAGCTGTACATCTCCACCCCAGACCCCCCCAACGATGCCCTTGAAGTGATGTCCCGGTGCCTGGAGGCCGTGCAGGTCTGGATGGGGAGGAACAGGCTCTGACTCAACCCCTGCAAGACTGAGTGGCTGTGGCTGCCGGCGTCCCGATATAGTCAGCTGGTGCCATCGCTGACTATTGGGGGCAAGACATTGGCCCCCACAGAGAGGGCGCATAACTTGGGTGTCCTTCTGGATGCACAGCTGTCTTTAGAAGAGCATATGATGGCCGTGGCCAGGGGGGCTTTCTATCAGGTTCGCCTGATATGCCAGTTGTGCCCCTTTCTGGATCGGGACTCCTTATGCACGGTCACTCATGCCCTCGTTACTTCCCGCCTGGACTACTGCAACGCTCTCTACATGGGGCTCCCCTTGAGGAGCACTCGGAGGCTCCAACTGGTGCAGAATGCAGTCTCCACTGGTGCAGAATGCGGCCGCGCGAGTACTTATGGGGGCGATATGGGACTCCCACGTGACACCTCTCCTGCGTGAGCTGCATTGGCTTCCAGTGGTCTTCCGAGTGCACTTCAAGGTGTTGGTTCTCATCTTCAAAGCGCTCCATGGCTTAGGACCCGGTTACTTACGAGACCATCTTCTGCCTCCGATAACCTCCCACCAGCCAACATGCTCCCACAGAGAGGGCCTCCTCAGGGTGCCGTCTGTCAGGCAATGTCGGCTGGTGATGCCCCCGGGGAAGAGCCTTCTCTGTGTGGGCACCCGCTCTCTGGAATGAGCTACTCCCAGGGATACGACTGATCCCGGACCTCCATACCTTCCGCTGGGCCCTGAAGACTTTTTTATTTCAGCAAGCCGGGCTGGGTTAAAAATCTTTTAATTGGGGAATTTTTATGGGCAAGGGGTTTTAAATTGGAGAAGCCAAAGATAATTTAATTTCGTTTTAATGTATTTTAATATTTGTATTGTGTGTTTTTAATTTTGGCTGTTCACCGCCCCGAGTCCTTTGGGAGAGGGGGTGGTATAAAAATTAAATAAATAAATAAATAAATAAATAAATAAACAAACATGATTAAAATGCTATACTATAGACAAACAGCAAAGGTGATTATGAACGGTGTGACATGACCGAGAATTTCAACATAACAAAAGGCACAAGGCAAGGTTGTCCCTTATCCTCACTGTTATTTATACTGACCTTAGTGGTATTAGCCAGAAATGTCAGACAAGATAATGAAATAAAAGGTATGAGAATTAAGAAGGAGGAATACAAGTTACAGGCCTTTGCCAATGAATTGGTATTTATTTTAGAAGACCCACAGGAAATAGGACCTAAACTAATCACAAAGATAGAAGAATATGGGGTGGTTGCAGATTTGAAAATAAAGAAAAAGCAAAAATATTGGTTAAAAACTTTACAGATAAACAAAAGAGAGAATTTACAAGAATAATGAGCATGCAAATTGTAAAGAAAGTCAAATACCTAGGGTTCAATTAACAGCAAGATGTGTGACACCCAAAGAAAACAACTATGACAAATTGAAGGTACAAATTAAAATGGATTTGGAAAATTGGCAAAGCCTGCAATTGTCCCTATTGGGTAGAATAGACACAATCAAGATGAATATTCTGCTGAGATTATTATACCTGTTTTAGATGATCCCAATAAAATTGGGGGGGGGGGAATATTCTGAAGACCTAAATAAGATGATATTAAAATTTGTATGGCAAGGAAAAAGGCAAGAATAAAAATTAAAATGTTACAAGATCTTAAAAGTAGAGGAGGTTTCGGTCTTCTGGATTGGGAACTATATTACCAAGGATCGGCACTCACATGGGTGAAAAATGGGTTAATATGAGGAATATAAGGCTATTAACATTGGAAGGTCATGATTTGCAATTGGGATGGCATGCCTTCTTATGGTGCGAGAAGGGCAAGATACACAGCTACTTCCAGAGGCATCACATTAGAAATGCATTAGTGCTAGTATGGACCAAAATTAAAGAACAACACACTACCTGAAAGTGCCAGTATGGTTATCTATAATGGAGGCATGGGTATATCCTAACATCATAAATATGAATTATAAGACATAAGGACATACTAAAAGAAAGGGGAAAACTAAAAACAAAACAAGAACTAAAAAGATTATTACTATCATAATAATTGCAGATACAATCCAGATATGAAAGAGATAGGCAGGAGTATGGGGTTTATAACAAACCAAATGAGGTAGACCAGATTCTAATGGGAATAGATGAAAAATTAATCAACAGGATATACCATTATGTATTAAATTACAAATTGGAGGAAGAACAAGTAAAAGAAACTATGATAATTTGGGCTAAGAATTTTGGCTATACAATAGGTTTGGACAGGTGGCAGAAATTATGGAATAGAAATCATAAACTCACAATGTCAACAGTGTATAAAGAAAACCTCTATAAAATATCTTATCGATGGCATTATTCACCTGCAAGATTAGCGAATATGTATAAAAATAAACCTGTTAAATGTTGGAAATACAACCAAATACCAGGCTCATATTATCATATGTGGTGGACATGCCCCAAAGCAAAAAAATACTGGAAGAAAATACACATATGGTTGGAAACTCTGACAAAGCAACAGATAGATTTGAAACCTGAGACATTCTTGTTGGGCATGCTCCCAGGAAACTATAATAAGGGTAACACATATTTAATTTTACATATCCTAACAGCAGCCAGGATTGTATATGCACAACCCTGGAAAAATCCAGAAACCTTATAGATGATACTATAATAAGAAAAAATCTAGAATATGCAGAAATAGATAGATTAATGCTGAAAATCAAGGGGAAAGAAGACTCAGAATATTTTATAACATCGGAACTATTCTACAAATGGTTAATTGACAGATACTGAGGTCAGAGGAGTGGATTTATGTGAAATATGGACTACATGAGAAAGAAAAACTGATGAGTAAATATTTTGATGGTTATATATTCGATACTATAATGGAAGATAGTATACTTTTCAATAACTATTGAATATATCTAAACTATCGCATATATGTTTATGTATCTATGATTATGATGATTATGATGATATTTATATGTTAATACTTTGAAAACCTAGAAAAAACACTGTTCTACATAGAAATGAAATATGTGATATAAAACAATAAAAAAAAATTTAACAAAAAAATTCCTAGCTTATTTTCTTTGTTGACTTTCCCCACCTCATCCAATTAGAGAATTCCAGTGTCTGGAGAATATTTCATTTCTAAATTTGGTATGGTTAGTAAGATTCCTAATCAAGTTCCTTTCTGTTTTGAGCTGAAGGAATCCCATAATAGTGATCTTTGGCCAAGTTGCAAAAGTTATCAGAATGGGAAAGCACATGATACCTACAGCAACCAATAGGATACATTTCTTGCACAGGAACAGGAAGCTCAAGGGCAAGACCTAAGAGGTATAAATATCTCTCTCTCCAGTCCATGTGGTCAGCTACCCAGAATCACATGTGCTTGGGGGTTCTGCTTCACCATTAAACCATCCTTCCAAGCAGCCTCCATATTTCCAGTGTCTTTCTCCCCACTTGGAACTGAACCCAGATGGACATTTCTTCCTACACTATTATATAAAGACAATGTTTTATATTCTTTAGCACCTCTGGCTTAATGTTGTTAATAGTCTTCAATCTTTCATAGAATCTTTTTTACTTCAATATACCAAAAATGAATTGGTGTGGCTGATTACAATAGATACATATTTCTTAGTTCCTTTGTCCTTTATATCATTGGATAATTTATTTAATCCTAACTTTATGTTATTTAATCTTCATCTCTGTAATTATAGTGGTGATTAGGACTAAATGGATCATTAGAGTAAAACCATTCCCACCATCTCAAATGTTCATTGCTAAAGGATGGAGAAATTTACCAACTATACAATTAGCTCACAAAGTTCTTGCCATTCTTAGGAAATGATTTAAAGAAGACTTTAAAGGGAGTGGAAATATGAAAACTAGCTAGAGTTAACAATCTATTTTCCAGCCCCTAATCATGTGGTTCAGCAGTTGCCATGACAATTGCAATTTTCTTGTGTAAAAAGCTTTCCTTGTTGGTTTGTCAAAGGCACTAAAGTATGGTTTTGTTATCTGGCAATCTAAAGATTAATATGTAATAGCAAGAGATCTTGAAATAATTATATAGTAACCCTACATTTTATATTGATTTTGGTGTTACCAAAAACAACCACAAATTTCAAGACATTGCATATTTTCATGAGGTATTTATATCTGAAAATAAATGATTTTGACATCCTTGATATTTTAAGGAAATGTAATGTTGCATGTTGCATTATAAAGTTGCTGTGCTTTGTTTTATATTGGCAAGTTAAACATGGCAAACAATATCACTATCAATCTAGTTAAGAGGAAGATCTGTAATTTAGCAGTTCTACTTTGTTTAGTGATTGAGAGAATCAAGGAAAGATATAGCATGATGTGTGCAGTATTTGATTTTTTATCACATTCAAGCCCATCCTAAATTGCTATCAGACATCTCTTGTTATATTATTTGAATTTATTAAACCTTAAACTTAGTAAATAAATAGTAAATTTAATGAATAAAATAAATAAATTATAATACAATACATATTTTTTTCTCCGATCATTAGCCCCAGAATAACTTCATTCTGGTTATTCAAGCAATCTGCTAACAATCTATTAGCAATGCATTCACTTCCTTAGATATGGCATCTAGGATTGCCAGGTGTCCACTATTTGAGCGGATAGTTCAGTTTTTTCACATTATGTTCACTATTTTTTTTCACAAAATAGTGAACTTTTTTTTTGAAAAAGTTTTATTTTAGATTAAAAAAAAAAACCACAACAACATCATAAAAATATCATCTTTACAAACAATTATAGACAGCATCTCAATCGGTTAAAATCATTTCGTGTTTACAATTCTCCAAATCTCCTCATATAGCAGTTATTCTTTACTTAAACTAAAGATAAATATTTAAACATTTCATATATGCTATTTCATCTCCATATTTTTTTATCAAACCATTGATAAAATATCTCCCATATCAAATAGTATTGTTTATCTTCCTGTTCTCTTATTTCAAATGTCAATCTACTCATTTCAGCACAGTCCAACATTTTCATAATAATTTCTTCATCGGTAATTATCTTCTCTCCTTTCCAGTTTTTGGCAAATACAATTCTGCCCACTGTTAAAATGTTCACAATTAAGTATTGTAATTCTTTATTAAATGTCTCTGGTAAGATTCCTAATAAAAATATTTCTGGTTTAAGGTCAATATGTCTCTGTCATTTTTTCTAACCACGTATGTATTTTAGTCCAAAATCTCCTTGCTTCCACGCATGTCCACCACATATGGTAATATGATCCTGGAGTTTGATGACACTTCCAACATTTCTCCAATTTATTCTTAAACATCCTGGCTATTCTCGTCGGGGGTAGATGCCACCTGTAAAACATCTTATACAAATTCTCTTTATATGCTGTTGACATTGTCATTTTATAATTATGTGACCACAATTTTTGCCATTTCTCTAAATCAATACTATAACCAAAATTTTTCCCCATGCTATCATTGTTTCTTTAACTTGTTCTTCTTCCAGTTTTGCTTCAAGTAAATATTCATATAGCTTTTTAATTATATGGTCATCTGAACCCATTAATATCTTGTCTAAACCAGTCGAAACACTTTTTAAACAAGAAGGTATTTATAGTCTTCCCGATATCTGGAAAGTATTTGCATGTATGAAAACCAATCTATCTTAACTCCCTGATCTTCTAAGTTTTGTTTCAATTTAAGTTCACCCTTTTCATCCAATAATTCGTTATATCTAACAATTTGTTCCCCTTCAAATACCACTGGATAAGAAAAAGCTTCAATTGTAGATACCCAGACTGGAATCTTCAGATAATGGTATTTTTTGATCTTCTCCCATGTCAAAAACAAAGCTTCACGTATCTGGTGCCTTCTAAAATACCCCTGAATTTTAGTTCCTTTATACCATAAGAAAGCAAGCCATCCCATCAGCAAATCATGTTCCTCCAAATTTAATAATCTAGTATTTTTCAATGTCACCCATTCTTTAATCCACATTAAGCAAACCACTTGATAGTATAATTCAAAATCCGGTAATCCAAAACCACCCCTCATTTTAGCATCTTGTAACAATTTAAGTTTTATCCTTGCCTTCTTTCTCTGCCAAACATATTTCAAAACCATTTTATTTAAATCTGTAAAAAATTCCTTACCCAGCTTTACAGGAATTGTCTGAAAAAGATACAAAATTCTAGGTAAAATATTCATCTTAATAGTTGCAATTCTACCAATCAAAGATAACTGCAAGTTTCCCCATTTCACCAGATCCTGTCCTATCTGTTGCTTAAGCTTATTATAATTATTTTCTTTAAGAGAACTACATCTTGCTGTTAATTGAATCCCCAAGTATTTTACCTTATTTGTGACCTGCATCTTGGAGATCTCCCTCAATTCTTCTTTTTGTTTTTTTAACATATTTTTAGTCATTATCTTCGTCTTCTCTTTATTAATTTTCAAACCAGTAACCTCCCCAAATTCACCTATTTTTTTCTATCAATTTATTTATTGATATTAATGGTACTTCAACAATAAAAACCAGGTCATCAGCAAAGGCTTGTAATTTATATTCTTCCTTTCTAATTTTCATTCCTTTTATCTCTTTTTCTTCTCTAACCTTTCTATTCAACACTTCCAACATCAATATAAATAACAATGGGGATAAGGGACATCCTTGTCGAGTACCTTTTTCTATTTCAATAGCATCGGTCAATTCTCCATTAATCATTATCTTTGCTGTCTGTTTCATATATATAGCTTCAATTGCCTGAATAAATTTCCTTCCAAAGCCCATCTCTTCCATTTGTAAGATCATAAATCGCCAGTTCACATTATCAAATGCTTTTTGTGCATCTAAAAATACCAAAGCCATTTGTTTTTCAGGGTGCGCTTCATAATATTCTAGAGTATTCAAAATTATTCTTATATTGTCTCTAATTTGTCTTTTTGGAAGAAATCCATTTTGATCTGAATGGATAAAGTTATTCAAGTATCTCTTAAGTCTTTCTGCCAATATTGAAGCAAAGATTTTATAATCCGAATTCAGCAGGGATATAGGCCTATAGTTTTTGACTTGCTGTGAGTCTGTGTCTTCTTTATGAATCAGTGTGATATAAGCCTCAGTCCATGATTGGGGTATTGTTTTATTTGTCATTACTTCATTCATGATGTCCAAAAGTGGGAGGCATAAGGATTCTTGTAATGTCTTATAATATTCAACAGGCAATCCATCTGGTCCTGGTGTCTTTCCATTTTTTTGTTTCTTAATTGCTTCTGTTAGTTCCATCATTGTTATATGCCCGTTTAGCATTTCTTCAATGTTCTTAGGGATTACAGGTAGTTTTGTGTTCTGTAAGTATTTTTTAACTTTCCCCTCTTCAACCTGCTCTCTTTTATAAAGTTGCCTGTAGTATTCTTGTATTATTTTTCCCATCTCTTTATTTCCAAATTTACTTTGTCCTTGGTCATCAATCAGTTGTGTTATTTTTTTTTATTCCCTTTCTTTTTTCAATTTATATGCTAGCCACCTTCCCGGTTTATTTGCATTTTCAAAATAGTTCTGTTTAGCACTTCTTATTTTTTGGGTTAGCTCTTCCTTCTCCAGTAAGTCCATTTTATGTTTTAACATACCCATTTTCATTTTTACATCTTTCTTATGTGGATCTTTCTGGAGTTCCTTTTCAAATCTCTTATGTTCATTCTTTAATATTTTAAAAGTTTGTCTTTTTTTCCCATTCCTTTTCTTTATATAATCTATTATTATACCTCTAGTGTAGGCCTTCATTGTATCCCAATGGTTTTGTATCGCTGTATCTTCTTTTTTATTCTCCTTAAAGAAAAATTCCAGCTCTCTTTGCATTTTCTGTACAAATTCTTTTTCTTTTAAAATTGTATTATTCAAAGTCCATTTTTTATTCAAAAGCTTTATGATGAAATGGTACGTAATCTAAAGCTGTACAGTCTAAGAGAATAAGGATAGGAGAATCGCGTTTTGTCTTTTTTTCCCATAAGTTAGAATGAGACAAAGATCAAATGCTCATTGCAATAATCACATTTTACACAACAGTGCAAAAAATGCATTAAAGCAGTTATCTTTTGATATCGAAAATGTAGTGCTGAAGGTTTTTGCCGAATTTTCGAATTCTGCAAAGAAACGAGAAGAGTTGAAATCATTTTTTGAGTTTTGCGAGTCAGAATTCCATGAAGTTTTGCACCATGTTCCAACACGTTGGTTAAGTTTGTTTAAAGCGGTCGAAAGACTAAATCGTATTTTATTTCTCTTGGATCTGATGAGCGCCATAAGGTTATCTGGAACCTTATTTCGGATCAGGAAAATGAACTCGCAAAGGACGATGAACCAACAATTTCAGAATTGTATTTATATTTCACGCACTTCTTCATGTCAATAATGCAAGACACCCTACTGAAGCTGGAAAGCAAGAAAATTCTTGCATGTGATCTTCACATTATCATGTGTAAGCTGCGTGATTCTTTGCAAAAAAAAAATACAATGAGCAGTTTTTTGGAATGAAAGTTTTATTTGCCTTACGTAAAAAACATTTGCCTGAGAATGCCGTGCAAAAGTTCAAGAAAGAAGCCATCAACGTGTATCAAAGAGCCATTATGTACCTAGAAAAATGGTATAATTTCACTGATTCAGTATATGAGATGCTAAGTTGTTTCAATCTAATTGATCGCAATAATCCTCCAACTTTAGAAGAAATGATGAACATCTGGTTATTATCACCATGGCAAGAAGAACTTCCACCCAACACTCTCTTTGATGAAATTTCTGCCTTAGAAGAAGTTTATGTTTATCTGCAGGGCGATTCATCCCTTGATAAGTGGATGTACTTTTTCAAGAAAGAGCCAGCTCTGAGTTTACTGAAACTGTTCCAATATTGTGCATCAATTCTGGTATCAAATGCAAACATTAAACGAATTTTCAGCGTCATGGGAAATTTGTGGACTGACGAACGTAACCGACTGCTTGTACCATCAGTTCGAAGTGAACTTTGTATATTTTTTAATATTTCTCAACGTGCTACTGAAATTAAAGCATTATTCCTTAAACACAAAGAATTGATCAAAGCTGCGCAGTCAAATAAAAAATACACACGACAGCAAAGTAAAATGTAATTTAATATTTTACATATTATTATAATATATTTGATGTTTTGAATTTTAAGTAAAGTTTTGAAGTGATTATTTTAATATGTGTTAAAATGTTTGTAAGAAAATATATAATTTGATTGTAATTTTTTTTTAAAAAAAAATATACTTAACCCCCCCCCCACCTCCCTCCCCCCGCTTGTCCGTTATTTTTTGGAAGCAGACCTGGCAACCCTAATGGCATCCCAATGTTAAGAAATAAGTGAAGGGCAAAGGGAAACATGTCTTATTTCAGGGACAGAGCCAATTGATCTCCAGAAAGTGCCTGGAAAGATGCCTGAGATCCTGGTGAGTAGTAATTCAAAGCTTTAAATTGCCAGTTGAAATGTTATAGCAATGGTAGAATAGGTGGAACTGTGCCTAAGCAGATTGCCTTTGCTCATTGCTCCATGGGGTTCCATGAACTGAAGAAGCAGGAAAGATGCTTAAAGTGTTGTTGGCAGAAAACAAAATTTGACCTGATATGGATAAGAATTTACATTGCTATAAGAACAGCAGGATAAAAATATTTCTTTATTCCTATATCCGCAGTTTGTTGCTTGGCCCTGTTAAAATACCTGTTCAGTCATGCTTGACCCTTGGTCATTGTGTGGATCAGCTCACTCCATGCCCCTCTGTCTCAAACTGTCTCCTTCAGATCTGCCATAGTCATCCTGATGTCATCCTTTATAGTGTCCAGCCAGCAGGCACCAAGGCAGTCCCTCTCCTTTTTCTGCTGATCACTGCCAGCATGATTCACTTTTTGAATGAGATAGCTCTCATGACATGATCAAAGCATGACAGCCTCTGTTTGGCAATCTTGGCTTCAAGTGATATTTTTGGTGAGGTTAAGTCTAGGACTTCTTTGTTTGTTATTTTTGCAGTTCATGCACATTAGTAGCCTGCAGCATCACAGTTCAAATGCAGCCACCCTTCTCCTATCTACCTTTTTCAGAATCCAAGTTTCACAGCCATAAGTAGCAACTGGAAAAATTATTGTGTTATCTAATCTGCATTGGTTGTGAGGCTGATGTCTTTACTCTTCCAGATGTTATTCATGCCAGACATTGTAGTTCTTCCAAATCCTGTACGTCTTTTGATTTCAGAGCTGCAGTCACCACTTTGGTCAACTTTGGAGCCCAGAAAGATGAAATCCTTTATGTTTTGATGGTCTAATTGTTGACCTAGTATCATACTGAATGGCTTCTGGGAGTGACAAAGTTTTGCAGTGCTCCTCTTCCTCCCTGAAAGGGATATTTCAACGAAGATATTAGCTGGGAGAAATCATATACCTCAAAGCCATCTGTTTCACATGATTTCATTCTGTCAACTTTCCTGTCGAACATATATTTTAAGCTAAGAGATGTCATTCATCAGTATGGGGTCAGGAATCATCAAGATAGAAATTATACCCAGCTATACATTTTAACTCCAGGATAAACATGGGATGTTCAGGTCCCATTCTGGTTCCTGAAGGGTACTGTATTTTAGATATGAAAGAATAGACTAGGGCAGTGATGGTTAACCTTTTTGGCACCGAATGCTGAAACTGGAGTGCACACACACCCCAGAGCTCTGGAACCCGGAAGAGAGCAGCTGGCCAGTACACATGTGCATGGTGTCCAGCTGCTCTTCTGGTTTCCATAGTGTGCATGTGCACCAAATACCAGCTGGCTGGCGCACATGCACACACTGGAACCTGGAAGAGAACAGCTGGCCAGTGTGCATGCACACAACGGAACCCAGAAGAGCAACTGGTGACAGCACACGTGCCCACAGAGAGGGCTCTGCATGCCACCTCTGGCACGCGTACCATAGGTTCACCATTATGGAACTAGGGTTATGTCAGGAAGACATAATGGTCATGGGTACAGAAATCTTTAGATTCCACGTGTGTTCCATCCATGACCTCTTTTTCTCTTGAGAGTTCTGTGGGACTTGTACCTCCTGCTCAAAAAGCATATGCCACATGTACCAAGATGACTTTTATACAACTACATCTGGTGTACCTCTATGATGAATCTTTGACTGGAAGGCCTTCCCTAATGCCTAGGGATCACTCAATGATTATTGTATCACTGGATTGAAATTGGATTATTGCAATTTACTTTACATGTGGCTGCCTTTGAAAACTATCTAAAAGTTCCACTGATCCAGAATGCACTTTCTTAAATAATGATGTTCTCCCATAAAACACCCCTCCTTCAACAGCTATAATGGTTACCAAGTCTTTCCAGGTGCAATTCAAGGTGCTGATTGTCAGCTCTAAAACTCTACATTACCTGTTTATTACTTCTTCCAGTGGTTTCTGCCCATTCAATAAGATTAGGAAGAGTATGTTTACTCTGAATTGCTTCTCTTTGGGATTGTCACTGTCTAGGAAAAGAGAAGTTTTCTCTATTGTAAACCTCATGTTTGGAATAGTTTGTCATCCAAGAACAGATTAGCCCTGACTCTGTTGGGCTTCAAAAGTCTTCGACATTGGCTTTCTAAATGAATCCTATGAAACTAATCTGAGCAACAAACCTCCTTTATGGGCTAAGTTGTAATATTTGCGTGTTCCTTGATTGCAGAAATGCCTTATAACTTTAGTTATAATTGTTAATGGTTATCTTGTACTGATTTTTTTCTTTTTTTTCTTTTTCACCTTCTTGTTGAAAAAGAAGTAAACTGCTTAGAATAATTTTGAATTGGAGTTGCAAATAAACATTGGCAAAAAAACCCAAAAAAAACAAAGTTTAAATATGTAGGACTAACATATAAATGTTTCAAAAATCCAGACAGCCATCCAATATCAGCAATTTTGGGGTATGGAATCCCTAATTATCTTCTACTTATTGGTCTTCCTGATACTGAGAACACTAATACATAAAAATAAAGGTTTTACAAATAAAAAATAGGAAGCAATATAGAGAACAAATATCTTTTTAAAAATACTACAAATCTTACTAATATCTTACTACAAAATCCTTGTATCCATGTGTATGTGTATTGTTGAATACTAAACTAGGAGTGGGCATAGGCTCCACTCAGGTCCGCCAAAACGGCAGGAAAATACTCAAGCCTCATTGACCGAGCCGTCTGACAGTTCCCTATAAAAGGGCAAGCTGTCAGACGAATTGGTTGCTGGGTTGCACCAATCTACTCAATAAAGAGCTGTTGTTTTGTTACAAGCCACGTCCTGTCTCTTCCAATCTAACACTGGCGATGAAGGTGGGATCAGAAGAGAACTGAATTGCAAAAAGAGCTTATCGAAATCCAACACCGTGGCAAACAGAGTTGGGCAACTGTCAAATGTGGCCTCATCATGGCAGAGTTGAACCAGCATCAGCCATCAAAATGACCGCTCATGCTCCACCTGCTCGACTCAACCCAGCCATGGACCAGTGGAACTCCTATATGCAGAGGTTCAACTGCTTCATGGAAGCGAAAGACTTCCTCGGCCTCTCTGACAATAGGAAGAGAGCCCTCTTCCTCAGCTACTGTGGCTCAGATGTTTTTGATATGGCCAAGGCATTCATTGCACCCACCAGCATCCAAGCAGTGCCCTGGGCGACCTCCAGAATGCACTCCAAGCACGCTATGCACCAGTGCAATCTAAATTCGTGAGAAGGCGCAAATTCCACCACAGAATTCAAGAAGAGGGTGAGACCATAAACCAGTATGTGGCAGCACTTAGAAAGGCCACAGCATATTGTGAATTTAGGGAGCTGGACGACGTGCTTCTCCTGTGTTTCTCCGAAAATATGACATGTCTCAAAAATAAGGCCAAGCCTGATTTTTGGGGTGGCCGTAAATATACACCCTCCCCTGAAAATAATCCCTAGTGAAGGGGTGGCAGGTGGGGAGAGGTGGGGCCAGGGAGACGTGAGAAACCCTGCCATGCCCAGTGAGTGGCAAAGAAGAGATGGCAAGAGGAGCCCTGTCATGCTCCATCACCTCACTTCTCCCCCACCCCTGAAAATAATCCTTAGTGAAGGGGTGGGTATGGCCAGCACAGGAGGCAGCCCTTCCCTTCCTTGGTCACCTCTGGGATTCTCAGCCCCTTAATTGGATCAGCTGAGCCACTCAGGCCACCATTCATGAAACAGCTGATTCATGGGTGCCACCACCTCCAGCAAGCACGGCTGCTTTTGCAGCCAATTGCGGCTGCAAAAGAAGCCAGAGGCCAAGCGATGCATCCCACACACCTCACACCCTCCTTACCTAATGGTAACAGTCACAGCAGGCAATTCCGTCCACAGAATAGCTGCTTCATGGGTGCCGCTCCGGCCAGTGCCTCCAGCAAATGCAGCTGCTTTTGCCATTGATTGCAACCACTTCTGCAGCAGGAGGCCAAGCGATGTGCTCCATGTGCCTCGTGCCAGCCTTCTGAAGGGTACTGTAGCAGCAGCTATCCACAACTTTTTAACCCTTATTTCGTCTTGACCCATGTGGCCCAGTACATGGATAGCTACTGCTACAGTATCCTTCAGAAGGCCGGCGTGAGACACAAGTTTCCTGCTGTAGAAGTGGCTGCACCCAAGGAACACTTTTGGGAGTGAAGGCAAATTAGATGCAATTTGGGGGTGGCAGGTGGGGAGAGGTGGGGCCGGGGAGATGTGAGAAACCCTGCCATGCCCAGTGAGCGGCAGAGAAGAGATGGCAAGAGGAGCCCTGTCATACTCCATCGCCTCACTTCTCCCCCGCCCCACCTGCCACCCCCCTCAACAAAGAGATGGCGGGGAAGGGAAGCCGCCAGGCTGCTGTTATGGTACCATTGGGGCATGTGGAGCCATCTTACCTGCCTTGCAACTCCATCACATGTCTTGCCATTGTCTGCAGGCAAACACGTTGTAGGGTAAAAAAAAAATTGGAAGTTCGAGAAGTTTGAACTGGGAAAGAAGGGAGCCAGGAAGAAGGGAGCCGGGTGGGCACAGGCTTTGGGCATCTGGGGCTGCCGGGGGTCACCAGCAGAGAGGCAGGAGTGGGGCAGGAGTTTGCAGGGTGATGAATAGATGGATGGGAGGTGGGCAAGTGCCAAGAATGCTGGGGAGATACCCACCTTTGGTTGCCCCAGGAAACAGCTGACGAATGGCTGTGTTGCGCTGCCACAGCACAGGAACATAGCAGCAGCCATGAGGTGGCCATTCTTGCCACCTCTTGTACCCCCAAAATAATAAGACCCCTCCAATAATAAGGCCAAGCCCTTATTTTGGGGTTCAAAAAAATATAAGACAGTGTCTTATTTTCAGGGAAACATGGTAGCCGATTGAGGGACATCAGTTTACAAAGGCAGTTGTTAGCAAAGCCTAACCTCACTCTGCAGACTGCACTAGATGAATCCAAAACAAACACGTCATCTACCAAGTCAGCAGCAGCTCTTCAAAAAACTATTGGCTCGCCAGTTTTGCACCAAACTGTCACAGTGCACCTTGAGAGTGATGAGCACAAGGAATCAACTGATGAGGAGGATGACATCTGTCGCCTCCAGGCAGAGAAAAAGAAGGTCAGCCCGGAACCTGAGGACAGACAGTTATTATGTGCATGGTGTGCGGGCAAACACCCCGAGCAGTGTGCAGATACCAGGATGCCATCTGCCAATGATGCGACCATAAGGGGCATCTGGCAAGAGTCTGCCATGCCAGCCAACCTGCCATTTTCTGTACATGACAATCTGCAGCTTCATCGGGAGCACAGAGACCTTCATCCTGGAGGCCCCGGTGAAGAGAGGAGAGACCAGCAGACGCAAAAGATGCCTACCAGACAAACATTAGACATGCTAACACAAATAAGGCAAAGAAACTCCATGTCACAGTCCAGATTGAGGGTTCGCCATGCTACATGGAGATTGACACGGGATCATCCCTCACCAATGTCCTGGACAAACTTCAAGAAGGCAGTGCCAGGCATAGGAAAAAAGGACTTAAAACAAAAAAGAATCCAACTGAGAGACTATTAGGGAAACCACATCCCTGTGATATGAAACGGGATTTTCCAAATCAAATTCAAGGGGTTTTCTGGACCCCTGAAAATAACGGTGGTCGGCAGTGCATTACCAAGCCTGCTCGGCTTGGACTGCTTCGAGACCCTGGGCATGGAAGTGACTGGAATCAATGCCATCCACTACGACAGTGAGGATGAGCTAATCTGAGAATTCAAGGACATATTCAATGGCAGCCTGGGCAAGTATAAAGGAGTGCCTATCGCTTTCATCTTAGACCCAAATATTGCCCCAATCCAGTTGAAACCTCGAAGGGTCCCTCTTGCCCTTAAACCCAAAATTGATAAGGAATTGGATAAATTAATTGGCCAAGGGATCCTTGAGCCAGTCAATCATGCCTGATGGGAGACTCCTATAGTCATGCCGATCGAAGCTGACGGCTCAGTCCATGTCTGTACAGATGACAAATGTACGATAAATAAGGCCCTGCAGCAGAGCGCCTATCCCGTACCAATCGTACAGTGCTTATTACATTCATTAGGGAAGGGAAATACTTTTGCGTAGCTCGACTGGCACAAGCATACCAACAATTGCCAATCATGCCACGGCCAAAGCACAAAAAATTGTAACCCACAGAAGTGCCTTCAAGTTCCGCCATTTACAATCCAGCATGAGCGTGGCACCAGAACTATTCCAAAGCATCATGTAATGGTTGTTCATGGTATTCCCGGAGTTGTACCCTACTTCAATGATGTCCTGGTGTCCGCAAACACCCAAACACCCCCCATCAGCTGTTCATTGACTTGACAATCGGCGCTGCACTGACGTCACTAGAGGGCGCCAACGACTTGGTTCCTGATGCTGCCGGTGCCTGTAGCTCATTGTCAGGGCTCCCACCAATCCACAGGTTAGATGCCTGGACGATGGGGCTCCAACCTTCCACGCCCCCTCATCAATGGCAAGTCCCAGCCGGGCTCAACAGGTGGCTCCCCTCTACCAGGGGTCCACTTGTGAAATATAAAGCAGAAGGATTAGACACAGCAGATACAGTTCCTGAAGGTCCTGGTTTATCCAGATACTTACGATGGTACCGGTGTATAAGATGGGCAGCGTATACATCTGTAGACACCACCCAGGAGGCCTGTGCTAAGGGATAGCCTTTCCATCGTACCAGATATTGGAGCCTGCCCCTACAATGTCTGGAGTCTAAAATTTTATCTATTTCATACTGATCTGTATGTACTGGGCCTAGTGGGCCAGGTGAATCACTAGTCCTGTCTATAGTAACGGGTTTCAACAAGCTACTGTGAAACACAGGATGTATTTTACCTAATAGAGGGGGTAATTTAAGAACCACAGTCACAGGATTGATCACTTTGGTTATTGGGAAAGGACTTAAGTACTTTGGGCCTAGCTTCTTACTCGGAATTTTAAGTTTTAAATATTTAGTAGACAAATAAACTCGATCTCCCACTACAAACAGTTTCGGGTTTGCCCTCTTTTTATCAATATACATCTTATATTCGTCCGCTGCCTTTTGCAGAGCTGTCTTAACCTCTGGCCATATATGGCGGATTTTGTCTGCCCAACCAGCCGGCGTATCTAAGCCTATAGATGGAGGTTCTATTTCTGGTATAGCTTGGAATTCTCTACCATATACTATCTGGAAGGGGGAAAGACCCATGCTACGATGAGTTATGTTGTTGTAGGCAACTTCTGCGAAGGGGAGGAGATCAGACCAATCTGTTTGTTGATAAGAAACATAGCAACGAAGGTAGCGTTCTACAGCGGCATTGGCCCATTCTGCTGCGCCATTAATACTGGGGTGGAAAGCAGAACTCAAACCTTGGGTAGATCCTATTCGGTTTATAAAATATCGCCAAAATTTAGCAGTAAACTGGACTCCCTGATCCGATATAATCCATCTCAGAACTCCATGGAGGCGATAGACATGATGGAGGAACAGATCAGTCAATCTCCGTGCAGACTGTAACCCTTGGCAGGGCACAAAATGGGCCTGCTTCAAGAACATATCCACCACTGTCCATATTACTGTATATCCGTTACTGGTGGGGAGATTAACAATAAAATCCATAGCGATCTCCTCCCACGGTCTACTAGGATCAGCTACTGATTGTAATAATCCTATTGGTTTTCCCGACCATGGTTTCGATGCCCCACATATGGGACATCCTTTCATGTAACATTCGACCTCTCCACGCATCCGTGGCCACCAAAACTGTCTTTAAATGAGATGAAGTGTTTTCAGGAAGCTGAAATGTCCCGCCGGCTTGGAATCATGACAATGGCATAAAACAGATGTTCGAAGGCATTCTGGAACGTACAGTTTATCCCCTCTCCAGGCTAACCCATCCCTAATAGTTACCACAGTTTGATTCAGCATCACCCATTGATCCTGTTGTACAGCCGCTTGTAGTTCGGCTGTAAAGGAAGCATCTGAGCGGAGTACTGCTGATGCCTCATGTACTTGCTGACAGGGTGATATAAGTGCATCTACCACTTCCTCCAGTTTACTGTTGTATTGCAGCATACGGGACAAAGCATCAGCTAGGAAGTTTTTCCCAGCTGGGACATACTTCAAGCGGAATGAGAACCGATGAAAGTATTGTGCCCACCTTAATTGTTTGGGGGATAACCGTCTTGGTGTCTGCAGTGGTTCCAGATTTTTATGGTCTGTCCATACTTCGAACTGTCATGTCACCCCCTTGAGAAGGTGACGCCATGTCATTAACGCCCACCTGACGGCAAAGGCCTCCTTCTCCCAGATTGCCCATCTTCGTTCAGTAGGGCTCAATTTACGGGAGGTATAAGCACATAGTTGTAAGTGATCTCGTTTGTCTTTCTGTAACAGTACTGCCCCCACGGCGACGTCACTAGCATCTGCTTGAACAATAAACTCTCATGTGGGATTGGGATGTTTGAGAACTGGCTCTCTAGTAAACAGGTACTTTAGCTGTTCAAACGCCCATTGACAAATTGGTGTCCAACTCAATAATTGACTCAGCCATGGTTTCGAAGTGATTGGCTTAGACTGTAAAAGGTCCATCAGGGGTAAAGCTATCTGGGTGAAAGCAGGGATAAATTGACGATAGAAATTAGCAAAGCCGAGGAAGCTTTGGAGTTGTTTCCTTGTCTTTGGGCTTTGCCATTCCACTATCGCTTGAATTTTATGTGGATCCATTTCCACTCTGTCTCCTGATATCCTGTAACCCAGGTAATCAATTTTTGACTTGTGGAACTCACAGTTTGAGAGTTTCACGAACAGTTTGGCCTCCAATAATTTCTTTAATACCTGTCATACCAGGTTGGTGTGTTCCTCCATGTCCCGGGTATATATTAAGATATCGTACAAATAAACGAGGACTCCCCTGTACAGATGTTCATGCAGCACTTCATTAATCAGCTGCATGAACACTGCAGGGGCATCTTGGAGACCAAACGGCATAACCCGAAATTGAAAACTCCTGAGGGGACAGTTAAAAGTGGTTTTCCACTCGTCCCCCGGTTTGATACAAACCCTGTAATAGGCTTCATGTAGGTCCAGCTTCGTGAATATTTGACCAGTTGACAATGTGGCTAGAAGATCTTTTATTAAAGGGAATGGATACAAATGTTCTACACAGACTCCGTTCAAACCCCAGAAATCAACACATAGATGTAACCCTCCGTCTTTCTTCTCTCTGAAAAGCACAGGGGCCGCCATATGGGACTGACTAGGTGTAATAAAACCTCTCACTAGATTCTTATTGATATACCGTCTCATCTCAGCTAATTCCGATTGCGTCATGGAGTACATCCGTGGTTTTGGGAGTTTAGCTCCAGGCACTAACTCGATGGCACAATCCGTTGGTCAATGAGGAGGTAACACCTCACACTCCTCCTCACTGAAGATGGCGGCGAGATCTGCATAAACACTAGGAAAACTGGGTGTAGGGGGAACCACCGACACACAACTGCTTTCCTCACCCCCTTCCAGTGTCTTTGTGGTTAGAATATTCTCTTCTGACACAGGTGGCTCCATACCAATTGTTACCCATAATTTCTGGTATCCCCCCTCCCACCAAATGTTGGTTTGCCATTTGTCCAGCCATGCTAATCCTAATATCAATGGTTCAATCATCTTCTCAATTACAATAAAACGGATAACCTCTCGATGGTCTCCTATCTCTAGATACATTTTCTCCATCACATGAGTGGCTGGTACTTCCCCCAACAATGAGCCATCCATTTGTTTGAACGTAACTGGGACTTTCAGATGTCTCACCTGCACCCCTAAAGCATCCACTACAGCTTTACGGATGAGACACCGGGTACACCCCATATCTACCAACGCCTCATACTGGATACCAGTGGTACAAAGAGGGTTTCTCAAAACCACGGGTATTACAAATGGGCAAATGGGGTTGCTCACCATTGGGTCTTCCTCGTCGTCACTATCACCAGACACCACCGGAAACTTTCCCATCATTGGTGCCACCGACAAGACTTCCTTGGCTGTGATATCCGCAATTGCCTTAGGACCTTGGACTGCCTGTGTTCGCTCTGATGGTGCCTTTGCTCATCCTCTCGTGGAACCTCCCTGTCTTTGTGGCTGTATTCGTGGCAATGGCATGGGGCATTCCACCACCCAATGGCCTATCTGGTTGCACCTATAACAGCGAAACACCGGCCTCTGAGGCCTGTCAGGTGGGCCCACATTTACCGCTGGTCTAACATCTCTTACAGGCTTAGGTCTCTCTGGCGGCTTATCCCCTGTGAGCATCTTTTATATAGGTTGTACATCTGATCGAGCCTGAAATTCTCTGAGGCCCACATCTAACTCTATTGCCACCTTAAACCAAACAGCCATCCGCGGAGCTAGGCCTCTGTATACACAGGCCTGCCGCAACTCTCGGTCCAACCCCATACAAAACTGTTGAACTAACATCCGTTCTGGCCAATCCACCAGGCGACTGGCAATCTTTCGAAAACTTTGTACATAATCCTTCGCGGGAGTGCCTCTCTGTTTGAGTGCAACTAAATCACCCTCTGCCACCTGTACACTAGACTCATCTTCAAAGGTGGACCAAAGAGCCTCTAAAAACCTCCCTACATCTACCAGCTCTTTAGCATGGTTGCTATGCAGGCTGGCCACCCAATCAGCTGCATCTCCGGTCAAAACTGCTGTAATGGCCACAACCATGGCCCACTGGGATGGATACCATTGGCCATATTGGTCTAAATGACTTAGAAACAATGCCACATGGTCCAGGCTTCCATCGAAAGTGGCTTGCAATGCAGGAGGGCCCCAGGTGGTTTGCGGAACCCACAACCCCAGACCCAGAGGCCATACAGGCAACGAATCAGGTGTCATCGTCCCAGTCCCAGCATCTCTCCTCTCTCCAACCCCCTCCTCTCAGCATGTGGGCGGTCTGCCATCGACCGCTGACTCCTCTTTGTAGTCCCTGTCTCCGTCTTCTGGGTTTGGTGTTCTACGCCCCTTACAACCATGTCTCCTAGGGAAGACCCTTGGTCCCAGGACATCACAGGGTCTTCCAACCACCCTGGCTCTTGCTCCCTCTGTAATTTGGGACTAGCAATGTGGAACTGAATGTCCGAACCAGATGTACCAGTGTCCTGCCAAGTCAAACCTTACGAAGTTCCAGTCCAGTAGCCCACGGTTGCCAAGAGGGGGCATCATGGAGCTGGCCTCCCCAAAGCGGTCACGAAGTGTATCCATAATGCTAGGGCCAGGGCCAGTGGTAACATAGCCCCACTCCCCCTCCTCTTCATCAGTCCAGCGCCTCTCCCTCCAACCCCGGAAAGAGGGACCCAAGGGGGGGGGGAGTTGGCAACTTTTGTCCAGCGAGGGTAGAGCTATGCCACCACTCCCCAGCAGTGGACTGTCCAGTATGGCCCCTCTGGGTCTGGATGCCTGGCTCCACATGACAGTCATCCTCATGAGGCTGTCGCTTCTTCAGTCTAACCGCTGGTTGTTCAGCGTTCTCCTGGACCTCCACCTCCACAAGCACCTCCTCCACAGCAGCCTCAGGCACCAGTTCCAACTCGCTCCCTCCTGACACCGTCCCCTCCACCATTCTCCAAACCTTCAACCAACTGAAACACCGGCAGGGAAAACGAAAACGAAGACAGATGGAAGTAATAAGCAGAGCTGACTTTCTCTTGGCTCCGTCTCTCATCCGGTCCAAATAGCGAAAGAAAAAATACTCAAACCATGAAAGAACGTTAACACAGGTTTACTTTTAAGTTCCTCAGCAACTCAGCCGGAAGAAAAGAACAAGCCGGAATACAAGTTTAAAATCAGCGCTGCACGCAGTCGCCATGCAATGCTATTTATAACCCTTTGTGCCGTATTAGCTATCATCCGGCACATAAGAACCCAAACACCCCCCCCGTCAGCTGTTCATTGGCTTGACAATCGGTGCTGCACTGACGTCACTTGAGGGCGCCAACGATTTGGTTCCTGATGCTGCCGGTGCCTGTAGCTCATTGTCAGGGCTCCCACCAATCCACAGGTTAGATGCCTGGACGACGGGGCTCCAACCTTCCACGCCCCCCCATCGATGGCGAGTCCCAGCCGGGCTCGACAGATGGTGCAATCAGCAAAAGAGGCTGTGTCATGAATGGGCCTGGGAGATTGGCAAATCTGAATCGATAAATTTATCTTAGTCCAACACATCACCCCTAGCACCACTACAAATAGAAGCCCTTCAAAGTTGCTCATGGGTCACAAGATCCAATCACAATTAGACTGCTTACATCCAAATTATATTGCAGAAACACACACACATACCCTGACTCAACAGGGAAAATCAGATCCTTTAACATATGGGCCCAAGTATATTCCCACAATTATGCTGGGGTGCCCCCTGAATTCCTGCCAAAGCCCTCACTCATACAAAATAGAGCTGGAGGACAGCAGACTGGGTGACAGCACTTGAACCAACTCCAAGGCCATCTTGAAAACTCATCCCTAAGGCAATCAGAAATAGTTCAACCCAACAAGAGCCAGATCCCTACAGACTCTAGTCAACAAAATAAACAAATGTCTAACCATAACTCAAACCCGATTGTACAGTGGGATCACCCACCTGAAGAACCAAGGCTCCAGTGACAACTTCTGGAGGGTTTGGGCCTGGAAAAACCAGCCGCCACCCCCCATGACAAAATCCAGACATTTCCATTAGTGAGCACAGAACCAGCAGCAGGCCCAACTGTTCAGGCCACCACCCAGGAACCAACTGAATTGTGCAGGTCAACTAGAGCTTGACAACATCCTGCCTATCTATGTGACTACATTCCATAAAAATTGGCTGTTTGGACAATGCTCTATTCTCCATTGGATGTGGAGACAGCAGCCAGATGTGGGTTGTACTCATTGGTCAGAATAAAGGACTGAGCCTGTCAATTGATTTAAATTCTGCCCCTGTTGCCAGGGGATTCCAGCTTTTTGCTCAGTCCGTCAGACTGGACAGTTGTGTGGATACTTAACTCTGACAGCTTTCAGCATTAGAGTGTATTTTATTCTTATCTGATTATTCGGTTTTGACCATTCGACTTCGTATTGGACTACTCTTCTGCTTACTGTAAGATTTGAACAAAAATTTTACCTCAACATACCTCGATTAACAGCACAGGCACATTGAAACTGGTCAGTTTCAAAGGTTAGTGGAGCTTTCCGCTCCCGGGGGTGATCCAAAGTCACCGGCTTAGCCAGTGGGATCCTAACAATTAAATAACGTTACCAGCTGTGGGGCTTTGCGCTTCCATATCGATTCTCCCAACAACTATAGCCATAAACTTTTGCATTTGGGGGGGTTGTCTTGCTCCCTGATTCTTGCTGCTTGTCGGCAGTTTTAACAAAGTGCAGAGTTTCCCCTGCTACTTTAAACTGCCTCACAGCTGATTGAGGCTAATTAACATTTTTGCTACGAGGCTTGACTTTCTCTGGCTATCTCTGTTTATCAGAGCTTTTAGCAGAAGCTACTTTCCCCCTAATAGGCTGTTAAAGCGCTACTGCTGCTTAGCCTAACTGCCTCTCAGCTGATTGAATTTGGTGCTGGCTGTGAAGTGGAGTTTCGTGCTCCCAAAGGCTTGCCACTTGTCAGCGTTTTTTACAAGCAGGCTTACTGCTTATTAACTGACTGAGACTAATTGCGTGTAGTCTCTTTAATCTGACAGTGCTTTGATTATTTGGCCAAATTAGACTGTTTAAGACAGATCTGCCTTCATTTGCGACTGAGCAGTGCTTCAGTTTTTGACAGTTAAGCCAGCTTGAGCTCTTAGGTGACTGCTTGGCCGCCATTTTGTTTAAGGGCAAGGGCACAGTTTTTTTCTATCGAGCCTCCAATCCTTAGTTCTGTGCCGGCTATAAGCATATTCTGCCCTTATAAACTAAGACTGCCACATTTGGCTACTGGAAATTGTGTTGGATATATAATTTATATCTATAACACATTTATATTAATTTAAACTACTTTTATAAGTACCTATTAAAATACAAATTAGAAGAGGAGGTTGTCAAAGAGAATATGATAATATGGGCCAAAAATATAGGATATACTATTGAATTGGATAAGTGGGAGAATCTGTGGAAGATAAATTACAAGATGACATTGTCTATACCCTACAAGGAAAACCTTTACAAAATGTTCTACCGATGGCACCTCCCACCGGCGCGCCTAGCCAAGATGTTCCCAAATACATCTCCGATGTTCTGGAAATGTAAATCACAGAAAGGGACATATTATCATCTCTGGTGGCTATACCGATTATTGGGAATAATCACAGCACAATATACCAAAGAAATAAAATATCTGATCATCCATACCCTCACAGCAGCACGTATACTCTTTGCCCAACATTGGAAATCTGAACAGTTACCCACAGAAGACAAAATAATAGCTAAAATTACAGAATGTGCAGAATTGGATAAGCTCACAAAAGAAATACAAGAGAAAGATGATACTGATTACTATTTAGTATGGCAAAGATGGTACAGCTGGCTGGAGGCAAAAATAGGAATATAAAGATGATTTTCGACTATTCAATAGAAATGTATAGAAGCAAATAAGGAGTCAACTATATATGTACATATATAACTAAGTAAATAGGTGACTGTAGATATTGATACAAATAGAAATATGAAAAATAACCCACAGCTGTAATATCTTCTAAGAGTCAGTCATTGGACTGAATTGATGTGTGTTCGTTTTGTATGTTGTTTCAATGTATTTATGTTGGTTTTGTTTTTTCTTTTTATTATTAATAAAAACTATTTAAAAAAAAGGAAATTGTGTTGGATATATAATTTACATCTATAACACATTTATATTAATTTAAACTACTTTTAAATTTATATTACCCTATTACAGGGCTGATAAAATTTTAAGGGTGTCCTTTCAACCCTATTGATTAATTAAGGCCAGTCATGCCTAAGGCTCTGGCCAAGTCAAAACATGGCCGTAGTGCCAGAGTGTGAGAGCAGTCAGTGGCTTCTAAGAAGGAAGCTTCCAAGCATACACAAGGGGAAGGAGTAGCAATTAAGCCTTGCTCCTCCTAAGCGCAAGGAGAAGCTACTAAGAAAACCTATTGTCAAAGACAAAGGCACTGATTCTGCCCCATTGGCTATAACTGTTGGGTCTCCAGGAGAATGTAGACATGCCTCCTCTCTGACCCCGGATCAGATGTCAATACAAGATTTCCCACTATTAGTTGAGTCATCTGATTTATGGGGATCTCCTCCTCCTGTTCGGAGTAACAATAATGTGGAGTCTAGCGCTCCCACCCTTATGGTGGCAGTTTGTGGATAGCTAGCTCTGACAGCTTTCAGAGTTAGACTGTTTTCTTTCAAAGCTGATTCTTCGGATTTGACCTTGTATGTCGTATTTGGCTATTCTTTTGTTTGCTGGACATTCTGTGAACCTTTTTACCTCAGGAATCCTCAGATTACAATTCTGAGCTCTCGTTGAAGCCATTCTGCCATTCCATCCTTTCATCGAACTGGTAAGTTTCTGTACATTGGTGGAGCTTTCTGCTCCCGTGGGTGGCTCAAAATCGCCAGCTTTGCTGGTGGAGCCCTATGTTTTAAACAGTGACTTCTCTTTGCGGAGTCTTGCATTCCCCATGGTCTTTGGGCAGCCATTTTGTCACTGCCATCCGCATAACTGTTAGTGGAGTTTTTTGTGCTCCCTGTCTCTCGCCGCTTGTAGGCCTTTCACCCAGGCACGACTTTTCTCCAGCAGACTCAATAGAGCCGCTTCTCAGCTGTTTGAGACTAGCTGCCAGGTTCTGAGTGGAGTCTTTGCGCTCCCTGACTATCACCGCTTGTCGGTTCTTTTCCTCCAGGCTCTGATTCTCTCCTGCGGAAATGATCAGAGCTCTGCCTGCTGTCAGTATTAACCGCTTCTCAGCTGATTGACCTTGCCGCCGGCTTTGAAGTGGAGTTTTCGTGCTCCCTGTGGTTTGCCGATTGTGGTCACATCACAAGGGCTTGGTGAATTGTAAAATTACCCTGATTTATTCCTGCTCGGCTCTTTGACTTCTCTTACCGGTCCGCATCTCAGCTGTTTGACATTGCTGATCTGCTCAGTAACAGAGCTTTGTGATCCCTGAGTTGGCAGCTCTGGCCACCATTTTGTTTAGGGGCGAGGCGACACATTGAGCTTCTCTCAGGCCTCCAGTCTTTCTGGCTGTGCCTGCTACCCTGGCCTAACCTTGCCTTCAGCCCTTTTGGCAGACATTGCTGCACCTTACAAGCTTGGGGTTAATTGCCTTCTCCTTTCTTTGTTGGTGCCTCACATATTTATCACAGGATGCATCTAGAATTTGACATTCCCCTGATACAGGACTGCCTTGCTTAACATGGAGTCTATTTTCCACTCCTTGGGTGTTATACGGCCTATCATGCCTAAGGCTCTGGCCAAGTCAAAACATGGCCACCAGGCCACAGTAAGGGAGCAGTCAGTTGCTTCCAAGCGTAAAGATGCCAAGCACATGCAAGGGGATGGAGTATCCATTAAACCTCAGTCTAAGTTTTCTGCTAGACGCAAGGAAAAGCTTCTATGGAAGCCTGTAGTCAAGGCCAAGGACAGTGGTCCTACATCATCTACAACAGCCAGGGTTTCTCCAGGGGAACATAGAAGTGACCCCTCTCCGACCCCAGATCAGATGTTGCTGCAAGACTTCCTGGTGTCAGTTGAGTCAACTGACTTATTGGGATCTTCCCTGTCTGTGGGGTATCAATGCTGTGGAGTCTAGCGCTCCAGCTGGGTTGGTGGTTCATCCACCTGTATCTTCTGCTCTGGTCCGAGCCTCTACGGCAGCCGGCCCAGCCCAAGACCATGATTCTACCTCTTTACGTCCAGAGGATATTCAATGTATGATTGCAGCAACAGTGCAACGATCCCTGTCGGCTCATCCTTTCTCAACTGCCAGACCGATTACAGTGTATTCGGTCCATTCGGACCATTCAGCTTCGCTGGACAGAGTCAATATGGAAGATGCCCTCTCGCTTGTGGGCTCAGATTCTCCATCCATCTCCTATGTCAGTAGACACTCTGTATTGGAAGAAATGGAGCCTCAGGAACCAGAGTTGTCGGAAGATGAAGGCTTACCTCTGGATCAACCTGCATTCATGAGTCTATTTCCCCAGGCTCTGTTTAAGTCACTTCTGTTTAACCCCTCAACAAGACATTTCAGATCTCCAATTTACCATTCAAACACTGGCCTCGCACTGCTTCTCTGTTAACATAGAGAAAGCCATCTGAAACCCTTGACTAGAATTCTTCATTTGGGAACTATGATTCTAGAAATATGGTTCCTAAATGACTAGAATTTAGGAATTATAATTGATTCAGTTGAAGGTAAGGTTTTCCTCTCCCCAGATTGCAACCGTGTTGAGATCTCTTGTGGCCAGGGTCATAAAAGATAGAAGGGCATCCCCCTTGCTACTCTCAAGACTCTTGGGCAAGATGGTGTCGGTCATTTCTATTGTTCCCTGGGCCAGGTTACACCTTAGAGACCTTCAATGGTTTCTTTTGCCTTTATAGAAGGGGGCAGAGGTTCCTCTTTGGCCAGAATTGCAGTTCCGAGGGAAGTGCTAGCATCCCTTCACTGGTGGCAATCCCCTGCAATTTCCAAAGGCTGCCTGTTCCTAGAGACTCAATGGGTGATAGTGACCACTGATACCAGCAAATTCAGTTGAGGAGCTCACTGCAGGGTGCAAGTCGTTCGGGCCACATGGTCCACCGTGGACGCTGCTCACAGTAACAATTGGCTGGAGCTTCATGTGAATTCCCTTGCACTTCGGTTTTTTTCATCAGCTGGGGACCAGCACACATGTACTGGTGCTCACCGACAACACCTCAGCCAAGGCCCACGTAAATCGCCAGGGTGGCACCAGGTCCAGTTCTCTGATGCAGGAGGCCAAATGACTGGGACTTTGGGCAGAGCAACATCCTACCTCGTTAAAGGCGGACCATATATTGGGAGATGCGATCGTGATGGTGGACTGGCTAAGCCGCCAAAAGATAGATCATGGAGAATGGAACATCTATCCTCTCCTATTTCAGAGATTTGCAGATCATTTCGGGATGCCACAAGTATCCTTGTTTGCATCCCAACAAAATGCCAAGCTAACAGGCTTCCTTTCCCTTTTCATTGTCAACAGGCGGAAGCTGTGGAAGCTACGCTCCCCTGGGCCACAAAGCCTGCTTTACGCTTTTCCACCAGTTCCCCTCATCCTGAGGGTACTTCGAAAGATTCTGCTGGAACAGGCGGAGATCATTTTGGTGGCACCACATTGGCCGAGGAGGTCGTGGTTTGCGGACCTCATGAATTTATCAGTGTCTCCTCTTTGGAAGATTCTGTGTACACCCAATTGCCTCAGTCAAGGGGCAATTGTACATCCAGAGCCTCAGTGGCTACAGATGACTGCTTGGCAGTTGAGTGGGAGGCTCTGTAGTGGGATCACATCCCGACCTCAGTAATTCGTACTATACAAGCACCTCGCAGGTTATCAACAGAACGAATTTATTCATCCACTTGGCGGTCCTTTTCCTCTTGGTGTAATATCCAAGGTTTCTCAGCTCTTTGAGCGTCTCTGGTGCAGATCCTGATGTTTCTCTAGACTGGATTGGAAAAAGGTCTTACTCCCAATACCTTACGGAGACAAGTGGTAGCTATATCTTCAATACTGACTTACAATTCCACTCATTCATTGTCTCAACATCCGTTGATTTGAGGAGCAAAGAATCTATGTTCTCCAGTAATACATCGGTATCCCAATTGAGACCTTGCACTGGTCCTGGACACTCTTATGGGGTTTCCATACGAACCATTGGGGTCGGCAAGTTTAAGACTATTATCTGGCAAAGTAGCCTTTCTGGTCGCTATAACATCGGCGAGGTGAATTTCTGAGATCGCTGCATTATCTACCAGGGAGGATTTGTGTACGTTCCGCACAGACCATGTGGTCCTTAGGTTAGATCCAACAATTGTGACTAAGATTAATTCTCCTTTTCACCTTTTACAGGAATTAGTCCTTCCAGATTTCTATCCCTCTACTTCAACGCCTTTCGAGAGCCAGTTGCACACCTTGGATGTACGTCGCGCTCTTCAGATATATCTGCAAAGGACTGCTGAGATTCGTAAGACAGAATCTTTGTTCATTTCTTTTCTCCCAGCATCTTTAGGACAGAAAGTGACTTCATCAATGATAGGTCACTGGATTCGAAATACAATTTCCATGCATACGAACTCAGATCACTGCCTGTTCAGAATAAGCTTACAGATCATTCCATGAGAAGTGCAGCAACGTCAGCTGCCTGGGCATCGAGTGTTTCCTTGCTTGATATTTGTAAGGCAGGTACTTGGACATCTCCTTCTACATTTGTTAGACATTATAAATTAGATAAATTTGCCTCTGAGGAGACTGAATTTGGCAGGAGAGTGTTACAAGGTGTTGATATACGGGGAGAGTCTTTGGTCCAGACTGTGCCCTCCTGTGAACTGGGACAATGAACTTGGGTATGTCCCACATCTGGCTGCTGTCTCCACATCCAATGGAGAAGGGGCGTTGGTCCTCCCTGATACGCCCCTTCTCGTTGGGTGGAGACAGCAGCCAGTCCCACCCCTTAAACAGTCTGGAATCTAATATTGTAGGTAGATGTTATTCTAATATGGTAAATATATGTTATCCACACCCAGAGTCTGTCTTCCTCCTTCGACAAAAGCTGGAATCCCCTGGCAACAGGGCAGAATTTAAATCAATTGACAGGCTCAGTCCTTTATTCTGACCAATGAGCACAACCCACATCTGGCTGCTGTCTCCACCCAATGAGAAGGGGCTTATCAGGGAGGACCAACACCCCTTCTAGAGGGGAGGGGTGTTGAATACTAAACTGACGGATTTTGGAATCCCGAGAGGTGGCATCGAATGCAGAAGAATATTAGGGGTTTTTTAGAGGGTCTTTTTATTCGTTTTTAAGGGGTAGGAGGGAGGGTGGTATTTGTATGACCAGGGCAGGTTTGGGGGGGCAATCCACCAGGGTCAAGGCCAGGTCCGGCGAGGGGCTGCGGCATTGGGGATGCGGGGTTGGATGTCAGGGAGGGGGCTAGATTCCATACTAGTGAGGGCTGTTTAATCAGCACTGTGGGTGGGAGGGGCAGATATGGTGGTAGCAGGGGGCCATATCATGTTTTGGGAGTGCGCACCCGCTGTCTTCGAGCGATTGTGCATTCCGGTCCCCAATGCTTCTCTCGTTCTCCAGGTTGCACAGATCCTCAGGGCCTTGGCCTCCGGCTGATGTTGTGCAACACCAGGTCCATGATAAATAAAGCCCCCCTCATTTACAATCTTATTCAGGAGGAGGTAGTTGACCTGGTGGGTATTATGGAGACCTGGTTGGGTTGGGTGGGGGGGTCCCCCTCATTGAAATGTGCCCACCAGGTTACCACACATTCCATCAGCCGGGGGCTCAGGGTAGGGGTGGGGGGTGGCGGCAGTTATAAAGGAAGATCTTTGTCCGAGGGAGGCCACTGTACCTCAGATAGCTGGATGTGAGTCCCTCCTTGTGAAGTGGGGTCATGGGGTGCAGATGGGCTTGCTGATTGCATACCTGGCTCCCTGCCACATAGTGGCAGCCCTGCCCGAACTGCTCAAAAGCTGGGGTGGTGGTGGATACCCTCAGGTTTATAGTCATGGGGGATTTCAACCTGCCATCTGTCGGTGAAACGTCAAAGGCAGCTCGGGAGTTCATGACTTCCATGATGGCTATGGACCTGACCCAGTTAGTTCAAGGCCCTACTCACATGGGGGGACACACTCTGGACCTGATTTTTGTCTCTGGTCAGTGGCTGAATGATCTAGAAATAGGGAATATAGTCATCAAGCCCTTGTCATGGTCAGATCATTCACTCCTTCGACTAGACTTTCAAGCTGCTATCTTTCGCTGCAGGGAGATGGAACTGACTAGGTGGTTCTGTCCCAGGTGCCTGATGGTCCGGATAGGTTCCTGATGGAGCTTGGGCCATTCCCTGAGGCTCTGGCTCACGACTCAACTGAAGAACTGGTGGCCGCCTGAGATAGGGTGGCTGCTGGAGCTTTGGACCACATTGTGCCTTTGTGGCCTCTGACCTGGTGCTGATCCCAATTGGCTCCCTGGTTCTCTGAGGAGCTGAGGAAGATGAAGTGCCAGAAAAGATGCCTGGAGAGCGGTTGGAGGGCCAGCCGTTCCAAAGATGATCGAACACTGGTGAGGTCTCATATTAAGATCTACCTAGTGGTGATAAGAGCGGCAAAATCTAATTATTTTTCTGCTCTTATTGCATCTGCAGATAACCGCCCAGCCACCCTATTTAGGGTGACCCACTCCCTACTTCATTTGGGAGTGCGAGAAGACCCCTTGCAGGGTAGGGCTGAGGATTTTGTGCAATATCTGCATGACAAAATCGCTCAGATTTGGGAAGGCTTGGACTCGGACTGGGTAGGTTCAGATGGGGTGATGGAGGTGGGTCTTGAGAGTGTTATCTGGGAGGAGTTTAACCCTGTGACTCCCAAGGATGTGGACAGGATTCTGGGTAGATTTAGCACTGCCACCTGTTTATTGGACCCGTGTCCCTTCTGGTTGGTGCTGGCCTCCTGTGCGATCACACGAGGCTGGCTCCAGTATGGTGGGACAGGTAACAAATAAAATAAAATAAAATAAAATAAACACGGATCCAGTTAGATAGTCACTGAAGGGCCCTTTTTTGTTCTTAATATTGCAAAAGAGAAATTGCTTGCAATTATATTCAGAACACAGACAAGGACATTCTTTGCCAGGATGCTTACTTCAAGGCCTCTCAGTTGTCACAGATAAGAACAGTCTACGTGATTTACACCTTGAGGTTAAAGTGACAGAGATGTCCACTTTGTTGTTTCAACAAAAGATAAAAGATATGCTTCAGTAATCTACAAAAAGAATTATGACTGTTTTGCAAAGAAACTCTGTAATGTCAATTAAAATTGATAAATGTATAGGACCATATGAATTGCTGACCTAACAGAATCCTTTGTCTAGAAGGGTATAAAACCATTGTACCTAATTCCTGTCTTTGTTCAATGCTTCATGTACAGAGCCTTGAACCTATTGCGCAATATATAAAATCTGTCTCTGATTAACGCAAAAGTTGTGTTTGTCTTATTAAATCCACAACATTTATGGCACCCCAGGTGGGACTACAAGGCAGAGAACTTTTGTTCTACCAGACAGCCTGCCTCAGCGGGAATCGACGCCTCCCCAAGGAAAATCCACTGGCCAGCCATTAGGACTCCTTTGAAGTCCATGGAGATTCAGTGAGGAGGTGCCGTAAACCCGCTGACGAAGACAGGCCAGTCAAGAATCCTTGAAGGTTAATCCAGATGTGGTTTTTCACAAAATAGACAAAATTTACAAAGTGAACTCTTGGGTGGCCAGACAAAGACAATTACCTAGAGATGTAGTCATATATTTTACAGATAGAGAAATAAGAAACGATATCCTGCAAAAATCCTTTTACACTTCTGTACAAGTGGGGGGTTCACGAATTGGAATTTATAAAGAATTACCTCCTAAAATGCTGAAAGCTAGAAAAGAATTTGGCTTTCTTGTTAAGGAATTGCAAAATTTACAGATATCTTTCCGGTGGGACGCACCAGTTGGCATAATTTTCAGATACAAGGGAGAAAGATATCGTTTGAATACCGTGGAGAAGGCACAGCATTTCTACACTACTATTCTTAAGGAAAGAACACCATCTCCACGTACATCTACAGTTTTGGAGATTAAAGAGAGTGAAGAGAAGCAACCTCAACGAGAACTGCAAGAACAGTCCAAGCAGGAATTAGAAGAAGTGCAAGGTGCAGAAGGAGGTTTTCTGGATGAGCCCTTGCTGGAATCTTCTCCAATCTTGGACCCGGTTCGGATGATTGAGGTTAAGGATCAACGTATAACTCGAGCTCAAGCTAAGTTACTTAAACAAAAGCAACAACAACAACAGGAAAGACAAGACAAGGAGGCAGATAAGAGTACTGCACAAGAGATTGGAGTTATGGGAGGAGCGAGATCGAAGATTTCGGATGATCTTCAATTATTTTGCTCTTTGCTCCAGAAAGAGGCTGATGACCTTTAGGTGTTTATCCTGGAATGTTAATGGGTTGAATTCAGCACAGAAAAGGAAGAAATTATTTACATATTTGAAACAATTTAATAATGATATAATTTGTTTACAAGAAACGCATATCACAACTCAAGATCAAAAATATTTGATAAACTCCAAACTAGGAACACATTTTATATCTTCAACTTCGCAAAAAAAGAATGGAGTGGTAATTTATGTAAATAAAAAGTTAACAGCTAAAGTTATAGAAACAGATGAAGATGGTAGGTTTGTAGCAATTGAATTGTCTACCGCAAATGGCCAAATTCTTCTGATTGGGATTTATGCTCCCAATCAACAACAGGACTATTTCTATAAGATGTTACATACTAAAATATTGCAATGGGATTACAGATCTATTTTAATTATGGGAGACTGGAATGGAGTAATCGATTCTAAATTAGATAAAAAGAGTTTGGCAAAGTCTAGAATCAGATTACCACAGACCTTTTTTTGACATGAAAGAAGATATGGAACTAAAAGATGTTTGGAGAATACATAATTCAAAAGAATTGGACTATACTTTTTATTCTGACAGACACAGATCCTTCTCTAGGATTGACTTTATTTTGTTGACAGATGATTTACTTGTTAAGACAAAAAGAACAAAGATTTTTCCAAGAACTTTGACTGACCATAGCCCAGTATGGATAGAAATTGAGATGGACAAGGTTGAGAGACGTTCTTGGAGATTAAATGAGAATTTGTTTAGATATGAAAAAAATACAACAGAACTTAAAAAGCATTTGAAAGAATTTTTCGAAATAAATTTGAATAAAGGTACCCCAATTGAAATTGTGTGGGATGCAAGTAAAGCTTATATGAGAGGGGTACTTATTTATATGAACTCTAAACATAGACTGTTCCGACAAAAGAAAAGATCTGAATTGGAAATAGAAATAAAGAAAAAAGAACAGTTACTTATTAAAAATCCAACAGATGAAAGAATACGTAGTGCTATAAAACTTTTGAAAGACCAATTTCAAATGCTTATGGCGGAACAAGTTGCAACAAACTTACAATATGCAAAGCATAATACATTTTGTAACGCTAATAAACCGGGCAGATGGTTGGCTTACACATTGAGGAAAAAACAAAGTATACGGACTATTGATAGTATTGATATTGGAGGGAAAGAAATTTTTCAACAAAAATTAATTAAAGAAGCTTTTGTGGACTATTATACCAAACTATATGCCAAAGAGGAGGTGCAGAATGGACTTATAGAAAAATATTTAAACGATAAAAGAGTTACAAAAATTACTGATCAACAAAAGGAAAGAATGAATTATCCCATAACAGAGGAGGAGATAATAGTAGCAATTAAACAGTTAAAAACAGCCAAACCTCCTGGCACGGATGGCTTGACTGCAGTGTATTACAAAACTTTGCAAGCTGAAATGGTGGAACAACTTAGAGATTTATTTTGCAATATTCAGCAAGGGGGTAAAATACCCCCATCATGGACAACAGCTTACATATCTTTGATACCAAAAGAACAAATCGGTCCTAAAAAACCAGAGAACTATAGACCAATATCTCTTTTGAATACAGATTATAAAATTTTTGCGAAAGTATTAGCCAACAGGTTGATGCCAGTAATTCAGAAGGTGATTCATGATGATCAAGCAGGATTTATCGAGGGCAGATATATGAAGGACAATGTAAGGCAAGTAATAGATTTATTGGAATATCTTGAGAAGAATAAACAGATCCCTGCAGTGCTGGTCTTCTTGGATGCAGAGAAGGCCTTTGACAGAGTGGATTGGAATTTTCTATTAAAGACTTTGAAAAAGATGGACTTTGGGGATCAATTTATACAGGCGATTTCGGCAATTTATCAAGAGCAAAAGGCACAGATCATTATTAATGGAAGTCTGACAACAGAGTTTAAAATTGAAAAAGGAACAAGACAGGGATGTCCGCTGTCCCCACTTTTATTTATTTTAACACTAGAAGTCTTGCTAAATACAATACGGGACTCTAATATCTTGAGAGGTATAAAGATTAGGCAAGAGGATTACAGAATAAAGGCATTTGCAGATGATCTGGTTGTTACCTATCACAACCAATGGAATCAATAATCTTGATGAAGGACATTATACAAGACTATGGTAAAGTTTCAGGTTTTAGATTGAATCCAAAAAAGACTAAAATGATAGCTAAAAATATGACACAAGATCGTAAACATGAGCTTGAAAGGAGGGCAGGTTTTGAGACTGTACCTAAGGTAAAATATCTAGGAGTTCAGGTTGCAGAATCAAATATGAAATTGTTTCAAAATAACTATGAGGTGTTGTGGCGAGAGGTGCAGAAAGATATGGAGACTTGGAAAAAACTGCAGCTGTCTCTACTTGGAAGAATAGCAGCAGTTAAGATGAATATTTTGCCAAGATTTCTTTTTTTGTTTCAAATGATTCCGGTGCTTAAAAGTGATAAACAATTGAAAGTTTGGCAATCTGGAGTGAATAAGTTTGTCTGGAACGAGAAGAAGCCGAGAGTGAAATTGAAAATTATGCAAGATGTTCCAGAAAGAGGAGGTCTTAAACTTCCAAACCTACAGTTATATTATGATGCAGCAGCTTTAACCTTAACAAGTGATTGGTTTGGACGGAAAAAGACTGGAATATTGAACGCAGAAAGTTTTGATCTTGAATTTGGATGGCATGCTTACTTATTTTACGACGACAAAGTAGATAAAGTATTTAAAAGTCATATACTTAGAGATTCTTTGATGAGAGTTTGGAAGAAGCACCGACTCAAATGGGATTATAAAATACCGCTACGGCTGGATCTTGGTCATACCTTGTGGAATACAAATATAATGTCACTCGGGGGGTTGTTATATAAAGAGGTTCTTTTTACAGATGCGGGCAGATGGCAGTTGAAGACATTGCAGACACTGTTGGATGAAGGGATTAATTTAACTTGGTTACAGTATAATCAATTACAATTGAGATGGAAAGAGGACCAAAAAACTGGTATTATGTTGCATGAGGAAGAATTGGTTAGACATATAAGAGAGAAAGGTCCAATGCATATCAAAAGGCTTTATAATGTTTTGCTAGAAAGAGATTCAGAAACTGAATTAGTTAAAGACTGTATGATTAAGTGGGCACAGAATTTTGAAGAACCAGTGATGCTGGAAACATGGGAAAAAATTTGGGTTCAGAATGTTAAATTTACACAGTCGCAGAATTTGAGGGAAAATTTCTACAAAATGTTTTATAGATGGCATTTAGATCCCAAAAAGTTGTCATGCATGTACCCTAATGTTCAGCCAAAATGTTGGAGATGTGAATGTTTGGATGCTACGTATTATCATGTTTGGTGGACCTGTAGGAAAGTTAAAGCTTTTTGGATAAAAATTTGGTGGGTCATGCAGAATGTTTTGAAGAAAAAAATTCAATTTTCTCCACAACTGTTTTTATTGGGTATAGTTAAGGGTTTTACATTGGGTGAAACAAAATTGATATTGTATATGATAACAGCAGCAAGATTGTTGATAGGTAAATATTGGAAGAATGAAGCTTTGCCCACTATTGAGGAATGGACTTTGAAGATGGCCAGTTTTGCAGAGATGGCGAAGATTTCAGCATATTTAAAAGACTGTTCACAAGAGACTTATGAGTGGGAATGGAAAAGGTGGATAGAATATGTTCAGAACAAATATCAAACTAGAAAGTATCAAATAGCTTTTATTTGAAAATAATGTAATGTAGTGGAAACATTTTAATGTAATGAGGTAAAGAGAAAAATTACACAGGGGAGGGAGGGGTTCAAGTTTACATATAAGTGTTATATTAAGGGTTTTTTATGAGTATGAATATATTATAGGGAAGTCTGGGGGGAGGGGAGGGTTAGGGAGGGCTAGGGAGGTTGGGAAGTTTGGGGGGGAGGTGGGGGGGAAAAAAGGGGTGAAAATGTAATTGTAAAACTTTTGCAATAAAAAAAAAAAGAATCCTTGAAGGTTAATCAGACAACAGAGACTCAACATAAATACATAAGAAAAAGAAAGAAAGAAAGAAAGAAAGAAAGAAAGAGGAAAAGAAAACAGGTAAGTATAAATCAGAGAGTTAAAGTCTCTCTGTTTAGAGGTACCTACCCTTTAAAGGGGTGGAAGAGTGGGATTTGATCAATCCCCTGGGAGACCAGGTGGGATCCTGAAATCTCTGGAATTGGAATTAAGGAACTAAGTATTGTGTGTAATCTTATGTGTGGTAAGAGAAGAACTAATTGCAGTGTTATAAATTTTCTGATAAACTGACATTCTTAAACAGCCAGAGTTTACTGTTCTTCCCTCCCGGGGTTTAGCAGGCAGTTAAAAAGGTGAAGCCTGTCTAAATGGGAAAACAGATATGATTTGATCAATTTGGTGTGATTTCTGTTAAATATATATGTATATATATAATGATAGTGTGTAAATTTGAATGGAATTTAATTGATTGTGATATGTGTGGCTGCCAGCAAAGTGAGATGATTTGTGCTTGAGGCTGTGGGAGATATTTGAGAATGGTTGGTTTGCATGAAGTGGGATTTTTTGTATGTGAAATTGGTTTAAAGAAGTCTGATTGCAGTACAAATATGAAAAGCCTGTGTGTTGATAAAGTGAGAAATTAGAGAAATACTAATGTTAGTATAGTAATAATACTGTGTTGCTTTGTTGTAAGAATGCTGAATGGAAGAGAGAAGCGAGGCTTCCTTGCGTGTTGTACAATATTTTTTTCCCTCTTCCCCCCCTCTTTTCCTTTGTAAGAGAGAAACAGTTCCTTTTAACTTTTTTCCTTTCTCTCACCCCCTCCTTTTTCCCTGGGAGATGAGAGGCACGAAAGAGGGGGGGCTACGGTTTAACCATTTTTTTTCTCTCAGAGGACCAGCCAGAGAAAGAAGGGGGAAGTGGGTGATCGGCTAATGCTGTTTGCTGCTGATCTCTTTAATTTGCATATGAAAGCTTTTCTGCTCTGAATACAATTTTGATTTTATTTTTTCTGGAAATTTTTGGAGGTTTAAAAACGCTTCATTAAACCTGTACTCAGAATCCTGTTGCTTCGCCAGGCTGGGTTAGCAACATAATTTTAAATCGGATGTTTTAAATTTCTGAGGTTTTAAATTGAGCCGAATCCATTTAATATTTTTAATTATTTTAAATAGGTGTTTGCCTTGTTTTTTTTTTAAACAAAATAGGCTGTACACCGCCTTGAGTCCTTCGGGAGAAGGGTGGTTCGTTTGTATGTATGTTTGTTGTTTATTTGTTTGTTTGCTAGTAGCACAAGTTTCTGCCCTTTTTGGGAATTGTCACAGAGATGAGTTGGAAATTGCGATGTGTGGTGGGAGAGATTCAGTGGCATTTTTGTCTAAAATGTTGGATTCTGCCTCGAGAGTATGCTTGTTTTTGTTCACTTCAGTTTGCGGGGAGATTAGATAATTGGTGCTGAGGAGCTCATTTGTTTATAGAGGGATATACGGTAGTTGAAGGAAGAGAGGAAGTTTTAAGGGAAGTCAGAAAGTTGCTTTCAAGTTTGTCTACACAGACTTGTGCTGACAGCGGTAGGAGAATTGTATAAGAAGGAGTTAGAGAAAGTAGAATTGATGGAAAGGAGAAGGTATGTGATTTGTTTTTGGAAAGTTATGGAAGTTGGCAGATTGAAATGTGGAAGTGCTAAGAAGTAGGAGAGAAGTGGTGATATGGGCAGGGAAGACAGCGTTAAAAATTGCCCGATCCAAAGAAGAGAAGTGGTGTTTTTCGTTGACAGAGATCAGATTAAGTGAACAAAGCATTTGAATACACTTAATCAGTGAAGGGAGTGTTGGAAGATTTGAGAAGCTCAATATTAAAAGCACAAGAAAATTCCCCTAAAGAAAACAGGCAGAAACTCAGGCAGAGTTCAGCCCCCACCTTTACCAATGGGCCATTAAGAAACTGAGACGCCACCTTATTTCCACAACAAAAGGAAGAATAAAAGATGTGTTTGTTTCTTGCTTGCCTTACTAGGAACAATAAAACTGATTCCAGGAGTTTTGAATTCAGGATGGGGAAAGCTCTGCCTTTCAGCAATCTTTAAAGGGAAAGACTTCCCCCCCAGCAGGAGAAAAAAAAATCACTCCTGATAGAAAGGAGGGGTAGCGTCTCCGCCTCCATCTATAAACAAGCAAGAATTAAGACAATTCTATGCGAAATTAATTGAATCTGGACCTTGGAGTTTGAAATGGGAGGGACATGAAAGAGGAAGCCTTAAAAATTTGAAACAGGCTTTAACCAGGTCTCCTGTATTGGGTTTGCTAAATTTGGAAAAGCCATTCGGTCTCTTTGTAGACACACACACACACACACACAAATTGAATTGCACGAGGGGTGTTGGCTCAGAAAGTAGGCACTTGACCTTTGGGGAGCCCTCATTGTAAGCACCCCACATCAAGTCAGAGCTATCCTTGGGTTTCCGGTGCCACCAGACGGTCCTCTGCGACCGCCGCCCCGTTGCCTGTAAAAGAGCCGCCTTTACATCTGAAAGGCGGCTCGAAAAACTCCATTTCCTGATGGAAATGTGAGTCTGAGCGGGTGAGGGTGGGTAGAGCCCTCTGCGAAGTCCCCAGAGTCTTTTTAAACTCTTGGGGACGAGCAGGTTGGCGCTCCCCCTTTTTCCCTCGCCACCGCTCCAGGCATCGGGTGCACTATGCACTTTTGCATAGCCAGGCGCTGGAACCGGACTAATCAATGAACTTAACAGATGGATCTACTAAAAAAAAATATGAGATTTGGATTTGGATTTGGGACCCTAAACCGCAAGTATTCTTAATGAATTTACAAGCATTTTAAAGTGAAGAGAAGGAAAAAAAAAGTTTTAAAATGGCCGCGGAGGCTTGGGAAGTAGAAGAAAGAAGAGTCTTTTTATAACAGATACAAAGTTGCGGAATATACAGCGCTGGCTACAATTTGAAACAACAATAGTTATTTTAGGTTCCTCTCTTCCTGGTGATTACTTGATCTTGTTTGGGGGGTAAAAGAGAAAAGTCTGCTGGAAGGATGGCGTTAATAAAAGCTGACAGACAAGAAAGGGGGGGGGTGCTCCCCCACTCTCTGAGCCTACAGACTCTGCAGAATGGTTGTAATTTAAAAGAATTTATTCAGGAGGAAATGGCAAAATATTATGAAACTGTGAATCAGAAATTTGAAAATTTAAGGCAGGAAATTAAAGAAATGATACAACTAAAGTATGATAATTTGCAACAAAAGATTGTAACAGTGACTAATGGTTTTTCAGAAATTGCGATAAAGTTGGATACAAATATTAAATGCTAGAGTCTAAAATGGAGAAAATTGATAACTTGGACAATAAAATATTAAGAATTGAAAAGGACTTAGCAAATATTCGAGATAATAGCTTAGAAGTAAAGTCTAAAGAAGAAGCTGGTCACGAGACTTATAATCTAGAAGATATAAAGCAAGGAATTGAAAGAGAGGCTGTAATGTTGCAATACAGGATCACAGAATTTGCGATCAGAATTAGAGGCTTACAGGAAAATAATAGTGATGACTTAAGAAAAACATCTGCTCAAGTTTTGGCTGGGATCTTAAAGGTTCATCACGGGGACGTAATCAGTAAAATTGATAAGGCTTACAGAGTGGATTCCTGGATTGCCAAGCAAAGGCAATTGCCTAGAGATGTGGTAATTTATTTTACAGAAAAAGAGATAAGAAATGATATTCTGCAAAAATCCTTTAACTCTACTTTACAACTGAATGGGAGAAAAATTTGGATATATAAGGAATTGCCGCCTAAGATCTTAAGAGATAGAAAGAAATTTGGGCCCTTGGTGACTGAGTTAAGAAGACAGAATATCTTATACAGGTGGGATGTCCCAGTGGGTATAATATTGAGATATCAAGGAGTAAGATATCAGTTAAATACTCTTGAAAAAGCGGAAGAATTCTATTATAAGGTACTTAAAAAGCAAAATCAACAAGAGATAGAAACCCAAGAAAAGCAGAAGGAGATGGAAATAACGAAGAAACAACAAATTAAAGAGGTCTCCATAGATGAGCCGCTTTTGGATCCTCTTTCAGAGGCCTCAGCTGGATTATCTAATATAAGAGAGGCGGTTCCGGACCCTAATGCAATGATTTGTCAAGCCACAAACGAGCATGTAAGTCAATCAGCTGATATACAATTTACAGAACCAGAAAGATCTCAGCCACAGATGCAAACCCAACAGGATCAAGCTACTCTTCAGCAAAACCAAATAGTTGATACACAATCTACAGAAAGGAGTTTAGGATGGAGATCCAACCCACAAGAAGTTAAGAAAAGAAGAAGTAGGTCTCACAAACATAAAAACTTTTAAATTAAACAACAGTGTAATGCCAGTTACTTATGAGAGGACTGAATATATAAAAAGATAATGGGCAAAATATTGGCTTATTTTATCCTGAGGAGAGTGGCAGATCTCTGCAGTGCTGAATTATTGGGTGTGAAAAAGGCCTTAAACCAAATGGTTGGAAATATCTTGTTTGTTTTTTGGAGTTCCGGATAAATAAAAAGGGGGAAAAATCTGTATTTGAAAAACTTTTTCAATAAAAAAAAAAGTCAGAGCTATCCTTCAGTGGTGGTTATCTGATTCAAAATTCTAAACAAAATTAAAACAATTTTAATGCAGCAGACAGATTTGATTTTACCTGCAGTTCTCAATTTGAATCAAGCACAGTTCTTAACCAACACCAGATCAATGGATCACCTTGGATGAGAACATTATGGTGTTGAAATAATTGGCTTACATACAAAAACAAGACCTGATTTGGAGGGACACCCCCTGGAGACAAATTGCCTTGAAATTGGTCTGCTCAAACCTTTGAATTGTATTCATTAAATTAAGCTCTATGGACAGGGAGCCTGGATAGCTCAGTGGATAAATGCATTGTAATTTAACACCAGCTGTCTGCAATTACTGTAAATTCGAATCTCACCAGGCTCAAGGTTGACTCAGCCTTCCATCCTTTCTAAGGTAGGTGAATTGAGGACCCAGTTTGTGGGGGGCAATAAGCTGACTTTATGACGGCTATTGCTTAATGCATTGTAACCCTTAGTCTCTGGACATCATTTGGCAAAATATGGGTGGAGTCATTGGGGACTTCAAGCTATTGTACATGAACTTTTAAACTAAGCTATGATTGTATTGGGATATATCCTTTAGTAACATCAATTATAAACAAATGTGAGTTGCAGCTTTTATCTGCAGTAATGCTACAGCAACAGTGGTGTCAAGAGTTTTACCCAACCTAGACAGATTATCATCATATGAACTGTTGTTTGGAGTAGTTTTCACTACAGGAAGCATATGCATTACTTCCTTGGAAACCAGAGACAAAGTATTGAAACAATATGTGTATAACCTGTCCAGATATTTTGAAGTTTTTAGGAAACAAGGACTATTAGCCCAAACACTACCTTTGAAGTTTCCAGTCCACAAATTCCACCATGATGATTGGATGTTAATCCAAACTGGACGGAAGCTAGACCCCAAGTGAACGGGCTCAATCTCATCAAGGAAATCCAGTGACGTTGATGATCCAAAGGATCCAGCCACCAGTGGGAATAGCGTTCTTCATCATCTGGACTATTTTTGTATTTTTTCTTTCTTAGGATTCAGTGGTTGCCTATGCTGTTTCCCAACTGAAAAGGACTACAACTGCTCAGATTCCTTTGCGCACTCGCCCAGATGTATTGGTTTTGTAATTGTGTTTTTAAGATCTTAGGAGGACGATCCTGGATCCACTGGATGAGACTGATACCAGGTGATCATCAGCCTTGCTGAATCACTCCGGAAGCTGATTCTCAATGCACGGCGGAAGATTTGTAAAGAGGACAACTGCCTTCACATTGTACATATACATATTATTAGCTTTAATATAACACTTTCTTACACATGCTAATGTTATTAGAAGTTTGGGAGTACGTTTTGTGGGTATTTGTTTTTCTAATCTTACTAGTAATTTTTTTTACATATATAAGGAACGTTTTTGTGGTAGACCTAGGATTTTTATTGCTACTCCTGTTTCCCAAACAACATGCACCACTAACCCTTTCCCTGACGTAGTGAGCTTCACACCATAGTTGATTATGATTTGTTTATGGCTTTGGACATTATTCGCACTAGGACTCTCAAGTGAACATAAGATGAACATTGATTCCCCAAGTGGAGACACTTTAGGTCAAGTTCGCTACCGCCAAAAACGCATTGTCTATGCACAGGGTTCTTACTTTAGACCTAAGTCAACTCCACCACCTAAGGTTGCACTATTGACATTCCCAGCTGAGGGGGGAGTAGATAAGGAAAATGGGCCTTTGCAACAATTACATAGAGGAGATTATATATCACGAATTCTGGAATTAAGTCAAGATCTTGTTAATCAGTATAACCCTGCCCTAGGTCAGAAATGCTGCTTATGTTTATCTGCTAGCCCTACATCTTATCATGCTGTTCCTGTCAAACCACAACTCTGGATTAGAACAAAGGCTACCAGAAATAAACTTTAAGAAGGGAAAGTGGGGTGGATGGAATTTGTCCAAGACCATTTCAACCTTCAGAATTTCCACTCTGGTTCAACTTAAAGTCCAAATTAGATTTGTGTATCCTTTTTCCACCTGGAAATACTACCTCTCGATATGTTTTTTGAAGGACCAATTCTCAGAGATAAACAGAAGGACCTCTCACTGGAAGTCCCATTGCAACCACTGGCAGGAATGTTTGTGGCAGGGACTTAGGGGTCTGGACTAATGCAAGGAACTACTGAGTGCATGCCTTTTCCATAAATCTTCTTATGTGGAAAGGATGCATATTTGTGTTTACCAACAAACTGGACAGGAACATGTAACAAATCAGGCGTGGTCAGAGAAATTGCCAAGGAATTGCAGGATAGGGCTACCAAGATAGGTCAGAGGTTATAAACAACTGACATGTGGTTTTCTTGGTTGCCTGGATCTGGGTGAATTAATATGGCTGTGGCAGGCCTAGCTTTTATTCCTTGTGCAATCCCTATGCTGAAACATCTATCAATAAGAGCAGTAAAGGAGATTCAAGTTGAAAAGGAACTAGCTTTGATAGAACATTTTCTTAATCAACTTGGTTCCTACCCTATGGAAGGACTTACAGATCCTGCTGTAGATCCATATGTGAAAATGGGACCAGTGGAAAGATGGAGAGAATCTTCCTAAGACTTAGAAGAATGGAAACAATCATATATAATCTTTTATATGCCTTTAATTCTTATATTTTGTTAGCATTTTTATATCATAGAGTTGTTTTATTGGAACTTTTTATACTCAGTAGTTATAAGTAAGTTGTGAGAGTTTATGCTTAAGACAAACTCTCAGAGGGGGGAGTATGGTGGGACAGGTAACAAATAAAATAAAATAAAATAAAATAAACACGGATCCAGTTAGATAGTCACTGAAGGGCCCTTTTTTGTTCTTAATATTGCAAAAGAGAAATTGCTTGCAATTATATTCAGAACACAGACAAGGACATTCTTTGCCAGGATGCTTACTTCAAGGCCTCTCAGTTGTCACAGATAAGAACAGTCTACGTGATTTACACCTTGAGGTTAAAGTGACAGAGATGTCCACTTTGTTGTTTCAACAAAAGATAAAAGATATGCTTCAGTAATCTACAAAAAGAATTATGACTGTTTTGCAAAGAAACTCTGTAATGTCAATTAAAATTGATAAATGTATAGGACCATATGAATTGCTGACCTAACAGAATCCTTTGTCTAGAAGGGTATAAAACCATTGTACCTAATTCCTGTCTTTGTTCAACGCTTTTATGTACAGAGCCTTGAACCTATTGCGCAATATATAAAATCTGTCTCTGATTAACCCAAAAGTTGTGTTTGTCTTATTAAATCCACAACACCAGGAGATTATTAACGCTTCTCTGAGTGAGGGTTTCTTCCCCTCCGCCTTGAAAGAGGTGGTGGTGAGACCCTTCTTCAAGAAGCCTTTCCTGGACCCGGCTGTATTAGTGAACTATCGTCCAGTCTCCAACCTTCGCTTTGTGGCGAAGGTTGTTGAGAGTGTGGTGGCGCGACAACTTCCCCAGTACCTGGATGAAGCTGTTTATTTAGATCTGTACCAGTTGGGCTTCAGGCCTGGGTACAGCACAGAAACAGCATTGGTCGCATTGGTAGATGATCTCTGGAGGGCTTGGGGCAAGGGTTATTCCTCTGTCCTGGTCCTATTAGATCTCTCAGTGGCTTTTGATACTGTCGACCATGGTATCATGCTCCACCGGTTGTAGGGGTTAGGAGTAGGGGGCACTGTGTTGTGGTGGTTCTCCTCCTTCCTCTCTGACCATGTGTTGGCAGGAGGGCCGAGGTCGACCTCGAGGCGCCTTGTTTGTGGGGTGCCACAAGGGTCGGTCCTCTCACCCCTCCGGTTCAACATTTATGTGAAGCTGCTGGGTGAGATCATCCGTGGTTTTGGGGTGAAGTTCCATCAGTACGCTGATGATACTCAGCTGTACATTTCTACCCTGGACCACCCCAATTATGCCCTTGACATGATGTCCCAGTGCCTGGAGGCCATGCGAATCTGGATGGGGAGAAACAGGCTCAGACTCAACCCCTCCAAGACCGAGTGGCTGTGGTTTCTGGTGTCCCATTATAGCCAGCTGGTTCCATCGCTGACTATTGGGGGTGAGATCTTAGCCCCCTCAGAGAGGGCTCGTAACTTGGATGTCCTCCTGGATGCACGGCTGTCTCTAGAAGATCATGTGACAGCTGTGGCCAGGGGGGCTTTTTATCAGGTTCGCCTGATTCACCAATTGCGTCCCTTTCTGGATCGGGACTCCTTGCGCATGGTCACTCATGCCCTCGTCACTTCCCGTCTGGACTACTGTAAATAAAGTGTATTTTCATTTTTAAAAATACAATACTTTACATATATACATACAAGGTTATTGCAACTAACGTACACAAATCTGCGCCTATACCACTAATACAATCCATTTCATTTCCCTCTCTTTTCTTTCACCCAATTATACCATAAATTCCAACATTTGTAATAATCAGAATCTTTTTGGTTCCTAAGTAGTTTCGTTAACTGGTCTGCCTCTGCGCATTCTGTAATTTTCCAAATCAATTTATTTTCTGTGGGTATTAATTCATTTTTCCATTCTTGTGCATATAGTATCCTAGCTGCAGTAGTGATGTGGAGGATGAAATACCATTTTTCCTTAGTTATTTTGTCTGGTTTCATTCCTAATAAAAAAATCTCTGGTTTCAGCTCTATATTATATCCTGTAATTTCCACCATCCAGTTCCGAACCTTGGACCAATATTTGCCTGCTTTGGGGCACGTCCACCATTGGTGGTAGTATGTCCCACAACCATTCCCACACTTCCAGCATGCCGGAGAAACTCCCGGGAACATTCTTGCAATTCTTGCCAGGGGGATATGCCAACGATAGGCCATTTTATAAATATTTTCCTTGTAGGGGGTTGACAAAGTAAGTTTCATATTCCTATTCCATATCTCATCCCATTTATCCAGATTGGAGAAAATCCGAGGTTCTTCCCCCAGGCAATCATAGTGTCCTTAACCACCTCCTCACCAATCCATCGTGATACTAAAAACTGGTAGCACCTTGAAAGTAATTTCTTTTCAATTCTCAATAAGATTTTATCTAACTCCTGTAGTGACCTATATATTCCCTCCTTTCTTTGGTCCCTTCTGACTCTCTATTGTATTTGGGCATACGCCCACCAGTCTACCTTTTTGCCCTGTTTTGTAAGCTCCTCTCAGGTCTTCAATTCCCCTTGAGGGTCAAGCAAATCCTGATAAATCAATGGTATTTCCTTATTATATAGTGTCGCATGTGTTACTGCCTCTAATGGGGCAAACCAAATTGGAATCATTGAATAATGCCTGTTCCTAACTCTTTCCCAAGATTCTAATAATATTCTCCGAAGGTAGTGTCTCTTAAACTGTCCACATTTCTTGCCCCTCTCCCTCCATAAAAAAAGGTGCCAACCTTGACACAAATCATAACCCTCTAATGTAAGAGTCCTCTTCCTATTTAAAAACATCCAGTCTCTGATCCAAGTTAAATTAGCTGCTTGGTAGTAAAACTCCCATTTCAGTAGACCAAATCCCCCTCTACATGGAGCCTCTTGGAGCATTTTAAGTTTTATCTGGGGCTTCTTCTTCTGCCACACAAATTTCCTCACATAACTATCTAGCAGTTTAAAAAAATCACTATCCAGTCTCGTGGGGGCAGTCTGACATAAGTAGTTCCATTTCGGAAGTACGTGGGTTTTAATCGTAGCTATCCTACCAAGTAAGGAGAGTTGCAGATGCTCCCACTTTTCTAGGTCTGTCTTTGTTTGGGCTAACAACTTTGTGTAATTACAGTATCTGCCATAATAGATGTATTTTTAGAAGCCATCCAAATACCCAAGTATTTTATTCTTTTAGTCACTTGAAGGTCCAATTCTCTCTCCAATTCATTCCAACGATTTCGTGTCATATTCTTTATTATAATCTTCGTCTTGTCTTTGTTGATTCGGAGACCTGCAACTCTACCATACTTCTCTATCTCCTGAAGCAAGTTTTTACCTGATTCTAATGGATCCTCTACAATAAAAACCAAATCATCCATGAATGCCTGAGTTTTATATTCTTCAGATCTCACCTTCAGCCCCTTTATTCCCTGATTCTTCCTAATTTCCCGTAGCAGAGGTTCTAGTGTAAAGATAAATAGAAGTGGGGACAGTGGGCATCCTTGTCTTGTGCCTTTTCCAATTTCAATCCTATCCATTTCTTCCCCATTAATTAAAGCTCTAGCTATTTGAGTTGAGTAGATCGATCTTATCGCCCGTATATAATTATCTCCAAATTCCATTTTATCTAACAAGGCAAACATAAATTTCCACCTAACCCTATCGAAGGCCTTCTGAGCATCTACAAAAATGAATGCTATTTCCTTATCCGAAAACGTCTCATAGTACTCCATTGCATTTATTATCGTCCTCACATTATCCCTTATTTGTCTATGTGGCAAGAGCCCATTCTGGTCTCTATGTATGTAGTGGTTTAAAAAAAGTTTCATTCTCCCTGCTAAAATTGAAGGGAAGATCTTATAATCGATATTCAAAAGGGATATAGGCCTGTAATTGTGGATCAGTGATGAATCTGTTTCTGCCTTGGGAATCAAGGAAATATATGCCTCCATCCAGGAATTTGGGATCCGACCCTCCACGATGATTCCATTAAAGACTTCAGTCATATATTGTCCCACTATATCAAGAGTTTCCTTATTGAATTCCATAGGAATCCCATCTGTCCCTGCAGTTTTCCCTAATTTCTGCCTCCCAATTGCTTCTTCTACCTCCTTCTCTGAAATTTCCCTGTTAAGTATTTGTCTTACCTCTTCTGGCACTTTTGGAAGATCCATCCCCTCTATATATTTCTCCATCTCTTGGTCTGACCCTTCCTCTCTCTTGTATAAATCCGTAAAGAACTTCTGTACGATTTCCTTCATACCTTCCCCATCAGTTACCCATCTTCCATTCGCATCCTTCAAACCACCTACTTTACTTCTTTCCCTTAACTTTTTAATTCTATAGGTTAGCCATCTTCCCGTCTTGTTAGCATTTTCAAAATAACCTTGTTTGACCCACCTGCATTTTTCAGCTACATCTTCTTGGTCCAATAAATTTATTTTATGGCGAATTGAATTTTTTCCCTCTAATAATGCCTGATCCATCGGTTTGTTTCGTAGTCCTTTTTCCACCTGTTCTAAACCATCTATTAAATTTGATCGTTCCTTCTTTTCCAGTCTTCACTTCCTTATTGTATATTTTATTACCAATCCCTAATTAGCGCCTTATAAGTATCCCAATTATTTTGCAGGTTCGTATCCCCTTTCTTATTCTCTTTAAAGAAATATTCTGTTTCTCTCTTGATCCAGGTCACAACTTCCTCATCCTTCAGCACCCTCACATCCATCTTCCATCTTTTCCTTTTCTGTTGGCCCCTCCATGTTACAAGCAAGGGGCTGTGGTCAGCCCAATCATTAACCCCAATCTCTATCTCAGAAACGTATTCCCCTAATTGTAGTGTCATCCAGGCCATGTTGATCCGCGACCATGACTTATGCCTGGAAGAGTGAAATGTATATTGTCTCGTCTCTGGGTGTCGTTCTCTCCATATGTCCCGAAGGCCTAATTCTTCTCTCATCATGATTCCTTCCTTTGGCAACCCCCTCCTATATATTTTTTTCTCTCCCCCTGGCAGTTTAGTACCCAGTGAATAGTCCAAATTGCTGTCCAATATAACATTAAAGTCCCCAATCAGGCAAACATGGTCATATTTTAGTTCAATCAGTTTTTTGTATATATGTTCATAAAAAGACTTCTGATTTCCATTCGGAGCATAAATAGTAACCAATAGACATTTCAGTTGTCTTATTTCTAATTATATTTACAATAATCTTCTCTTTTCAGCTTTAAAAATTTCTTTAGAATTTATGTGATCCTTCACATATACCCCCCCCCCGTTTCCTCTTATCTGCCGATGAATGATACATCTTCCCAAGTCTTGAACACAGCAGAAGTTTCTTTTTTTTATTGAAAAGTTTTAAAATGTTTTACAAACAAATTCCCCCCTTCCCCCACCCCTTCCCCTCTCCCTCCCCCCCGACTTCCCAGAGCAAAATACAGGGTATTGCATTTATTTATTTTATTTTATTTTATTTTATTTTATTTTGAATTTGTATACCGCCCTTCTCCTTGAGGACTCAGGGCGGTGAACAGCCAAGTAAAAACATCAAGTACAAATATTAAAATACAGTTAAAATATACATATATAAATTTGGCCCCATTAATTAAAAACAATAAACAAAACACTTAAAAACACTTAAAAAATTAGGCCAGCCCAGCTTGCTGGAAAAGGAAGGTTTTAAGGGCACGGCGGAAGGCACTGCCGTCTTGGATTCTCCTTATCTCTGGAGGCAATTGATTCCAGAGGGTAGGTGCCCCCAAAGAGAAGGCCCTCCCCCTGGGGGTCACCAGCCTGCACTGTTTGGCTGATGGCACCCCGAGGAGGCCCTCTCTGTGGGAGCGCACGGGTCGATGGGAGATCGTCGGTGGCAGCAGGCGGTCTCGAAGATAGCTAGGCCCTATGCCATGGAGCACTTTAAAAGTGATAACCAACACCTTGAAGCGCACCCGGAAGACCACTGGGAGCCAGTGCAGCTCGCGCAGGAGCGGTGTTACATGGGAGCGCCATGCTGCTCCCGTCACTACCCGCGCTGCTGTGTTCTGGACCAGTTGGAGCCTCCGGGTGCTCCTCAAGGGGAGCCCAATGTAGAGAGCGTTGCAGTAGTCAAGGCGAGAGGTGACGAGGGCATGAGCGACTGTGCACAGGGAATCCCGATCAAGAAAGGGCCGCAACTGGCGGATCAGGCGAACCTGACAAAAGGTCCCCCTGGTTACAGCCGTCAGATGTTCCTCCAACGACAGCTGCCTATCCAGGAGGACTCCCAGATTGCGAGCCCTCTCTGTGGGGGCCAAAGACTCGCCCCCAATAGTCAGTGATGGAGTCAACTGACTATATTGGGATGCCGGGAGCCACAGCCACTCAGTCTTGGAAGGGTTGAGCCTGAGCCTGTTCCTCCCCATCCAGATCCGCACAGCCTCCAGGCACTGGGACATCACTTCAAGGGCATCGTTAGGGTGGCCTGGGGTGGAGATGTACAGCTGGGTGTCATCAGCGTACTGGTGGTATCTCACCCCAAAGCCACGGATGATCTCGCCCAGTGGCTTCACATAAATGTTGAACAGGAGAGGCGAGAGGACTGACCCCTGAGGCACTCCACATATAAGAGGCCTTGAGGTCGACCTCTGCCCCCCTGCCAACACGAACTGCGACCGGTCGGAGAGAAAGGAGGAGAACCACCGTAATACGGTGCCCCCCATCCCCAACTCTTCCAACCGGTGCAGCATGATACCATGGTCGATGGTATCAAAAGCCGCTGAGAGATCCAACAGGACCAGAACAGAGGAACAACCCCTGTCCCGAGCCCTCCAGAGATCATCAACCAATGTGACCAATGCTGTTTCCGTGCTGTGTCCAGGCCTGAAACCCGACTGGAACAGATTTAGATAGGATGTTTCCTCCAAGAATTGTGGAAACTGTCGCGCGACCACACTCTCAACAACCTTTGCCAGGAAGCGAAGGTTGGAGACAGGACGATAGTTGGCCAATATTGCTGGATCCAGGGACGGCTTCTTGAGGAGAGGCCTCACCACCGCTTCTTTCAAGCGGCAGGGAAGTGACCCTCACTCAACGAAGCGTTGATAACACCCTGGAGCCAGCCTCGTGTAACCTCCCGGGAGGCCAGTACCAACCAGGAGGGACACGGGTCCAGTAAACATGTGGCCGCACTAAGTCTCCCCAAAATCCTGTCCACATCATCGGGAGTCACAGCATCAAACTCCTCCCAGGTAACATTCTCAAGACTATTCCTCGTCACCCTGCCCTGATCTACCCAGTCAGAATCCAAATCCCCCCGGATCTGAGCGATTTTGTCATACATTTAACAAACATAATCTAACATAAGCAAACTAACTATAAACTCTTAACTTCCCCTTGCTCTTTAACTCCGCCATAGATACTAAAATATCAAAAGAAAAAGAAAAATCATCTAAATATTTCATTCATAAGCTATTTGCGACTTTTTAGTCGCATATTTGTTTTGTATATAGTCAATCCATCTTCTCCATTCCAGTACATATCTTCATTCGAAAGGTCCTTCAAATATGCAGAAATTTTAGCCCTCTCCGCCAAATTAGCTACTTTTAATGTCCATTCTTCAACAGTAGGTATTTCTTCCTTCTTCCAATATTGCGCCACCAAAAGTCTGGCTGCTGTTATTAAATTCAAAATCAAATTAGTCTCTATAACTGTACATCCTTCAATTATACTCAATAAAAACAGCTGTGGAGTAAATTTTATCTTCCTTTTAAGAATATTTTGTATAATCCACCATATCTTAATCCAAAATGCCTTAATTTTCTTACATGTCCACCATACATGAAAATACGTTGCATCATCCCATTTATATCTCCAACATGTAGGTTGTAAATTCGGGTACATACAGGCTAGCTTTTGGGGATCTAAGTGCCATCTATAAAACATTTTGTAAAAATTTTCTCTTAGATTTTGGGCTTGAGTAAACTTCACATTTCTAACCCATATTTTCTCCCATACATCCATAGATATTGATTCCCCAAAGTTTTGTGCCCATTTTATCATACAATCCTTCACTAACTCAGTTTCTGAATCTATTTCTATCAGTGCATTATACAACCTTTTAATATGCATTGGACTTTGATCTCTGATTTGTTTTATTAAATTTTCTTCATTTTGCAAAATACCAATTTTCTGATCTTCTTTCCACCTAGTATACAATTGCCCATACTGAAACCAGGTTTGAATTTTCCTTTCTTCCTTTAATACCTCTAAAGATTTTAATTGCAATATACCTCTTTCCAAAATAAGAAGCTCTTTATAAGTAGTCACATCTTGTTTCTGCTCCACACTTATATTTTCTAGGTCTAGGTATTGTCCAAATAGGTAATTTGTTATTTAATTTATATTGGTACTTTTTCCATACACGTAGTAATACATTTCTTAATATATGACTTCTAAAATTCTTATCCACCTTTTTATCATATAGTAAATATGCATGCCATCCATATAACAAATCATATCCTTCAATATTCAATATTCTCTCTTCTGTTAAATTAATCCAATCACTAATTGCTGAGAGCACAGCTGCCTCATAATACAATCTTAAATTAGGCATTTTGAGACCTCCTCTTTCACGTATATCTTGCATTATTTTTCGTTTTATCCTTGGTATCTTTCCTGCCCACACAAAATTGGTAATACCCTTCTGCCATTCGTTCAAATTTCCATCTTTTTTTCAGTATTGGTATCATTTGGAAAAAAAAATAAAAATTTTGGCAAAATATTCATCTTTACTGCAGCTATCCTTCCCAGCAATGATAGTTGCAATTTTTCCCAACTTTCCATCTCTTTCTGGATTTTTTGCCACAGTACTTCATAATTACACTTATATAATTTCGCATTTGATGTTGTGATATAAATCCCTAAATATTTAACCTTCTTAACTGATTCAAATCCTGTTATTCTTTCAATTTCTTCTTTTTGACTTGTAACCATATTTTTAATTATTATCTTCATTTTCCCTGCATTAATTTTAAATCCAGAGACTTGTCCATATTGGTTAATTATATCCATTAAACCTATAACCGAATTTATTGGTTGGGTCAAGGTCACAACCAGGTCGTCTGCGAATGTTTGTACCCTGTAATCCTCATTCCTAATTTTAATTCCCCTTATTTTATCTGAACCACGTATTTTATTCAACAAAAATTCCAAAGTCAAAATAAACAATAATGGAGATAAAGGACATCCTTTTCTTGTTCCCTTTTCTATATTAAAGGTTTCCGTTAAACTACCATTAATTATTACTTGTGCTGTTTGTTGCTGATATATTGCCTTAATAGATTGTATAAAGTACTCTCCAAATTGCATCTTTTCAATTATTTTCAATAAAAAATTCCAGTTCAATCAATCAAACGCTTTTTCCGCATCTAAAAATATAAGCACCGCAGGGACCTGGTTGTTTTTCCCCAAGTACTCCAATATATTAACTATTTGTCTTACATTACTCTTCATATATCGCCTATTAATGAAACCAGTTTGATCATTGTGAATCATTTGTTGCATAACTGGCATCAACCTATTTGCCAATATTTTAGTAAAGATCTTTTTTTTTATTGAAAAGTTTTACAAAAAGAAATTTTTCCCCAATATTCCCCCCACCCTTTTTCCCTGATTAGGTGCATATATTTCAATTAGGAGCATTTTTCCACTCTGAGTTAATAATTCAATTGCAATATATCTTCCTTGAATATCTGCCTCAATTAGAATAGCTGATAATCCTTTCTTTACATATGCAACTAACCCATTTTTCTTCTCTGGTGTTGATGCCACAAAGTGTGTACCTAATCTTGAATTTATCAAATATTTTTGGTCTGATAGTCTAATATGTGTTTCTTGCAAACAAATAACATCATTCTTAATTTGTTTCAAGTAATGAAATACTTTCTTTCTTTTTTGTGGTGAATTTAAACCATTAACATTCCAAGATAGGAATTTAGTGGCCCCTCGAAGCTTCAAAAGCTCAGCTGAATATCCTCCTCCATCTTACTTTTCAGCCTAGCCCCTCCCACTGCTTCTGTATTTTTGACTTCTTGAGAAGAGTCTTGAGATCGTTGCACTTTTAGTTATTGTTCTTGGCGTTTGTAGGTTGCTCGTGTCATTCGTTGTTCTCTTGGTTCCTCTGTCTTCTTGGGTGGTTCAAAAGTTGGGGGTGGGCCCCCAGATTGCATTAAATCTTCTTCCATGATGATTCCTCCAGCTGCAGTTTCAGCATAAGTTTGTATCTGCTTTCCATTTTTCTCTTGTTGTAACATCTCCATTTTCTTTCTGCCCCCCCCCCCCGATGAGGGTGGGTATCCAGCCTTTAGAACATTGACATAAAAATCTTTTGCCTTCCAAACTGTGTTTAAACGATATCTTTCTCCACCATAATTCACTATTAGACCGGTTGGAATATCCCATCTGTACTGCACTTGCTGATTTCTCAATTCATTTACCAGGAAGCCAAAGTCCTTTCTACTTCTTAACATTTTGGGAGGGATCTCTTTCAGGACCACTAATTCTTGTCCAGCCACTTGAATCTTATTCTTGTAGGAAGCTTGTAAAATGTCATTTCTGATCCTCCTGGCTGTAAAATAGATCACCATATCTCTTGGTAACTGCCTTTGTCTTGCCACCCAGGAGTTAACCCTATAAATTTTATTGATTCGGGTTGCCACATCTTCTGCTCTTTCTTTGATTATCTCTGCCACAGCTTCAGCACAAATGTCCTTTAGATTTTCCCAGCTATTTTCTTTCAGCCCTCTCAATCTCAAAGCAAATTTCATAGATCTATATTGTAACATAACCAATTCATCATCCACCTTCTCTGTTTTAGTCATAATGTCTCCTACTTTATTTTCCAAGTTCAGATTGGCTTCATTAATTTTTTCTACTCTCTCATCCAACTGAACAAGGTGTTTTGACAATCCTGAGACTGCTGGGATAATGTCATCTCTTATTTCATTATGCTTTTCTTCAACAACATTTTTAATTGCCTTTATATCCTCCGCAAATTTTTTTAGCTTCCCTTTCATAATTACTATTTGGTTGTTCATAGCTGCAGTTTGATTATTCCTGGCTTCTTTTATAAATTCTTTAAGTTCTTTAAAAGAAGCCTCCTGGCTCTGTGAATCAGCTGGAAGTTGTGCTTTCTGTGTCATTACTGACACTACTGGAGAACCTCCTCCACTTTTAGAAACTCCTGGCTTAGCTTGCTTAGAAGCCATTTTATTTTAAAAAGTCTTTTTCCCTTTCACAGCCACAAAGTCTCTTGGACAATTTTCAAAAGTTTATAGTTTATGGTTTCAAACAAAATAGTTTTTTCTCCACCAAACTCTCAATTCCCAGCAGCTTTAATCCACTCCAGAGCGCAAAACTCTCAATAAACACTTTTGTTTCTAACTTTCACTTTCACACCCACAACAAAGGTGCCATCTTCCAGCCTCCAGCTCAAAGAAATTCAATTAGAAACAATGTAAACCCGGAGTTAAGCGCTGTTACTTGCAAATGCTTGTTCTCCTGTTTCCGCTCTGTCTGCTCTTGTATTCAATCAATTTCACTTTTGCCTGCAGAGTTGGTTGCTATGTCTGGCTCTGTTTAAAACAGAGTCATCCCGGATCCGGAGCTTCAGTGGGCTGACCGGGGAGCTCTCACCCTCCAAGCCTCTGGAGTTATTCCAGGGGGCTTACGGGGAGCTCTACCCACACCCACCAGCTCTCCTCTCCTTCTTCTCCCGATGGAAAAGTTTTCAAGCCACCAGACAGCTGCTTAACGCTGTAAAAGTGGCTTTTACGGGATCACAGGGCTGGCGGTCCGGAGAGACCGTCCACAACGCCGGCGGTGCCAACCGGAAGTCCCCAGATCTTGTAATCTGTATTTAATAATGATATAGGCCTATAGTTTTTTGGCTGAGTATGATTTTGGTCTTCCTTTGGAATCAGGGAAATAAATGCTGTTCTCCATGAAGGAGGCACTTGTCCTCCAGTTTGTATTTTATTAAATAATTCTTTAAGCGGTTCCACCATTTCTGCTTGCAAATTTTTATAATAAACTGCTGTCAACCCATCTGTCCTGGGGGCTTTTCCCACCTTCAATTGTTTAATTGCTAAAATAATTTCCTCCACAGTTATCAATTGATTCAAACCTTCCCTTTGTTCTTCTGAGATTATGGAGATATTCCCCCTCTGCAAATATTTATCTATATCTATACCTTGAATCTTGTCACTAGTATACAACTTGGTATAGAATTCTGAAAATGCTTTTTTAATCATATTTTGCTGGTACACCTCTTTACCCTTATATTCTATTTTTTCTATAGTACGTAGCTTTTGTTTTTTCCTAAGCAAATATGCCAACCATCTGCCTGGTTTATTCACATTACAAAAGGAGTTATGTTTGGCATATTGCAAATTAGTTGCTACCTGATCTGCCATCAACACATTAAATTGCCCTTGCAATAAATTGATTGCTTCTTTTGTTTTCTTATCAGTTGGGTTTAAAATTAATACTTGCTCTTTATTTTTTATTTCTTCTTCTAACTCCTTCCGTTTCCTTTCCTGTTTACGTCTATATTTATTATTCAAATAAATTAAAATACCTCTCATATATGCTTTACTTGCATCCCAAAAGATCTCCATAGGTGTACCTTTATGCAAATTCATAACAAAAAATTCTTTCATAAATTGTTTACATTCTTTCACATTTTCCTCATATCTAAACAAATTTTCATTCAGCCTCCAGGACTTCCTGGTGCCTTTTCATATTCTAATTCCATCCAAACCAGACTATGATCTGTTAATGTTCTTGGACATATCTTCATTTTCTTCACCCTAGAAAGGAATTCATTAGAAATTAATATAAAATCAATCCTGGAAAATGACTGATGTCTGTCAGAGAAGAAAGTAAAATCTTTCTCTTCTCCATTGCTCTCCTGCCAAATATCTCTCAACTCCATATCCTCCATCATATCAAAAAAAGATTTAGGCAATCTAGCACATGTTTGAATATTTTGTAGAGATCCTTTTTTATCCTTTTTAATATCCAAAACTCCATTCCAGTCTCCCATCATTATATGTGTTTTATAATTCTACTGTATTAATTTAGCATATAAAGTCTTATAAAAACTTTCTTGTTGCTGATTTGGTGCATATAGTCCAATCAATAATGTTTTTTCCCTTCTATTAAGATTTCAATTGCAGTATATCTTCCTTGTGGGTCTGCTTCAATTAATTTAGCTATTAAGCCTTTTTTTAGGTATATACTGTAACTATATCATTTTTCTTCTCCGGTGCAGATGCTATAAAATGTGTCCCCAGTCTTGCATTTATTAAATATTTTTGATCTTGCATTCTAATATGTGTCTCTTGTAGGCATATAATGTCATTTTTATACTTCTTCAGATAATGAAATATTTTCCTCCTCTTTTGCGGTGAATTTAATCCATTGACATTCCAAGTTAGAAATTTACTTGCCATTTTTGGCACTTTGAAGCTTCTCAAGCATTAGCTGAAGGTCATCTCTCACTTTGATCTTCGGCCTAGCTCCTCCCACTGCTTCTGATTTTGTGGTTTCTTGTGCTTTGATCTGAGCTTGCTGCACCTTTAATTCCTCTTGGCGTTTCTTTGCTGCTCAAGTCTGCCTTTGATCCCTCGGCTCCTCTACTTTGCCAAATAACTCCATATCTTGGGCAGAGTTTGTAAGTTGTAGTAAATCTTCTTCAACAATCAAAGTCCCCCCTTGAGCCTCTGCCTGAGCCTGGGTAATTTCTTTCACTCCCATTCTTGTTTCCTCTATTTCCTTTCTGCTTCTGGTTTCTGGAGAAGAAGAACCTCCAGCCTTCAATACATTAAAGTAAAAATCCCTTGCTTTCCATAATGTATTAAGAAGGAATCTCTGTCCTGAATAATCCACCACCAATCCAGTTGGAATCTCCCATTTATACTGTATCTGACGTTTTCTGAGTTCATCCACCACAAAAGCTTAGTCCTTCCTTGCTCTCAACATTTTGGGAGGGATTTCTTTTAATGTTAAAACTTCTTGCCCTGCCACTTGAAGTTTATTTTTGTAGGAAGCCTGCAATATCATATTTCTTAGCCTTCTTGTTGTGAAGTAAATTACAATGTCTCTTGGTAAATTTTTCTATCTGAGTCTGAACTTCTTCCATTTTATTCTCCAAATTCACATTTGATTGATTAACTTCCACTAGTCTTTCATCTAACCCTTCAATATGGCTAGCCAAACCTTTAAATGCAAAAATAATGTCTTCTCTAATTGCCTTGTTTCGAGCTTGAATTTCATCCTTAATTTCTGTCACTTCTAAAGTTACTTCATCCATTTTATCAGTCACCACTTTTATTTTTTTCAACAAGAACAGAAGTAAATTTTTCTTCTAAAGTGAAGGCTTGCAGCTTTAAAGCTTTCTGCAAGGCTTCCAGGGTTAAAGCTTGTGGTTCTGCTGGAGCTGTTAAAGATTGTGGTTTGGGTGGTGGAATAGGGGAACTCACAGTAATTTTAGCCCCAGCAATCTTTACTTGCTTACAAGCCATTTTCCAATTTTCTGTTCCAGATTAAAACTTTTACAACAACCAATCCCAGAAATTAACTCAATTTCCAATTAGTTTCAGTCCTCAGTAAATTTAAATTTCTCTACAGTCCAACTTAATTCTTCTTTCTTTTGAGACAAGTTCCTTTTATTAGCAGCAGAGACTGTCAGCACAGATGAGTGCTTTGAAGTTAACTTTCATTACCACACCCAATTAAGGCTCGGCACCATTTCCTTTCACTTTCTTCCCACAGCAATCAAGAAGGAAGTATTCAATACACAGGAATTAAAGTTTAATACTTGCAATTGGAGTTCCTCCTGTCTTTGCTCTGCCTGCTTTTGTATCCAAAATAGTGTTAAAATGTTGCAGGGATGGTCGCGACATCTTGTTCTGATAAATGCAGAAGCGTCCCTGATCCGGAGCTTGTGTCAGGCTTCTAGGGAGCTCTCACCCTTCGTGCCCCAGGAGTTATTCCTGGGACTTTTGGGGAGCTCAACCCAAGCCTGGCTGCTCTCTTTCCCCTCTTTTCCTGAGGGGAAAATTTTCAAGCCACTAAACAGCTGTTTTTCGCTGTTCTAGTGGCTTTAACGAGATCGCGGGGCTAGCGCTCCGAAAGGAGCTGCTATCAATGATGTGTTGCCACCAGAAGTCCTCAAAGCAGAAGTTTCTCATGAATTTTTTTAATGTGAGTTTCTTGAAGGCAAGTAATATCATAATTAAGTTTCACTAAATTATTTAGTATTTTCCTTCTTTTAGAAGGAATATTTAAACCATTAACATTCAAAGAAATGAGTCACACCTCTTCCCCTCCTCCTATTAGTCCTATTTTCCTAATACTTTTTTCTTGGTTTGCCGGGTTTCTCATAACACCATCTCTCTGCCTCCCCCTCCTTTTTCCTCTAATTTCCTATCCTTCTTCCTTTATTCTTGGTTTCCCACACTATTTTCTTCCTGCAATTCCTCTGAACTTCTACTCTCCTCCTCCCTTTCTAATTCCAGCTCTAATTGTGTAGATTTAAAATTATGTTCATAAAAATCCTGAGCACCCCAGCGGTTTTCTATTTTTACTTTCCTATCATTTCACGTAAACATGAGACCTTCCGGCAATAACCACCTATACATAATCCCATTCTTCCTCAGCTGTAGCATTAAAGGCTGGTAATTCCTCCTGATTTCCCTAACCCATCTTGGAACTTGCCTCAGCACTGAAATCTGTTTTCCCCTAAATACTACAGCTCGGTCCCAAGATTTCTTATAGATCTCCTCCCGCATCGACTTCTTGTTAAACCTAATATGTACTTTTCGTGGGTGGTTATATCTCTTTGAATAATTAGTAAAAACCCCAAATACCTCATCAATATCACTAAGGACTGCTATTTTATCTTTTTCCAGTATTTCAGAGATGATGTCCCCTATAATCCCTTTTAAATCTTCTCCTTTTTCTTCTATTACATCTTGTAATCTTAAAACAAAAGAAGATCTTTCAAGTTCCAAAAAAATTATCTACAGCTCTATTTACTGAAATCTGTTCACGTACAAATCCATCCAGTTGGCCTTCATATCTATCTAACCTGGTTTCCACCTCCTGTAATCTTCCCTCCTGCTTCACCATATCACCTCTTATTTCTTCTAACTTCTCATTAAACTCCTTAATATCCCCCCTTACCACCCCCATTTCATCTTTCATATCTGAAGTAAGATCCTCAAGTTTTTCAAGTTTTTTGGAGATAGACTCCTGGTTCTTTATCATAAACTCCTGCATGGTTTGGAGCATCCCCTGAAGACTTTGCAAGGTGGGAGCTTTTCCTGCAGAGATCTGATCATCCGTATTTTTCACCATCACCGAGGTTGATGACATTGGAGATGACACAACTGGAAGCATAACAACCTTTGTCCCTGTTTTAGTCATTGTAGTAGTCATTGTAGTTGACATGGTTGCTATTAAATCTATGTAATACCGGAATTTAAGAGTTCACTCCTTCAGCACCAAGTCCAAGTCACACTTAGGATTTAAACTGGCCGTCAATAATAAATTTCCTAAAAGCGTAAATTACAATACTCAGTTCTCTCCTCCACAGGGATTCACCATCAGACAGAGGGGGGAGGACAGGGATCAAGTGTTCAGTCTGTGTTCATCTTCTCAGCACTGATGGACTAATTACAAATACAAAAAGAACTACAAAGAGGAACTTCAGTGCTCTGATTTCTTTTAAATTACCCGCTTTCAGTCTGCTCAATCCCTCTAATCAACACCAGAAAGAAAGTTTGCCTCTCTCACTGCAGCCACTTTGCATGTGGTTAAAACCACACTTGCTGGCAGATCTAACACAAAAACAAGAAATTCCAGTTCTTCCTCTCCTTTCTTTAATCACGACAACAATTGTCCCAAGCACTTCACTGTTTCTAATCCCTCCTGCCGCTCGTTGCAACATAGACTTCCCTTCCAAAATGGCTTAGTCATAGTCTGGGGGTAGCCATTAATGGCCCCCCCTCTTCAGTCACTAGGGTCGAAGTATCTGCTAATGACATGCGGGATCGCCACCTCCTCGCATATCTCAGCTCACCACACCTTCACTGACCTCCTCGCAGTCAGTGCCAGCACCAAAAGCTGTTCGCCGGCTGGGAAAAAGCAACTCAAGCCAGGAGTCCTTTCAGTTCCTGACCTGCTGCAAAAATGACATCACCGGAAGTCTCCCGTCTGGACTACTGTAACACTCTCTACATGCAGCTCCCCTTGAAGAGCACCCGGAGGCTCCAACTGGTCCAGAATGCGGCCGCGTGGGTGATTATGGGAGCGTCACGGTGCTCCCATGTAACACCTCTCCTGCGTGAGCTGCACTGGCTCCCGGTGGTCTTCTGGGTGCGATTCAAGGTGTTGGTTACCATCTTTAGAGCGCTCCATGGCTTAGGACCTGGGTACTTATGAGATCGCCTTCTGCTACTGATAGCCTCCCACCGGCCAATGCGCTCTCACAGAGAGGGACTCCTCAGGGTACCGTCAGTCAAACCATGTTGACTGGCGACACCCGGGGGAGAGCCTTCTCTGTGAGGGCATTTGCCCTCTGGAATGAATTTCCCCCAGAGATACGGATGATCCCTGCCTTGCACACCTTTTGCTGTGCCCTCAAGATGTTATTGCTTAACGCACTGTAAGCCACCCTGAGTCTCCGGAGAAGGGCGGCATATAAATCAAATTAAAAAAAAAAATTGTTCCAACAAGCTGGGTTGGCCTAAACATTGAATTTTAATGGGTTGTTTTTGTTTTAATGACACCGGGGCCAAATTATTTAATGTGTTTTTAAATTGTTTTTAAATTTTATATGGTTACTTGTTTTATCTTTGGCTGTGCACCGTGCTGAGTCCTTCAGGAGAAGGGTAGTATAAAAATTAGATTAATAAACAAACAAACAAACAAACAAACAAACAAACAAACAAACAAACAAACTAGGAGTGGGTGTAGGCTCCACTCAGGTTCACCAAAACAGCAGGAAAATACTCAAACCTCATTGGCCGAACTGTCTGACAGCTCCCTATAAAAGGGCAAGCTGTCAGACGAACCGGTTGCTGGGTTGCACCGATCTACTCAATAAAGAGCTATTATTTTATTACAAACCGCATCCTGTTTCTTCCATCGCCCGATCTAACATGTATAATCTAATAATTTATTTGAACTCAAATGTTGCTTGCAAATGATTGAATATGCTATTTCTAATTAAATTTATAATCTGAGTTTAAATTTTCTAAAAAGTGTACACGTTCTTTAACTAACAGGTCAGGAATGTCACAAGGCTCAAAACTAAAGCCTAAAATTCACCACTCATTTACACTGAATTTCATAGTTATTGGCAATTAATTAAAGATTATACAGAGTAGAATTTTATATCCAAATAACTAAATAATTAACTACCTTCACTCCCTCTTTGCCAAAAAAAAAAAAAAAAAAAAAAAGCCCACTGGCGTCTGCTTGGATGACAAAGGGTTGTTTGGGGTCAGGATGCTTCAGCACTGGTCCCTTTGCAAAAAGTTCTTTTAGTGTTTTGAATGCCTTTTCGCAGGTTAGATTCCACTGTAGGGGTTGTCCCAGGTGGAGCTTCATCCCTTGGCCTCCTGTCTTTAGGAGGTCTGTCATGGGTTTGGTAATCTTCATGAAGGAGGGGATAAATTGCCTGTAAAAGTTTGTGAATCCTAGGAAGCTTTGTAGCTATCTGTGGGTGTGAGGGGACTGCCAGCCTAGGATGGCTTGTATGTTGGCTGGGTCCATCTCTATGCCCTCGTTTGACACTTGGTAGCCCAGGTAGTTTAGCTGTTCATGGTGAAATTCACATTTTGACAGCTTGATGTACAGGTTTTCGCCAGTAGGTTTTCCAGTACCTGGCAGACTAGGGGTATGTGGTCCTTCATGGTCTCGGTGGATCATGAGGATGGTCTACCTGAATGAGGATGTCATTCAGGTAGACCAGGAACCCCTTATAGAAGTGATCATGCAGCATCTTGTTTATTAACTGAATAAACACCGCTGGGGGGCCCTGTAGTCTGAAAGGCATTACTTTGAATTGGAAGCTACCTAGGGGGCATTTGAATGCTGTTTTCCATTCATCTCCCTCCCTGATGTGAACTTGGTAGTATGCTTCTCTGAGGTCTAATTTAGTAAAGACTTTTCCTTTGGCTAGATGAAACAGCATGTTCTTCTTGAGAGGGAGGGGGATATAGGTCACACACAGAGTTTATTCCTCTAAAATCCATGCATAATCTCATGTTTCCATCTTTTTTTTTCTTTGAATAGGACTGGGGTTGTGACCCGTGGCTTGGCTGGCTTGATGAATCCCTTTGCTAGGTTTTTGTCTATGTATTTGCACATTTCTTGCATTTCCTGGGGCGTCATGGCGTACAGTTTGGGTTGTTTTGTCCCAGAGATTATTTCACTGGTGCAGTCCATCTTGCATGGGGGGGGGGGTGTTAAGATGTCACACTCGGCCTTGCTGAAGACTTCTGCAAGGTCCTAATATTCTTTGGGGATCTGTTTGACCTCTGGGATTTTGTCTGAGATGGCTGCCAATTGTTCTGGTGGGGTCTTTGGGGTGGTTTCCTCTATGGGGTGGTGCCTCTATGGTCTGGCTCCTTTTTCATCTTGAGCCCCAAGCTGGAGGGTGTCTGGGCAACTGTCATGCGGGAGCTGAGGGAGTTGCTGCCTTTCACCAATGGAGGAATAGACCATCTAACTTTCCTAAGCCCTTTCCATCTGGGCTAGCCACCGTGAGAGGGTGGCTTGGATTCTTACCTCCAATCTTGATGAAATGACATGGGACTCCTCCCACTGCAGTGAGAGGGCAGTGGAGTCCAGCTACCTGCTTTGAGATCCATCTTGCTCCAACATCTTAGACTATTTATCAAACTCCTGACCAGACTTTTTTACCTCTCATCTATGTATGGCTTATACCACGACAGACCTGCTTGTGCTGCGAGATGCCCCCCTCTCGCGGCGATGGCCTTCCACGTTATCAAAGGCCTACCTTAAGGACGGGCTTTGGAGCCCTGAGAGGTGGCATGTTTCAAAGCGGGGATTAAGGGGTTTTTTAATTAGGGTTTTTAATAATTTTTTAAGGGGAACCGGGAGGACGACCAAAGGGGATGGGGGGGGTAATCCACCAAGGTCAGAGCCGAGCCCGGCACTGGGTAACGGTTTGGAGGACATTGCACGAGGGAATGGGGAGGGGGCGGAGGGAAATACCATCTGCACGGTGGCTGGGAGGGGCAGATATGGCGGGAGCAGGGGGCCACATCATGTGTTGGGGACGCGCACTCGCTGTCTGAGAGCAATTGCGCGCCCCGGCCCCCAAGGCTCCCCTCAGATACTAGGTGGCTTAGATACTCAGGACCTGGGCCTGCGATTGATGCTGTGCAACGCTAGGTCTGTGGTAAATAAGGCCCCCCTCATTCACGATCTTATCCAGGAGGGGGGAGCGGACCTGGCAAGTATTACGGAGACCTGGTTGGGACCGGAGGGAGGTGTCCCTCTGGTCGAGATGTGCCCACCAGGTTTCAGAGCATACCATCAACCGAGAGCCCAGGGGAGGGGCGGGGGGTGGCGGTTATTATTAAAGAAGGTCTTGGTTCGAGGGAGACCACTGTGCCTCAGATTGTCGGATGTGAGTCCCTCTTCGTGAGATGGGGTCATGGGGTTCAGATGGGCTTGCTGCTTGCGTACCTGGCTCTCTGCCGCGTGGCAGCAGCCCTGCCTGAGCTACTCGACGTGATAGCCGCGGTGGCAGTTGATACACCCAGGCTTATGGTCATGGGTGATTTCAACTTGCCATCCGTTGGTGAAACGTCTGGGATGGCTCGGGAGTTCATGGCTTCCATGACGGCCATGGACCTGACCCAGTTAGTTCATGGCCCCACTCATGGGGGGGGACACACTCTAGACTTGATTTTTGTCTCTGGCCAGTGGTTGAGTGATCTTGTTATAGGGGATATAGATATGGAACCCTTGTCATGGTCAGATAACTCACTCCTTCGTCTGGACCTTCGTACCGCTACACCCCGCCGCAGGGAGGCGGACCCAATTAGATGGGTCCGCCCCAGGCGCCTGATGGATCCTGATAGGTTCCAGACGGAGCTTGGGCCAATTCCTGATGATCTGGCACACGACTCGGCCGAGGACCTAGTAGCTGCCTGGGACCGGGCGGCTGGTGGGGCCTTGGATCGAGTCGTGCCTTTGCGGCCTCTGACCCGGTGTCGATCCCTCGTGGCTCCTTGGTTCACCGAGGAACTGAGGGAGATGAAACGCCGGAAAAGACGCCTAGAGAGCGGTTGGAGGGCCAGTCGCGCTGAATCTGACCGAACACTGGTAAGGTCGCATATTAAGACCTACCTAGTGGCGATAAAGACGGCAAAGTTTAATTACTTTTCCGCCTCTATTGCGTCATCAGGGAATCGTCCGGCCGCCCTGTTCAGGGTAACCCGCTCCCTGCTCCATCTGTGACCGCGGGAGGATCCCTTGGAAGGCAGGGCGGAGGATTTCGGACAATACCTGCATGACAAAATCGCTCAGATCCGGGGGGACTTGGACTCTGACTGGGTAGATCAGGGCAGGGTGACGAGGAATAGTCTTGAGAATGTTATCTGGGAGGAGTTTGATGCTGTGACTCCCGATGATGTGGACAGGATCTTGGGGAGACTTAGTGCGGCCACATGTTTACTGGACCCGTGTCCCTCCTGGTTGGTACTGGCCTCCCGGGAGGTTACACGAGGCTGGCTCCAGGGTGTTATCAACGCTTCATTGAGTGAGGGTTACTTCCCCGCGGCCTTGAAGGAGGCGGTGGTGAGGCCTCTCCTCAAGAAGCCGTCCCTGGATCCAGCAATATTGGCCAACTACCGTCCTGTCTCCAACCTTCGCTTCCTGGCGAAGGTTGTTGAGAGTGTGGTCGCGCGACAGTTCCCGCAATTCCTGGAGGAAACATCCTATCTGGATCCGTTCCAGTCTGGTTTCAGGCCTGGGCACAGCACGGAAACGGCATTGGTCGCGTTGGTTGATGATCTCTGGAGGGCTCGGGACAGGGGTTGCTCCTCTGTTCTGGTCCTGTTAGACCTCTCAGCGGCTTTTGATACCATCGACCATGGTATCATGCTGCACCGGTTGGAAGAGTTGGGGATGGGGGGCACCGTGTTACGGTGGTTCTCCTCCTTTCTCTCTGACCGGTCGCAGTTCGTGTTGGCAGGGGGGCAGAGGTCGACCTCGAGGCCTCTTATATGTGGAGTGCCTCAGGGGTCGGTCCTCTCGCCCCTCCTGTTCAACATTTATGTGAAGCCACTGGGCGAGATCATCCGTGGCTTTGGGGTGAGATACCATCAGTACGCTGATGATACTCAGCTGTACATCTCCACCCCAGGCCACCCCAACGATGCCCTTGAAGTGATGTCCCAGTGCCTGGAGGCTGTACGGATCTGGATGGGGAGGAACAGGCTCAGGCTCAACCCTTCCAAGACTGAGTGGCTGTGGTTCCCGGCATCCCGATATAGTCAGTTGACTCCATCACTGACTATTGGGGGCGAGTCTTTGGCCCCCACAGAGAGGGCTCGCAATCTGGGAGTCCTCCTGGATACGCAGCTGTCCTTGGAGGAACATCTGACGGCTGTAACCAGGGGGACCTTTTATCAGGTTCGCCTGATCCGCCAGTTGCGGCCCTTTCTTGATCGGGATTCCTTGTGCACAGTCACTCATGCCCTCGTGACCTCTCGCCTTGATTACTGCAATGCTCTCTACATGGGGCTCCCCTTGAGGAGCACCCGGAGGCTCCAACTGGTCCAGAACGCAGCAGCGCGGGTAGTGACGGGAGCAGCGTGGCGCTCCCATGTAACACCGCTCCTGCGTGAACTGCACTGGCTCCCGGTGGTCTTCCGGGTGCGCTTCAAGGTGTTGGTTATCACCTTTAAAGCGCTCCATGGCATAGGGCCTAGCTATCTTCGAGACCGCCTACTGCCACCGACGACCTCCCACCGACCCGTGCGCTCCCACAGAGAGGGCCTCCTTGGGGTGCCATCAGCCAAACAATGCAGGCTGGTGACCCCCAGGGGGAGGGCCTTCTCTGTGGGGGCACCTACCCTCTGGAATCAGTTGCCCCCTGAGATAAGGAGAATCCATGACCTCAGTGCCTTCCGCCGTGCCCTTAAAACTTTCTTTTTTCAACAAGCCGGGCTGGCTTAATTTCTTTTTAAGGGTTTTATTAATTGTTCTGTTTTGCTTATCGTTTTTAATTAATGGGGCCAAATCTATATATATTTTAAAATGTGTTTTAATATTTGTATCTGATGTTTTTATCTGGCTGTTCACCGCCCTGAGTCCTCAGGGAGAAGGGCGGTATACAAATTCAAAAATAAATAAATAAATAAATAAATGGATGATGTCTCTATTTGCTGGTGTGGAAGGGGTTGGGGTCCTCTTCCTATCCTCAGCCTCTGGGTGCCCCAGATTGTCGGGCCCCACTTGACTAGTCAAGAGTGCCCCAGTATGACTGTGTCTGTCATTCTAAGGGCTATTATGAATCGAATTGCTTCCCAGTAGTTCACTAGCTCTAGCCTCATTGGTTTGGTCAGGTGGATGGTGTAGGCTCCCCCCAGTACAGACACATCAATCTGTTTAAATCTGATCCAGTGGGCCAGTCTTTTTTCTCTAATCCCCAGTTTCAGGACTGTGTTTAGGTTAATCAAGCATCTAGTGCAGCCTGAGTCTATTAGGGCTTGAATAGTACCCTGGTCTATGTTTTGGAGGCTGTGAGGCATATTGGGAGGACAAAGGGGTGGATCAGTTAACTCATCATCAGATCATCTTCACCATCATTCTTACTGTCATAGGGATCTGGTGATTGGTCATCGTTAGCTGCAGTTCCTCCGCTTTCTGCTGGGTGAGGAGGGACCTCTACAGCCTGGAGGGCTTTTCAGGATGTGTTGGCAGCATGCCTGGGGCCTCATTCTGGTCATGCCCTGAGTGGTGGCTCTGGCTTAGGTTTCAGAGCTGGAGTCACACATGCCGATGCAATGTGGCCCATCCCTCTGCATCTGTAGCATTTCAACTGGCTTCATGGGAGAGTTGACCTTGGAGTTGCTGCAGCCTCCTATCGGCTGGATGGTCTCCAGTCTGGTTGTCCTCTCTCCTTGGTATCCGGTTGCTTCCACATGTCATTGGTGCACAATCCACAGTCAACTTTTTTTAAAAAAAAAAAATTTATTGGTTAAAAATAATGAACAAACACAGATACAACAATACAACATACAAAACAAATAAAAATAAATCAAGTCTTACGACTCCTTTTTCCAATTTGTCACATCGGTAGATTATATTTATATTCTTATCTATACCTATATATTTATGTATAAGACAATATCACAAATTCCATGTTAAATTAACTATCTTTCTTAATTGGTACCCAATTCTTGTCTATGAATTTTAACCTCTGTTTTGTGTCCCTATTTTTGTATTCCTTTCTTTTTCTCCAATCAGTTATACCATCTCTGCCATACTAAATAATAGTCTGTTTCATCTTTTTCCTGCAATTCTTTTGTGAGCCTATCCATTTCTGCACATTCCATAATTTTGTTGATTATTTTGTTTTCTGTTGGTGTGTCTTCATGTTTCCAGTTTTGAGCGAAGACTATCCGTGCTGCCGTTAATATGTGAATTATTAGATATTTTATTTCTTTTTCGTAATGGCTTGTAATTATTCCTAATAAGAAGATTTCCGGTTTCATTTCCAATTTCTGATTTGTGATTTCTTCTATTTGTATCTTTATTGCATGCCAGAATTGCTTTGCCTTCTGGCATGACCACCACATATGGTAGTAAGTTCCTTTTTGTGATTTGCACTTCCAGCAAGTTGAGGAAGTATTTGGAAACATTTTTGCTAGGTGTGCAGGCGGGAGGTACCACAGGTAGAACATTTTATACATATTCTCTTTGTAGGGTATAGACATTGTTAGTTTATAGTTAACTTTCCATAATTTTTCCCATTTGTCCAATTCAATGTTATGTCCACAAATTTTTGCCCAAATTATCATATTTTCTTTAACCACTTCTTCTTCTAATTTATATTTTAATAAGTAATTATAAATTTTAGTTATCAATTTATCATCTGTTCCTTGTAAAATTTTGTCTAATTCATATGGCTCTTTTTGAAATCCTAATTGTACCAGGTCCGTCTTGTACCTAGATTCTATCTGTAAATATGGCCACCAATCAATGTCTATACACTGTTCTCTCAGTTCTTGTCTCGATTTTAACTCTCCTCTGCTGTTCAGCAATTCTTTATAGGTTTTCATTTTCTCCTTGTCCATGGCATTGGGGTAGATCTGTGCTTCCATGGTTGATAACCATCCTGGAATTTTATTATAATGTACCTTTCTAATCTCTTGCCATGTTTTATATAGTGCTTCTCTGATAATGTGTAATTGGAAGTATCCATGATGTTTATCTCTCCCTTCCCACAAAAAAGCGTGCCAACCTCTCTGCAAATCAAAGCCCTCTAATGTTAAGATTCTTTTGTTTTTAAGCTCTATCCAATCTTTTATCCAAGTCAATGATGCGGCTTTATAATACAGTTCCCAATCCGGTAATCCTAGTCCTCCTTTCTCTTGTGTATCTTGAAGGTATTTTATTTTAATTCTTGCCTTCTTCCCCTGCCAAATGTAGTTTGCGATCATTTTATTGAAATCTTTGAAGAAGTCTTTTCCTGGCCATATCGGAATTACTTGGAATAAATATAATATTCTAAGTAATATGTTCATTTTAATAGATGCAATTTTTCCTAAAAATGATAATTGTAACTTGCTCCATGTTTCCAAATCCTTTTTCATCTGTTTTGTCAATTTGTTATAATTATCTTCTCTAAGTAATGATGCTTTATTAGTAAGCCAGATTCCCAAGTATTTTACTTTCTTTGTCGTTTGTATTCCTAATTTATCTTCTAATTCTTTTTCTTGCAATTTTGTCAGATTCTTCGTTAGTGCTTTTGTTTTTTGTTTATTGGTTTTAAGGCCAGCCACTCTTCCATACTCCTCTATTTTTGCTAACAATTTGGTTCCTGTTACTGCTGGTTGTTCCAAGATAAACACCACATCATCCGTGAAGGCTTGCAATTTGTACTCCTCTTTTTTGAGTCTCAGTCCTTTTATTTCTTTATCTTTCCTAATTTCGTTTAGTAATGTTTCTAATGATATTATAAACAATAAGGGGGATAGGGGACATCCCTGTCTCACTCCTTTTAATATTTCAAATTGTTCTGTCATATCTCCATTTATCATAATCTTTGCAGCTTGAGAGAAGTAAATCTTCCTAATCATATTTAAAAATTTGTTTGCCGAATTCCATATTTTCGAGTTGTAATGTAAGAAATTTCCAATTCAGATTATCAAAAGCCTTCTGCACGTCCAAGAAGATTAAAGCCAGTTGTTAGTCCACGTTTTTTTCATAATATTCTAGAACGTTAATAATTTGCCTCATGTTATTTTTTATTTGTCTTCTTGGAATGAAACCATTTTGGTCTGGCTGGATATATTCATGGATGATTTTTTTCAATCTCTGTGTGATAATCAATGTAAATAATTTATAATCTACATTTAGCAGTGATATTGGCCTGTAGTTTTTGATTTGTGTGGAATCTGTTTCTTCTTTTGGAATAAGTGTGATGATAGTTTCAGTCCACAATTTGGGGATTGTAGCTTCTAAAAGTACATCATTAAAAACTTGAAGTAAAATGTTGTCCATTGGATATTGGCATGTTTTGTAAAATTCTGTTGGTATACCATCTGGTCCTGGGGTTTTATTGTTTTTTTTGTTTTTTTCTTGCCTCTATTAGCTCGGTCGTGGTCAGTGGTGGGATTCAATATTTTTAACAACCGGTTCTGTGGGCGTGGCTTAGTTGGGGTGTGGCTTGGTGGTCATGTGACCGGGTAGGTGTGGCTATGTGCATAGGGACTACTCAGAGGGCTGAAAAAAGTTATTTCTGACTGGTCCTCGCACTTATGACCATCCTCACATTTATGCCCATTGCGGCATTCTTAACAACCATGTCAGTCATTTCACCACTACTTTTCTTCACCATGGTGACAAGATAGGGCTTAAAATGTAAAATGTGAGTTCAAGGACTAGTCAAAAGTGCGAGGACTGGTCAAAAATAACTTTTTCAGCCTTCTGACTAGTCCATATGCACATAGGGACTATTCAGAGGGCTGAAAAAAATCATTTCTGACTGGTCCTCACATTTTTGACTGGTCCTCGCACTTATGACCTTCCTCACATTTATGCCCGTTGCGGCATTCTTAACAACTGTGTCAGTCATTTCACCACTACTTGTCTTCATCACAGTGACAAGATAGGGTGCAAAACATAAAATGTGAGTACAGTCGTAAGTGCGAGGACTGGTCAAAAGTGCGAGGACCAGTCAAAAATAACTTTTTCAGCCCTCTGAGTAATCCATATGCACAAAAGGATACAGCAATAGAGAGGGATGAAGGAAGGAGAAGAGAGATGGAAGAAAGAAGGAGAGACAGGGAAGGAAGAGAAGGGAGGAAGGAAAGGGAAATTAGAGTAAGAGAGAGGATAAGAGAGGGAGGAAGAGAGGAGGAGAAGAAGAGGGGGGAAGAGAAAGTAAGAAGGAAAGAAAAGAGAGAGGTGGTAGGTTTGAGGAGAAAGATTGCTGTACAGTAAAAAAGATGAAATGGAAGAAAGGCAACCCCAAACAAATATAAAGATATTAAGATAAAGAATGAATTGTTAAACTTTAAAGAATAAAAGAGAATAAATATGAATAAATAGCAGTAATTAGAAACACACATACAAACATACAATGTATTTTCTTTGGCCAGTTCACAAATTTAAACAATGTTTAGTCATTTCAATTAAATTTACAATTTCTATATTTCCTTTTTGCCATATTTATTCCTTATCTATTTTTTTAAAAAAAACAATATTACCCTTCATCCTCATCTCTAATCTTAATCAAATTCAATTTTCCCTTCTATTCTATATTATACCCCTTCTCATTGTCATCTATTTTTATATCCATCCTCACATTGGTTAATTATGTAATATTACAGTTGTTTAATATAAATTCAACATTTTAATTTAGTTATATAACTATCTTTTTTGTATATTAATCAATATGAACATGAATATTCCAATTATTTCCATGCAATCCAATTTCTTACAAATCAATTAATTATATTTACCAATAATAATAAACCAAATAATTTCCCCCATATATTCCTCCAAACCACAATTTAACCATTTCTGCTTTCAACACAATATACAATTAATAGTATCTCAATTATTACAATTCCCTATTTAAATAGAGCTTTTTTTCTTTTGTGTTTTAAAATCTTGAACTCTCCTCTTTTTCCCTAAAGAGGAACTACCTCTTTAGGGAAAACTACCTTTCTACTAAAGGTAGTTTGCACCTACCTTTTTTGGTGAGGAAAAAGAAAAGAAATCTGCCTGCCTAATTTTCCAACGTTGCAGCAACAGTAAAGCAGGCTTTTACTTTCAGTTTCGTTTTTCAGCATAGATAGGGGGAAAAAATCTGCACTCTTTGCAAGCAAGCAGCAGAGCCCTGAGCAAAACAGCTGAGAGCAAATCAGCTGAGAGTCGGGAGGCCGATAGAATCAAGGGGCTAATTAGCCTATGCTGAAGCTCCGCGGGCCAATAAAATTACAAAAAAACACTGAACTGTTTGTTAAATTGCTGGCTCGCCCGCCCCTCACCCACCACTATTTATTGGCAATAAATAGTGGTGCGGAGGGGCGGGGCAAGGGGCGGGGTGAGCCAGCAATTTAACAAAGGGTTCGGCCAAACCTCCTAGAACCAGCAGAATCCCACCACTGGTCATGGTAATTGGTCTGTTCAATACCTCTCTCTGTGTCTCTTCTAGCCCTTGAATGTTTGTTTTGCCTAGATATTCTTTAATATCATCTTCCCGGATTTCCTCTTGTTTATATAAATTCTGGAAGAAATTTTTTACTATTCATTTTTTATCTTTGTTTCTGTAGTATGTTTCCCCTACCTCGTCTTGCAGTTGGTGTATTGTTCTCTTCTCTTTTTCCTTTTTCAATTTATGCGCCAGCCAGCAACCTGTTTTATTTGCATGTTCAAACTGATTTTGTTTTGCTAATTTAATTTTCCTTGCAATTTCTGTTTGTGTAATTAAATTAATTTTATGTTTAGTGAGATTTAGCTTTCCTTTAATTATTTTATTGTAGGGTTCTTTCTGCAACTCTGATTCATATGCTCTGAGTTCTGTTAATAAGTTTTCTCTTATCTGTTGTTTGTCTTTGTTTTTCTTTGCTGTGTATGCGATAGTGAGGCCTCTTATATAGGCTTTAGCTGTGTCCCATAAGTTTTGGAGTGAGGTTTGCTCTTTCGTATTTATCTGGAAAAATGCAATCATTTCTTTCTCGATCATTTTGTGAATATTCTTTATCTTTTATTATTTCTTTATTCATCATCCATCTTCTTTATTTTCGGTATCCTTTCCATACTACCATTATTGGACTGTGATCTGCCCATGTATTTGGTGATATTTCAATGTCCTTTATCTCTTTCCTCAGTTCTGTAGTCATCCAGGCCATATCTATTCTAGACCATGATTCATGTGGGCTAGAATAGAATGTATATTGTTTTTTTTCCTTGTTCACCTCTCTCCATACGTCGTGCAATTGTAATTCATGTGCCATGTCTTTGAATGTATCTGGAAGTACTTTTTTCCTGGTTTTGTTCTTTTTATTGCTCTGGTAATCTTTTTCTGTGTCTATGATCACGTTGAAATCTCCTATGATATAGATATGCTCGTATTCCAAATCTTTAATTATATTGTGTATTTTTTTGAAAAATTCATTTTGATTTCCATTAGGGGCATATATCGATATTAATAATATTATTTTTGATTCTGTTTGTATTTCTATCATCAAAACCTTTCCGTCTTCATCTATATATATTTGCTTTGTTTTCAAATATTTCTTGATGTATACTGCAATTTCTCTTTTTTGATCAGCTAGTGAAGTGTATAGTGTTCCTAATCTTTGGTTCTCTAGTAGTTTTTGATGTTGTTTCTTGATGTGAACTTGCAAATTTATAATGTCCATCTCCAATTTTTGTAATTTTGCGAATATGTGTGTTCTTTTGGTTGGTGCGTTTAGTCCATTTATATTGATTGAGGTCATTTTTAATTCCCGTTCCATTCTTGTTGTCTATTTATTCGTTGTTCTTAGCTTTCTTGTGTTTCTTGTAATTATTTGTGTTTTTTCCCTCGCTCCCTCTTTTTCCATTCTTTCTCTCTCCAATCTTCTTTTTTCCTCTTGCTCTCTTTCTACTTCTTCTGTTCGATGTTCCTCCTGGCTCTTATTTTCTAGTTCTTCCCTGCTTTCCTGCTCCTCTTCTAACACAAAATGATGATCAAAAAATTCTTGCACTTTTTCCAAACTGTCAATCTTATATTTCTTTTCTTGCCAGGAAATCAGTATCCCTTCTGGTATTAGCCAGTGGAACATTATTTCATATTTATTTAACTGTGACGTTAAGAAGTTCTAGTTCTTCCTTTGATCTCTTATCCTTGTTGGGATTTGCTTGAGAGTTATTATTTCCTTTCCCTTATATAGGATTGCCTCTTCTCTCATTTTCCCATAAACATCTTCTTTTATGGATTTTTTGGTGAATCTAATATGTACCTCCTTAGGCAGTTTATGCCTACGTGCATAATTTGTGTGAACTCTGTAAATTTCATCCATGTCTCTTCGGATATCATCTTTATTTCTCTGCGTCGCTTCTGCTAATAACCCTGCCATTAATTCTCCTAAATCTTCATCTTTTTGTTCCACTATGTTCTGGAATCTGAGGTAGAAAGATGCTTTCTCCATCTCTAAATACGTAATTGACTCTTCCATTTCTTTATTGATTGATGTTTGGTTTTGTTCCATCATTTCCATTTTCCTATCCATTTGTTCCATTTTCATCTCCACTTTTTGGATCCTTTGCTCATCTTTCACAATGTTCTGCTGTATTTGTTCAATCTTATCATCCATTTTCTTGATATTGTCCTTTATTTCTCCCACATCCATCTTCAAATCCTCATGATTCCTTCTTGTCTCTTCATGGTTGTTTGCTATGGACTCTTGTGTTTTATTCATTCCTTCTTGTATCATAGCTAACACCGATTGAATATTTTGTATGTTAAAAGTGGAGGTCGTCTTTTCTTTCTCTGTTCCTAACATAGTATCAATTGATCTTTGCTGTGCAGGGGATGCTGTAAGTGTTGTCTGATTTGAAGTTATTTTCTTGCTTATCTTAGTTATTGATGCTGAACTTGCGGTTGTCATTTTTACTCTTTGTTTTATACTGTCTCAAAATTTCATACACTTATTTACTTTTTAGGATCTTTATATTTATACATCTATATTGGTACTTGTATAGTGTATAAATCTTAAAATAGGAACCAATAGGAGAGATACTATAACTTTATCTATATTAATATTTCTATCTCCTTAATGAATAGAATTTTTGTATATGATGTTACTTCTCTATCACACAATCACTATTTCTATATAACTTTCAATATAATTATTCAAGATTGTGTAAGTTTATTAAGTTTCAAGGTTTCAATATCCTTATATAAGGGGTAGGAAAATCAGATGGGGAAATGAGGGAAAAATCTAGGGTTTCAGCAGTTAATTAGTTTGTTCTTACTATAGTTAATTATTTATATTTGATATAAGTAATACAGTATATGTAATCAATCTAATCAATAAGATAATAAATATAAAATTCTAAACACTATTAATATTTAAGATAAATAAACTAAATAGATAACTATATCACTATATAAATATATTACTAAGCTAATAGTTGATATATGCAATTCTAAAGCAGATAATTATTTATATTTAATATAAGTAACACAGTATATATAATCAATCTATTCAATCTAAAATAGTAAATATAAAATTCTAAACAATATTAATATTTAAGATAAATAACTAAATAGATAGGTCAGTATAATAGATAAGTATATCACTATATAAATATAGTAGTAAGCAAATAGTTGGTATATGCAACACTAAAGCAGTTATATCTCAACTATTCAGTAGAGGATAACAATCCAAACTGCCTCAATTAATAATTCTTAATAATCAGTAAATATCTCTATTCAAATTAAGCAATTATATATTATACTACGTTGCTTGATGTTCGTTTTCCTTCCATTTTGCAATCTTCTTTCACTCTTGCATCACTTGCCTTCCTGTCTCTGCCAGTTATTTTCAAAGTCTCTGCTCTTCAGTATCCCAGTATCCAGGAGTCAAAATGTCCAAAAGTTGTATTTTTATAATCAGTTCAGCCTTTCAGATCATTAATTTCCAAAATTGATCTCTATGAGTCTCTCCATATTAACACCGTTTCTCCAGTCTCTGTTGTAAATTAGTCCCCCACTTCCTATTTCCGCTTTAATAGATACCGGTCGATCTCACCGTTTTCCTTCCTTAAATCACTGGCCTCTTTCTCAGTCAATTCAAAGTTTATTTTAAGGCTTTAAGGTTTAAACCGGTTTCTAGTTGCAAGTATTGCAGCTTCCGTTACCACCGTCCATTCGTCTTCCACACTCCCGCTTGGCACTCCGTGCTCTCCTATTCTCAGGCTTCTCTCTCCACAATCACAGTTCTAGTCCCAGTCGCTTCTTCTATGTAACCGGCTTGTTTTTGTTGTGGCTCCGTCCTCCAAGCCTATCTTATTGAAGGAAGAAGGCTCCGAACATGAAGAAGAGGAGACAGCCAGGCCTCCCTCTCCAGGACCCTCCTCTCTGGCAATGCCTCAGGTGTCTCCTGAAGCAGAAGAGATTGGCCAGGAGCCAGGTGTTTCTGAGCCGTGGATAGTGATGAAGAAACATTGTGGTTGGACCCACGCCAGCGTCGGAGAGACAAGCGGGCACAGCAGAAAAGGAGACATGCCAGAGATTAAGCTGAGTCACTGGACCACACCCCACAGGCTATAAAAGGGAGTGTGGTGGCCATTCAGACTCTGTGACGGACAAAGCTAATCTCTGGCGAGGCACTTTGCACCTTCGGACACAACACCTATTTGCTGTGGATTTAATTACAAACTGGACTATTCAAACTGTGTGTATTTTTGTCTGTGTTATCGGAGTAAAAGTTCTTGGCAGGCAGCCACGGAGTTGCTGCCAAGTTCCTTATCACTGACGTTGAGTGTTTGAAGAGTTTATTTAACCCTCGGCTGGCTGGTTGGGTGTGTGTGTGGTACGGGGACAGAACATCTTGTCCGTCACCCCAAACATTAACCCATCTCTAATCGAGATGGACCCACAACTGCAACAAATAATACAACAACTACAAGCTGATAATCAGTTCCTGCAGCAGCAAGTTGGCCAGCTAACTGCGCAGCTGGCTTTGGGAAATGCTCCTGCAGCTGTCCCCCCACCTCCTCCTCCTCCCCATCGGAAATGCCCTATCAATGTGCCAGATAAGTTCTCTGGACAGCAGGAGATGTTCCCGGCCTTCATGGGACAATGCCAACTGTTTATGGCTATGAGGCCGGAGGACTTTCTGGATGACTGGGCTCTGGTGGCATTCGTAATTAACCTCCTCTCTGGCAATGCCGCCCGATGGGCCACGCCCCTATTGCTGCAGAGTAGCCCCTTGTTGGCAGATTATCAGGGCTTTTGGCAACATCTGAGGGTGATGTATGAGGACCCCCTGAAGACTCAGACGAAAGCCAGGCGTCTCAAGGACCTCTGTCAAGGGAAGCGCCCCCTGCAGGAATATGTGGCTGAATTTCGGCTTCTGAGCCAGGACTGACTGGAACGATGCAGCGTTAAGGGACGCTTTCCAGGATGGCCTCTCCGACGACCTGCAGGACGAGCTGGTTCGGGTGGAGGCGCCTCAGACCCTCGATGCCCTCATAACGCAATGTCTGCGCATCGATGCCCGCTTCCAATGGCGCAAGACCCGCCGGCCCATCCAGGAACCCCCGATCATTTCTGCACCCCTGCATCCCGCACCAACAGCGTCCCGGGTCACCCCGCATTTCATGGCAACCGCAGAGGAGCCCATGGAGCTGGGAACGGCTCGACCTCACCTGACAGCCAGGAGCGAATGCGGAGACGCCAAGGGGGATTGTGCCTCTATTGCGGGGAGGCTGGACATTTTGCCGCCTCCTGCCCCAGGAAGCGCAGTGGGGTGCTCAAGCCTGTTCCGGAATCTCGGCATGACCAGCCAGGAAACGGGGCAGGCCTGGCCTGCGGGAAACCTTAGGCCGGGCACGTATTAATGCCCTGCCTGATTCAGCAGATGTGGATGGTGAGCCCCCTCCGCACCTGATTCTGGACACCCGGGTTTTGTTGGCCAACCGGTTGGAGAGGCTTCAAGCACATGCGCTGGTGGACTCGGGGGCCACGACGAACTTCATGGACCAGGCCTTTGTGGCCCATTTTAAGGTTTCCTTGGTTCCGGTGGACCCTCCGTTGAGGGTCAAGACTATTGATGGGCGGGAACTTGTAGCTGGGCCCATTAAGTTCATGACTCAGCCTTTGAGCCTCGCCATTGGGGCCCACGAGGAAACGATCCAATTTTATGTGATGGCGGACCTGCATTTCCCGCTGGTCTTGGGGATGGCCTGGTCGAGGAATGCCATCTCCTTCCCGAGCCTGCAGTGTGTCGACCACATCCACCACACCTGTGCCAGCCAGGATGTCTCCACCCCTGCCGTCTCTTTGCCTCCTGAGCTGATGCCCTTCGCCAACGTGTTCAGCGAAAAGGAGGCGGACCGCTTACCCCCGCATTGACCCTATGACTGCCCAGTGGACCTGATCCCCAATGCGCCACTGCCCGCAGGATGCCTGTATTCCATGTCGGAGCCTGAGTTGGCCGCCCTACGGGACTTCATGGACAAAAACTTGGCCCGAGGGTTCATCCGGCCTTCGTCCTCCCCTCTCTCGGCCCCAGTCCTCTTCGTGAAGAAGAAGACGGGGGACTTATGCCTGTGCTGCGATTACTGGTGCTTGAATGCCATCACCGTGCGGAATCGTTACCCCCTGCCGCTCTTCCCGGAGCTGATGGATAGGTTGCGGGAGGCCTCGATCTTCACTAAGCTTGATCTCCGAAGGGCCTACAATCTGGTGCACGTGCGAGAGGAGGACGAGTGGAAGACAGCGTTTGGCACCTGATACGGCCACTTCGAGTACACCGTCATGCTGTTCAGGCTGACCAACGCCCCCGCAGTCTTCCAGCATCTAATGAATGACATTTTCCGGGACATGTTGGACCGGTTTGTGGTTATATACCTGGATGACATTTTGATCTATTCCCGGACCCAGGAAAGCCACCTCCAGCATATCCGCCAGGTCCTACAGTGCCTGCGGGAGCACCAACTCTATGCGAAGTTGGAGAAATGTTTCTTCTTCCAGACTTCCATAGAGTTCCTTGGGCACATCATCTCCCCCGAAGGCATCGCCATGGACCTGCACAAGATAGAGGCCTTGCGTAGTTGGGAACCCCCTCTTTGGGTGAAGGACATCCAGCGTCTGTTGGGGTTCGCCAACTATTACTGAACCTTTATCCCGGGCTTCACCACCAGCCGCTGACCCAGCTCCTTCGGAAGAAGGTTCCGTTCCAGTGGGGCCCCCCGCAGCAACAGGCCTTCGAGGTCCTGAAACAGGCCTTCATCATGGAACCTGTCCTGAGGCACCCCAATCCACATTGTCCATTCGTGGTCAAGACGGATGCGTCCAATGTGGCAATTGGGATGGTGCTGCTACAGGCCCCGATGGATAGTGGCACACTTTTTCCCTGCGCTTATTACTCCCGGAAACTCAATCCTTCCGAGCGCAATTACACCATCTGGGAAAAAGAGTTGCTAGCTATCAAGGCTGCGTTCGAGGCTTGGCGGCATCATCTCGAGGGGGCCCGATACCAGGTGGAGGTGCGGACGGACCATCGGAACCTGGAACACCTCACCATGGCCAGGAAGTTGAACCAGCGGCAGATCCGGTGGTCGTTGTTTTTCGCCCGGTTCAACTTCCACATGACTTATATCCCGAGCGGCCACAACCAGAATGCAGATGCTCTATCCCACAAGCCGGAGTACTTTTGCCCTAAGGACTCCCTTCCCCCATGGACGGTGCTGCCAGTGGAATCCTTGGCCGCGGTCCAGGAACCGACGGACTTGCAGGCTCAGGTGCTGGAAGCGCAGCGTCAGGGTGACTGGTCGCAGCAACAGAAAGTGGAAGTTGGCCCTGCGTCCCCATGGACTTTGGAGGAGGGCTTGTTGAAGCACCGGGGCCGGTTGTACGTGCCCACGAGTCCACTCCGAGCCCTCATCATGAACCAGTGCCATGGCAACCCCGCGGCGGGACATTTCGGGTTCTTTAAGATGCTGAATCTGGTGATGTGGACTTTTTGGTGGCCTCGGGTACGGCATGATGTGCATGCATACGTGACGTCCTGTGTGACATGCCGACAGGCCAAAGCCATGTCCGGCCCACCTCCTGGACTCCTCCAGCCACTGCCGACACTGGAGAGACCGTGGGGAGCCATCTCCATGGACTTCCTGATGGACCTGCCACTGTCCACTACGTTCACGACCATCCTCGTGGTGGTGGATGCGCTCATGAAGATGGCACATTTTATCCCATGCCATGGACTGCCATCAGCCCGCACCACAGCCCGGCTGTTCCTGCAACACATCTTCCACCCCCATGGCCTGCCGGACCGGGTGGTTTCGGACTGCGGGGCCCAATTCACGGCCCACTTCTGGAAAAGCCTGGTGGCTGCGTTGAAGGTGCAGGTGTGCCTGTCATCGTCGCACCATCCAGAGACTGATGAGGAAACGGAGAAGGTCATCGGCATCCTCGAACAGTACCTCCGCTGTTTCATCAACCAGCAGCAGGACAACTGGGCCGAGTACCTTCCCCTGGCGGAGTTAACCTTTAACAACTCCCAACACACCTCCACCCAGATGACCCCATTCCATGCCAATGCGGGATATCACCCACGGCTTTTCCCACTGTCCATCTTGGACTCCCCTCTTCCCGAGACCCAGGACTTCCTCTCGGAACTGCAAGCAGTGCAGTAGCTGGTGCGGCGGCAGCTGATCTGGGTGAAGGAGGACTACAAGTGGGTCGCCGACCGCTTTCGACGGGTGATGCCACCGCTGGAAGTGGGAGACTGGGTATGGCTGTCCACGAAACACCTCCCCACGGACCGGCCAGTAAAAAAACTCGACCACCATTTTATTCGTCCCTTCCCGGTCAAGGCGGTCATCATCCCTGTGGCCTATCGGTTGACTCTGCCACACTCTATGCAACTTCACCCTGTTTTCCATCGGTCCCTTCTGGTCCCTGAGGCTCCGCCGTGCCACCTCCGGCATCCAACGACTCCTGCTCCCCCGCCCACTGTTGCCGAGGACGGCTCCATGACGTATGAGGTGGACAGCATCCGCGACTCCCATTGGCTGAAGGGGCACTTCCAATACCTCATCGCCTGGAAGGGGTACGGGCCCGAGGATTTCAGCTGGGTGGACGCTTCTTCCGTTCAGGCCCCTGACCTGGTATGGGCCTTTCACGACCAGTTCCCGTCCTGACCACATCCCGACCATCAGTCCCGGGGGAAGGGCCCTGCGGTGGGGGATAGTGTTGTGGCTCCATCCTCCGAGCCTATCTTATTGGAGGAAGAAGGCTCCGAACATGAAGGAGAGGAGTCGGCCAGGCCTCCCTCTCCAGGACCCTCCTCTCTGGCAATGCCTCAGGTGTCTCCTGAAGGAGAAGAGATTGGCCAGGAGCCAGGTGTTTCCGAGCCATCGGATAGTGACGAAGAAACATTGTGGTTGGACCCACGCCAGCATCGGAGAGACAAGCGGGCGCAGCAGAAAAGGAGGCGTGCCAGAGATTAAGCTGAGTCACTGGACCACACCCCACAGGCTATAAAAGGGAGTGTGATGGCCATTCAGACTCTGTGACGGACAAAGCTAATCTCTGGCAAGGCACTTTGCACCTTCGGACACAACACCTATGTGGATTTAATTACAAACTGGACTATTCAAACTGTGTGTATTTTTGTCTGTGTTATCGAAGTAAAAGTTCTTGGCAGGTAGTCATGGAGTTGCTGCCAAGTTCCTTATCACTGACGTTGAGTGTTTGAAGAGTTTATTTAACCCTCGGCTGACTGGTTGGGTGTGTGCGTGGTACGGGGACAGAACAGTTTTATATTTCACAGCTCTTTCACAGCTCTTTTACCAGTATGACTTCTGGGATTCCTCTGTTTCCACCGCCCCTTCTCCTTTCGCACTGTCACTTTCACTTTAAAATGCTTCTTCCGCTCCTCTCACCTTTTCGTCACCACTTATCTGGCTGTCATTCGCAATTTGCTTGGAATATCGATCTCTCCACTCACTTCTCCCTCTTCTCCTCACTCTATAATTGTACCACTTTCGATTTTCACGTTTCTTGTTTATTTCTCTCACTGATGCGATCTCTTATTTTGATTTTCTCTTCCCACTCTTCGGTTGTCAGTGCTCGGGCCAGCAATTTTCCTCACCGGAATTAGGAGGCTTCTCCTGAACCTTCGGGGAGATTGCTTTTCTCTCCTAGGTCCTTGAAGATTCCTCTTTTTTCTATTGATCTCTCCAGGATCAATAGTGCCTCGATCAGCTTCCTGGTTAGGAATATTGGGACTTCAAGAACAGAGCATTGTTCTCTTCATCCCAGACACATTGACATCACCACCGGAAGCCCACAGTCAACTTTTATGGCTACTCGGAACCACTCAGAGAGTTGGTTTGGACTGTCCTGATAGGCAGTTACTTGGGCAATTTGCTTGTCCATGCTCATTCTGAAAAAGTGAACTAATAGCCATTCCGGCAAAGGGGGTAGCTTCCCCAAGATTCTCTTGAATTCACAGATGTCTTCCTTAATGTGTCGCCCTCTTTGCTTTAGATTTCGAAGCTCATCCTCTGCATACTGATCCTCCTCCACCTCCTCAAATCTGGCTTCTAGATCTTGTAGGAAGTTGTTGACATCTTGCAGCTGGGGGGCTCTCCTCTTATGGAAGGCTGCTAGCCATTCCTTTGCTTCTCCCTCTAGCCCCCTGTTGATGGTATGGCTCTGTGTGGTGGGTAAAGATGTCCATAGCACTCTAGGTGGACTCTAGCAGAGTCAAGGAATAGAGTCCCCATCGAATTTCCCCCTGAATCGGGGCAGTTCATTCAGCATTGCTCCTCCCTCATTATGTTGGGCCCTGTATGCCTGCACTTGGTGTGTTTGGTGATCTCCTTTGGCTCTAGTTTGTAAAGGGGGGGGGGTGCCAGCCTTGGGCAGCTTGCCTGTTGCATGGAGGAGCCACCAGGAGCAGCCTTGGCTCCTTCTCCTTCTGGTGGGTGGAGAAGAGGGGCTGCATTCCCATCTATGTCTCCTCACTTCAAAGGACTCAGTTGCAACCCCCTCTCTTTTGTGTGGCACAATGTGTTAGGTGTTTTGTGCCAGCCATGGCAGTTTCTTAAAAGGCCACCAGATGGGAGCAAAGAGGGACTTTTGATCTCACTGGTGGGTCAAGGGGCTCTGGCCCCTGCAGCCCAATTGGGGAGAGTTAATGGCCCTCCGACCCTCTCACACACCTTGGTAAGGGAGGGGTCAAGGGCCCCTATAAGAACCCCTGCACAGGGGCTGCTCTTTATGCTCTTGTTCTAACTTCCTACGGGAATGATCCATGGGCTCAATCCAGGCATGGATGCCTCCATGCCAGGGAACTCATTCTACCTACTTTATTTTTAAATAAAGTTTTAAGTTGATTGCATCCTTGCGTGCTGCCAACATGATTGCTGTTATTCTGGCATCTCTGGACAAAAGTTGGGGCAATTTTATTGTCTCAGTAGAGGGAACCAGGAAGGAAGCCATGACTCTGTCCTACCTCACAGGGAGGCTCAATGAGGAAGACAGGAGGTGTAAAGATGCAGGAGAATACACCAGGGCCACAACTCAGTACATCAATAGGAGGCACCAGACTTCAGAGCAGGTTAACGCTCTTCCCAAGTGTTTCATCTGTGGCTCTGAGGAGCATCTGAAGAAGGACTGCCCCCATTACAGGCAAGGACCTAAGCGTGGTTCCAATCAAGGAAGGGCCAGGGGGCAGAGAAGGAGACCTGGTGGGGGCAAAGGTGGTGCTAAGGGCAATTTTGTGTGTACTACTTACCTCACCCCCACCAAAAAGGCTGATGGCCCTATTGGCCTCTGGTTAATGGACTCTGGGGCTTCATCTCACATTGCTAACATGAAGCAAGGCTTTAAGAGGTTAAGGAGAATTAATTCCTCTGTCAAGGTTGCTAATGGTAACAATGCTTTGGTTGTTGGGGAGGGCACTGTCTCTGTACCAGGGCTGGGCAATGTTGAAAGTGTGTTGCATGCTCCCTCTATCATCAATAACCTATTGAATATAACCAAGTTATGTGATAATGGCAGGGTGGAGGTATTGTTTCGCAACGGGAGAAGTCATGTCACTCGAGACAAAAAGGTCATTGGTAATGTTACCATTATAAATGGTTTGCCATATTTCTCCCCCGAGTACCCAGCTACAGGAGACAGCTCACAGGGTGCCACCTCAGAAGGGGCCTGTGTGCAGAGAGAGAGAAAGGCCCCATAGCCAGCCCCAAGCTGTCAAAGGGGCACAAGGCCAAAGCAATTGCGCCCATACTGCCTCAGCCAGCCCCACGGCCTTCCAAGGCCAATGCGGGCAAGAAACCCGAGCCTCAGCAGGCACCTAAGGCAGATAAGCCCCAAAAAGGGCCTAAGGTGCCAGCACCGCCCAAGGCAACTAGAGCCAAGGGGGTGTCAGTGGGGAAGCCACTTCATACCAAATGTGCCCACCTCTTACATCAGAGATTAGGCCATGCCAGCTTCCCAGTGGTCAAAAAGATGGGGGAATTTGCTGAGGGGATTCACCTCCAGAATTGTGAGGTGTTTCTGGACTGCACCATCTGTAAGAGGGCAAAGAGGAAGGCTGCCCCAATACCTAAGGTGTCACTACGTAAAACCCAATACCCATATCAATTAATACATGTTGATTTGGTTGGGCCATTTACACCGTCCCTAGGGAAAAGGCAGTATTTCCTCACTGCCGTCGATGACTTCTCAAGGTACGGCCATGTTTATACCCTCATAGAAAAGTCTGAAGCCTTTGATGCCATAAAATCACTGTACAACTACGTGGAAACCCAGTACAAGACCAAGATCGTGCAGCTGCAGAGCGACCGTGGGGCCAAGTTCATGTCCCGAAAGTTCCAGGACTGGGTAAAGCATAAGGGCGTACACCATTTTTGTACAGTGCCTTTTACTCCTGCGCAGAATGGTGTGGTAGAAAAATTGAATGGTATCCTGCAGACTATGGTGCGTAGTCTGATTGCAGATGCTGGGGTTGCAGAATCATACTGGGCGGAAGCGGTACACTACGCCAATTACACCCTGAACCGTACCTGGAGCAGCGTTGTGAACCAGACCCCATACTTTCTGGTCCACGGTAGGAAGCCAAGTTTGGGACATTTACGTGTATTTGGCTTCTACACTTGGGTCCACACCCCCAAGCAGCTGTGGAAGAAGGGATGATCCGTCTCCCAGAGACTGAGGTTCTTGGGCTATGCCTCTGGCTCCAAAGCTTACCGGTTCCTGGGAGAAGGGAGCAGGACTGTGACCTCCCAATCTGCCTCCCAATTCTTCGAAGAGGACTCCAATTGGACCCAGATCCACTCAAATGATCTGGGCCCATACATCAACCAGCACAGTAAGGCCGCACCAACCATGACACCACCCGAGATAACCACAGACCCTGCCACCAACGAGAGCAAGGAACAGGATGAAGAGGTCAGCCTACCTGGTCCAGATGAGGAGGATGAGTCGTCCAGTCCTGAGGGAAAAAACATGCCATTGTCACCTGACTCTTCACCTCCAGTGACGCTTCAGAGGCCCATGATGCCCAACGCCTGGGACCGAGGGCCTCCACATCCCGGTCGTGAACAGCCAGTCAGCAAGGAACCTGCAGAAGAAAAGGGCAGTGATTGGCAGGAGGTCAGAAGGTCAAAGAGGTCCAACAAGGGGGTCCCACCAAAGAAAATCAACATTGGGCATGTGTTGTAACTCCGACCCCTGAGCCCGTCTTATCGGAGGAAGAAAACTCCGAAGGTGAAGGAGAGGAGTTGGCAAGGCCTCCCTCTCCAGAACCCTTCTCTCTGGCAATGCCTCAGGTGTCTCCCGAAGGAGAAGAGATTGGCCAGGAGCCAGGTATTGCCGAACAGTCGCAGTCGGACAATGACGGAGATAAGTCTTGGCTGGATCCATGCCAGCGTCGGAGAGACAAGCGCATGCAGCAGAAAAGGAGGCGTGCCAGAGATTAAGCTGAGTCACTGGACCACACCCCACAGGGGATAAAAGGGGGTGTGGTGGCCATTCAGGCTCTGTGACGGACAAAACTAAACAACTAGCGAATCACATTGTATCTCTGAAACTACGTTATCTGCCTGCCTTGGATTTAATACAGACTGGACTTGACAATTCTGTGGCTTTGTGTATTTGTTTTGGTTTATCTGACAGAGGAGAAACACTTCCCTCTGTGAGTAATATTCTTGGCAAGCAGCTACTGGGTTACTGCCAATCCTGTTATCAAAGGAATTTATTGTCTGCAAGTTTTATTTAACTCCTGGCTGACTGTGTGTGTGTGTGAGACAGGGACAGAACATCTTGTCCGTCACCTGAAATTTAACCCATCTTTTAACCAAGATGGACCAACAGCTGCAGCAGCAGCTACAGCAGATGCAAGATACTAATCAGCTCCTGCAGCAACAAGTAGTTCAGTTAACCGCCCAACTTGCTTTGGGGAATGCTCCTGCAGCTTTCCCTCTCTCTCCTCCTCCCCGTGGGAAATGCCCAGTGAACATGCCAGATAGGTTTTCTGGGCAGCCGGAGATGTTCCCGGCCTTCATGGGACAATGCCAATTATTATTATTATTATTTTTATTGAAAAGTTTTATGAAAAATACAAACATTTTCACCCCCCCACCCTTCCCCCCTCACCCCCCCCTCCCCTTCCCACCCTCCCTTCCCCTCCCTCCCCCCACCCCCCTCCCTAGACTTCCCAGAACGAGCACAGGGTATAGCATTCACAAACCAAGAACTAAAATGTGCTAACAAATTATTACATTTCATATTCTCCCTAGGTCCTTAACTCCTTATAACTCAGAAAAAACAAACATAAACTACTTAATATTATTTCATTCATAAACTATATGAATCTTCTTATTCGGATACTTCTTCTGTATGTAATCAATCCATTTTCTCCATTCCGATATATATCTCTCATTTGAATGGTCTTTAAGGTATGATGAAATTTTTGCCATTTCCGCCAAATGCACAACTTTTAATGTCCATTCCTCAATAGTAGGTGGATCTTCCTTCTTCCAGTACTGTGCCACCAGTAATCTGGCAGCTGTTATTAAGTTCAAAACCAGCTTAGTCTCTATTACAGTACAATCTGTAACTATTCCCAACAGAAAAAACTGTGGTGTAAATTTAATTTTTTTCTTCAAAATATTTTGAATAATCCACCATATTTTTATCCAAAAAGCCTTAATCTTTTTACATGTCCACCATATATGAAAATATGTAGCATCTTCACACTCACATCGCCAACACTTGGGTTGTAAATTTGGATACATACAAGCTAGTTTTTTTGGGTCTAAATGCCATCTATAAAACATTTTGTAAAAATTCTCCCTTAAATTTTGTGCTTGTGTAAATCTTACATTTCTAACCCATATCTTTTCCCATGTTTCCATCATTATTGGTTCACCTACATTTTGTGCCCATTTTATCATACAACCCTTGACTAAGTCTGTTTCTGAATCTATTTCCAATAATGCATTGTACAATCTTTTTATGTGCATTTGACCTTCATCTCTTATTTGCTTTATCAAATTCTCATCCTGCTGCAAAATACCAATTTTTTGATCTTCTCTCCATCTGGCCAGCAGCTGTCCATATTGAAACCAAGTCTTAATAGTCCCTTCTTCTTTTAATTGTTCCATGGATTTGAACTGTAGTCTGACTCCTTCCTTATAAAGGAGTTCCTTATATGTAATCTTATCTTGCTTTTGCTCTAAATTTATGTTCTCTATCGCGTGTCTGGGTACTGTCCATATTGGTAACCTATCATTTAGTTTATATTTATACTTTTTCCAGACATGCAATAGAGCATTTCTTAATATATGACTTTTAAAAGTCTTATCTACTTTCTTATCATACACTAAGTAAGCATGCCAGCCATAAACCAAACCATATCCTTCAATATTCAATATCTTTTCCTCCGTTAAGTTTATCCAATCTGTGATTGCTGAGAGGGCAGCAGCTTCATAATACAATCTTAAATTGGGCATCTTAAGACCACCTCTTTCTCTAGTATCTTGCAATATCTTTTGTTTGACTCGTAGTTTCTTCCCTGCCCACACAAACTTATTTATGCCCTTCCGCCATTCCTTCAAATTCTCATCTTTTTTAAGTATTGGTATCATTTGAAAAAGAAATAGAAATTTTGGTAAAATATTCATTTTTACAGCAGCTATCCTTCCCAGCAAAGACAGTTGTAGTTTTTTCCAGTTGTCCAACTCTTTCTGTATTTTGTGACATAATGGTTCATAGTTATACTGATATAATTTCGTATTTGCAGTCATAATATAGACCCCCAGATATTTAACCTTCTTAACTACTTCAAATCCTGTTAACCTTTCTATCTCTTCTTTTTGGCTCCTAACCATATTTTTAGCTATTATTTTTGTTTTAGCTGCATTTATTTTAAAACCAGATACTTGTCCGTATAAGCAGGTTATATCCATCAAGGCTGTAATCGATTGTACCGGTTGGGTTAAGGTAACAACCAGGTCATCCGCAAATGCTCGTACCTTGTATTCATGCTGTCTAATTTTAATTCCCTTAATTGTATTCATCTCGCGTATCTTGTTTAATAAAATTTCCAGCGTCAAAATGAACAATAACGGGGACAAGGGACAGCCTTGCCTTGTTCCTTTTTCTATATTAAAAACATCTGTTAAACCACCATTAACTATTATTTGCGCTGTTTGTTTTTGATATATTGCCTTAATAGATTGTACAAATTGTTCTCCAAATTGCATCCTTTCTATTAGTTTAAGTAAAAATTGCCAATTCAATCTATCAAAGGCTTTCTCAGCATCCAAGAACACAAGCACTGCGGGGACCTGGTTGTTCCTTCCCAAATACTCTAATAAGTTAACAATTTGCCTTACATTACCCTTCATTTGTCTACCATTTATAAAACCAGTTTGATCATGGTGAATCATTTGCTGCATGACTGTCATTAATCTATTTGCCAAAATTTTTGCAAATATCTTATAGTCTGTATTTAATAATGAAATTGGCCTATAATTTTTAGGATCTGTATCGTCATGCCCTTCTTTTGGTATCAACGAAATAAATGCTGTCTTCCAAGATGGAGGTACCTCTCCTCCCTGTTGTATATTGTTAAATAATTCTTTCAGCGGTTCTATCATTTCCTCCTGTAAGGTTTTATAGTAAATAGCTGTCAAACCGTCCGTCCCAGGAGCTTTACCCACTTTCAACTGCTTAATTGCTAACCCAATTTCCTCAGAAGTTATCGATTGATTTAAACTATCCCTCTGCTCATTTGAAATTGTATAAATATTCTCTTTCTGCAAATATCTATCTATATCTATATCTTTAATTTTATCACCAGTATACAGCCTCGAATAAAACTCTAAAAAAGATTTTTTAATCAATTGTTGCTCCTAAACCTCTTTACCCTTATATTTTATTCTTTCTATTGTCCTTGATTTTTGCTTTTTCCTTAACAAATATGCTAACCACCTGCCTGGTTTATTGGCATTGTAAAAAGTATTATGTTTTGCATATCTTAAATTAGTTGCCACTTGATCTGCTATTAACATATTAAATTGACCTTTCAATAAATTGATTGCCTCTTTAATTTTCTTATCTGTTGGATTAGCTACTAAAGCCCGTTCCTGTTTACTAATCTCATCTTCTAATTCTTTTCTTTTTGTCCCCTGTTTCTTTCTATATTTATTATTCAAATATATCAAAATTCCTCGCATATATGCCTTACTTGCATCCCATACCATTTCCATCGATGTGCCCTTTTGCATATTCATAACAAAAAATTCTTTCATAAATTTTTTACACTCTTTTACATTTTCTTCATACCTAAACAAATTATCATTTAACCTCCAGGACCTCCTAGGCCCTTTCTCATACTCCAATTCCAGCCAAACTGGACTATGGTCTGTCAATGTTCTTGAGCAAATCTTCGTATTTTTCACCCTGGATAAAAGATCGCTGGTAATTAATATAAAATCAATCCTTGAAAAGGATTGATGTCTATCTGAAAAAAAAGTAAAATCTTTTTCTTCCAGGTTTCTTTCACGCCAGATATCTCTCAACTCCCAGTCATCCATCATTTCCCAAAACGCTTTGGGCAGTTTTGCTCTTGTTGACACATTTTGTTTAGGTCCCATCTTGTCTTTTTTAACATCCAAAACACCATTCCAGTCGCCTAACAGGATACAAGTTTTATATGCCCAGTGTGTCAATTTTGAATGTAGTAAATTATAAAAGTTTTCTTGTTGTTGATTTGGGGCATAAACTCCGATTACAAGTATTTTTTCTCCTTTTACTAAAAGTTCTATCGCTAAAAATCTGCCTTGATCGTCTGCTTCAATTAATTTAGCAACTAAGTCTCTTTTCAAATATATAACTATACCATTTTTCTTTTCTGGTGCTGCTGCTACGTAAGATGTACCAAGTCTTGCATTAATCAGATACTTTTGATCTTGTATTCTTATATGAGTCTCTTGTAAACAAATTATTTCATTCTTAAATTGCTTAAGATAGTGAAATATTTTTCTTCTTTTCTGTGGAGAATTCAAGCCATTAACGTTCCAAGTCAAAAATCTAGTTCCTATCTCTGGGCCTTTGGAGCCTCTGAAGCAAGTCCTGATGCTCTGATCTCATTTGAGTTTTAGGTCTTGCTCCCCCCACTGCTCCTGTTCTAGTAGTATCTTGAATCATTTCTTGAGTTGCCATCTGGGATTGTTGCTGTCTTAATTCTTCCTTGAGTCTAGCTGTCACCGATCTGGTCTGTCTTTGATCCTTTGGTAACTGTGAGAAATCAATCAGCGCCAACTCTTGAGTAGCCATTTGAATTTGTATTTCTTCTTGATCAGCCAAAGCTCCCCCCTGAACTACTGTCAAGAGCTCTTCTGTCTCAGCTTCCATTACTTCTTTCTTTCTTTTGCCTTCTGGTGATTTAGTTGATTTGGGTGTGCCAGCCTTTAATACATTAGTATGAAAATCTCTTGCTTTCCAAATTGTGTTAAGCCGATATCTTTCTCCTGAATAAGTCACCACTAGTCCAGTTGGCACCTCCCATCTGTACTGTATCTGACGTTTTCTCAGTTCATCCACCAGAAAGGCATACTCCCTTCTAGCTCTCAAGATCTTAGGGGGGATTTCTTTCATTGTCATTACTTCCTGGCCTTCCATCCGAAGCTTGTTTTTAAAAGTAGCCTGTAAAATTTCGTTGCATACTCTCCTTGTAGTAAAATATATCACAATGTCTCTTGGTAGATGTTTCTGTCTAGCAATCCAGGAGTTAACACGGTACAGCTTGTCCATCTGCCAGCCCAGATCATTTTTGGACTCCTCCACCAGCGGTGCCAATGCCTCAGACATCATTTCTCTCAAATTCTCTTGTTTATTCTCCTTCACCCCTCTAAATCTTAAAGCAAATTCCATATCTCTGTATTTTACCATTATTACGTCGTCTTCAGCCCTTTGAATTCTGTTTTGAGCTTCTCCTATTTTGCTATCCAAAATTTCAGAAGATTGTTTAATTTCCTCAACTCTGTCATCCACCATCTCAATATTGCTTGCCAGACACTTAAATGCCATTAATATATCATCCCTAATCCCCTGATTGCGAATTGCAATCTCATCTGACACAGCCTGTATCTTTTCATTAGTTTCCTTAATTTTTTCATTAGTTTCCTTAATTTTTTCATCAATCACATCAACAATTTTATTTTGTGTGATTTGGAGAGCTTGTTGCAACATTTCCAACGTTAAAATCTGTGGATCCGCTGGAGGAGCAGAAACTTGTAATCTAGGAATATGAGCTGGGGAGCTACCAGCACTCCCAGTTCCTTTAGTAGGAACAGTTTTTACAGACTTTGAGGCCATTTCCAGTTTGAAATTAGTCTTTATATTTACTCAGAGTCAAAAAGCAGAGTTCCTCAAAAGATTTCCCAATGTTAATTAACGTTTAAAATCCTCCTTCTGTCAGCACAAAAGCTTTTTTTTTTCCCAAGCGAAGGGCTGCCAGCAAAACGAAACTTTTCCTCTAACTTTCCGTTTCCCCCGCCCTTTCAAGCTTCAATCGCCATATTGTTGCAAAGTACTAAGTGATTACTTCCGAAGGAGGCTCTAGGCATTGGAGTTAGGTAAAAAATACTTGCAGTCTGATTTCTCCTTGCTCGTTCCGCCTGCTGTTAGTTCAAGATGTTAATTCCCTCATTTCCATTCAGCAAGATTGGTCGCGGCTTCTAATTCCGCTAATTAACTAATTAGCGGAGACGTCCCTGGTCTGGAGCGGCTTGACAGGCTTTTAGGGAACGCGCGCCCTTCGCGCCCCAGGATTTTTCCTAGGGCGTTCGGGGGGGTTCTACCTCCACCTGCCTGCTCTTCTCTCTCCCCTTTGCCCGGGGGGAGAATTTCAAGCCTCCAGACAGCGTTTGTCGGCTGTTCTGGGGCTTTAACGGAGCCAGGGAGCAGACGCTCTCAAAAGAACGTCTTTCAAAGCTTGCGGAGCCAGCGGAAGTCCGCCAATTTTTCATGACCATGAGACCAGAGGATTTTCCGGATGACCGGGCTCAGGTGGCTTTCATGATTAGTTTCCTTTCTGGCTCTGCCGCCCGATGGGCCACGCCCCTGTTGCTTCAAAATAGCCCATTGCTCTTGGACTATCAGGGCTATTTGCAACACCTGCACGTTATGTATGAGGACCCCCTTCGGATTCAGATGGCAGCTAGGAGCATTAAGGACCTCCGTCAAGGGAAGCGCCCCCCCTGCAGGACTATATCACTGAATTCTGACTTTTAGACCAGGACTCTGCTTGGAATGAGGCAGTACTGATGGACGCCTTCCAGGATGGCCTCTCAGACGAGCTGCAGGACGAACTGGTTCGGGTGGAGATGCCTCAGACCCTCGATGCTCTGGTGACCCAATGCCTGCTTATTGATGCCCACCTCCAATGGCGACGGCTTTGTCGGCCCCTTCAGGAACCACTGACAGCCCTGAGTTCACAGATAATAAATTATATAGATCTGTGATTGGCTCCTTGCTATACATTAGCAATTGGAGCAGGCCTGACATAGCTTTAGCTGTAAATCTATTGTCCAGGCACATGGAAAACCCAAAGGAATTCCACTGGAATGCTATCAAGAGGGTACTTAGGTACCTCAAGGGCACGGCCGATGCCCTCCTTATGCTGGAGCCAGAGAAGGGGAAGCTGGCCCAGCTCTCCGCTTACTCGGATGCAGACTGGGCTGGTGACACCAAGAGTAGACGGAGCACCTCTGGTTTCCTCATACTGCTAAATGGCTGTCCTATCCATTGGCATGTTAGGCAGCAAAAATTTGTTTCTTGCTCCACAGCCGAGGCAAAATATGCCAGCCTATTGGACACTGCAAATGACTTGATTTGGTTCAATGCTCTGGTAACGAGCATCTGGGTACCTCCTACTCTGCCCATCCAAATTCAGGAAGATAATACGGCCGCAATTGGAATCTCTGGGGCATACGTGGTGGGCTCTAGGTCCCGTCACATAGACATCTGCTACAAGAATGTCAGGCAGTTTGTCAGAATGGGATTTGTACATATCAAACACTGTAATACAACCTACCAGTTAGCTGACCTGTTCACAAAACCTGTACCCATTGACCGACACAACCTTCTGTGTAAGCGTTTGTGTTTGGTCCTGTAAACGACGTATCTGCATGTTTATGACACCTGCTCGCCCTCTCACTCATACTCACTGGAACCTGTCATTGGCTGGCAAGAAAGGGAATTGTTAGATGTTTTGTGCCAGCCATGGCAGTTTATTAAAAGGCCATCAGATGGGAGCAAAGAGGCACCTTTGATCCCACTGGTGGGTCAAGGGGCTCCGACCCCTGCAGCCTCATTGGGAAGAGTTAATGGCCCTCCGGCCCCCTCACACACCTTGGTAAGGGAGGGGCCAAGGGCCCCTATAAGAACCTCTGGACAGGGGCTGCTCTTTGTTCTAACTTCCTACGGGAATGATCCATGAGCTTAATCCAGGCATGGATGCCTCCATGCCAGGGAACTCATTCTACCTACTTTATTTCTAAATAAAAATTTAAGTTGATTGCATCCTTGCGTGCTGCCTTTTCTTGGAAGCACCCTCAATGAACCATCAATCTTCATGAGATCCCTCACACAATGGCCCCTCCATCACGAAGGGTGGTTTGGTCAAATTTTTCCCTCAGCTGTTCTAAGGATCCCCCCAAGGGTTCCATCAGAGTTTTTGGGAGTCTAGACTGTTCCCAGTCTCTCATATATTCCACACTTCCTAACTCACTCAGGATTTTTCCCCAGCCCCGGGTGCTAGGGTTTGGGAGCTCAATCTCAGCTGCTTTAGGGACTTTTTGCCACTAATATTTATCCCTTTTCATTTCAGTCACTGGGGCAGACATCTCGACTGTCTCAACTTTGATGTCCAGAGAGAGCTGCAATTCACTTCCAATTGGGCTGCTAGTTCCTGGAATTCCCTGGGTGCGGGCAAATTCTGCCCTGCTCTGGGTCAACTGGAGCAGGGTCTCTTTGGATAGGCTGCCCCCTGCCATGGTAGCCTGAGTTTCTCTCCACACACCCCAGGTGTTGGGGAGTGAATGGAGAGCCCAGGACTCAGGAATCCCAGTTGTTTTGATTTGTTTTGGGAGAGTTGGCTTGCTGTCCGGGTTCTGACCAATGCTCTAATTAAATCATGAGCCTCAAGCCAAGCTTCAAAAGAGATCCAGTTATTTATTAGGAGTTTCAGGTTGGCACGAACCAAGTGAAATCAACTCTGACCTCACTTAATTTGCGCCTTGGCTCTGACCCTATTTCCCCCTCTCCACAAGGTGCATTATCAGTCATATTCACCAACAAAGCAATTTCATGGGTTGTAGAAATCACTCCCTTCGGTCACTGTGGGTCACCCTGGAGATGATCTTGACATTGCCAGCTGGAATGTCCTTTGTTTTGACTGAAATGCAAGTTCCTTGATGCAGCTGCAAGGTTCAATTCCCCTCCCCCTCCCTAAGGCAACTTGAGAGCAGATCAGGAATGCTTCGTGGATTGACATTGAAAGTTTCCCCAAATCCCTCCCCCCAGGGAACCAGGCTAAATGTCCAATCCACGTCCTGCATAATGTCATGTGAAGCTCATCTTCACATGACATTATGTGAAGTATTATGTGAAGTATTTTCATCCATCTGGAGATCTAGGATGGTTGGCCTGGACTGGGTGTAAACAACTCCACTCAGCAGTGCAGTAATTATTGAGAGCAAACCTTCCTTTTAGTTCACTTCCTTCACCACAGCAGTTCACTTCCAAAACCCAAATGCCATGCCCCCCACTCCCCGTTACTATGACAGCCGATAGCAAGCATGCATCAAAGGAAAAACCCATGCTGGAGATCCAGCTGACAAAACCTTTTTAACATACAGAGTTTTTCTTTAAACTGGTACATCATTTTCTTTAACTTTCTCTTAATACATTTTCAATAGCTTTTGCCTACTTTAAGAATTACTTAAAAATTATATATATGTTTAAAAAAATACATTTTCAAATTTTGGGTTAAATCTTTCTTTCAGTTGCACATATCAAGCAGAGGAAAATGAATCCTGATTCCAGTTAACTCATTAAGTTTCAGTCACTCCTTCCAGTTTATCTTCATGGAGTAAAATCTTTTTCTTCTTCTTTGGAAGTTTTATCAAAGACTTCAAGGGTTTTATCATGCGATCCTCAACTTGTTAATGTCCATAAAGAAAAAGTCCCAAATTTGTCTTTTTTCTTGATGCTCTTTGTTCAGTTGTGTTGAGAGATTTACATTTGAATCATTGCAGTGAAGTTAATATCTGGTTCTTCCAAAGCTACGCTAAATTCCTCTACATTTTCAGCTACTTGTGATGTTGCCTCGGCAGTTTGGTAACATTCTGCATGTTTGCATCTCAGAAGTAATTTAAGATGATTTTTTATCATCAGAAAACAGCTGGTCAACAAATTGGCGTATTTTATTTAGAGACCTTTCAAATATATCTCTAATAGTTTGCTCTACCATCTTAGCTTCCTCTTTTAATCAAAATCAGAAGATTTTAGCCACTCACAGCTAAGTAGATCAAGATACCAGTTACTACAATCTATATATATATAAAAGGACCTATGTATGTATGTATGTATGTATGTATGTATGTATGTATGTATATACATATACATATACATATACATATACATATACATACACACACACACACACACACACAGACACACACACACACACACACGCACGATCAAGCATAACTCTGGAAAGGCTCAAGCAATTTCAACCAAACTTGGTACACAGATTACTTACCCTCTGTAAAAAAATACTGTAGGGGTAAGACACCCCTGGTGCATCTCTCTCTCTCTCTCTCTCTCTCTCCCTCTCTCTCTCTCTCTCTCTCTCTCTCTCTCTGTGTGTGTGTGTGTGTGTGTGTGTTCCAGCATAATTCTGGAATGGCTCAAGCAATTTCAACCAAACTTGGTACACAGATTACTTACTCTCTGGAAAAAAATACTGTGGGGGGTAAGACACCCCTAACACCCTTCAAGGTGTGTGTGTGTGTGTGTGTGTGTGTGTGTGTTCCAGCATAACTCTGGAACGCCTCTAGCAATTTTAACCAAACTTGCTACACAGATGACTTACTCTCTAGAAAAAAATACTGTGGGGTAAGACACCCCTGGTGCATCTCTGTGTGTATGTGTGCGTTCCACCATAACTCTTGGAATGCCTCAAGCAATTTCAACCAAACTTGGTACACAGATGACTTACTCTTTGGAAAAAAATACTGTGGGGCAGGGGTGAAATGCTTGTGGTTCAGACTGGATCGCCTGATCCAGTAGCGATGGAGGCAGGTGGTTCGGAGAACCGGTAGCAAAAATCCCTGACACCCCCACCCCCCCCATGCCAAGCTGAGCTGTGCAATCATCAGAGGCTTTTTTTCTTTTAAATGCCTCTGACCATCCAAGCTGAGTTGCCTGATTGGCAGAGCTTTTTAAAAAACCCTCTGCCAACCAGGCAACTCAGATGGGATTGTCAGAGGCATTTAAAAGAAAAAAACTTTTTTTCTTTTAAATGCCTCTGATGATCCCAGCTGAGTTGCCTGATCGGCAGAGGGTTTTTAAAAAACCCTCTGACGATCAGGCAACTCAGCTGGGATCGTCAGAGCCTTTTGAAAGCATTTTTAACAACCTCTTCACCGAAGAGGTTGTAGAAAAAATGGTTTTAAAAGTAAAAAAAAATTGGCCATGCCCACCCAGTCACATTACACACACCCCACCAAGCCACACCCACAGAACCTGTAGTAACAAATTTTAGATTTCACCACTGCTGTGGGGGTAAAACACCCCTAACACCCCTTGGGATGGGTGTGTATCTCTGTGTATGTCCGTGTGTTTGTTTGTTCCAGCATAACTCTGGAACACCTCAAGCAATTTTAACCAAACTTGTTACACAGATGACTTACTTTCTGGAAAAAAAATACTGTGGCGGTAAGACACCCCTGGTGTCTCTCTCTCTCTCTCTGTGTGTGGGTGTGTGTGTGTTCTACCATAACTCTTGGAATGCCTCAAGCAATTTCAACCAAACTTGGTACACAGATGACTTACTCTCTGGAAAAAAATACTGTGAGGCTAAGACACCCCTAACACCCTTCAGAATGTGTGTGTGTGTGTGTGTGTGTGTGTGTGTGTGTGTGTGTCTGTGTGTGTATATTCCAGCATAATTCTGGAACGCCTCTAGCAATTTTAACCAAACTTGGTACACAGATGACTTACTCTCTGAAAAAAGTACCATGGAGGGTAACACACCCCTAACACCCCTCTGTGTGTTTGTGTCTGTGCGTGTTCCACCATAACTCTGGAACACCTCAAGTAATTTTAACCAAACTTGGTACACAGATGACTTACTCTCTGGAAAAAAAATTGAAAAATTTTTGGAAAAAAAATTGAGACTTACATTCTCAATCATTATCAATAAGTCACAGGGTCAATCTATTAAGTACTGTGGAGTGGATTTGAAATCGCCATGTTTGTCCCACGGATAACTTTATGTTGCTTGCTCAAAGGTGAGTTCACCACAGAATTTATTTATTCTTGCTCTTGGTGGTGAAACTAAAATTTTGTTTACAATAAGTTTTGTCTTAAATTAAGATTATACTTAATTTGAATAATATTTTACTTTATAATTTGTGTACTGTGCTAATACTTTTAAAACCCTGTAAATAAAATTGCTTTGATTTGACACTAAAGATATAATTCATTCCTTTTCCTGTCTAATACAAAATTGGGATAAATAAATATCCGGGCAACACTGGGTAATCAGCTAGTAGTAAACTAAAATCACAGCTTTCAATCTTTATCTTTCTCTGTCAGCTTTTTTGCCCTCAGCACATTTCCTTATTGGCTTGCCTTAGCAGTGTCAGATTTCCAAGTAATACACCCATAACAAACAGAACTCTGAGGCAAGCAGTTTCCTCAAAGAACAAGTTTATTGGATATATCATATTGGCACAGGCTGGTGAAAACCAACTCTAAAGGTTCCTGTGGTTTTCACCTAATTAAAAGCAAAAGTTTTTCCCAAACAATCAGTCACATGGTCCAATCAAGGTGCTGTCCAGTTTTTACCACTGGCTTTAACAAGCTGCTGTGAAAGACTGGATGCACTTTCCCCCAGCAGGCGGGGGAGCTTAAGCTGCACGATAACAGGGTTAATCACTTTCACTATTGGAAAAGCCCCAATAAACTTGGGCCCTAACTTCTTGCAAGGGAGCTTTATTTTTAAATACTTCATTGAGAGATAAACCTTACGTCCCACTTGGAAAGACACTTGGGGAGCACGACACTTTTTGGCTTGCACTTTATAGGTTTTTTGCCATTTCTTGAAGGGCTTGCTTAGTATTCTCCCAAGCTTTCTTCAGGGACTTCATCCATTCAGTCAATGACATGGATGAAGGTGACTCTCTTCAGGCATGGGGACAAACTCCACGCCACTGGTGACTTGGAAACAGGCCAACCTTGTGCTACTATGCGCTGCATCATTGTATGCCACTTTAGTAAATGGGAGCAGCTCTGCCTAATTCATTTGCTGATAGTTGATATAGCATATCATTGCTATGGTATTGGTATTGCAATGGTATTGCTCTACCATTCCATTTGTTCTCTCCATGGCCCCATTGATACTCAGATTAAATGCTGAGCTAAGCCCCTATGAACCTTATGAACTCCCTCCAGAACTTGGTGGTGAATTGGACCCCCCATCAGAGATGACCCTGTGGGGAACCCCATGCATCCTAAAGATGGGTTTTACAAACAACTTGGCCAGCTTATTTGTTGATGGGAGACCAGGTCAGGCTATGAAGTGGGCTTGTTTTGAGAACAGGTCTATCATGGTCCAAATGATCATGTTTCCTCCACTATCGGGGAGTTCTACGATGAAGTCCTTGGAAATCTTCCCAGGGCCGAGATGGATCTGCCACTTGTTGGAGCAGTCCTAGATGTTTCCCTGGCCTTTTTTTCCTGGCTGCACAAATGGCACAGCTCTTGACATAGTCCTCAATGTCCTTCTTCATCTTTGGCCACCAAAATTGCCTCCTGGCCAGGTGTAGGGTTTTTAAATAGCCAAAATTGCTTGCTTGGAGTCATGATTTTTCTGGAGTACTTGGATTCATAGGTTGTTGGGCACGTACAGTTTTGAGTCTTTCCATGCTAGTCATCCTTGAGGGTCAGCACTCTCCTTGTTGTCCTTGTACTATGGGTCATTTGGCAGTTTCTCCTTTAGCTTTTAGGTCAACTACGTTTCTTCATCACTTCCCCTGTCCCCTGGTTGTGGCTTGTGCTGCCAGTTGTTAGAGAGGGAGCATAGTGTGGATCACCACCTCCCATTTGCTGTCATATTGTGGTTTACGTGACAGCGCATTGACCAAAGAATTTTTTCCCCAGGGATGTATTTTAGCTCAAAGTTAAATCATTTAAAATACTGCGCCCACCAGACTTGTTTTGGGGAGAGTCTTCAGGGGTTTTTGAGTGCCTCCAGGTTCTTGTAATCGGTTCACACCTTGAAAGGCACTTGGCTGCCCTCTATAAAGTGTCACCTCATTAGTACAGCCCACCAGACCATATAAGCTTCCTTCTCCCACACTGCCCACCTCCTCTCAGTTTCTGTCAATTTTTTGGAGGTGTATGCACAGGGTTGCAGGTTGCAGGAGGATTGCTGCAATGGCTACATCACTGGCATAAATTTGAACCATGAAGGGTTGCTCTGGATTGGGGTGTTTGAGGATCGGTTCCTTGGCAAATAGATTTTTGAGCTCCTTGAATGCCCGCTGACACTCTAAGGTCCATTTTACGGGTTGGCTTGGTCATGGTTATAAGCCTCCCCCCCTTTTTTTAACAGTTCTGTGATGGGAAAGGTGATTTCAGCAAAAGAGGGGATGAACTGTCAGTAGAAGTTTGCAAACCCCGGGAAGCTTTGCAGCTGCTTTCAGGTGTGAGGGGCTACCAGTCTAGGACTGCTTTAACTTTTGCCAGGTCCATCTCTATGTCTATGTTTGACACTTGGTAGCCCAGGTAGTCTAGGCTGGACTTGTGGAATTTGCATTTTGACACCGCGTATAGCTTAGCCGCGAGCAGTTTCTTTAGTACTTGGCATATTTGCTCTACCAATACTTTGCTCCACCATCTTGGCTTCCTCTTTTAATCAAAATCAGAAGACTTTAGCCACCACAGCTAAGAAGATCAAGCTACTAGTTACTACAATAGTAAACTAAAATCACAGCTTTCAATTTTTATCTTTCTCCATCAGCTTTTTTTTTCGTAATAGAGTAGAATTTTATTTATTTTATTTTCATACTTTTTTATTATTAAATTTTTTTTAACATACATAACATACATGTTACTACAATAGTAAACTAAAATCACAGCTTTCAATTTTTTTTTATTTTTATTTTTAACAGGGGCACAATTCACTTTAATGAAATAAGATCTTCATGGTTCAACCCATATGAATAACTATCACCTGGAATCTAACAAATGTTTGTGTATTGAAAGTCTTTGATTTAAGCCTGAAATCTCCATTTAAAAGAATTGGGTGGAAGAGAATGGGAAATACTCTTTCTTCTCTCGTTGACTCTCCAAGGAATAGTTGCCAGCCAGAATAGCAAACAGGGCTGGACAATTCTTTTTTTATTGCAAAAGTTTTACAATTACATTTTCACCCCCTTTCCCCCCCCCCGCCTCCCCCCCCAAACTTCCCAACCTCCCTAACCCTCCCTAACCCTCCCCACCCCCCAGACTTCCCTATAATATATTCATACTCATAAAAAACCCTTAATATAACACTTATATATAAACTTGAACCCCTCCCTCCCCTGTATAATTTTTCTCTTTACCTCATTACATTAAAATATTTCCAATACATTATTTTCAAATAAAAGCTATTTGATACTTTCTAGTTTGATATTTGTTCTGAACATATTCTATCCACCTTTTCCATTCCCATTCATAAGTCTCTTGTGAACAATCTTTTAAATATGCTGAAATCTTCGCCATCTCTGCAAAACTGGCCATCTTCAAAGTCCATTTCTCGATAGTGGGCAGAGCTTCATTCTTCCAGTATTTACCTATCAACAATCTTGCTGCTGTTATCATATACAATATCAATTTTGTTTCACCCAATGTAAAACCCTTAACTATACCCAATAAAAACAGTTGTGGAGAAAATTGAATTTTTTTCTTCAAAACATTCTGCATGACCCACCAAATTTTTATCCAAAAAGCCTTAACTTTCCTACAGGTCCACCAAACATGATAATACGTAGCATCCAAACATTCACATCTCCAACATTTTGGCTGAACATTAGGGTACATACATGACAACTTTTTGGGATCTAAATGCCATCTATAAAACATTTTATAAAAATTTTCCCTCAGGTTCTGCGACTGTGTAAATTTAACATTCTGAACCCAAAATTTTTCCCATGTTTCCAACATCACTGGTTCTTCAAAATTTTGTGCCCACTTAATCATACAATCTTTAACTAATTCAGTTTCTGAGTCCCTTTCTAGCAAAACATTATAAAGCCTTTTGATATGCATTGGACCTTTCTCTTTTATATGTCTAACCAATTCTTCCTCGTGCAACATAATACCAGTTTTTTGGTCCTCTTTCCATCTCAATTGTAATTGATTATATTGTAACCAAGTTAAATTAATCCCTTCGTCCAACAGTGTCTGCAATGTCTTCAGCTGCCATCTGCCCGCATCTGTAAAAAGAACCTTTTTGTATAAAAACCCCCCGAGTGACATTATATTTGTATTCCACAAAGTATGACCAAGATCCAGCCATAGCGGTATTTTATAATCCCATTTGAGTCGATGCTTCTTCCAAACTCTCATCAAAGAGTCTCTAAGTATATGACTTTTAAATACTTTATCAACTTTGTCATCATAAAATAAGTAAGCATGCCATCCAAATTCAAGATCAAAACTTTCTGCATTCAGTATTCCAGCCTTTTTACTTCCAAACCAATCACTTGTTAAAGTTAAAGCTGCTGCGTCATAATATAGCTGTAGGTTTGGAAGTTTAAGACCTCCTCTTTCTGGAACATCTTGCATAATTTTCAATTTCACTCTCGGCTTCTTCTCGTTCCAGACGAACTTATTCACTCCAGATTGCCAAACTTTCAATTGTTTATCACTTTTAAGCACCGGAATCATTTGAAACAAAAAAAGAAATCTTGGCAAAATATTCATCTTAACTGCTGCTATTCTTCCAAGTAGAGACAGCTGCAGTTTTTTCCAAGTCTCCATATCTTTCTGCACCTCTCGCCACAACACCTCATAGTTATTTTGAAACAATTATATATTTGATTCTGCAACCTGAACTCCTAGATATTTTACCTTAGGTACAGTCTCAAAACCTGCCCTCCTTTCAAGCTCATGTTTACGATCTTGTATCATATTTTTAGCTATCATTTTAGTCTTTTTTGGATTCAATCTAAAACCTGAAACTTTACCATAGTCTTGTATAATGTCCTTCATCAAGATTATTGATTCCATTGGTTGTGATAGGGTAACAACCAGATCATCTGCAAATGCCTTTATTCTGTAATCCTCTTGCCTAATCTTTATACCTTTCAAAATATTAGAGTCCCGTATTGTATTTAGCAAGATTTCTAGTGTTAAAATAAATAAAAGTGGGGACAACGGACATCCCTGTCTTGTTCCTTTTTCAATTTTAAACTCTGTTGTCAGACTTCCATTAATTATGATCTGTGCCTTTTGCTCTTGGTAAATTGCCGAAATCGCCTGTATAAATTGATCCCCAAAGTCCATCTTTTTCAAAGTCTTTAATAGAAAATTCCAATCCACTCTATCAAAGGCCTTCTCTGCATCCAAAAAGACCAGCACTGCAGGGATCTGTTTATTCTTCTCAAGATATTCCAATAAATCTATTACTTGCCTTACATTGTCCTTCATATATCTGCCCTCGATAAATCCCGCTTGATCATCATGAATCACCTTTTGAATTACTGGCATCAACCTGTTGGCTAGTACTTTCGCAAAAATTTTATAATCTGTATTCAAAAGAGATATTGGTCTATAGTTCTCTGGTTTTTTAGGACCGATTTGTTCTTTTGGTATCAAAGATATGTAAGCTGTTGTCCATGATGGGGGTATTTTACCCCCTTGCTGAATATTGCAAAATAAATCTTTAAGTTGTTCCACCATTTCAGCTTGCAAAGTTTTGTAATACACTGCAGTCAAGCCGTCCGTGCCAGGAGCTTTGGCTGTTTTTAACTGTTTAATTGCTACTATTATCTCCTCCTCTGTTATAGGATAATTCATTCTTTCCTTTTGTTGATCAGTAATTTTTGTAACTCTTTTATCGTTTAAATATTTTTCTATAAGTCCATTCTGCACCTCCTCTTTAGCATATAATTTCGTATAATAGTCCACAAAAGCTTCTTTAATTAATTTTTGTTGAAAAATTTCTTTCCCTCCAATATCAATACTATCAATAGTCCGTATACTTTGTTTTTTCCTCAATGTGTAAGCCAACCATCTGCCCGGTTTATTAGCGTTACAAAATGTGTTATGCTTCGCATATTGTAAGTTTGTTGCAACTTGTTCCGCCATAAGCATTTGAAATTGGTCTTTCAAAAGTTTTATAGCACTATGTATTCTTTCATCTGTTGGATTTTTTTTTTCGTAATAGAGTAGAATTTTATTTATTTTATTTTCATACTTTTTTATTATTAAATTTTTTTTAACATACATAACATACATGTTACTACAATAGTAAACTAAAATCACAGCTTTCAATTTTTATCTTTCTCCATCAGCTTTTTTTTCTCAGCAAAATCTTACCGTTACTTCCTTATTTGGCTTGCATGAAAACTGACTCTAAAGGTTCCCACAGTTTTCACCTAATTAAAAGCAAAAGTTTTTCCCAAACATTCAGTCACATGGTCCAATCAAGGTGCTGTCCAATTGCTTGGAAACTTCACTCCTTCTCTCTTCAGCTACCTGTGGAAATGTCCTTGGTTCACAGGGGAAACTATTTTGTTTTGGCTACAAAACCCCAGCTATCCCCCCACCCCCACCCCCGCATCCCTCAACACCATTGTGGCAGCACTGATGCCTCCAAAATGGCCTCAATCAGACTAGCTTCAGTGTTGACAAGCAGCCTACTTCCTTGTTCTTTGAGACAAAAAGAGATTCCTAAAATGGCGCAAGTCTTCAAAAGCTATAGTAGGCTGTTGCTAAAAAAGTGTCTTTTAAGTTGATTTAAGAAAGAATAATAATTGTTGAAGGTGATTAGGAGAGAAAGGCATAACTTACTGTCCATTTGAAAGGTGAATTTCAAAATGATGGCTTCTTCAACCCCAAACAGGTTGCAACCCCTCCCCTCCCAGTTTTTGGTATGCAGATAGCAATAGCACTTAGACTTTTATACCACTTCATAGTGTTTTTACAACCCTCTCTAAGCAGTTTACAGAGTCAGAATATTGCACCCAACAATCTGGATCCTCATTTACCGACTTCAGAAAGATGGAAGACTAAGTCAACCTTGAGCTGGTGAGATTTGAACTGCTGAACTGCAGCTAGCAGTCAACTGAAGTAGCCTGCAGTATTGTACTCTAACCACTGTGCCACCTCAGCTCAGATAGCTTTGGAGTTCAACTCCAGAAGCCATTTGCTGGCTTACAACAGTATTGAAGGGTTCAGAGGGGAAGTTCTTTGACACACCCTGGCCAGGTGGGTCATAAAAGCTGATAGGAGACCAGTCCCTTCAGTTAGAAGGCAGAAGAGCAACACCCCAGGGAAAAATCCTTCAGAGATCTCTCCCCAGGTGTGTGTTCAATTAGCCATATTCCCAGGAAGTGCCATTTTTATACATAGCTTGACCTGCCAGTGTTGGAGGGGATATATACAGTATATTCAAGAAAATAAATTTCTATGTGTATTTTCTACTTTTTACTGTAATATCTACTTAATAGAATATGTGAAGAAGTCATAAATAATGAACAACTTTTAAGAAATTGTTCAGGTATTGCTGATAATACTGCAAAGTAAAACATTTGCTGGGTGCATGACAAGGAAGTTATTTTCTCAAACCAGCAGTATAAATTTTTGCTTATATCCTTGTTATCCATTTGAGCAAGTGTTTCACTTACTTTTTAAAGAATATTGAATAATTGCTGGCTTTTAATTTCCCATAGTAAAAATCAAATTTTTCACTTAAAGTCTTTATGTTAATTCAATGAAAGTTATGGAAAGGGGGGGAGGGGAGGGGAGGGACAGATGGAGGGAGAGAGATGAGAGATGGGGGAGTCAGAGAGTCAGAGAGAGACAGAGAGAGAGATTGGGCAGATTTTAGACAAGGACACTATTTCTACTTCCAAATTGTACCACTACTTTCAAATACTCCAAGCTTTCTGTCATTCTCTACTTTTACACTATTTGTTGTTCTATTTTCCCCAATGCAGCTTAAGTTTAATTGGTCAATATCCTTGTGCCTTACACTTAATTTAGAACATGCTATGTACTTTGAAACCAACTGTTCATCTCAGCATGTCCTCTCTATATACTGTTGTAGTCTTTGTGCCAAATCTTGCAGACCTGAAAGAATCAAAACTCTTTCAGACATGAAAGGACAATGTGTGGTCACTAAAATTCTGTAAATAGTCACAGAGTCTTAGTATCCAATTAAAATATGTGTGGAGAATCCTTCACTGAAGAATAATATGGGGTTAGCCATTAAGAAACAAATTAAATCAGCACATGCATAACAAGTAGAAGAAAAAGAACAAAGAAAGCATCAGGTGGGGGTCAATTTTCTCTCTCTCTCTCTCTCTCTCTCTCTCTCTCTCTCTCTCTCTCTCTCTCTCTCTCTCTCCCCTCTCTCTTTCTCTTCCCCCCTCTCTCTTTCTCTCTCCACCTCACCCCTTTCTTAATTTCTCATTCCTGGGATCTGTTGGAATTAGTCCCAGGTTAAAAATATATATTAAGAAAACTAAGATCATGGCTCCTTGCCTTCTCAATTCCTGGCAAATAGATGGGGAAGAAATGGAGGTAGTGACAGATTTTATTTTCCTGAGCTCCAAGATCAGCGCACATGGGGACTACAGCCAAGAAATTAAAAGACACTTGCTCCTGGGAAGGAAAGCTATGGTAAATCTAGACAGCATACTAAAAAGCAGAGACATCAACCTGCCAACAAAAGTGCATATAGTCAAAGCTATGGTTTTCCCAGTTACAATGTATGGCTGTGAAAGTTGGAACATAAGGAAGGCTGAGCGTCAAAGAATTGAGTTCTTTGAACTATGGTGCTGGAAAAGACTCTTGCGAGTCCCTTGGACTGCAAGGCAATCAAGCCAGACAGTCCTAAAGGAGATCAACCCTGACTGCTCTTTGGAAGGCCAGATCCTGAAGATGAAACCGAAATACTTTGGCCACTTAATGAGAAGAAAGGACTCACTGGAGAAGAGCCTAATGCTGAGAATGATTGAGGGCAAAAGAAGAAGGGGACGGCAGAGAATGAGGTGGCTGGATGGAGTCACTGAAGCAGTAGGCGTGAGTTTAAATGGTCTCCAGGGGATTGTAGAGGACAGGAAGGCTTGGAGAAAAGTTGTCCATGGGGTCATGATGGGTCGGACACGACTTTGCAACCAACAACAACAACAAAGAATATATACATCTACATGTACATGTACACATACACATATACATATACACATAGTGAAGTTTTTTTATTATAGTAAATTTTGATACAAACTAAAGTTAAAGAAAGATTAAAAGAGTGCAAGTAAAAAGAAAATAAAGAAAAAAGAAATATTTAAAACAGAGTGACCACCAATCTTTATCACAACAGGTGTAAACAAATTTCAGTAACACTTCACCCATTCTAAAGTTATAAACTTTTATTTTTTAATCCCATATTTCATCTCTTATTTATAAACAAATCCCTAAAACATAATCTTTTTGGTTCTGGTGTCAGTAGAAAATCTGTAAATACAGATGGATCGAATAAACCAATTTTATATTCTTTCCTTTCATTTCTAATAGTCTTAATACTTGGCTCATTGAAATATTGATGTAGGATGTGATTTCTTTTTTTTTTATTAAAGAGTTTTACAAAACAAAAAACATTTTTACAAATTTCCCCCCCTCTCCCTGTACCCCCTCCCCCGGACTTCCCAGAGCAAAATACAGGGTATAGCATTTATCAATCATAAGCTAAACTAAACTAACAATATATAAGTCCCCCCCCCCAGAACCTTAATTCCCCTTGTACTAACAAAATATAGATACATTTCTAACATTCTAATCACTCATAAGCTATTTGGTATTTCCTAGTCTGATATTTATATTGAATGTAGTCAATCCATCTTCTCCACTCCAGTATATATCTTTCTTGTGTATGGTCCTTCAAGTACGCCAAGATTTTCACCATCTCTGCCAAATTTGCCACTTTTAACATCCATTCTTCAACAGTAGGTAAACATTTCTTCTTCCAATATTGTGCTACCAAAAGCCTAGCTGCTGTTATCAAGTTTAAAATCAATTTAGTCTCTATAGCTGTACAATCTGTAATTATGCCCAGCAAAAACAATTGTGGAGTAAATTTTAACCTTTTTTTCATAATATTTTGCGTAATCCACCAAATTTTTATCCAAAATGCCTTAACTTTTTTACAAGTCCACCATATATGAAAATACGTTGCATCCTCCGACTCACATCTCCAACACTGAGTTTGCATATCTGGGTACATACTTGCTAGTTTTTTTGGGTCTAAATGCCATCTATAAAACATTTTGTAAAAAATTTCTCTTAAATTTTGTGCTTGTGTAAATTTAACATTTCTGACCCAATTTTTTTCCCAAGTTTCCAACATTATAGGTTCCTGAATATTCTGTGCCCATTTAATCATGCAATTTTTAACCAGTTCCGTTTCCGAATCTATTTTTATCAAAACGTTATATAACCTTTTAATATGCGAATGCCCTTGATCTCTAATTTGTTTTACCAAGTTTTCTTCATTTTGCATGACACCAAATTACTGATCTTCCTTCCATCTAGCTTGCAGTTGCCCATACTGAAACCATGTAAAGGTTCTCCCTTCTTCTCTTAATATATTTAGTGATTTCAATTGTAATTTTCCCCTCTCCATAAAAAGAAGTTCTTTATAAGTGATAATCTCTTGTTTTGATTCTAAGCTTATATTCTCTATTGCATGTCTAGGAATTGCCCATACAGGTATTTTATAATTCAACTTATACTGATACTTTTTCCAGACACCCAGCAAAGCATTTCTAAATATATGACTTTTAAATGTCTTGTCCACTTTCTTATCATATAATAAATAAGCATGCCATCCGTATAACAAATCATACCCTTCTATATTCAATATTCTTTCTTCACTTAAATTGGACCAATCACTAATTATTAAAAGAACAACTGCCTCATAATATAATCTTAAATTAGACATTTTAAGACCCCCTCTTTCATGTATATCTGTATTATTTTTAACTTTACCCTGGGTCTTTTACCCGCCCATACAAAATTATTAATACCTTTCTGCCATTCCATGAGATTTACATCTTTTATAAAAATTGGTATCGTTTGAAACAAAAATAAAAATCTTGACAAAACATTCATCTTTATTGCTGCTATTCTTCCCAATAAAGATAATTGTAACTTTTTCCAATTTTCCATTTCTTTCTGAACTTTATGCCATAACACTTCATAATTATTTTTATATAATTTCACATTTGTAGCTGTAATAAACACTCCCAGATATCTCACCTTTTTTACTATTTCAAAGCTCGTTATTCTTTCTAACTCTTCTTTTTGCTGTATAGTCATATTTTTTGTTATTATCGTTGTCTTTCGTTGATTTACTTTAAATCCCGATACTTTTCCATATTGATCAAGTATATCCCTCAGATATATCACCGAATGTGTTGGTTGTGATAGAGTAATAACCAGGTCATCTGCAAATGCTCTTAATCTATAATCTTGCTGTCTTATTTTAATTCCCTTAATTTCTCTTGAACTACATATTTTATTCAATAATAGTTCTAAAGTTAAAATAAACAATAATGGAGATAATGGACACCCCTGCCTTGTCCCTTTTTCAATTTTAAAAATTTCTGTTAAACTACCATTAACTATTATTTGGGCTGTTTGTTGTTGATATATTGCCTTAATTGATTGTGTAAAATATTCCCCAAATTGCATCCTTTCTATTACTTTAAGTAAAAATTTCCAATTCAGTCGATCAAATGCTTTCTCAGCATCCAAGAAAAAAAGTGCTGCAGGGACCTGGTTGTTTCTCTCCAAATATTCCAGTAAATCAACAATTTGTCTAACATTGCATCTCATTTGTCTCCCTTCAATAAATCCTGACTGATCATTATGAATCATTTGTTGCATAACTATCATTAATCAATTTGCTAATATTTTAGCAAAGATCTTATAGTCAATGTTTAAAAGCGATATTGGCCTATAATTTTCTGATTTGTTACAGTCTTGATCTTCCTTTGGTATCAATGAAATAAAAGCTGTTCTCCATGAAGGAGGCACTTCCTCTCCAGACAAAATTTTATTAAATAAATCCCTAAGCGGTACCACCATTTCTGCTTGTAAATTTTTATAATAAATAGCTGTCAAACCATCTGTCCCTGGGGCTTTGCCTGTTTTTAACTCTTTAATTACTGAGAAAATTTCCTCAGAGGTTATAAATTGATTCAATCCTTCCCATTGCTCTGATGTAAGTGCAACAATATTCTGCTCCTGTATATATCTCTCTATATCTATATCTTGAATTGAGTCACTAGTATATAGCTTTGTATAAAACTCTAAAAAAAGCTTTCTTAATCAGATTCTGTTGATATACATCTTTACCTCTATATTCAATCTTAGCAACTAATCATGATTTCTGTTTTTTCCTTATTAGATAAACCAACCATCTACCTGGCTTATTAGGATTGCAAAATGTATTATGCTTAGCATATTGTAGGCTAATAGCCACCTGGTCTGCTATCAACATTTTAAACTGCCCTCGTAATATACTTATTGCTTCTTTAAGTCTCTTGTCTTGTGGAGAAGTAATTGCTCTTCCTTTTTTATTTCTTCCTCTAAAGCTTTCTGCTTTTTCTGCTGTCTAAGTCTATGTCTAGTATTCATATGTATTAAAATTCCCCTCATATATGCTTTACTTGCGTCCCACACCATCTCTATAGATGTGCCCTTATGCATATTCATAACAAAAAATTCTTTCATATGTCTTTTGCACTCCTCCACATTTTCTTCATATCTAAACAAATTCTCATTTAACCTCCATGATCGCCTATCTCTCTTTTCCTGATCTAATTCCAGCCAAACCGGGCTATGATCAGATAATATTCTTGAGCATATCTTTGTCTTCTTTACCCTAGAAAGGAAATCATTAGTAATTAGTATAAAATCAATCCTAGAAAAGGATTGGTGTCTGTCAGAGAAAAAAGTAAAATCTTTTTCTTCATTATTCCGCTCACGCCAAATATCTCTCAAATCCAAATCTTCCATCATATCAAAAAAAGCTTTAGGGAGTTTGGCACAACTTGAAATATTTTGAGAAAGATTTTTCTTGGCTTTTCGAATGTCCAGAACTCCATTCCAATCTCCCATTAATATAGATGATTTATAATTCCATTGTAACATTTTGGCGTGTAAAAGTTTATAAATTTTTTCTTGTTGCTGGTTAGAAGCATATATTCCTACCACAAGTGTTTTCTTTCCCTCCACTACGAGTTCAATTGCTATATATCTTCCTTGAACATCCGCTTCAATTAATTTAGCGGATAAATCTTTCTTTAAGTAGATAACTATGCCATTTTAGATTCTTAGATTCTTAGATAGATTCTTCTGCGCATGTCCAAGATGCGCTCCAACGCTGAGTCTCGGCTTCTTGGGGGCGATGCTTTGGCTTGGGGGGGCTCAGGGGGGTCATTTCGAACATCTATGACCCCCCGCCTAGGCGAAGCAGCATCTGAGGACCCCGTTGGGAGCTTTGTCAGCTCCCCGGACCATCCCAGCTCTGAGGGGGATGACGTCGGGACGGCGGTGGGTGACGGCGGTCAGTGGCCTGCAGGGGAGCAGCGCTAGCGGCGGTGGCCACGGACGATCATGGCGGCGGCGGCAGCTCCTGGATGACGTTGGCATTGTGAGGCCCCTACGGAGGTTCCCCACGCCCCTGGATGCCTCGAGGTGGATCTTTGGAGGCAGGGGGCGGCTGGGGATGTCTGTGGGGGGGCCAATGGCGATGATGACGATGGGGACTGTGGCGGCCGTGGCGGTGACTGTGGCGATGGCGCCTGAGGTTGGGGCAGCTCCCAAGGGCCTACAGACTTCCAAACAGACAGCACAGGACCCTTCAGCAGTGGATTTAGATCTGATTTCGGGGTGACTGCAGAGTATGTGACCCTTGGGGGAAGGGTTACCTCCAGGGAGACCCAAAGACCCCCCCCCAGGGTGAGCTGGATGGGGGGGGACGAAATAGGGGAGCTTTACCCACTCGAATGGAAGGTTGAGGGTTACTGGGGCCGGAAAATGACTATAAACTTATGCAGTTTGAATCCCCCCCTCTTCCTTCCTTCGGACTGAGTTTTGGCCTATTGGCCTATTACGATCATAGCTTCCCATCCATCTTGGCCTGCTGAACTACCCCTAATTTCCCCACTTCCATCTGGCCTGTCTGGATTCCCTACCATGTAGAACTTCTTTGATGAACATTTACGAACTTAAACCTCCTTTGAGCTGGATATTGGATTCCCTGATGCTGCTAATCCCAGGAGGGATACTGGTTCTATGGACATAAGGCCCGAGGAGGTGGAATATGGCTATCCTCATCCATGAGCTTCTATCAAAGTCTCCATGGGTTGGCTTTGGTGAGAGACGGCCGCCCTGGAAACTTTCAGGGTCGAATGATATGCACCTCCTTAGCCACTGTCGTGAGAGGACAGTGGAGCTTGGCGGCCTGACCATGGATTGGAACTTTCCCTATGTCTGTAACATCAGCGGTCCCCCACCCTTGGACTTTGTTTCCCCTGATGACTATATGTATTCGGTGTCGGAACTCCTCGCCCTGCGAGATTGTCCCCTCTCGCAGGTTTGGCCCCCCACATTATCGAGGGCCTATCTCGATGACGGACTTTGGAGTCCGGAGAGATGGCATGAAGCAAGGAAGAATTTATGGGGCTTTTTAGGGAAATTTTTAAAGATTTTAAGGGGTTCTGGGGGGGGTTGTAATTATTCTTTTAAAGATATTGGGAAGACGACTATGGCGGATGGGGGGGGGAATCCACCAGGGTCAGAGCCATGCCTGGCACAGGGTAACGATTTGGGGGGCATTGGACGAGGGATTGGGAAAGGGATGGGGGACGATATCTATGAGGGCTGTACCATCGGCACGGTAGATGGGAGGGGCAGATATGGCGGGAGCAGGGGACCAAATCAGGTGTTGGGGGCTCGCACTCGCTGTCTGAGAGCAATTGCTTGCCCTGGTCCCCAAGGCTCCGCTCGGATACTAGGTGGCTTAGATACTCAGGAGCTGGGCCTTCGGCTGATGCTGTGCAATGCCAGGTCCGTGGTCAATAAGGCCCCCCTCATTCACTATCTTATACAAGAGGGAGGAGTGGACCTGGCGGGTATTACGGAGACCTGGTTGGGCCCAGAGGGTGGTGTCCCTCTGGTTGAAATGTGCCCACCAGGCTTCAGAGCATTCCATCAGCCGAGAGCCCAGGAGAGGGGCGGGGGGTGGTAGTGGCGGTTATTATTAACGAGGATCTGGGTCCGAGGGAGACCACTGTGCCTCAGATAGCCGGATGTGAGTCCCTCCTGGTGAGGTGGGGCCATGGGGTCCAGATGGGCTTGTTGCTTGCGTACCTGGCTCCCTGCCGCATGGCAACAGCCCTACCTGAGCTACTCAACGTGATAGCTATGGTGGCAGTAGATACACCCAGGCTTCTAGTCATGGGTGATTTCAACTTGCCATCCATTGGTGAAACATCTGAGGTGGCTCGGGAGTTCATGGCTTCCATGATGGCCATGGACCTGACCCAGTTAGTTCATGGCCCTACTCACAGGGGAGGTTACACTCTGGACTTGATTTTCGTCTCTGGCCAGTGGTTGAGTGGTCTTGTTATAGGGGATATAGACATGGAACCCTTGTCATGGACTGACCACTCACTCCTTCGCCTAGATCTTCGAACCGCAACCCCCTGCTGCAGGGAGGCGGACCCAATTAGATGGATCCGTCCCAGGTGCCTGATGGATCCTGATAGGTTCCAGACGGAGCTTGGGCCATTTCCTGAGGATCTAGCACATGACTCGGCCGAGGACCTAGTAGCCGCCTGGGATCGGGTGGCTGGTGGGGCCTTGGACCGAGTCGTGCCTTTGCGGCCTCTGACCGGTACCGATCCCGTGCAGCACCTCGGTTTACTGAGGAGCTGAGGGAAATGAAGCGCCGGAAAAGACGCCTGCAGAGCGGTTGGAGGGCCAGTCTCGCTGAATCTGACCGAACACCAGTAAGGTCGCATATTAAGGCCTACCTAGTGGCGATAAAGACGGCAAAGTCTAACTACTTTTCCACCTCTATTGCATCATCAGGGAAACGTCCGGCCACCCCGTTTAGGGTGACCCGCTCCCTGCTCCATCTGGGAGTGCGGGAGGATCCCTTAGAAGGCAGGGCGGAGGATTTCGGACAATACCTGTCAGATCCGGGGGGATTTGGACTCTGACTGGGTAGATCAGGGCAGGGTGATGAGGAACAGTCTTGAGAATGTTATCTGGGAGGAGTTTGATGCTGTGACTCCCGATGATGTGGACAGGATTTTGGGGAGACTTAGTGCGGCCACATGTTTACTGGACCCGTGTCCCTCCTGGTTGGTACTGGCTTCCCGGGAGGTTACACGAGGCTGGCTCCAGGGCATCATTAATGCTTCGTTGAGTGAGGGTCACTTCCCCGCTGCCCTGAAAGAGGCGGTGGTGAGGCCTCTCCTCAAGAAGCCGTCCCTGGATCCGGCAATATTGGCTAACTATCGTCCTGTCTCCAACTTTCGCTTCATTGCGAAGGTTGTTGAGAGTGTGGTTGCGCAACAGTTTCCGCAATTCCTGGAGGAAACATCCTATCTAGATCCATTCCAGTCGGGTTTCAGGTCTGGGCACAGCACGGAAACGGCATTAGTCGCGTTGGTGGATGATCTCTGGAGGGCTTGGGACAGGGGTTGTTCCTCTGTTCTGGTCCTGTTAGACCTCTCAGCGGCTTGGTATCATGCTGCACCGGCTGGAAGAGTTGGGGGTGGGAGGCACTGTGTTGCGGTGGTTCTCCTCCTTTCTCTCCGACCAGTCGCAGTTTGTGTTGGCAGGGGGGCAGAGGTCGACCTCGAGGCCTCTCATCTGTGGAGTGCCGCAGGGATCGGTCCTCTCGCCCCTTCTGTTCAACATTTATGTGAAGCCGCTGGGTGAGATCATCCGTGGCTTTGGGGTGAGATAACATCAGTACGCTGATGACACCCAGCTGTACATCTCCACCCCAGGCCACCCCAATGATGCCTTGAAGTGATGTCCCAGTGCCTGGAGGCTGTGCGGATCTGGATGGGGAGGAACAGGCTCAAGCTCAACCCTTCCAAGACTGAGTGGCTGTGGCTCCCGGCATCCCGATATAGTCAGTTGACTCCATCACTGATTATTGGGGGCGAGTCTTTGGCCCCCACTGAAAGGGCTCGCAATCTGGGAATCCTCCTGGATAGCCAGCTGTTTTGGAGGAACATCTGATGGTTGTTACCAGGGGGACCTTTTATCAGGTTCTCCTGATTCGCCAGTTGCGGCCCTTTCTCGATCGGGATTCCTTGTGCACAGTCACTCACGCCCTTGTCACCTCTCGCCTTGACTACTGCAATGCTCTCTACATGGGGCTCCCCTTGAAGAGCACCCAGAGGCTCCAGAGGGTCCAGAATGCAGCAGCGCGGGTAGTGATGGGAGCAACATGGCGCTCCCATGTAACACCGCTCCTGCGCGAGCTGCACTGGCTCCCGGTGGTCTTCCGGGTGCACTTCAAGGTGTTGGTTATCACCTTTAAAGCACTCCATGGCATAGGGCCTAGCTATCTGCGAGACCGCCTGCTGCTCCCGACGACCTCCCATCGACCCGTGTGCTCCCACAGAGAGGGCCTCCTCAGGGTGCCATTAGCCAAACAATGTAGGCTGGTGACCCCCAGGAGGAGGGCCTTCTCGGTGGGGGCTCTCACCCTCTGGAATCAGTTGCCCCCGGAGATAAGGAGAATCCATGACCTCAATGCCTTCCATCGTTCCCTTAAAACCCATCTTTTTCAGCAAGCCGGGTTGGCTTAAGAAGAAATTTTAAATTCTTTTAATCAGTCTGTGATTTCTTAACTTTCGGGCCAAAATTTATATATATATATATTTAAATGTTTTTTAATGTTTGTATTCTATGTTTTTTATCTTGGCTGTACACCGCCCTGAGTCCTCAGGGAGAAGGGCGGTATATAAATTGGAAATTAAATTAAATTAAATTAAATTAAATTTTTCTTTTCCGGAGCCGATGCAACAAAATGTATACCTAATCTTGAATTTATCAAATATTTTTGGTCTGACATTCTAATGTGTGTTTCCTGCAAGCATATTACATTATTTTTAAATTGTTTGAGATAATGAAATATTTTCTTTCTTTTTTGTGGTGAATTTAATCCATTTACATTCCAGGTCAGAAATGTAGTCGCCATTCTTGGCTCCTTGAAGCTTTTTGAGCATCAGCTGGAGGTCTTCCTTCATCTGCCTCTTTGGCCTAGCTCCTCCCACGGCTTCTGTTTTAGTAGTTCTTGGGTTGTCACCTGAATTTGTTGCCTTTTTAATTCCAATTCTTTACGTTTCGTGATTGCTTGGGTCTGTCTTTGCTCCTTTACTTCCTCCAAATATATGAGAGATTCGCAAACCTGAACAGCCTCCAAAGATTGTCGATCCTTTTTTTTTTTATTGAAAAATTTTATAGAAAGTACAAACATTTTCATCCCCCCCTTCCCCCCTCAATCACCCTCCCTTTCCCACCCCCCTTCCCCTCCTTCCCCCCACCCCCCTCCCTAGACTTCCCAGAACAAGCACCGGGTATAGCATTCACAAATCAAAAGCTAAAATATGCTAACAAATTATTACATTTCATATTCTCCCTTGATCCTTAACTCCTTATAATTAAAAAAACAAATATAAATTACTTAAGATTACTTCATTCATATGCTATATGAATCTTCTTATTCGGATACTTCTTCTGTATATAATCGATCCATCTTCTCCATTCCAATATGTATCTTTCATTTGAATGGTCTTTAAGATATGATGAAATTTTCGCCATTTCTGCCAAGTGCACAACTTTTAATGTCCATTCCTCAATGGTGGGTGGATTTTCCTTCTTCCAGTACTGTGCCACCAGTAACCTGGCAGCCGTTATTAAGTTCAAAACCAACTTAGTCTCTATTACATTACAATCCATGACTATTCCCAACAGAAAAAGCTGTGGTGTAAATTTGATTTTTTTCTTTAAAATGTTTTGAATAATCCACCATATTTTTATCCAAAAAGCCTTAATTTTTTTACATGTCCACCATATATGAAAATATGTAGCATCGGACTTCCGGTTTGTGACTCATGGTGTTATGGTGTGGTGAGAGTGATCGCTCTCTCCCACTGCCACTTAACGCAACGTTTTGGGGACCGTTCGAGGTGTGGAAGCCTGGAGGGTTTCGCGGACAATAGTGGGGCTTTGGTGAGTCAAGTGGTGGAGCGCAAACCCACCCGGCACGACCGATTTCCACTGTCAAGCTAATGCCTCTTAATGGCAGACTCGAAGCCACGATAGCCAACAAGAGGGGAAGCAAAGATTCCAGGAAAGAGAGGCGAGCGCACTCGTAACCACTTTCTTCAGAGCGCGCCTGAGATCGGCAAAGCTTCGCTGGCTGGGTCGGAGTGGAAGGGCTCATAAGAGGAAAAAAGCAGCGATTGAAAGAGAGGAGGAGGATTGACAGCTAAAAAGATCGCAGACAGGCCGGCAAGAAAGAAGGAGGAAAGATCGACAAGTGGAACAGTGGCACTACCTTTTTGGATTTAATTTGCTGTATAGATCGAGCGCTGAGGACGTGGGGAAGAGATTCTGCTGACTGGAGAGGAGAACAACTGGAAATTTAGGACCGGAAGTGCAACCATACTTAATAGCAATGAGAAGAACAACGAAGAGCTAGAGAGGAAAGAAGGAGCACCAGGAAGAGATAAACGGAACAATCAAACTTACTTTTACAAAGTGTTGGAGATCTTGAAGAAGCAAGAAGTAGAAGGGTGATATTAAATTAATGTACCTTCCTGCATAGACTCTAACAAGTGTGGTACTTGAAGGGACTAAGGAGAACTGAATTTACATTTATATTAATACATATTGTTATTAGTTTAAAAATATAATATATACATATTTATTCTTCTTTCTTTTGTTTCTCTATACATTTAAAGTATTTAAAATATCTATATAAGTATTCAAAATATTTAAAGCACCTATATATTCAAAGTACTAAAAGTAGTAATACAACATAGCTAATTAATATATTTAAATATCTGTATAGACATATTAGAATCTACTCTCTTCTATTTATCTATTTATCTATATACCTATTTATTTATAATATTTACTTAACTATCTTTCTAACTATTTATATATCACTTATTCATTAGATATCTTTTTGTCTTGTTTTTCTATTTTCCATTGCATAGAGTGGCTATTGATTGATTACTGTGTTTAATATTACCAAGGATTAATTTTTATAAAATAGTGATTTATTCTATAACATCAATTAATTAAGTGCTTACTGATTGGACACTGAGTATTAATGTATTGATTATATATATTTATATATATTTGTACTGAAAGGATTTATCATTATTATTACTTTTTTTTCTGTTTAAGAATTGAGAATCTAATTAATTAATAATCAGGAGTTAAACTAAATAAGAAACACAGTTCCTAAATATTGATTAGTCAACAAAGCTAAGTAGTGGGCAGTATAGCGGAGAAAAGGTCAACTGTATTATTACTACCTGTCTTGTAAATTGGGAATACCCCCAAAAAATTCTCTTCTTAGTCTTGGTAAATTAAGCAAGGGAAGTCAATTAGTGGATGACTGTTTGGAGTAACATAGAAAGGATAGTCAAAGAACAGGCGAAAGTACTGAGGGAGATGACAAGTTTTGCATCCACTGTGGCAAAAACAGGAAAGAAAGTAACTCCCAGCGTATCAAGTCCTACAATTATAATGTCGTCCCCTGCAACACAAAAATCGATAGAGGGGCTACCAAAAATCGAGAAATCATCAGTGATTCCAACAATGCAAGTGATGCAGTCGTCATTAGCAATGATTCAAGAGACAATGCTCTTAATGCAAGAGAAAATGTCAAATAACCATCAGGAAATGAAAACAGACATACAAGGCATTGACCAAAAAATGAGTGACATACAACAAGCCATACAAAAGAACGAACAGAGAATACAAAAAATAGAATCCAAGGTGGAACAACAAGAGAAAGATCTAGAGACAGTAGATCAAAAATTAATGGCCCAGAACAGAGATTTGGAGGATTCGATTACGCAGTTGGAAATGGATAGGGCTTCTTTCTATCTGCATTTCCAAAACGTTACAGAAGACAAGGATGAAAATTTAGGCCAAGTAATGGCTGAATTAATAGCGGAGGTGCTCCAACAGGATACAAACGATATAATGAAAGAATTGGACAAGGTGTACAGAGTACAGACGAACTACGCTAGATGGAATAAACTACCCAGAGAGGTACATATAAGGTTCGCAAGAAAGAAAGTTAAGGATATTTTTTATAAAATGGTAAAAGAAGAACCGATCAATTATAAGGAAAAGGAGGTGGTTGTCCTGAAGCAAGTGCTGAGGAGGGTGAGAGAACAACGAAGAGACTACAGATTCCTTGCCACACAGCTGAACAAAAGGAATATACTTTTCAGATGGACCTTGCCAGAGGGCATGCTGATCACTTGGCAAGGGAGGAGAATTAAAATAAACAGTTTGGTGGAGGCTCAAGAATTCCTTGACCAACTGAGAGGTTCAGAAGATGAACAAAGTAGCAAAGAGGAATTGGAAGCTGTGATCACAGAAGAAGAACTCACCCAAAGAAGTTCCCAAGAAGAGGTCCCGACGGGGAAAGAGAGCTCAGAGGAGAAAGAAAAGGAAGAGAAAGAAAGTAGAGAAGCAGGGAAGAAACAAAGACCTCAAAGAGCAGTCCGAGCAAACACCAACCTCAAATTTAAGTAAATTAACACAAGGCAAAAAGGATGGATGATTGGAAAATTCTATCGATTAATGTAAATGGACTTAATGATTATAAAAAAAGAAAAACCTTCTTTAACAAATTAGTCACACAAAATGCAGACATAGTCTGTCTTCAGGAGGTACACATTAAACAAGAACACAAAAAATATTTGGAATATAAAAAATTGGGGAATCTTTACACCTCCTTAGCCATGAAGAAAAAGAGAGGGGTGGCATTATATATTAAAAAAGAAATAAAGACAGAACTGAAATATGCAGACCCCAAAGGTAGATTACTAATTGTTGAAATTGAGAGGGGCAATTTGGCAATATTAATAGCAGCGATTTATGCACCAAATAAAAATCTGAAAGAGTTTTTTAATAAAACACGAGAAATAATAAGAGGATTAGATAACAATAATATTTGCATCATTGGGAATTTCAACGGAGTGGTCGACGCGAACAAAGATCACAAAAGACCCAGCGGTCAAAAGAAAAAAAGGAAAAATTTACCAAAAACCTTCTTCGACTTAGTGGATGAACTAAACCTTGTAGATATTTGGCGAACACTACACCCCAATAAAAGACAATACACATTTTATTCTAACCCCAATAAATCATGGTCTAGAATAGACATGATGTGGATAAGCAGGAATTTGGGTATGGACATTGTATCAGCAGAAATCTTACCCAATACCTGGGCAGACCACAATCCATTGGAAATCAGATGGAAAAGCAGATATAAGAGAAAGAACACAAGATGGAGAATGAATACACATTTTTTGAGAGACAAAAAAAATATTGACAAAGTCAGGGGGGAGTTAGCAATCTTTTTTGAAGAAAATGAAAAAGAATTAATGGACCGGGGAATAATCTGGGATACGATGAAGGCCTATTTAAGAGGCCTAATGATATCATACGGAGCATATAGAAATAAAGAGAGGAGAGAAGTTCAAAGAACATTGCTAGAAGAACTGGCAAAGGCAGAGAAAGAGGCGCAACAAAACCCTGACAATGAAATAATAAAAGAAAATTGGATGAATATTCGTCATAAATTAAATATAATAGATCAAGAAAAATTAGCATATAATATTAAGAGAACAAAACAATATTACTTCGAGAACGCCAATAAGCCAGGAAGGTGGTTATCCTACAGAATTAAAAAAGAGAGAGAGACACTTCCGGTTTCCTCGTCTTTGGCGGCGGCGGTGCCTTTTGAAGCTCCGCCAGCCCCGCCGCTTGTAGAACCGCTTCGCAACTAAGAAGCGGCTCGAAAACTTCAAAATCCTTAGGAACTTTGAAGAGAGATCGCAGGGCACAGGTTGAGCCCCTGCAACCCCCCCAGGGAATAGGGGAGGGAACAGGAGCGGCTCCCGTTCAACCTGCTGGACTCCGGGCGGCGTGGGACAAGTCTGCTTTTGCAGAACAAGCCGGCTACAGGAAACTTCAAATTTAAAGGAAAGGAATTAGCCTTAACAAGCAGCATATTTCTACTTGAACCCTGAAACTCGGAATCGCAAGTATTAGAGTTTTCTTGGCTTTCTAATCTGAGCGAAAAAATGCGGATGAGTGAAAGTGAACTGTAAAAACATGGCGCTTAGCCTTAGAGTTAATGAGCTGGCGAGTGTGGATTACTGAACTCATCTTGCTTTGTCACAAAGTTTCTAAACTGTTGCTTCGCTTGTAACAAGAGAATAAGAGAGAAATTTCTCCCTTTTCAATACTGGACTTTGCTTTACTTTAGTTTTTATTTGAATAAATCTGGGGGACTTTTTCAGAAGTCTTTGTGGAGGTGGGAGAAGAGGAAGAAGAACTTCCCTTTTTAGTAAAACTAGCTTACGTGGCAGGATGGCCTCAAAGAAGCAGGAAGTGAAGGCAACAGGAGGTGGATCTCCCACACATAAAACACAGCCTCCCCCTGAACAACAGATACAGACTCAGAAAAAAGATTTTGATGTGGGAGATTTAAAAGAATTTATTTCTAAAATTCTGGATGATAAATTTCAAAAATCTCAACAGGAGATAGATGACAAACTCCAAAAGTCACACCAGGAATTTATGCAGGAAATTAATGAAGTTAAAGATATGGTGAAACAGAATCAAAATAAGGTGACCAAAAAAATATCAGAAGTGGCGTCTGGCCTGGCAGAATTTATTATTAAAGTTAATTCTAAAGTTGAAGAATTTAAATCAGAAGTTAATGTTAAGATGAAAGACAATGATTATAAAATTGCTGATGTTGACAATAAAATGCAGAGAGTTGAAAATGAAATTGTGATGGTACAATTCAGGGCAATGGAGTTTGCAATACGGCTTTGAGGAATTCGAGAAGAGGATAGACAGGATTTGAGACAGGTCTGTTCTGAGGCTTTGGCCAAGATTTTACAAGTTAATCCCGATGTGGTTTTTCACAAAATAGATAAAATTTATAGAGTGAATTCTTGGGTGGCCAGACAAAGACAATTGCCCAGAGATGTGGTCATATATTTTACAGACAGAGAAATAAGAAATGACATCCTGCAAAAATCCTTTTACACCTCTGTGCAAGTGGGGGGCTCACGAATTGGAATTTTTAAAGAACTACCCCCTAAAATGTTGAAAACCAGAAAAGAATTCGGCTTTCTTGTTAAAGAATTGCAAAATCAACAGATACCATTTCGGTGGGATGCCCCAGTTGGTATAATTTTGAGATACAAGGGAGAAAGATATCGTTTGAACACCGTGGAGAAGGCAGAGCACTTCTACACTACTATTCTTAAGGAAAGAACACCATCCCCACGTACATCTACAGTTTTGGAGATTAAGGAGAGTGATGAGAAGCAACCTCAACGAGAATTGCAAGAACAGTCTAAGCAGGAACCAGAGGAAATGCAAGGCGCAGAAGGAGGTTTTTTGGATGAGCCTTCGCTGGAATCTTCTCCAATCTTGGACCCGGTTCGGATGATCGAAGTTAAGGATCAACGTATAACTCGAGCTCAATCTAAATTACTTAAACAAAAGCAACAACAACAACAGGAAAGACAAGATAAGAAGGGAGCTAAGACTACTACACAAGAGACTGGAGCCATGGGGGGAGCGACTCCGAAGATCGTGGATGATATTCGGTTATTCTGCTCTTTGCTCCAGAAAGATGAAGATGATGCTTAAGTGTTTATCTTGGAATGTGAATGGGTTGAATTCAGCACAGAAAAGGAAGAAATTATTTACATATTTGAAACAATTTAATAATGATATAATTTGTCTACAAGAAACGCATATTACAGTTCAAGATCAAAAATACTTGATAAACTCCAAATTAGGAATACATTTTATATCTTCAACGTTGCAAAAAAAGAATGGTGTGGTTATCTATGTAAATAAGAAATTTACGGCTAAAGTTATAGAAACAGATGAAGATGGTAGGTTTGTAGCAATTGAATTACTTACAACATATGGCCAAATTCTTTTGATAGGAATTTATGCTCCCAACCAACAACAGGATTATTTTTATAAAATGTTACATACTAAAATACTACAATGGGACTATAGATCTATTTTAATTATGGGAGACTGGAATGGAGTAATAGACTCTAAATTAGACAAAAGAAGTTCAGCGAAATCTAGGATTAGGTTACCTCAGACCTTTTTCGATATGAAAGAAGATTTGGAACTAAAAGATATTTGGAGAATACATAATCCAAAAGAACTGGATTATACTTTTTATTCAGATAGACATAGATCCTTCTCTAGGATTGATTTTATTTTGTTGTCAGATGATTTACTTGTCAAGACAAAAAGAACAAAGATTTTTCCAAGAATTTTGACTGACCATAGCCCAGTATGGATAGAAATTGAGATGGATAAGGTTGAGAGACGTTCTTGGAGATTAAATGAGAACTTGTTTAGATATGAAAAAAACACAACAGAACTTAAAAAGCATTTGAAAGAATTTTTTGAAATAAATTTGAATAAAGGTACCCCAATAGAAATTGTGTGGGACGCAAGTAAAGCTTATATGAGAGGAGTACTTATCTACATGAACTCTAAACATAGACTGTTTCGACAAAAGAAAAGATCTGAATTGGAAATAGAAATAAAGAATAAAGAACAATTACTTATTAAAAATCCAACAGATGAAAGAATATGCAGTGCTATAAAACTTTTGAAAGACCAATTCCAAATGCTTATGGCGGAACAAGTTGCAACAAACTTACAATATGCGAAGCACAATACATTTTGTAACGCTAATAAACCAGGCAGATGGTTGGCTTACACATTGAGGAAAAAACAAAGTATACAGACTATTGATAGTATTGATATTGGAGGGAAAGAAATTTTTCAACAAAAAATTAATTAAAGAAGCTTTTGTGGACTATTATACCAAACTATACGCCAAAGAGGAGGTGCAGAATGGACTTATAGAAAAATATTTAAATGATAAAAGAGTTACAAAAATTACTGATCAACAAAAGGAAAGAATGAATTATCCTATAACAGAGGAGGAGATAATAGTAGCAATTAAACAGTTAAAAACAGCCAAAGCTCCTGGCACGGATGGTTTGACCGCAGTGTATTACAAAACTTTGCAAGCTGAAATGGTGGAACAACTCAGAGATTTATTTTGCAATATTCAACAAGGGGGTAAAATACCCCCATCATGGACAACAGCTTATATATCTTTGATACCAAAAGAACAAGTCGGTCCTAAAAAACCAGAGAACTACAGACCAATATCTCTTTTGAATACAGACTATAAAATCTATGCGAAAGTATTAGCCAACAGGTTGATGCCAGTAATCCAAAAGGTGATTCATGATGATCAAGCGGGATTTATCGAGGGCAGATACATGAAGGATAATGCAAGGCAAGTAATAGATTTATTGGAATATCTTGAGAAGAATAAACAGATTCCTGCAGTGCTGGTCTTTTTGGATGCAGAGAAGGCCTTTGATAGAGTGGATTGGAATTTTCTACTAAAGACTTTAAAAAAGATGGACTTTGGGGATCAATTTATACAGGCGATTTCAGCAATTTACCAAGAGCAAAAGGCACAGATCATTATTAATGGAAGTTTGACAACAGAGTTCAAAATTGAAAAAGGAACAAGACAGGGATGTCCGCTGTCCCCACTTTTATTTATTTTAACACTAGAAGTCTTGCTAAATACAATACGGGACTCTAATATCCTGAAAGGTATAATGATTAGGCAAGAGGATTACAGAATAAAGGCATTTGCAGACGATCTGGTTGTTACCCTATCACAACCAATGGAATCAATAATCCTGATGAAGGACATTATACAAGACTATGGTAAAGTTTCAGGTTTTAGACTGAATCCAAAAAAGACTAAAATGATAGCTAAAAACATGACACAAGATCGTAAACATGAGCTTGAAAGGAGGGCAGGTTTTGAGATTGTACCAAAGGTAAAATATCTAGGAGTTCAGGTTGCAGAATCAAACATGAAATTGTTTCAAAATAATTATGAGGTGTTGTGGCGAGAGGTGCAGAAAGACATGGAGACTTGGAAAAAACTGCAGCTGTCTCTACTTGGAAGAATAGCAGCAGTTAAGATGAACATTTTGCCAAGATTTCTTTTTTTGTTTCAAATGATTCCGGTGCTTAAAAGTGATAAACAATTGAAAGTCTGGCAAACTGGAGTGAATAAGTTCGTCTGGAACGAGAAAAAGCCGAGAGTGAAATTGAAAATTATGCAAGATGTTCCAGAAAGAGGAGGTCTTAAACTTCCAAACCTACAGTTATATTATGATGCAGCAGCTTTAACTTTAATAAGTGATTGGTTTGGAAGGAAAAAGGCTGGAATATTGAATGCAGAAAGTTTTGATCTTGAATTTGGATGGCATGCCTACTTATTTTATGATGACAAAGTTGATAAAGTATTTAAAAGCCATATACTTAGAGACTCTTTGATGAGAGTTTGGAAGAAGCACCGATTCAAATGGGATTATAAAATACCGCTATGGCTGGATCTTGGTCATATTTGTGGAATACAAATATAATGTCACTCAGGGGGTTTTTATACAAAGAGGTTCTTTTTACAGATGCGGGCAGATGGCAGCTGAAGACATTGCAGACACTGTTGGACGAAGGGATTAATCTAACTTGGTTACAATATAATCAACTACAATTGAGATGGAAAGAGGACCAAAAAACTGGTATTATGTTGCACGAGGAAGAATTGGTTAGACATATAAAAGAGAAAGGTCCAATGCATATCAAAAGGCTTTATAATGTTTTGTTAGAAAGGGATTCAGAAACTGAATTAGTTAAAGATTGTATGATTAAGTGGGCACAAAATTTTGAAGAACCAGTGATGTTGGAAACATGGGAAAAAATTTGGGTTCAGAATGTTAAATTTACACAGTCGCAGAATTTGAGGGAAAATTTCTATAAAATGTTTTATAGATGGCATTTAGATCCCAAAAAGTTGTCATGTATGTACCCTAATGTTCAGCCAAAATGTTGGAGATGTGAATGTTTGGATGCTACGTATTATCATGTTTGGTGGACCTGTAGGAAAGTTAAGGCTTTTTGGATAAAAATTTGGTGGGTCATGCAGAATGTTTTGAAGAAAAAAATTCAATTCTCTCCACAATTGTTTTTATTGGGTATAGTTAAGGGTTTTACATTGGGTGAAACAAAACTGATATTGTATATGATAACAGCAGCAAGATTGTTGATAGGTAAATATTGGAAAAATGAAGCTTTGCCCACTATTGAGGAATGGACTTTGAAGATGGCCAGTTTTGCAGAGATGGCGAAGATTTCAGCATACTTAAAAGATTGTTCACAAGAGACTTATGAATGGGAATGGAAAAAGTGGATAGAATATGTTCAGAACAAATATCAAACTAGAAAGTATCAAATAGCTTTTATTTGAAAATAATGTATTAGAAATATTTTAATGTAATGAGGGTAAAAAGAAAAATTATAAAGGGGAGGGAGGGGTTCAAGTTTTTACACAAGTTTTATATTAAGGTTTTTTTTTTTTTTACCAGATATGAGTATAATATAGGGAAGCCTGGGGGGAGGGGAGGGTTAGGGAGGGTTAGGGAGGTTGGGAAGTTTGGGGTGGGTGGTGGTGGGGGGAAAAAGGGGTGAAAATGTAATTGTAAAACTTTTGCAATAAAAAAAAAAAACAGTAGAAACCAATGTAATGGTTTAGTTGCTGTATATGTACCATCCACCTCTTTTGGTAGGACATATGGAGAAACCTTAAGTATGTCTATTGAGAACAACCCCCAATTTTATTTATTTAGAATTTATCCAAAAAAATTTCATAGCATTGCAAGTTGAATTTTTAATAACCATAGTCTGATTATTCAAAAAGATTATAACTATATTTTGTTGATAGTATTACCTTAAGAAGTGGAGACTGTGTTTAGAAAAGTTTCATCTTGTTTCTGCCAGCAGTTTTCACAGTCAGTTCACATAAAAACTAAAGAAGTAAACAATATTAAGGATTAGCATCAAAGCTTTAGTGAACTTTTAGATATTATTTACAGTTAAATGAAGTAGTCATGTCTTAAACTGAATTTCAAAATCAGTAAGAACAAACGAGGGTCTCTTCAGCCTGGAATGAATTCTCTAATTCAGCATTTTCCTTCAAACAGTGACCAGCTAGGAGGACCAACTCATTAACAAGGCGTGAACACAACATTAGTTTGGACCCAGTGGTGGGTTGCTCCCGGTTTGCACCGGTTCCAGCGAGCCGGTAGCGGTGACGATATGATGTCACCGAACCGGTTCTCCCCCCGCCCCTCCACCACCCCCCCACGTTATTCTTACCTTTTATTTGGCCCCACCCCCAATCTATTGCTGCCTCCTGAGTCCCAGCTGATGGCTAGAGGGAAAAAAACTGTTTAAACTCTTGCCGCGGGGCTTCAAAGGGCCGCCCTACAGCTGATCAGTGTTAAAAGAAAACAAATGAGTAGCTATGCTAGGGAAAAAACAAAACTGGAAGTAAAGCAGGCTCTGCTGCAATGTGACAAAATGAGGCAGGGAGAGATTTCTTTTTCACACACACACACACACACACACACACACACACATTTATTTCATGTTATTTTTATCATAAAAAGGATGTCAGTAAATCATAGAAAGCTCTGTTTTAACATTAAAGTTCACTGTCTGTTAAATCAATAGGCTTTTTAGCAATTTTCAAAGAAATCACTGCAATGCAAAATAGCTGCAATATTAAGATTTTAAAATCATGCACTCTGCATACCTAAGATTTTTGCCCACTCAGTTTTCTTTAAAAACACATTCTGCACCTCAATCCTAATATATTAACATTCATTCACAATTTTACATCCAACACAAGTCAAAAATATATTTAAAACAATGAAAAATATTTTTTCTGAGGACTGTGATGTAGAGATATGGAGTCAAATATGTGGTAAGTGTAAACCATGGGCATAAGATGAAGAAATTATATGCATAGCTGTACTTCCTTTGCCATGTGGCAGGCTAATGCAATATTGAAATAGAAAATATTTGGAAGAAGACTGTTAGCCGCTACTTCATCATTTTTCTTTACAAATATTGTTTTTTCCCCAGCAGACATGCTACTAATTACAGGATTTAAACCATTGTTAGCTGTTGAAGTGTCAGGGACAAGGAAACTGATGAAAAAGTTTTGATGAAGGTTAAGCAGATGAAGAACTCATGAAGAACATGAGTTCCAGTAAAGAGTGCTAGTATATTAAGACTGAAAAATAAGACATACTTGTTGACTTTTTAGTGGTTGTGAGTAGGATGATAATTTAGGTATTGCTGAAATATTGTAAAGAAAGCGCATCATCCCAAAATGTGATAGAAGTTTGTAAATTATTGAAATCACTTTGAAAATAAAGCAAAATGTAAATAAAAGTATCTCATTCATGTATTTGATGATGTTGGGAAGGGCTGTGATCAGGTAACTTTGTGGTTCTTTTCTACAATTCTGAACAATAATGTGTAGACTCATTTGTGCTTACATTTGTTTCTAAATCAAACACACCAGTTGTAAAAATTAGGGGATATCAACATCTAATTCTATTCCAATTCATGTAGAGATTTTGACATTGTGAACTGGGTATATTATAATTAAAAGTATAAATCTACTATAGGCACCTATATCTGGAACGAGCTCCCCCCGGAGATACGGAGGATCCCGGATCTGCGCACCTTCCACCGCACTCTAAAGACCTTTTTATTTCACCAGGCAGGCCTGGCCTAACTTTCTCCCTCTTTTTAAACAATTTTAATATTTTAATATTTCAATATTTTTAATAACTTTTAATTTTCAAAGTTTAAATCTGTTTTAAATTGATTGGGGCTTTAATCTGTCTGGGCCAAATTATTTAATTCGATTTTATTTCTGTTTTTTAAATTTTGTATGTATGTATTTTATTGTTGGCTGTTCACCGCCCTGAGTCCTTTGGGAGAAGGGTGGTATACAAATTAAATAAAAGTAAAAGTAAAGTAAAAGTAAATCTAATGAAAAGATCTCTTTTCCTTTCTTATGAAACTTATATGACCATCTTGGCCTTGTCTTTTTATCTAGTTTTATAACTAGCTAACAAAATGAATTGAAATAGAAGATTTATTTTACTTTCAACTTTCTTTTCCATATTGCTATTCAATGCCTTACATTTGCTTGAACATTTGTCTTTTTTTAAAAAAAAAAATTAAACTTTTATTAATTTAAGAAACCACATAATACATTTATAAATGCAAGTAAAACAATTTACAACAAGCTTCATCTTAATGACATCTACCTATAATATCTGAATTGTTACAATATCAATATTCTATATTCTTCAATATACATTATTTCTCTCACCTTATGATATTATTTTATTGATATCTGGTGTCTTTCTTAAATTTCATTTGATGTAAAAATTTATTTTACTCTATTGATATCTTTTCTTTTATTAAATTTTTCTTTCTTTCTTCTTCTCTTTTTTTTTCACTTCCCTCTAATCATTTATACCACTTTTGCCAGACCAGATAATATTCAGATTCTTCCTTTCCTTGGATCTCCTTGGTGAGTCTATCCATCTCAGCGCATTCCATAATTTTGGATATTAATTTCTCTTGAGTTGGGATCTCTTTCTTGTTTCTTGTTTTGTGCGCATATGATTCTTACTGCAGTCAAAATGTGTGTTATTAAATATATTATTTCTTTTTCATATTTGCTTGTAGGTATTCCTAATAAGTAAATTTCTGGTTTTAATGGTACTTTTTGAGTTATTATTTGTTCCGGTTGCATTTTTATATTGTTCCAGAATTTTTTAGCTTTGGGACATGACCACCATATATGATAGTATGTCCCTTTATGCACTTTACATTTCCAACAGAATGGAGATGTACTGGGAAACATTTTAGAAATTCGCGCCGGTGGTAGATGCCACCTATAGAACAATTTATAAGCATTTTCTTTGTATGGTACAGATAATGTTAATTTATTAATACTTTTCCACAATTTTTCCCACTTATTTAATTCTATTGCATACCCAAAATTCATCGCCCATGTGATCATATTCTCTTTAACTACTTCCTCTGCTAGTTTATATTCCAATAGAAAATTATAAATTTTGGTTATTAATTTCTCATTGGGGCCTAATAAAATTTTATCTAACTGATTTGGTTCCATTTGAATTCCAGTTTTTTCCATATCAGATTTATATCTGGATTTTAATTGCAAATATGACCACCACTCTATTTCCACATTTTGCATTCTCAATTCTTCTCTTGTTTTTAGTTTTCCTTCTTCATTTAAGATGTCCTTATATGTTTTTAATTTATTTGTATCTATTGTATTTGGATAAATATGTGCTTCCATTATGGAAGTCCACCTAGGAATCCTATCATAGTGATATTTTCTGATTTCATTCCATATTTTAAGCAAATTGTCTCTTACAATATGTCTGCGAAATTGTTCTTGTTTTGTAATTTTCTTTCCCCAAAGATATGCATGCCATCCCCTTGTTAAGTCAAAACCTTCCAATATTAATGTTCTTATGTTTTTGAGTTCAATCCAATCTTTTATTCATATTAACGCTGAGGCTTTGTAATAATTCTGCCAGTCAGGGAGTCCCATTCCCCCCTCTCTCTTTTGTCTTGTAGATGTTTTAATTTGATTCTTGCTTTTTTTCCCTGCCAAATAAATTTTAATATCATTCTGTCTAAATCTTTAAAATATGTTCTTCCTGGGTTTACTGGTATTACCCTAAATAAGTATAACACTCTTGGCAGAATATTCATTTTAATGGTAGCAATTTTGCCTAAAAGAGACAATTGGAGTTTTGCCCATCTTTCCAAATCCTTTTCTATTTGTTTAGCCAATTTAATATAATTGTCTTCCTTCAACGTTGATATTTTGTTTGTAATCCATACTCCTAAGTATTTAACTTTCTTTGCTGTTTGTATCCCTAATATATTTTCCAATTCTTCTTCTTGATACTTGTTAAGATTCTTTGTTAAAATTTTAGTTTTTTGTTTATTAATTTTCAATCCCGCTACTTCTCCATATTGTTGTACTTTTATCATTAATTTTGGTCCAGATTGTATGGGTTTATCTAAGATGAATACTATATCATCCGCAAAGGCTTGCAGTTTATATTCTTGATTTTTTATTTTAAGTCCAGTTATTTCTGTATCTTTCCTGATTTCTTCTAGTAATATTTCCAATGTTAATATAAACAATATAGGAGATAATGGGCATCCTTGTCTCATTCCTTTCTTTATATCAAATTGTTCAGTTGTATCTCCATTAATTTGTATTTTTGCTGTTTGGGTGTTGTATATCTTTTTAATCATTTTTATAAATCTTTCTCCAAATTTCATCTTTTCTAATTGTGCTAATAGAAATGTCCAGTTGAGATTATCAAACGCTTTTTGTGCATCTAGGAAAATTAGAGCTAGCTGGTTTTTGATCTTTGCTCATAGAATTCCAGAGTGTCAATAATTGTTCTTGTATTGTTATGAATTTGTCTTCCAGGAATAAAACCATTTTGATCAGGATGTATATAGTATTTGATTAGGTTTTTCAATCTCTGTGTTATAATTGATGTAAATAGTTTATAATCTACATTGAGAAGAGAAATTGGTCTATAATTTTTAATTTCCATGGGATCCGAATCTTGTTTTGGTATTAATGTAATTATTGTCTCATTCCATGACTGCGGAATTTCAGCTTTCATTATTGCATCGTTGAAAACTTGTATTAATATATCATTGTTGGAATGTCTTATAAAACTCTGCCGGTATAACGTCTGTTCCCGGTGTCTTGTTATTTTATTTTTTTTGTTTCTTTCTCGCTTCTATTAATTCTAACATTGAGATTGGTCTGTTCAATGATTCTATATGTTCTTCTTCTAATTCTTGAATCTTTATTTTATTTAAATATTCTATGATATTTTCTTCTCTAATCTCTTCCTTTGCGTATAAGTTTTTGAAAAATTCCTTTGCAATTTGTTTTTTGTCTTCAATATTCTGGTATAAATAACCATCTACATCTTTTAACTGTATTATAATTTTCCTCTGTTTTTCTATTTTCAATTTATATGCTAACCACCGTCTGGTTTTGTTTGCATGTTCAAATTGGTTTTATTTAGCGATTTTTATTTTTCTTGCTATTTCTGTTGTTGTGATCAAATTTAATTTATGCCTTGTTAAATTTATTTTCTCCTTAATTTCTTGGTTATGTGGCTGTTTTTGTAGATCTAATTCATATTGATGTAATATTGTCTGTAAATTTTGTTTTATTTGTTGTTTGTTTTTGTGCAGTATAGGCAATTGTTAAGCCTCTGATATATGCCTTGGTTGTGTCCCATAGATTTTGTAGACTGGTATGCTCTTTAACATTAATTTGTAGAAATATTTTCAATTCCTTTTGGATCATATCCACATATTGTTTGTCATTTATAATATCTCTATCCATCATCCATCTTATCATACTCAATTTGACAGCCAGGTTGGTATAATGGGCAAGAAACTGGGAAATCATGAGTTCAAGCAAAGTAACTAAGAAAAGATGGAGCAGAAAAGGAAGATCATCTTGAAAACATGTGACACTAATTACTGTGAGAGTTTCTCAGTACAAGACCTGTCTTCAAGGACAAGACCTCAACAAAGAATGAGGCAAAATGAACAACTTGCATGATGCGATATTTCTGCTGATGTTAGTGCCATGGCCAAAGTCCTCCCTCATCGTCATGCATTCCTATTGCCTGGAGAATCTGCCAATTTCTGCTGTAAGAAGAGAAAGGTCAGGATAGGCAACTTGTAACTTCTACTAATGAACATCTCAATTTATATACCAACGAGGAACCTATTGCAAGCATAATGAGCTCCTATTGAATAATAAACAAAAAGCAGTATATGACTATATGTGCACAAAGCAATCTTTCTTCAACAATTTAACTGATGCACCAGAAGGTACAGGAAACAAATTTGCTATCAGCTTCTCACTAAATTTAGGGGAGATGCAGATGATGCTATTGCTGTAGCATTATCTCATATGGGTGGTGTAAACACAGCCATTTAAAAATCAAGATGCTCCTCAAAATGAATGAAAATGTTTTTTGTAACAACAAAAGAACCTCAAATCCTGAAAATTGGTTCAATATGTGAAGCAATTGTCTGGAATGAGAATCCCATGATTAGAAAGGAGAGTAATTAATCTGTAGGTCAGCCACTTTGTGATATGAAGGAAAAATGAGGCTTTTGTGAGAATTTTAACCATTTGCTTTGGTGATTTCCACCAGCTTCTACCAATTGTGAAAAGAGAAAATGATGTTATATGGAGAATTCCTGCACTGAAAATAATACCTGTGGAGAAGTTTTATCAAGTTTCAACTGCAGAGAAATGTGATTGAGTGAGGGAGAAGGAAGATATTCTGAGTTCTTACTCAGACAAAATTCAGAAAAATAAAAATGATGAAATAGAATCAGCTGAAGATATGAGTCTGCCAGCAAGAACCATAGAAGAATGTATAGATTATCTACCCAACTTTTGACAATCCTGAAAAACTGTTCTTTAGAAACTCTGTCTTGATTCCACTTGGTGAAATGATGAGAAAAAATGAATTCTACATGCATTAGATGTTTCCCTGGAATGATGAGAAAATGTTCCTCCAATGCTGTCAGTGAAGCAGCTAATGCTACTCAGAATTCCTTAATTTAATTGAACTTTCTGGATTGTTACCACATAAACTAGAATTGAAGATAGGACTTGGATCTGTTTAAAAAACTTGGATTTTTCAAGGCTTTATAATGAAATGTGGATGCTCTGGAAGTATTGAACAAAAATCTCATTGTAATTAATTGGGGTATTCAAAAATGACATTGTCATAATTCCAAGAATTATGCTCAAATTATCAGAAGTGAAGTTATCTCTCTCAGTGGATGCAGTGCTCAATACAGTCATGCTTTGCTCTCAGTATAGGTAAAGTGAAAGTACAATTTATGGAGAATGTGCTAATTAATCAGGACAAACTGGTTTCCCAGCATGATCAGCTGTCTGTCACTTTGAACCAAGTAAAAAGAATTAAAACATTAAAATATTCTTAAAGAATGGTGAATCAACCTTAAGCATTTTTTGTTAAATGAAAAGTATATATATTTGTTTTATGCACATCTTCTTTAATAACATGTTTTTGTCTTTCATTTTAAAACCAAACAATTATCTGCTCACTGCCATTCTGTTTCACTTTTTAGCTAGGAAATATATCTGAAAAAATGCCTAATATATGCTAAAATTGGAGCAGTAACAAATGGATTAATATAGCAAAGAATATGCCATAAAGTCTGGTGGCTCAGCAGACTAAAAGCATTGTGATTAACACTAGCTGTCTGCAATTACTGTAAGTTCGAATCTCACCAGGCTCAAGGTTGACTCAGCCTTCCATCCTTTCCAAGGTAAGTAAAATGAGGACCCTGTTTGTGGGGGCAATAAGCTGACTTTGTATAAATATACAAAAGTATGAAGGCTATTGCTTAACGCATTGTAAGCTGCCCTGAGTCTCTGGAGAAGGGCGGCATATAAATCAAATTAAAAAAAAAAAGTCCTGAGGAAACACATGGCTGCATCTTTAAAATATCGGTAAACTTTAAAATAGGCCATGCTTCTGCTGCCAGCCTAATATTAAATACATTTTTTCTACTTTTTGTTACAGGAAAGGATGACATTTTTTAACTAAAAGGAGCATAGAGAACACTTGTAACCACACACATTTTTTGCTAACAAGAAGATAAGGAAAATGAATCTTGGCATACCTATTGGGATGATGCATTTTGTCCCTGCCTCCATTATCTGATATTTTTTGAATAGGGACACTTTAGGCTAAGCTAAAATGGTTTGGATTTTCTCAAATATTCTGTTGATTCTTGAGATTCTTATCAGTTTCAAGATCTACACAACTGATTCCAATCATGGCATAGGATTTTGGGAAATTTTGGGTTTTTGGTGAGAAGTTGACTTTCTAGGTGGGATAATAACAAAGACCAAGGAAACAGTTGGTAGATTAGTTCCTTGGAACCTCTCCAGATAAGGAGAGGATAGAATATGGTCACATGGATTCTGGACAGTTGCTCCTTGTGAGAAAACTGTATGACAGTTTTCTGTGGATTTAAACACTGGGAGGCGATGGGATTAGCCATCTTCTTGCAACTGTGTGGAGACATTTAAAGGACACTAAGTTAACAAACAAATGCTTGTTAACACTAAGTTAACAAACAAATTACTTTCAGAAATTGCTTATTAACTATTTCTAAGCTATTAGAAACTTTTAGAAGGACAAGTTTGAAAAGCTGGGTGGGTCCCATTCAATTCAGAATAATTGACAATTTTAATTTAAGCTTAAAATGTAAAAAATCTTAAAAATAAAATTGGAATATTGAAACATTGAAACATTTACAATAAGATTTAGAATAATTATAGAGTACAAATAGCTTGTTTTTATAAAATAGCAATAGCAGCCCTCTCCAAGCAGTTTACAGAGTCAGTATATTTCCCCCAACAATCTGGATCCTCATTTTACCGACCTTGGAAAGATTGAAGGCTGAGTCAACCGGATGAGAATCAAACTGCTGAACTGCTGGCAGCTGGCAGTCAGCAGAAGTAGCCTGCAGTACTGCAATGTAACCAATGCGCCATCACAATTTCATGATTTCAAAAACTGGACATTAAAGAGGACTAAAGATTTTTAGGTAGAAGAAAGGTATATAAAGGCCAGTAAAATGTTACAAAACATTCTGAGAATAAAAATACTGAAGAAGGCTTTTGAAGAATGGAATCAGAAAATAGTAGCCACAGTATCAATAATGATTAACATTAATGTCTGCTTCTATGGATAGATCATGTCCAAAAGATGGCATTGAAAAAATATCAGAGGTAGAACAAATGTTATCTGACAGAATAGAGATTGTCAGAGCAAGAGAATTTATAATTGTCAGAGCAAGAGAATCAGTTTAAAAAAACGATATTTTACTGGATCTACAAAACCAATTTGCTGAAGTTTTAAGATTCAAAAAGGACATACAAATGACAAACCAAAAAAATTATCTGGATATTTTTTTTCTACTGGATTTTAAAAAAAGATGCTTGTTGAAGCCTTGAAGAATTCTGTAATAGACGAAGAATAAATTAAAAGAAATCATATCCTGACTTCCTGTGGCACCACCGACGTTGCTGGACGCTTTTTCTCGGAGTGCCAGCCCTGTGATCTTATAAAGCCGCCTTGACAGTGCAAATCAGCTGTCTGGTGGCTGGAAAACCTTTCCCTTGAGAGAAGAGGGAAAGGAGAGTCATCGGATCGGGGTAGAGCTCCCTGAAAGCCCCTGAAATAGTCTTGGGGGCTTGGAGGGTGAGAGCTCCCCAGGGAATCTGGTAAAACTCTGAGATCCAGGGCACTTCTGCTTTAAGCAGAAAAAAACACAGTGACCGCATCTGCTATCTTAACGGAAATTCAAGTTGATTATTCATGCAGATGGAGTGAAGACAGGGAGCAGACAATCGCAGACAATCACAAGTAACAAACCCCTAATTTCACGTTTAAATTGCCACCTTTTGAAGCTGATTAAAGGACTGAAAAAAATGGCGCTTGTGCTTAATAGGGTGTGAAAATGAAATCTAACTCTCGTTAAGGCCTGTTAAAACTGTTATCACCCAGCATTGTTCAAGGTGGTTGGATTTTAAAGACTTTATTGCTAATTGGGAAAGATAAAGAATTGATTTGCCAAATTAAATTATAAGAAAAAATTAAAACTGCTGAACTTTCTTTTCTGCTGTAAAAAGAAAGAAGGAAAGAAAGAAAGAAAGAAATGGCTTCTAAACAAATTAAATCTGGTGTTCTGGCTGAGCCACAAATACAGACACAAGAGCAAACATTTAATTTGGAACTGTTGCAAAAATCATTGAAGGAATCCATCACAGAAACTTTGAAAGAAACCTTAAAAGTGCAAACCTCTGTTATGGAAGAAAAATTTGAGGAAGTTACAGAACTTATTGAGGCTCATAACAAGGGGATAAGAGAGGATATTGTATTTGTGTTTCAAGGCTTAGCAAAAAACATGGTTCAGCTGGATGAGAAGGTGGAGGAAATAAGTCAAGCTAATTTGAGCTTAGAAAATAAAGTGGAAGAAATTCAGAACAAGTCAGAAAGGGCAGATGAAGAAATGACTCTTTTACAATACAGAATGATGGAATTTGCAGTGAGAGTGAGAGGATTGAAAGAAAGTAACTTAGAGAATTTGAGAGAGATTATTCCAGAAGCCTTGGTACCCTTGATTGGAGACCAGCCAGAAGATCTTGCACTTCAGATTGATAAAATGTATCGGGTCAATTCCTGGATTGCTAGACAGAAACAGTTGCCAAGAGATGTGGTGATTTACTTCACAACTAGAAGTGTCAGAAATGCAATCTTATAAGCAGCTTATAAGAACAAAGTGGAAGTTGCAGGCCAAGAGCTTATTATACTGAAAGAAATTCCTCCCAAAATGTTAAGAAACAGAAAGGACTTTGCTTTTTTGGTGGATGAATTAAAAAATCGGCAGATGCAGTTCAGATGGGATGTTCCAACAGGATTAATTGTGAATCATTCAGGACAAAGATATTGCCTTAATACAGTTTGGAAGGAGAAAGATTTCTATATTAATGTACTGAAGGCGGGATGTCCACCATCACCAGAAATGAGGAGGAGAAAGGAGGAAGGGATGGCCAAGAAACGGGAGAGAGAAGAGAAACAATTGCAAGCTGAAGCTGGGGCAGCAATTAAGGATGGACAATCTTTGGGACTTCCGCTTGGCTCCGCTAGCTTCGAAGATGCTCCTTTATGAGCGCCCGTTCCCTGGTTACGTTAAAGCCCCAGAACAGCCAAAAAACAGCTGTCTGGAGGCTTGGAACCCTCTCCCCGGGCAAAGGGGAGAGAGAAGAGCAGATATGTGGAGGTTGAGCCCCCCCCAAACGCTAAGGGTGTGCGCTCCCTAAAAGCCTGTCAAGCTGCTCCGGACCAGGGACGAATCTGCTAATTAGCAGATTTAGAAGCTGCGACCAAGTCTGCCGATGGAAATGAGGGGATTTTAACATTCTGAACCAGCAGCAGGCAGAACAAGCTAGGAGAAATCAGACTGCAAGTATCTTTACCTAACTCCAATGTTTGTAGCCTCCTTCGGAACTAACAATTAGTACTTTGCAACAAAATGGCGATTGAAGCCTGAAGGGGCGGGAGAAAGTGAAAGCCTGAGAAAGTTTTGTTTTGCTGGCAGCCCTTTGTCTGAAAAGAATTTTGTACTGACAGAAGGAGGATTTAAAAACGCTAACTAAGACTGGGACTTTTCTTGAGGAACTTTTCTTTCTGACTTCTGATTAAAATATAAAGAATTTTAAATTGGAAATGGCCTCAAAATCTGTAAAGACTGTTCCTATTAAAGGAACAGGAAGTGCTGGCAGCTCCCCAGCTCATATTCCTAGACTACAAGCCTCTGCCCCTCCAGCAGATCCACAGACTTTAACGTTGGAGATGTTACAACAAGCCCTCCAAGTTACACAAGAGAAACTTGCTATTTTGATTAATGAAAAAACTAATGAAACCAATGAAAAAATACAGGCTGTGTCAGATGATATTGCAATTCGGAATCAGCAAATTAGGGATGATATTATAAAGACATTTAAATGTTTGGCAAGCAATATTGAAATGCTGGATGATAAAGTTGAAGAAGTTAAACAATCTATGGTAATCTTGGATAATAAATTAGATGAAGCTCAGAACAGAATTCAAAGGGCTGAAGATGATGTAGCTATGATACAATACAGAGATATGGAATTTGTTTTAAGATTTAGAGGGGTGAAGGAGAACAAACAAGAGAACTTGAGAGAAATGATGTCTGAGGCATTGGCACTGTTGGTGGGGGTGTCAAAAAACGATCTGGGCTGGCAGATTGACAAGCTGTATCGCATTAATTCTTGGGTTGCCAGACAGAAACATTTACCAAGAGACATTGTGATATATTTCAATACAAGGAGAGTACGTAATGAAATTCTACAGGCCACTTTTAACAATAAACTCCGGGTTGAAGGCCAGGAAGTGATGACAATGAAAGAAATCCCCCCCCTAAGATCTTGAGAGCCAGAAGGAAGTATGCTTTTCTGGTGGATGAACTGAAAAAACTCCAGATACAGTATAGATGGGAGGTGCCAGCTGGATTGGTGGTGACCTATTCAGGAGAGAGATATCGGCAAGAGGGAAGGCAAGAGATTTTTATATTAATGTATTAAAGGCTGGCACACCCAAATCCCCCAAATCACCAGAGGGTAAAAGAAAGAAGGATGTGATGGAAGGTGAAAAAGAAGAGCTCCTGACAGTAGTTCAGGGGGGAGTTTTGACAGGCAAAGGAGAAGAACCATTACAAATTCAGATGGCTGTTCAAGAGTTGGAATTAATTGATTTATCGCAACCCAAGGATCAAAGACAGACCAGATCGGTGACAGCTAGGCTCAAAGAAGTATCAAGACAGCAACAATTCCAGATGGCAACTCAAGAAACAATTCAAGAATCTACCAAGACAGAAGCAGTGGGAGGAGCAAGACCTAAAGGTCAAATGAGACAAGACCACCAGAATCTGCGCCAGTTGCTTCAAGGGCCCAGAGATGGGAACTAGATTTTTGACTTGGAATGTTAATGGTTTGAATTCTCCACAGAAAAGAAGAAAAATATTTCATTATCTTAAACAATTTAAAAATGATGTGATTTGTTTACAAGAGACTCACATAAGAGTACAAGACCAAAAATACCTGATAAATGCAAGACTTGGTACACACTATGCAGCAGCAGCACCAGAAAAGAAAAATGGTATATGAAAAGAGACTTAGTTGCTAAATTAATTGAAGCAGATGACCAAGGAAGATTCTTAGCGATAGAACTTTTAGTTAAAGGAGAAAAAATACTTGTAATTGGAGTCTATGCCCCGAATCAACAACAAGAAAATTTCTACAATTTGCTACACTCGAAGTTGACACAATGGGCATATAAAACTTGCATCCTGTTGGGGGATTGGAATGGTGTCTTGGATATTAAAAAAGATAAGAAGGGACCTAAACAAAATGTTTTAACAAGAGCAAAATTGCCCAAAGCGTTTTGGGAGATGATGGATGATTGGGAGCTGAGGGATATTTGGCGTGAAAGAAATCCGGAAGAAAAAGATTTTACTTTTTTCTCAGACAGACATCAATCCTTTTCAAGGATTGATTTTATTCTAATTACTAATGATCTTTTATCTAGGGTGAAGAACATGAAGATTTGTTCAAGAATATTGACAGACCATAGTCCAGTTTGGTTGGAATTGGAGTGTGGAAAAGGGTCTAGGACAGCGGTTCTCAACCTGGCGGTCGCAACCCCTTTGGGGGTCGAATGGCCATTTCACAGGAGTCGCCAAAGCCCTCTCTCGCCCCCCCATGCCTTCACTCACCCTCACCCTCTGCCTCTGTTGGATCGCCGTTTGCTTACCCTGCCCACTCCCAATCTATTGCTGCCTCCTGAGTCCCAGCTGATGGTTAGAGGGAAACAAACCGTTTAAATTCTTGCCGCGGGGCTTCAAAGGGCCGCCCTACAGCTGATCAGTGTTAAAAGAAAACAAATGAGAAAACCGGTGCCTGCAAGAATAGAAAAAAACAGCCCCTTTCAGCTTCAGCATAGGTTAATTACCATAAGTAATTACCAATTACCAATTACTAAGTTGATTTGATCAGCCTGACTCTCAGCTGATTTGCTCTCAGCTGTTTTGCGAAGGGCTCTGTTGCTAGCTGCAAAGAGAGGAGCAGATTTTTTTTCCCCTAGCTATGCTGAAAAACGAAGCTGAAAGTAAAGCAGGATCTTTGCTGCAATGTGACAAAATGAGGCAGAGAGAGATTTCTTTTTCCTCACTAAAAAAGGTAGGTGCAAAACTGCAAACAATGGGAAATTTAGGGCAAAAGAGGAGGTTCAAGATTTTAAAACACAAAAGAAAAAAAGCTCTATTTAACGAGGGAATTATAATAATTGAGATACTATTAATTGTATATTAATAGTAGATGACCATCTGACGGCTGTAACCAGGGGGGCCTTCGCACAGGTCCGTCTTGTGTGCCAGTTGCGCCCATTCCTAGACCGGGATGCCCTCGCCATGGTCACTCGCGCCCTTGTTACCTCTAGGCTGGACTACTGTAACACCCTCTACATGGGGCTGCCCTTGGGATGTGTCCGGAGGCTTCAGCTAGTCCAAAATGCAGCCACACGGGTAGTTATGGGGGCATCTAGATACTCCCGTGTAACACCTCTCCTGGGTGAGCTGCACTGGCTACCGGTGGCACTCCGGATACGTTTCAAGGTGCTGGTGCTCACCTATAAAGCCCTTCATGGCTTAGGCCCGGGGTACTTGCAGGACCATCTCCAGCCGTTCTCCCATTGTCCTGTGCGCTCTCACAGAGTTGGCCTCCTCAGGGTGCCGTCGGCCAAATAATGTTGGCTGACGACCCCCAGGGGGAGGGCATTCTCTGTGGGAGCCCCGACCCTCTGGAATGGATTGCCCACTGAGCTCAGGACAGCCCCCGACCTTCTTTCCTTCCGTCGCGAGCTGAAGACGTGGCTCTTTCGCCAATTAAACTGATCCGTTTGGGGGTACACTGGTATAATTTTAAATCGTTTTTTAATTGGGTTACTGATTTTAATTTGGTATTGTATTGTGATTTGTATTGAAGTTGTCATTTTGTAAGCCGCCTTGAGTCCCTAGGGAGAAAGGCGGCATATAAATCGCAATAAATAAATAAATAAATAAATATTGTGTTGAAAGCAGAAATGATTAAGTTGTAGTTTGGAGGAATATATGGGGGAAATTATTTGGTTATTATTATTGGTAAATATAATTAATTGATTTGTAAGAAATTGGATTGCATGGAAATAATTGGAATATTCATGTTCATATTGATTGATATACAAAAAAGATAGTTATATAACTAATTGATTTATATTAAAATGTTGAATTTGTATTAAACAACTGCATTACATAATTACATAATTAACCAATGTGAGGATGGATATAAAAATAGATGACAATGGGAAGGGGTATAATATAGAATAGAAGGGAAAAATTGAATTTGATTAAGATTAGAGATGAGGATGAAGGGTAATATTGGTTTTTTAAAAAAATAGATGAGGAATAAATATGGCAAAAAGAAAATATAGAAATTGTAAAATTAATTGAAATGACTAAACACTGGTTAAATTTGTGAACCGGCCAAATACTCTGTTCAAAGAAAATACATTGTATGTTTGTATGTGTGTTTCTAATTATTGTTATTTATTCATATTTGTTCTCTTTTATTCTTTAAAGTTTAACAATTCATTCTTTATCTTAATATCTTTATATTTGTTTGGGTTTGGCTTTCTTCCCTTTCATCTTTTTTATTGTACAGCAATTTTTCTCCTCAAACCTACCACCTCTCTCTTTTCTTTCCTTCTTACTTTCTCTTCCTCCCCTTCTTCTCCTCCTCCCTACTTCCTCTTCCTTTCTCCTTCTCCTCCTCTCTTCCTCCCTCTCTTACCCTCACTCCTACTCTAATTTCCCTTACCTTCCTTCATCCCTCTCTATTGCTGTATCCTTTTATGCATATGGACTACTCAGAGGGCTGAAAAAATTATTTCTGACTGGTCCTTGCACTTTTGACCAGTCCTCGAACTTACGACTGTCCTCACATTTTACGTTTTTGCCCTAACTTGTCACCATGGTGAAGAGAAGCAGTTTATTTATTTATTTATTTATTTATTATATTTCTATACCGCCTTTCTCCCATAGGACTCAAGGCGGTGTACAGTCAAGAAAAATATAGACACACAAACATCATAAAATTGCTAATTAAAATTATTACTTAGTTTGGTCAATTAAATAAAACCCAGAATTAGATAACATTTAAAAAATCATTCACATGTTTGTATGTTTAGCCCTGCCTGTTGGAACATCAGGGTCTTGAGGGCACAGCGGAAAGCACGGAGATCAGGGATATTCCGTATCTCCGGGGGCAGTTCATTCCAAAGGGTTGGAGCTCCCACAGAGAAGGCCCTCCCCCTGGGAGTCGCCAGTCGACATAATTTGACTGACGGTACCCTGAGTAGTCCCTCCCTGTGAGAACGAACTGGTTGGTGAGAGGCTATTGGTGGCAGTTGTGAAATGAGTGACACGGTTGTTAAGAATGCTACAATGGGCATAAATGATGACCAGTCATAAGTGCGAAGACCGGTCAAAAGTGTGAGGACCAGTCAGAAATAACTTTTTTCAGCCCTCTGGGTAGTCCTTTTGTGCATATGGACTACTCAGAGGGCTGAAAAAGTTATTTTTGACTGGTCCTCACACTTTTGACCAGTCCTCGAATTTACGACTGTCCTCACATTTTACGTTTTTGCCCTGTCTTGTCACCATGATGAAGAGAAGCAGTTGTGAAATGAGTGACACGGTTGTTAAGAATGCCGCAACGGGCATAAATGTGAGGATGGTCATAAGTGCGAGGACTGGTCAAAAGTGCAAGGACCAGTCAGAAATGACTTTTTTCAGCCCTCTGTAGTCTCTATGCAGATAGCCATGCCCACCCAGTCACATGATCACCAAGCCACACCCCCAACCAAGCCACGCCCACAGAACCGGCTGTTAAAAAAATTGAATCCCACCACTGTGCACGGCAATAATGTGAGGATGGTCATAAGTGTGAGGACCAGTCAAAAGTGTGAGGATCTGTCAGAAATGACTTTTTTCAGCCCTCTGAGTAGTCCCTATACACATAGCCATGGCCCCCCGGTCACATGACCAGCCAGCCACGCCCACCCAGTCACATGACCTCCAAGCCATGCCCACAAAATAAGCCACGCCCACAGAACCAATAGTAAAAAATTTTAGAACCCACCCCTGGTTGGGGGTCACCACAACATAAGGAACTGTATTAATGGGTCGCGGTATTAAGAAGGTTGAGAACCACTGGATTAGAAGGAAATAATGCCAACATCACCTGATGGTCTGAAATTAACCTGACACAACCTAGTAACTCCTAGACTGAGTGGATTATGGATGGATGTGGGCAGGGGTGAAATCTAAAATTTTTTGCCACCGATTCTGTGGGCATGGCTTAATTAGTGGGCGGGGCTTGGTGGTAAGGTGACTGGGAGGGCGTGGCTTGTTGGTCAGGTGGGCGTGGCCAAGTCAATGTCATTTTTTTGCCCTTTTTTAACCTTCAAAACATAACACAACACAACTGGCTCACCCACAATGTAAAAGCAGCTGTGTTAGACTCAAAATGGCCCCTGCAACAAGCAGGAACCTGACACAGCCACAAAAGGCCCAAAAAACCAACTTTCACACTTTATACGCACAAAATTCCACATACAGCTTTGTGAGATTTTGTGTGTTTGTGTAGTTAGAGTGAAACACTACAGAAACACACTAAATCTCAGAAAGCTGCACAAATATTATTTTATTTTAATTTCTTTTTATTTTTATATAAAAGCAGCTAAATTTAAAACTTCCTAAACTTTAAATGGCTAGGTCTAAAAAAAGAACAACTAAAAAAAACCCCAATTAACTATTTTTTTAAATCTCCCAAAGGGGGAAAAAACTTACTCAATAGAACAGGGGTCTCCAACCTTGGCAACTTTAAGTCTTGTAGACTTCAAGTCCCAGAATTCCTCAGCCAGCTTTGCTTTGCTGGCTGAGGAATTCTGGGAGTTGAAGTCCACAACTCCCTGCCTGCTTGATTGCAGGCAGGGAGATTCAGTTGCTTGCTGATGCAATGGATTGCAGGGATTACAGCAAGGCGTTGCAACCAGCAGCTAAGGTAAGCAAGCTAAGGGGTGGGGGGAGGGATTTTTGCTACCAATTAGCAGGCAACTCAGCTGGGGTCGTCAGAGCTTGGATCGTCAGAGCCATTTAAAAGGAAAAAAGTTTTTTTCTTTTACATGGCTCTGGCGATCCAAGCTGAGTTGCCTGATTAGCAGGCAACTCAGCTGGGATCATCAGAGCTTGGCTCGTCAGAGCCATGTAAAAGAAAAAAAAGGCTCTGATGATCGTACGGCTCAGCTGGGCATGGGGGGCAGGGGCAGGGATTTTTCCTATCGGTTCTCTGAACTGCCCGCCGCCATCACTACCTACTCGCCTGAGCCAATCCGAACCAGGAGCATTTCATCCCTGGATTTAGGTAATGAAATTCTTTATTGGCATGCTCCAGATACCTTATATTGGATATGTGGAAAGTTGCTTATGAGCAATTGCCTAGTTGATGGTATGGAGCATGCGTGTTAGGAACTGTGAAACCTAGTTTTTTTCTACTGTCCATACAACAAGGTGAAAGACTGGGTGTACCTGTTTATGAGGAAGTAGGCCAGAGATCTAAGAGAGAGTTGAAAATAGGAGAATGGAAGGGTGAAGACTGACCTCCTGAAAGAATAGTTCAGGTATATGGACCATCTACCTGGACAGAGGATGGAATGTATGGTTATAGAAGCCCTATTTATATGCTGAATAGAATTATAAGGTTACAGGCAATGCTTGAAATAATAACTAATGAAACTGATATTACTTTAAATTTAATAGCTAAACAGAACACTCAGTTTCGAAGAGAATAGACTTGCTTTACACTATTTGTTAGCAAAAGAAGGAGGTGTGTGTGGAAAATTTAATCTCACAAATTGTTGTTTGCAAATAGATGATCAAGGAAAAGCTACAGAAGAGATAACTGCCTAAATGAGGAAAGTCGCTTACATCCCAGTGCAGGTTTGGACTGGGCAGTTGACTTCAACTGGTTTGATAGTATCTTCTCTGACTGGAAACCGATTGGGTTCTTAGTGTTGTTAGCCTTTGTTAGTCCTTCTCCTCCCCTGTTTCATCCCTTTGATCCAGCAAGTGATTAGATCCACCATCACTGAGATGACAGTCATAGCCTCATCAGTGTCTGCTGGCTCTCCTGATAAACCGGCAAAGATCATGGTCCTCAAGATCATCCCCAAGGAATATAGTCCCCTAGTCAATCATTGACAGGAAGCATCCTGTCCTAAAATAAAGGGAGGAATGAAGGGATATAGTAATTAGAATTAGTCTAACTCCTGCTATGTTTTTGCTTGCTGTGCTGATTCCGGGAACATCCTGCTCAATAGATAAGGAGGGCAGAAGAAAGATCTGCCCAGGGTTGAGAACCACAAGGTTACAAGGAATGCTCTATAGATAAAAAGGGCATGAGTAAGACATTGCCCAGGGTTGGGTAACAAACTTCTGTTTCTGATTGGCTACATGAATGTATAAGATGTTCAACACACTCTTCCCAGGTATGGCCCTTCCTTGCATGCTTACTGCTTGTATGTTTTGGAATTGTCCACTCAGCTATTTTCTTTGGCCAAAATAAAACCTGTTACTTTTATCAAACCTCTGCTTAAGTCTCTTTTTGGCACTTGATGACTTGAGTACATTTTGGACCTTAAACAAGAAAACTACACAAACATGTACATCTAGTTACTAGGAGTCAAATATAACCCCAGAAAATCTTAAGGTTTTTTTACTAGATGAAACAAAATTATTTCCTTTATGTAAATTTGCTGGCTTGACCCCCCTTGATGAGTTTCCATAGCTTGAATGCCAGGATTCTTGATTCTTAGGCTAACACACCTTAACTGCTAACTATCTTTCCAAATTTGTTTATCCTGACAAAATAGATGTGACCCCCAAATCTTAAACTACATTTTAGCTACTTTATTCTTGCTTATTCTACCAGTTTTTCTAATATAGTAATCATCTACTTTTCTTCTTGGTAAGCTAGAAAAAAGTGGGATAGATAGCATCACCATCAGATGGATTTGTAATTGACAAACCATACTCAACAAGTAATCCTTAATGGTACTACTACATGGAGAGAAGTAAACAGTGGGGTACCACAAGATTCCGTCTTAGGCCCAGTACTCTTCAATATCTTCATAAATGACTTAAATGAGGAAATAGAAGGGGAACTTACCAAATTTGCAGATGATACTAAGCCCGGAGTGGAGATGTACAGCTGAGTGTCATCAGCATACTGATGGTACTTCACCCCGAAACCACGGATGATCTCGCCCAGCAGCTTCACATAAATGTTGAACAGAAGGGGCAAGAGGACCAACCCTTGTGGCATCCCACATACAAGGTGCCTCGGGGTCGACCTCTGCCCCTCTGCCAACACAGACTGCGATCGGTCAGAGAGAAAGGAGGAGAAACACCGCAACACGGTGTCCCCCACCCCCAACTCTTCCAACCGGTGCAGCATGATACTATGGTCGATGGTATCAAAAGCCGCTGAGAGGTCTAATAGGGCCAGGACAGAGGAACAACCCCTGTCCCAAGCCCTCCAGAGATCATCAACCAACGCGACCAATGCCGTTTCCGTGCTGTACCCAGGTCTGAAACCCGACTGGAATGGATCTAGATAAACCATTTCATCCAGGTACTGGGGAAACTGTCACGCCACCACACTCTCAACAACCTTCATCACAAAATGGAGGTTGGAGACTGGACGATAATTTACTAACACTGCCAGGTCCAGGGAAGGCTTCTTAAGGAGAGGTCTCACACCGCCTCTTTCAAGGCGGCGGGAAAGTCACCCTCACTCAACGAAGCAGTAATAATCCTCTGGAGCCAGCCTCGTGTAACCTCCCGGGAAGCCAGCACCAACCAGGAGGGACACAGGTCCAATAAACATGTGGCCATGTTAAGTCTACTCAGAATCCTGTCCATGTCTTCAGGAGTCACAGGGTCAAACTTCTCCCATATAACATTCTCAAGACGTGCCTCCATCACCCCTCCCCAGTCAGAGTCCAGGTCTTCCCGAATTTGAGCAATTTTGTCATAGTCCTCAGCTCTACCCTCCAAGGGGTCTTCCCGCGCACCCAAATGGAGCAGGGAGTGGGTCACCCTAAATATCTGATGATGCAATAAGAGCAGAAAAATAGTTAAAATAGAATATGGCGATATTAGGAGAGAATAAGATGGATAAGATAGATACTAAGGAGATATCCCAAAGTGGATGGAATCAGTTTTGATGTTAAAGGGCCACAATGAGGCCAAATCAGTTTTGATGTTAAAGGGCTATTATGAGGACAAAAAAGCCAGGTCAGAGGGGGAGGGAGGACGGAAAGCAGCATAAGGGCGATAAAATTGCCATTCCTCAGAGACCTCCCCATCTCTCTCCCAATCTCCCTCAGATCTTCCAGGTAAAGGGCGCCAGGCCACAACCAGGCCACTGCTGCTCCCATCGGTGCCATCCCAGTGGTCGCCATTGCAGCTGCCAGCACCGGTGCCGCCGACACTGTCCACATCACCCCTGGATCCTCCACAGGCTCCCGGGCCCTGATGAGGGCTGCCGCGTCGTCGCCGCTGCTGCCAATACAATAGCAATTGTATTGCTATTATGATCAAATGTTTTTACTAGCATTCATATTACTATGCCTCTATACAGATCTGATAATAGCTCAATGGATTACAGAATCTTCATTACTGAGGTTTTTCATCAGAGTTGAATGTATAAACATAAATAATCCAGCTTTCATAAAACTACCCAATTTACAAATAGCTTAGTATAATGCATGTTTGTTATGAAATAGCCCATAAAATGTAGTGATGTAATGCTTGTATTTAACTGCGTGTAGCAACATCTTTAGAATGCCCTTGCTAGAGAATCATCAAACAATGGGACTCACTCATAAAAACAGCTTAGGGTTAATTTGTGACCTACAAATGGAGTTACAAAAAGTGAGCTACAAATGGAGTCTAGTTTGAATTTGCTATGAACTCATAATAGAGTCTCAGTAAATGTCTCTCGACATCAGTCCCCTTTGCAATATGGGGATCAATTAAATATGTCACAGGACTGGGTAAATAGAAAAAAAATATTCTGAAATGCTTTAAAAATTGTATATATGGTAAGTAGTTATTGCAATGATAAATTTGGAAAGTAAAATATGAAAAAATGTTTCTTTAAAGTATTTAATTAAGAGAGATAATTAAATTGGCAAATGGTTTCAACAGTATTTTGTGAACAGACAGGTATGGATATAATTAAATAGGCAAAATTCTATTAATGCAGTCTTATATAACAAAATAGATTTAGCTCATCTAGTCCTGTTTTCTGCCTACTTCTGACTACTTCTTTTGCAAGTCTGAAACTTCCTGCTGTCACTTTTTACTGTCCGGTCAATTAGGACAGGTTCTTTTAAAATTTTTCAATGACTGTTAAGCAATTGCTGGCTTCCTTTAATATCTGATCATTTCCTAGACAGCACCTCTTTTCCTCCTCCCCCAAGGTCATTCATACATTCCAATACAGACTGCTTACACCAGATGGGGCTCTTTTTTAGAGGTGCTGTAACAAGCAATCCTTCATTGGGAACATGTTTGGTTTACTACAATCTCTATCTGTTGCACCCTCAGTCTTTGCCTCGGAAAACTGTGCTTTTAAACTCAGACTGGCTGATGACCTGTGACACTTCTATGACGTCCGGACTGTACCCTGACAATACTTTCACTTTCTGCTTGGAAATTTGCTTACTGGGATTTTGTAGTAAGTTTCAAAGGATTTGGGACTATTTGAAATCATAAGTGCATTTGCATACATCCCCTGTTTGCTGATGTTACAGTTATTCAAACTAAAGCCTTTAAACTATTCTCCTTTGTGCATATCTGTGTCTCAGGCCTGGGATGGGACCCTGGTGGAGGGGGAGGGATTTTGAGGGGAGGATGTTTTTTTTCTCTTGATCCTCAACATGATCAGGAGCATTTTCAAATCTGTCTTCCAAAACAAGAACCTTGGATGTTGTCAGTGGTGGGATTCAGCCAGTTCGCACCACTTCGGGAGAACTGGTTGTTAACTTTCTGAGCAGTTTGGCAAACTGCTTGCTGGAAGAAATCATTAGGGCAGAGAACTGGTTTTAAATTACTTGAATCCCACCACTAGATGTTGTGATAAATAGACCTCTTTACAAAGATTTGCTTCCACTCTCTGTCTGGTTACCTCCCATCTTGTATGCTCCTTTTTAAACTTCTAATGCTGTGGTTGAAAAGTTATTTCTTTAGGGAGGGTATTTTCTAACAGAAAGATTGAAGACAGAACTCAGCAGGTGAAATTAGAAGAGGGCCAAAGCCAGTCTTAAAATCTAATCTTGAAATTACCTTAGATTAACAGATTAATAGAGTTGGACGGGACCTTGTAGATCATCTAGTCCACCTCCCCATCCAAGCAGGAGACCCTACATCATTTCTGACAGATGGCAGTCCAGTCTCTTCTTGAAAGCTTCTAGTGATGAAGCTCCCACAACTTCTTCCATTGGTTAATTGCTCTGTCAGAAAATTTCTCCTTATTTCCAGGTTGAATCTCTCCTTGTTCAGTTTCCATCCATTATTCCTTGTCTGACCTTCAGGTGCTTTGGAAAATAGGTTGACCCCCTCCTCTCTGTGGCAGCTCCTCAAATATTGAAACACTGTTATCATGTCTTTCCTTGTCCTTCTCTTCATTAAATTAGCCATGCCCAATTCCTGTAACCGTTTTCATCGTATGTTTTAGCCTCCAGTCTCCAAATCATCTTGGTTACTCTTCTCTGCACTCTTTCTAGAGTCTCAACATCTTTTTTATAGTGTGGTGACCAAAACTGGATGCAGTATTCTAGGTGTGGACTTACTAAGGCTTTATAGAGCCTTATACTGTATAAGGCTTTATATTTATCCCTTTTCATTTTAGTTGGTAAAAAATTCATGACAGCTTTGTCAACATTCAGATTCAGATTTTTGCCAGCATTCCTTACAACCTAACATGGCCACCAACCTTGATAGTATATAATTTCTTCTGAATGGGATCACCTGCACCCATCTATCTTGGGAGGACATTTTAAACAGAGTCAGCTCCTTAAACCTTCTAATTAAAATGAGAACTCCCCAGGCCTTCATGACTCAGCCTTGGTGGGTGGGGGACAACATTATTAGGAATTTAATAGGAAAACTATTGCATCTCAGACCATCTGTGACCCAGTGCTCCATGAGAATTTAAAGAAAAACTGGAGGAGGGAGGAACATAACCAATGCATGCCTTAGGAGCACTTTGCTGGAGATGCAATAAATCAACATAGTTAGAGTACAGCCTTTTTCAGATTTAATTACTGTTACATAATTATTAGTAAAGCAGCTTGGAAACTGTAAAACTCATTATATCAAAAATCCCCAAGCTCCAGAAGGAATTTGTGAACTGCTTACTTTCTTCTGACTCTGAAAAAAAATAACATAAGATATACACCCATTTTATCTACCATGTTTTTTTTAGACTCACAATGAGCCATTTGCATGTGTATGTTTATGTCTATGCATCTGTTTGTCCATGAACATGTATTATGTATGAAACATTTATCAGTCAAAGAGTGTTAAATTGTTGGTTTGTGGCAGCTCTTCTGCTTGGAATAAATCTTTAGTGCTAATACAATTAATTTCATATGGAAGACCCTACTCTTGCTCTCTTGTTCTCTTTTATACAAACATGTATATGCTCAAACTCATTGCACACACATTAAAAAAAAATATACTTTATGCTGCAGGAAGCTTTCAGAAAATTTCCTGAGTAAAATATATAGATTATTTAATTCCCCAAATTTGATCCTCCATTTGAAACAGTTTATAAAATGTTTACCATAGGACCCTTTCAACATATGAACTCTCTCAAAATATTTTCAAGCTATCCAGTTGTCACTTTCATTAGCCACCTTTAAAACAATGGAAAAAAGGGCAGAGAGCATAAAATTCTTACTACCATCACCAGTATAGCGATATACAAAAAACCAAGAATGCTCATTCTGACTTTACTAATGAGGGAAATTTTTAAAAGAGAAATAGGCCACTGCCATTCAGCTATATCCAGATTTTGTGTGCTTGGTCACAGTAAAAAATAAAAATGCAAGCAGTTTAGTTGCAAACCCATTCATTGTAAAAGGCCTGCTAAAGTATCTGAAACCAGGAAACAGAAGGTCATGCAAGGCAGGTTTCTCTCTCATGAGGAAGCAAACTACTTGCAACCTCCATGTTGTAGTTGTAGTTATTTCAAAGCAGTACAAAATAAAATACTAGTTTCATTATAGTTTTAGCAACACTGCAACATTTTCATTATTCATCTCTTGAACATTGCCAACATCCATGGGATCAGGGTGACATGAAGCAGTTTTCAATCTACAGTAGTGCAGAATCCTCTTTTGAAATATTTTCTGAAGTATATTTCTTAAATGTGTACCAGTGGTGAAATCCAAATTTTTTTACTACCGGTTCTGTGGGGGTGGTGGCTATGGTATGGCTTGGTGGGCATAGCAGGGGAAGGATACTGCAAAATCTCCATTCCCACCCCACTGCAGGGGAAGGATACTGCAAAATCCCTATTCCCTCCCCACTCCTGGGGGAAGAATATTGCAAAATCTCCATTCCCATCCCACTCTGGGACCAGCCAGAGGTGGTATTTGCCGGTTCTCCAAACTACTCAAAATTTCCGCTACTGGTTCTCTGACCTGCTCAAAATTTCCGCTACTGGTTCTCCAGAACCTGTCAGAACCTGCTGGATTTCACCCCTGATGTGTACCCCAAAATCAACATATATATATCTTGTTCAATATGTGTTTGCATGTACATATGTACACAGAAACACACACAGTTTAGATTTTTACAGTTACCTTTTTAAAAAAATGTAATTGTAAATGTAGTTAATCTCAGAAATGTATAGTCATATTTAGATGCATCTTTCACACACACCCTTTGTATGCATGACCAGAGAAAAATAGATACTAGTGGTCTCCATATAATTGAGGTATCTATCATATGTGCGATCTTATAATTTAACTCCTATAGAAAGCAAAGAGTAAACTCAGGGAAAAAGCAATGTATTAAAAGCAATATGTTTATCATATTTTTTAAAAAATATTTTATTTATTTATTTTTTGTCTCTTATATTGTGAGCTGCCCAGGGTTAGTCTGGAATCACGTAACATTTAAATCAAATAAATACATACATAAACACGGTGAAGACTAGAACTAAAGAACTTGGTTTCCTCCAAAGTCAACAGAATCACAGTCAGACTTTAAGCACTGGAGCCGAGCAAAGCAATTCCCACCAGCCCATGCTCTTAGGCTGGCAGTAACAGCTGTCTCTCACCATTATGCCCTTAGGAAGCGGTGGCATTTGCCAGCAACTCCTTCTGTGTGCCTAACTCATTTCCTGCATTCTCCATGTTCATTTGCATAATCAACTGGTCCTTATGCCTCAAGAAAATTGAGAGCATCTGAGGAATATGTTGCTAGAAATGAAGTTTTAAAAACATCACACCAGGAGTGAAGCCACGATGCCTCATTATATTCCCTGCATACTCATAAGAAGGTCTGCATACTCATAAGAAAATAGACAAAGGAGAGGCTTGGAAGGATCTCTTTGCAGCAAGGGAAACAGAGCACATATTTTCAGCAAATCCTACATCTATAATTTAGCATCCACTTTAAAAAATAAATATGTGCAGAGATTATCACAGGTGACAATTTGGGATTTTATTTTTATCTTCCTTTTCTTCTTTTCTCTTATTTTTCCTTCCTGCTTCTGTGTTTCTTGATAACTATGTTCACACAGCATTCACATAGGAAAACAGTGTTAGCTCCTCCTGCAGAAATTAATCAGTGTGTGTGTGTGTGTGTAAGTGGGTGGATTGTGCATATACCTTTCTCATATGCTATTGTTGACATTCTCCTTATGCTGAGGAATATTGCTGTATGTATGTACCTGGATGTTTTCCCTTTGTTGTCCCAACCAAGTTGATGTTGAACACCATTTAGAAGTAATCTTGAATGGTGTTCTGAAGTAGACCATCCTTCAGGCAAATTGGATTATAATTCCCATGATACACAACTGGAATGCCAAATGGGGGCTGAGAATAATGCCGGGTGAGAGAAATTATCTAGAGTTTCTGCTTTGTCCTGCTGCTGCAAGGAACAAGATTCCAATAGAAGAACCATATTTATTATACACCATTTTAGTTATGTGAGCTGAATTATGCTTCTATTTAAACAACTTTGTGAAAATGTTAGCAATTAAGAAGACCGAGGGAGCTGTGGATTTTTAAAGTTAAGGTACTTCACTGGGCTCAACCCCAGTTCTACTTTACTCTGTACAATCAACAACAGAGGTTGAAGAACAGAAATTGCAGACACTGAATTCCATTGAGTTTATTGTTTTGCCAGTCCTTTCCTGTACAACTACTATGGACATTTCTGGGAACCACATTGATGATCAGTAAGAATCTTGTCGCATCTTGCATTTATTATGGACAACATACTTCATGATAAACAGGATATATTATCCTGAAATAGGAGTTCATATTAAGATGTATATTCCTTTCTCTGGATAGTTTTTCTGTGCTATTTTTGAGGAACTGGTCTATAGTGTGCAAAACCCACAAATGATTTATTAAGTACAAAACTCTTAGTTGGTAAAGTTCAAAGAGGATTCTACTTGATTATTTTTCATGGACCAATCTCTAATCATGTGTGGAAATAACTTAAAGGAAAGGGTTGGGGAGAAATCAGAAGGAAGAGGAATGGTTTAGGAATGGTTTACAGTTTTGGGAGTACAGACTGAGAAGAGCAATAGGCATTTTTGCTTTAAGAGCAGTCTTCTCAATGTATAAAGAACACTGCCTAATAGGCAAAGGAGAATGAGGCAACCATGTGTTTATGAGATTATTTGGGCAACTCTGAGACTCATCTACAAACAGGAGCTGTTGAATCATGGTAAACTGTAATTGAGAGCCATTGAGATCAGTGGGATAATTTATCAGTGAATCCAATGGGACTCTGATTAACTTCAAGATGTCTGCTGCACTTCCCTCCAAAGTCAACAGAATTCCAATGACTTGGATTAATGGGTTTTCTGTTGAGCAATAACAAAACAGATAGCATCCAAATTTCTTTTCATGATTTGCAAATATTTATCTTAAATCATATCTGTAATAAATACTTCCAGCTCTACTGTGCTTATTCTGTTGATGGCTCAGCAGAGTGACCAGGATTCTAAAACTACAGCCATATGGAATCTCACCACCTTTAAAGCGCTCCAAGGCATAGGACCCGGGTACCTTCGAGACCGACTTCTGCCACCAACAACCTGCCACTGGCCAGTTCGCTCTCACAGAGAGGGTCTCCTCAGGGTGCCATCATCCAAGTTATGTTGGCTAGTGACACCCAGGGGGAGGGCCTTCTCTGTGTGAGCCCCTGCCCTGTGGATGAACTGCCTCCGGAAATGCGTAAGATCTCCGACCTCTGTGTATTTCGCTGTGCCCTCAAGACCCTGCTGTTCCGCCAAGCCGGGCTATCAATGTAATGATTTTTAAATTGGATGTTTTAAATTTTGGGGGTTTTAAATCTGAGCTGAAATTATGTAATAATTTTAATTATTTTTAACTGATGTCTGTCTTTGTGTTTTTAATAGACTGTACACCGCCCTGAGTCCTTCGGGAGAAGGGCAGTATAGAAATTTATTTATTTATTTATTTATTTATTTATTTATTTATTTATTTATTTATTTATTTAGTGTGCTTATTAAATTTTGTACAGCAGTGTTAACAGCAGTTTGATTTGCAGCTGCAAACAATAAATGAATTATATTAATTTTGTAGCTTCAAGCTAATTTTTCTGGAATTACATTTTAATAACCAACATCATGTTTACTAGTAAAGTTTAAATACATTTGTGTCTGTATATGTGTGTGTATATGTGTGTGTATACATGTATGTGTAATTATAATTTTAAGACCTCAGATCTTATTTAATAATCCCCTCGTTCATTAAAAAGGCTAAAAAATGTTTTACATTTTCTTTGAAGACGTAAAGCTAAATTACCTCTGTGTATTGTGAAGAATAAAAGTTATGTTTATAATGGAAAAGCTTGAAAAAATAATGTTCTTTGTGCTACAAATTGCTCAGTCTTCTGTGATGCTACATTGATCTTATGCTTCTAGACCAAAGTGAATGTCAAAGTGGGTGTCAAACTCACATCATCACGGTGGTGTCACGTGATGTATTGGGACTTTTCACCCCTTTGCTAAACCGGGTGTGGCCAGCACGTGATGCATCTGGCCCATGGACCGGGAGTTTGACAGCCCTGTTCTATACCAAGGCTTTCCTAGAACTCATGTCCTCCTATATAAGTGTTTAACTTGGATGATTAGATATTGGTTCTCCATTCACACATTCTTCCTTCATGCAACTACAATCATAAAAAGGAAAATATGATTTGCACTAATTATTGCTCTGTGACCTGTCCATTAATCTACTCATTGCATTAACAGGTTAAGAAGAAAAAGTATCTGAATGAAGAAAAATAGGTTTTCAGAGGTCTTAAATTACAATTTCCAACTGGCTCAGCTGCCATGATCAATGATAAAGGATGCTAATCTATAGTTCAGCAACATCATCTCTGATACCTTTAATTGAAAAGAAAAGGTTATGCAGCTTTCAGTTGTATAAAAGCATAATGGGTGACTAGGTTATCTAAATGAATGAATTTACAGAACTGTTTTTGTGTTAAATTTTATGCATAGGAGTAGATACGCATTTCCACTTTGGACATTCTCTAATGAGTTGCTAACTCTCCATCCAAACTGAGAGGAATTTGTCAGGGCCTTTTATATCATGGGTGCCATTTTGTGGGGTTATTCAAATATCACCTTCACCTGGCACATGCTATCAGATATGGTACAAAATGCTGTACAAATATTAAATGCACTGATCATGATGATGGCATAGTACAAATGTTACAGCTCTGAAGTTGTAACTTAATTTTAGATCTAGTATCTTTTTTATTGTTATACTGCATAAACAGTGAAGTTTTTCTAGCAACTACCAGGTTGAATGAAAACAGTTTAGGGAGGTGGCTACTAGACTGATGGCAGACATCACCTGCCCCCACCTTCTTCCTGCTCTCCACACATCCAGTTTTTAATTATCATACTGATGTACAATTTTGTACAAAAAGTTCAATTTTAAGGGCAGAATTAGGTTTTCTTAACAGGGATAAGGAAAAAGGGGAAAGGGTAATAGAACTGAAAATTCAACCCAGTCTCAGGTTTGAGAAATTTCCTAAGTTTCTCCTTATTTCCTGATTAGACTCCCTGCTTCCTCCCTGTCTCTATAAACTTTTATTTACTTGGGGAAGGGTGGGGGAGAACAGCTATGATAATTGTTGTGCTCATTAATGAGGAGAAAATATAGACCTAATATGTTTGGTTTTCATATGCCTATTAGAATCAACTTAAGAATGTACAAATTTTCAAGTTCTTTGGAAAGCCTTTGTTCTGCAATATAATTCAAAACCAAAGTCAAAGAATGGAACAGATAAAAAAACAATACAGTATTCCATCTATTTTAAAGATGGATTCATACCTCTTAGTCTTGAAATAAGGATTGTAGAGTTAATGTTGATTCAGGAAAACATCTGGAGAACTTGAAACTTTCATCTGTTATACAAGGTTTTAGTTAGTTGTGAGATATAATATTTACTTCTCTTTGTGCTAGATTTCATTGTAAAGAAAATTAATTAATTATTAAAATATATGCAGTTTGTAAATTTAATTAATTGAAATTAATTAATTATTGGATTAATTAAAGTAAAGGGTCTTTGAGGCATGGATCCAGTAATTTAACCAAAGAATCCAAAGGCCAGCCCCATATAAATTCTGGACATGTTCATTTATCACATACCCCAACATTAATTCCTGATGTATTCAACTTGTCCAAAAATGATAATCATAAGCAATATTTTATAATTTACATTGTCCATTTAACTCAAATAAAAGGCTGAATCAGTAATAAATTCATTAGTTGTTTAGTAACTATCAGGAAGGCTATTTTTGCATCTTACTCAGCAAAGAGAAGGCTATTTGGAAAAAGTCAGGGGAATATTTCTGTCCTAATTCATTTCCTATGCTAAAAAAAAAAAAAACTATTTGCTTTGTCTTGATAAAATTAACATTTAACTAATTAATTGTAATCTTCTGCATTTCAATACATTATATTTTCAGGAACATAACAATCAGAAATAATTTAAAATGTAGGTTGCTAATTATATAAGTGTGTGGATGACTTCATAGATGCTTCTAAGGAATACTATAGCTGATATATAACAAATTAGTCTAGATTGAGGAAGAGGAATCTGTTGTCATCAGAATACTTTTGTATAACAAGCAATATGCTTTTAATTGTCCTCGATCATCAAATCAGTTATCTATAATAATCTTTATTTTCTCAAAGAAGCATCCTAGAAGCTCCATATTGGGAAAAAAAATCTTCTTGATTAGTTCTTCGAAGAATTATATTTCCTCTCCATTCCTGTTAAAGCCTCTGCCTCTAAAGGCTGGCTGCTTCAGGAAACAAGATGAAATGAATGCATGGAAAATAATCATCAGTACCCTTTGCAAATAATCAGGGATTGGTATGAGTGAATTTTCCAAAGTACATTTTGTAGTTGGGGGACTTACCTGGAGGAGCCTTCTGGGATATTTTGTATAGTAAAATTGTGCCCTGCTATAATCTGGTCCCTGCAGGCTTTTTATTTATAGGTTTAGATGTTGCTCTTATAGGAGACTTCAGTTTTTCTTTTTAATTTTCCTGATGCACAAAACGTTATTTTAGTTCCTTTGACACATTATTGGATTCTGTTCATTTCTAAAGCAGAGGTAACTTGAGTTCACCATCATAGAATAAACAGCAGGTTTTTTGTTTGTTTGTTTTTTTAAAAAAAACAGTTCTCCATGATCTGCCAATTAGGCTTGCATAATAGCTTTATGGGACAGATGTGAGCTGATTTGGGTTTTCCCCAAGTTTTCTTCATTTTAGGAGAGATCTTTTAAATGACCAGTATTTTTCATCCCCTAACTTCTCAACAAAGTTTAAAACATGCCCAGCATAGACAAAACCTGCTTTGACTATGCAGATTAATTTGAATAAACCTATATGAGTACATTCATGTTTATGTACTTGGAAATCTAGAGATCAAGGAAAACCCATCAGCCAGCCAGTACTTCTTGTTTCTAGGTTAGATAACTGCAGGGCAATCTGTACTATTATTTCAAGCTGGCCAATAATTTGTTCTCTCCCTAAAAATCTGTTCCCCTTTTCACAAAGAAAAGGGGAACAAATGTTGCAAATGTTTTTCCATTGCTTTGCAATAAATCTCAGAGGGGAAATTGTGTGATGGAGATGTTGATTGTTAAACAAAATGATGAACAAATGTATTGAGAACTCTCAAGCACTTTCCAATGTTAATTACTGTTGCCTTCCAAATTTCAGTTATTTGTGAAGCCATACATTGGGGCATCTTGTAATGCCGTTTTGGATACCTTTTCTTAATCAGCTGGGAAACTAGAGGAATTCTCATCGTTATCACCAGTGGATAACCCTTAAATCACAAGTCATTGGATTCTTGCTATTTCTGAAATAGCCTTTGTTTAAAGATAAGATGGAATTAGCACAGGGACAAGTCATAATTATAATGCCCCTGTAGCAATGTTGCAAGATTGACCAGGGCCAGGCCACAATGTAGCCTGGGAGGGAGAAAAAGTCTGAGAAAGAGTGGTTTCCTTTTTGTTATTGTTCCTATTAAATAGATATTTTATTTTTAAAAAGGCAAAAAATCAACCTTTGAAACTCATTGAAACATCACCTGGTAAATCAGTTCAAATAAGTAATCACTTTAACCAAGGAAATGGTCAACTGGGTGTTTAAAAGATTCTTATTTTCTGCAATTGAGACTCAAAGTTGAATGGACCATTCATCTCTTTATATCCTGTATGCCAAATTATTTTAAATAAATAGCAAACTTTGGGGATGTGTAAAGGAGAACAGAATTGAGGCATGGAAAAAAAATCATTTTTAAGACTATGAATCTAACATAACTCAAATATGATTAGGGGAGAGACTAGAACAGTTTATACAATTTTGAGAAGAGTTGTTATTGGTTCCAATTACATCTTTCATCTTATTGCAAGTGGGATATATGTCATCCCACATTATATCTTAGAGCCTCCACCATAATAATGAACCATCATATCTCCTCGGATGACATAGATTTAATTTACATTGCACAAGGCTTACTAAAGTAACTAATGTCATATTTAGTTGTCATTAAGAGCAAGAGGACTAGAGACTGGGTTTTGTTTTGTTTTTGTCCTGACCTAGTGACAACTAAAACTCTACTGAAAATAAACATTATTGCAATGTTAACTGCCTGGAAGTGGGTCTGAAAATGGAGAGATTGGAAAAACTATATATCCACTGCACTGGAACAACTCTGAGTGGCTCAAAAATTGTCCCTTAATGGGGCCCTCTTGTTTTACTGTTTTTCTCTTTTTCAAAGTTATATCCCTGGACAAATCTGTTAAAGAAGCATCTATCAGTAGTGATTTGTCATGGTGGTTTAATATCAGTTCTGTACATCATCCAAGTCAGCCTGCTCTTATACCTGGTGAATATTTGAAAGCATGTATATATATATATATATATATATCTGTAGAAATTTGGCATATTTTTGGCCAATTATATGTACTTAGTCATGAACTTAAAGAGATTCAGATGAATGAATGAAGGGTTCAGACTGATTCTCCTTTTGTCAAACTCTAGATATTCAACCAGATTCAGGAAGGATATGCATATTTGCATTAGTTTAAATACGGTCCACCTCTGCATGTCTTTAATACAACTTTGGATTTTGCTGAGCAATATGAGTCAGGTGAAGGAAAGCATGGCTCTTTTTCATTCTCTATCCGATTGTGTAAAAGCTAATGCAGTTTTGTTGACAACCTACCATGAAATCCTGCATGTATTTAGTTGAATGCCTCAACAGGACTACAGTGTATTACTTGCTTAGAGGAGCAATAATAATTAATAGTGACTGAGAAATTCATTCTATGTGATTCCCCCCCCCATATATTTACTCAGTTGGCACCCCTAAAAAGTAAAGTATATTCTGATTCTTCTCATTTGATACTTTTTTCTCAAGCGATGCTAACCATTGACGATTTTACATCTATATTATTCTTCTCAGCCACGTTCTGTGCAAGATTTTTTCAGTTTAAAAAATTTAGTTATTAACACTTTTTCAATATGATACGTTGCACATTAAAGTCGCTGTTAGCATTCATTTTCGCCATATGTTGAGCACATTGAGTGATTACCCTTATATTACTGATAGATGCTTTTAATCACCTCAAAAATAATACTTTTCATGAATTCCATCCAGATATAACCAAGTTCAGAAATGATTCATTGAAATCAATTGGGTGAATAGATCATAATTAACAAGTTCTATTGATTTCCATATACACTACAGAGTGTACTATAGGCATGCTCAGACATTAAATGCCAGGCAGAAAATAGGGTAATGTATGATGGAACCAGATTTTAGAGGTATATTTAGCTGATGACAACTAGCAGTAAGAACTGCTCTTTTAAGAAGAACAAAATCACTAGTAACTACAATGTACATGGGTAATTGTTGAGCCACTTTACAAGATGCTACAGATTATGTATTTTACCCTTCAGGAGTCAGATAATTTCATTTCCTAATTTTGATTCTAAAAAGTACCAAACAGAAATATATAGGATTTTTCCTGGGTTATATTCCTGTAGAAAATTATGAATTTCCTTCCCTACAAATATAGGGACGGAAATGAGTCTTTTATATGGAAATGTAATATTAAGTATTCTTTTTTAGAAAACACATTCAAGCAGTGCAAACAATAAAAATCAGCTTATTTTCTTAAGTAACCCCAGTGAAATATCAAAAACTGTGACCTTGTGTTTATGTAAAGACTTCTGTGGAATAAGAATTGTTACTGCTTTGAGACAAAATAATATACCATCAAAGTAAACAAAAGGCACTGACCTGGAGCACTCTCAACAGTGAATATGACAGTAAAATCCCTTTTGAAAATTAATAGAATATTCTTAAAACTAAGCGAAGTGTTGATGATGGGAAACAGTGCCACAACCTTTGATTTCAGATTCAAACACATTTGCTGGAACGTATGCAACAGCATGTCCTCATTCTGCTTTTTATAAATGCTTATCTTTTTTTGAAACCTCAAAAGCTAGGTGTGGAAAGTATTTAGGTGTTCCCACAGTCTTACCCTTATTTCATTGAATGAAGCTTAAAGCCCTCAATAGTTTGGAAAAGGGAAGGGAACACCTTTTCTCATATCAGCCTGTCCAAGCCATACGTTCTTTCTCCAACTTTCTCTTTCTTCAGAATCACATTATATACCCACTATAGAAAAGGGCTTTCTTAGTAGGACTACATGCCTATAATTGCCATACTTGCCTATTGCCTCAGTTGCTATCTTTTTAAGATTACAAAAAAATGTATTTTGACTGATCCAAATATTTTGATTAATTGTAAAATATTTGAACTTCACAATGAGGAATTAAGACTTTATTAGCTCTTGATTTATTGTAATTCTAATACTGTAATCTGCTGTAATCCTAATCATGCATTGTATCTCTATACATAATTTGCCATATTTAGTACAAATCAAGTTTGTAGCAAGAATTAAAAAAGCAATCCTTGAAGAATTACATCCACAAGGACTTCCAGTCATCAGTCAGCTTTATAGTTTACTTTTATTGTCAAGCCTTAGCACTCTGATTTAAATGCTCTGACTTGATTCATTTATTTCATAGGATCTGATTTAATAATTGATTTATATTAGTAAATATTAACATTTTAGCCTATGAATAGAAACATCCCACAGAAAGAAGACAGCAATAGTCCACTGATGTGACCATATGATTTTAGTATGTCATAACTGATGTCATGATCAAAAACACTGTTATACAAATTCTACAAGTGAAGGCAGAATAATACAAAAGAAGTGCAATGTGAGTTTTATATTAAAATGTATGCAAAACTAAAAAATCAAGAATTATAAGTAGCTCCAGCCAGCAATTCTTTCAGATTTCAACTGGAAAACAGTGACTACCCTTTATTTTATTTAGATGCACTTTGCTTAGAGTTTTTTTTTGCATAGCTTAAAATATTCCTGCATCATGTTTCTCATGTCTCATGATGCTTACAACAGTTTTCCTTTTAAAAAAAACCTCCAAAAATTTAAAATAAAAATTTACTTCTTCCCCAATACATAATATATCATTTCTAATTTTTATAAATACATCATTTTAAACTCATCAGATCTGAGCAGCATGCATTCATATAATGACTGTACAATTTAAACAGAGTTGTAGACTTTCTACAATGTAAGTTTAATCAGCTCAACCATTTTTATTTCAACACCTTGCTTGACAAAATCAAGCAACTGTGGAGGAAAAGAAAGAAAATTATTATTAAAAAAAAAACATTGAAAACAAAATTTCACAGTGCTTACCAGGATCCAAACTGGATTAAATATAAATTATTCTTATTTATTATTATTGGTTCTACATAGAAACAAACAGTTGACACACTTTTGAACCTAGCAAACAGATTTTTAATAGAGTTGCATCAATTAACCAGAGCACAAGCATCTGCTTTATCTTAATTAGACAGAGAGGTGAATGACCACTGTTTATTTTCACTTTCCTCATTAATTATGAAAAACTGCATTTAATTCATCTTGCATGGTGAGTGACTGGCTGCACAGATGTAGGTCGTAAGGGAAGTGACTCTCTGTAGGCAACCTGAATACAGAACTCTGCCCAAGGGGAGCCCTGGGTGGCACTGCACAATAATGCATACCATAATTGTAGTTTTTGCTATAGTCCAAACCTTCTTCTTGCTTGAGGGAGAATATCCCATTATAGTTAATCGGGGGAGGACTTAAGGGGCCTTCGAATTGTGGGCTAGAACACTCAGGAGATGTGCTTTCATAGAAAGATTCATATGGGCTGCAATAATTGTAGGGTTTCATGGACTTGGAACTGTCAAGTGTTCCATGACCTGCGGGAGTGTTCAGCTCTGGGCTGTGATAGGGTGGGTAGAAAGTAGAGTAGGGAGATCTGGTGTGATGGGCCGTTTCTCCTGTCTGACCCATTAAGAAACTTCTGGCATTCAGCTGTAGACATCCTGCCACCAAGTTTGTTGTTGGCTGGGAGAGACCTTTGCACAAATTTTGGACAAATGACAGCAGATCAGGCCTCTTGCCAATTCGTAAGATTTCTGAAAGAGCCCATATGTAATTTTTTGCCAGCCTTAAAGTTTCAATTTTAGACAGCTTTTGTGTTTTGGAATAACAAGGGACCACTTTCCTTAAATTATCCAGTGCATCATTCAGGCCGTGCATTCTATTTCTTTCCCTGGTATTTGCTTCCTGACGCCTAAATTTGACCCTATCCATTCTCATCTTGGTCATTTTTTTTTTCCGAAGAGTTCTCCTCCTGGGTAAACCATTTTCATCCTCTTCCTCTCGGTCATCTACTTCCTCTTTTTCTGTGTATTCTGCTGGAGATCTTTCAAAATTTGTTCCTTGGTGCATAATCTGTTTTACAAAGATTTCTGGCTTTTTATTTTGCTTTTGGTCTTCATTTTCTCTGGAAAGATTTCTGCAGATCGGGGACTCTTGCATTACAACAGATTCGTCAAACGGTAGTGTTAACATGATGTTATAATTTTATGTTACCTGAAAGAATGCCAATAGATGGTTTTTAGAGTGTGTGTGTGTGTGTGTGTGTATGTATATACACATACAAACATAAGATTTTATATATATATATATATTCTTCTATATATTCCCCTCTATACATAAGACAGTTGAAAACCATTATTTGCTATTTTTACAAATTAATTTAATTCAAATATATATATTTAAATGCAATATAACAATCAGAACAAAACAATGACACTTTTAATACTTTTTAAAACTACTTCCCCCTTTTAAAGTTTTTTTTGAGAACTCACAATATTTTTAAAAAATCATTTAATATGAATTTAATATAAAATAATAAGGTAACATGCATACATTTGAATTATCTAATGATTTTGACAATTAAAAAAGACAATAATTTTAAAACTTAAAATATTTTAAGGTGATTGGAAAAAAATCAACTTTTATATTACAATATTTTTCACATATTTTTCTACAAATCATCACAATCAAGCTAAATGAATTGGAAGAATTAAAATGTAAAAGAAGGCAAGTGAATCATTCAGTGACTTAATTAAAGTAAAGAGAGAATTTTTAATGATCAGTATGAAAATGTGTGATACACGGATTATTATTTTTCTGGTAAAGTAGGTCTGGAAAAGTATATTCACAGAAAGCATTTGGCAATACATTTTTTTGTTCTTTCTTTATTTTAAAATGATAGACTACAGAACCTAAACATTTTTTCCAATTCTACAATAAAGGTATTTGGTGTTCCCTCCTACCTTTTCAATAAAAATAAAAATAAAAATAAAAAAGAGGCAAACCTAAGTTTACTGTGGCATCTGTGTCCTTCAAGGAGCAGACGTTTCCCTCCAGCTAATATTTGACAGGAATGGTTTCAGGATTCTGACTGCAATTGTGCACGTGTGTTCTGAATCCGGAATGAAAAAAGGGGGGAGAAAAATCATTTGCTCCTCATTTTATTATTTCTACCCCTGAGGTCACTTTTTAAAGAGCCTTTCAGGTTTGTCTAATAGATAAGCACAAATTTACAAATTTACAAACAATTACGGAAGAAACCTTGACTCAGAGGCAGGTTTTTCAATTTAAAAAACTAAGCTAAACTAAGCCCACCATCAAAATATCAACTCTCAGTATTATCCATGCCATTCTGACAATATTACATAATTAGTGAAAGTATGTTAACATTTAAAAAACAGTGAAACAGAAGCAGTACCAAATAACAGCATTGTTAAAACGCAAGCTTTACTTTTTCTTTATATTTAAACTCTTGCATGCATGCATGCCCAACGGCACCACTTAAATACACAGACAAAAACACATAGAAATATTTATTTACTTGCATTACCTTGGCCTTAAAATTCTGATTCAATTAACAGATTTCATTTAATTGGTTTCTTCCAAATCTTTTCAATCTGAATGTCGCATCGTCTCCTGGAGTCTAGATATGTGTATATCTGTACTATCTCATTGATCTCTAAAAAGTGACATTGATGCCAACTGCCAGAGCTGGTACCCATGCCATCTGCTGGTGACGTCACAGGGCAAAGAAAACCATGTGATCTTTCCTCCTGGGACCTTCATTCTGCACTGATCATCTGGCATCTCTCTAAGTGGGTACCAGCATTCATGTATCAACACAGAAGGTTAGGCTGATAGGGGAGACAGAAAGCGGGGGGGGGAACTACACCATCATTTTACATGCCGAGGTGAATTTTTGTGAGTTTTGTTGAACAGGCAGAAATGTCAACATTTCCAATTTATCTTTATCCACAGGTAACTCTGATTTTTTTTTTTTATTGATACTCTGTTGATTTTATTGCAAAAAGCATTTTTGGTGTGTTGGTGAGATAGTTATATACTCATATACACTGACTATCCTATTTTTTTTTTCAATGAAAGCCATAAAACTGAAGAGGAAGAATTGTGCCAACCTGACAGTGATTTCAAGGATATTAGAAATTGTTTCTAACCTAGCCTTGCTGGAGAATTTTCTCACTGTGAGGCAAAAACCATTATTGATTCTGAATTGCTTATACTTATTTTCTCTGTACAGAACAATTCCCACCACTTTTTAAATACTTTTGGGGCATTTCTGATGGAGGGGGAAAAGGGGGGTTCTAAGAAATTTCTCCAAATTAGTGTTTTTTTCTCAGTGCACATATGCTGCCATTCTATAGTGTTTTCCCTTAAGACAACAATATGGTACACGTACACAAATGGTTTTAATCTGTATCAAGAGAGGCAGAGCAGTTTTTTTCCAGGGTTTCTTTAACAGTCGACTTTGGAAGTCGTTAAAAAGTGATGTATATTTTTGCTTCTAATTATTCCAATATCCTAGTAGTTTATTTATCTTTGAAATATTCCATCTCTCTCTCCCTCTCTCTCCCTCCCTCCCTCTCTCTCTCTCCCTTTTCTTGCTCTTCACACATCCCATGTTCATTATTTTTCAGTGTTCTGTTTTCTTTTCCAACTTTTCCCTCAATTTGCTTCATTAAATACAGCAGGCAAGAAACAGTTAAATCTGCCAATACAGCCAAAGATGCCAGAGTGTTACTGGCAAATTCCACTTTGCTTTTTCAGGAGGAACCATCTCCAAGAAGTCCCATATAGTTAACTTGCTGGTTGTTATAGTTCTTTACATTGGCATCATGATTTTAATCATTTTTTGGCCACCAAATATTTATGATTTATTTTTAATTCACAGTCGATTTAAGTTTCATGCATATGAATTTATTACTATTGCAATATTCTATTTCAACTTGGACTAATATTTTAAAAGAAATCAGGAAAAAAACACTAAACAATCATAGCATCATTTTCTAAATCTCTTAGTTAACTATTGCAGCACTTCACTTTTTTAATTTCATGGAAAATGAAGGTAATTTCCTCAATCTAAATTAGGAATTATGTTCAAAAAGAAAAGTTCTGTATCTTGTAAATAGGGAACAAGCTTTGATTTCACCTGGAGAATTTAAATAAATTCATTCCAATTTGCTCAGACTGAATATTGTATATCTTCATTGCTGAATAGTTTTTTGTTAGATACAATGGACTATTAAATCATATTTATGTAAAGAAAAACAAATATGAAAAATATGTTATTTTGGAAGGATCTTAAATCAAGCTGTTATTTAAAAAATGGATCTATAGTATATTAATAATGAATAGGATTGTAAGTTTACAAACAATTGAAAAGTCAATGATTTTAAGAGTTGTTCTAAACAAAGCAGACACCATATATAGTAAATCAGCTATCAACTTTTCCAATATTACACCTGGAAAGTGTAATATTCCAAATCTATATATATCCTTCAACCTCTTTTACCCCTAAAGGGATTCCTGTATAAAAGGTTCATGTTTCATAAAGCAATTTCACTACACACACACACACACACACACACACACACACA